>CM057152.1:38765528-39015444 GCA_029962745.1 Echinometra lucunter
TTCATCCTGTAATATGAATTAGAATGGGCAACTGATCAGTAGCTAATTACATGAATGTTTTTTTGGAACCAGTGTTGCTTCTACTCAGTAAGCCCCATTTCTGAGGACTGGTTAAAGCAAACACTGCCTTGTCATAAAGTAATACATGTACATGAAGTTTGGGGTCATTTAGTTAAACGGTCAATGACGCAATCACCAAGCAATAGGTCACCTTTTTAAGGTTTTCTTCACTAAACCGATTCAAACTTCCATTGGTCATTATTAAAGTGGTATTAGGTCAGTAGATCAAACTTTAAGACCCAATGAATCAATTAGAAATACAAAAAGCAATCTTATGTTACATTCCAGTCGTAGAAATATTAGGATGAACAACCACTAGGGTGTACTAGATACAATTTGTAGTTTCCTGATAAGTGGATTCACAGCTATTCGGTCACCTGCATCAATCTTGACAGCTTCGACTCATCACTCAACCCACTTAAGGTCCGACTAGGTCTTTTCTGACAATCAAACAGTACCTGTCACTTTTTCTTTTTAATTTTACATTTTCCCATCCTCGCATAGTCCAGTCACACTTCTCACCACAAATTGAATAATTAAGAGTCAGATGTTAAAAACATAAAGACTCACAGAAGCATTATAATTGCTTTTTTGTTGTTCTGCTCCAAAGATTTTATTTACATTTCACAAAAGGGTGACCTTCAATCCATGTCTAGCATCAGGCACCCTATCATATATAGTTCATATCATCATACTTCATAGTTTCTCTCTCATCATTAAAAAAGTGTTCTACAAATATACGACCCAGTACTGCCAACTGCCATTTAGATTCACAGGCGGTGATCTTGCTCATAACAAGAGCAAGGAGAAATAGAATTTAAAAGTGAGTATTAATATATGAGAGACATAAAGGCTAGAATTCACAGAGGTTTGAACCATGGGGTGGTCTAAACCCCCTCTGTTTTTTTTTTTTTGCATTACATGCACACAGAAACTGGTCTGTTTTGTTTTCTTTAAGAGTGCACATGGGCAATATGTGCCTATTTTACGCCTAGATTTTGGACCACTTGTGAATTCTGGCCAAGGGGAGGGGTTTTGGAGCAAGAGAGAGTGTGAGAGGGTGCAGAGACATGACCATGAGACATTGAAAGATACCATAGAAAATTATGATAAGAGAGAAAAAGAGACGAAGAAATTAGACCAAGAACTGAGATCGTAAATATTATACATCAGCAGCTGGTGAAAGTAATGGCAGAGGAGTGCCTTATACATACAATACACAGGAAAAACTCTCAAAATTGTGTACAAAAATCAGGAGAAAAAATACAAAATAAAATAATTGATTTCGCACTCTACACCATGCCAATTCCATCTTGCATTTAACATCATGATGAGGCATCAAAATACAAAACCCTTCACAAACTAGCCTCTTCATTAATACTGAATGATTTGCTGAACAAAATAATAAATACATTTAATTTGTTTTGTAAGTCATCTAGAAATTAATAGACAGCAGAAAACAGGGCTCGCAAACATGACAAAGTGTCATGCAGGGCTTGTCGTTAACTGGCGTCCAAGAGCAACTAGCTCGCTAAATTTAAAGACACAGTTTGTATCTATTTTAACGATTCAATTACGACACAAATCAAGACAAACTTGCGAAAGTTTGTATGAGCCCTGCAATGGGGTAGGTCTCTATTAAACTGTCACAAAACTCATAACTGACATTTAACAGACTAGGAAGATTGCATCTCAAAAATAATGATGGATCTAAATCATACCATTCAAACCAGAAAAACAAACGATCAACCGAAGAAATGCCCATGGAAAATAATTTGCCAACATTACGTGACCATTTGAAGACCGGAGTCTCTCTCTAACACTGAGTCAGTCACAAAACATGTAAGAAAGTTGGCAGATGCTTCATATCTACTGTATCTGATATTCATGTCTTCAAACAAAAAAGCGTAACCTGAACAAGAGGGTCTGACACCAGTGTCATTACCTGTACTTGCATATGTTTACACTAGTAGAGTCAATGCAACACCTTGAAAAAAAACTCCAAATATATCATTTGCAATATTATACTACATATATTCTCTCTGTCTATGGAAATCTACAAATATTTGGAGTAAATTTCAAATAAAATTCTAGAGAATGACAAGATTCCAATTTCATAGAACAAAATAAATTACAAATAAAAATTACATGTAAAATCTGATAAAACCATCTAAAATTGGTAAAAGAGGGAAGAGGCTAGTTGACATACAACACATATCAGTGTCAGCACCATTAATATGAGATCATTGTCACAATGTCTTTTATTATTTTGGAAATAAAAGTTAATTATTCTGCCACATATGATGACTAGCTGTACAAAAGATATACATGTTTTTGGTACACTCTGATATTTTACACACAGCATAATAACAAAAACATTGTGGCAACACATCTTTGCTTTGTACAGACATAAACACAAGCAGATGACAGAACAAAACAAAACAAAAGAGATGAACTGATTCAGTGTCATTATCCACAAAATAAACGTCTCTCACCAGAATGATAAGTACCGGTATTTGTCACTAAGAAGGCAGAATAAAATGCTTTTATAACTAACAAAATGCAATTCCACTTTTTTTCTCCACTATGTATGTAACAAAAATAATGAGGAAAATAGTAGAGAGAAAAAAACAACAACAAACAAATGAGGGGGGCGGGAAGGGAGGATGCAGAAACAGAGTTATTTTGTGCAACATATCTGGAATCATTTCTTTTCTCAGATATACTATGGAGACAATTCAACAATACACATGACAGCAGGGGTGATTCATGACTTAAAGAGTGCATAATGTATGGGTTGAAGATGAACATGACCAACGTGGTCAAAAACACCTGCGATAACTCATATCACAGGTTGCTTAGATCTAGCCAGCATTCTTTGCTGCAGCTTTAAGATCAATAAGCTTTAAGACCAATATTTAGCACCACAGAAAAATATATCATTGGGTGACAATGAAAAAATAATCTCACATTCCTGGTTACCTTTGACAAGATCATGCCATCACATACCTACATCAACAAAGAAAATTATTACAAGAAATTAGAACTATGCAAAAATTCTATCTCCAACAAAAATGAGGTTCAAGTCTCCAAACTCTCCATTTAATCCAGTATACTTGAATTTGTTGAATTATAGGAGAAATAACAGGTATATGTCGGACACACCCTTGACACAAAAATAGATCTTAACTTGCTCTATCTCAAATTGTAAGAAACAAGTAGAAATTTTGTGGTAATATTCCATTTCTTCTGTTTAAAAAACATGCAGGTTCTACAAAACTTATTGATTCTTCACCTACACGAAGAGTATTTCATCAATGAAAGTAAATTCAGATAAATTCAGATGGAAATTTCAGAGTTCCTGCTGTCTCATCAAAATATTACGAGTTGATATGGTGGAGGATCATATACAAAGTCACAACAAAAGAAAATACATGTTTTTTATGGACTGGCATGACAGACTGAGAGAATCTCCATATTACTTCTCTCTTTCTCTTTCTCTTTCTCTTTCTCTTTCTTCTCTCTCTAGCTCTCTCTCTCTCTCTCTCACACGCACACATACCGACATGCTCTAATCTCATGCTCCATCAATCTCGTGCTTGGAAATGTCAAGCACATTTGACCATGTAAACAGCTATATATGCAAAATACATTCAACTGGAAAGTGGTATGAAAAATATCTTGACTTCTACAATTGTACACTGCTTTACATGGGTTAGTGATGGGGCCTTGAGTTACATACTCCCATCATATTCCTGAGAGATGGTGGTGCAGCATAGAATCCATGGGACAATTAGAACCAAATATACCAATCAGGCCATCGCATCTTGCCTCTAGCAGTGCCTTTTCTGGCTCATTGGCATAAAGCAGGCTCAACACTTACGGTTCCATGGGACACATGGGCCCCCAAATTTAGATCCAGATCCTCCAAACCGAGCAGTTTTAACACAGGGCTTGATACATACAGAGCCTGGAATTTCAATCTGGATCCACTACCACAGCAGTTAGTGTGGAGCCCTGGCATAAAGTCATGGGTCTTTTACAAAATAAATCCTAAAACATCCCATCCTCCCTCGCCTGCTCATAGTACAGCTTTACCACAAAAAAAAAGATAATAAGATATCTCACTCTTGCCCTTTCTCAAATCCATTAATATCATAATTGTAAGTAGCCTGTATGAATGTCAAACTGGATTGTACAGTTAAAAAAGAAGAAAAGAGATCGGATTTTAAAAAGAAAAAAAATAACATAACAGTAAAATACACACGTGCACGTTTATAGCCCAAATGAATGCTTCGTATGGACCCATGAGCAAGATCTCTGTTTTAAGACTGCAGGTCTTCCAAACCTTTGGACAAGCGGAAGTAAGCAATATTATCCGTCTGGCATGATGACTGATAGGCAGTCATACTGTATGACATCCATCAATCAGTTCATTCTGATCCAGGCATGGTACAATTATTATCATCAACCAACATCATCAACGTCATGCTAGCAACTTCTGGAGGAAGTCCTAGGCTTGATAGTTGTTCCTGGAGTGTGTATACTTTCAAAAATCCAGAAGAGGCAGACACAAACCCCAGAAGAGGTAATACTTGTTGCATGTGATGGTTGGTGAGCTTGGCAGCAATCCAGGTTCAGTCGTCATGTGTCTCAAACAGGACCAGCATCTCAGGCATAGGTGAGTAGGTGGAGGACGGGTTGATCTGATGCAAGCTTCCTAGAGCAAACGTGCTCTCTTCAATGGAGGGTGATCATCTGTGTCTTCGTCTTCATCAAGAATCTTCATCAGGATAGTCCACTAATCCCACTAAGCCTCCCTGCTGAGGGTCAAGACAGACAAAAGAAAGAAGCTTACCAACAATTCATGATTTAAAAAAAAATGGATAAGATTCTATATCTAATATGCCTATTCTATAACATATTAGCTTGATGCCTGGGAACACAAAAACACATCTTTCCCTTGCACATATCCTCATGTATACAAATTGCCAAATTAGGAATATTATGAAGTTAATGAGGAAATATATTCTTCTTTTAATTCATCGCAAATGTAAATTATTTCTTACATGTTTCAAAAGGGGAAGAGAAGAGAGAGAGGAGAGATATAGAAACCTAATGGTCGATCTTGAACAATTTTCACTATTTAATACACAGATAATACCAAAAAAAAAGAAGAAGATTACATGTAGCACACACACAACTTCATTACAATGCACACTTAAAACAAGCAAATCAAGTTCATTTCCAGTCATAAAAAGCGAACAATTACATAGAATGAAACTAACATAAAAAAAATTTGCAATACAGGAAATAATGACATGTAAACAAATACACACAAATACAACTTCATTATGAAACACATATGATTTGAATGCTTTAACCTTTGCCATGCTATTTGCCTTGAATGTCAGATGCTGGCATGAACCTTCTTTGTCTCTGTACTGCCACCTATATTGTTCACTAGCTCTGAATCTGCATTAAGCTTCTTGATTTGCCGTGCTGTGGCTGCATTGATGGGCACAGGACTACTAGGTCTGTTATTGGTTAAAGGCGCAGCTCTCTTGTTGGGATTGCTACCTGTTGATGGCCTGAGAGGTGTGTCTGGTCTCCATTGCTGGCATTAAGAGGTTCAGTTCTGTTAAGCAATTGGTTTTCTGTATTGGGGAGGTAACATGCAGAATGTTGTTTATTTTTCAGTCCAATGGAAAAGTATGAATCTGTTCACAAAACTTGATAAATTGTCTATCTCTGCTCTATGTTATGTCAGAAGCACAAACAAAAAGCATCAACAATAATGCCTCCGGAACCCACCTTCGGTGGGCGGAGGCACAAAATGTGACAACAGTATGATAAGGATCATAATATAATAGCTCCTAAACTATCGATCCTCAAAATGTCATTTACATCAGAAAAACAAACAATTTTGACTAAGGTATAAAAACATTCCTATAAGCACGTTCTAAAATTGGTCACTGAAAGAGACCAATTTTGAGCTGTAAGCTATCTATAATTGAGATTTCCTTCCATTTACAATTGACTCTACTCATTTGTAACAAAGAAAATTTAGACAAAATTTATAAAGGTTTGACTGTTGGAATGATCTAAGACAAAAGTTATGAATCAGTGTGGTAAATATTTAATTAAAAATAACAATCGATAACAAGTAAGAAGAGCTATCTTCTTACCTTTCTTGTTACCTATTATTCTTTCCAGTGTCTTCTACATCATCGATGACATCACCACAGATCTTGGCTGATCGGAATGCACTGTCCACCACAGGGACCACTGCCTCTGAATCCTCTCCATCTTCATCCTGATCAAACCAAAGCTCTTCCTCCTCATCCAGATCACGAGCATCCCTTCGAAACCTTGTGTTCTGCAGGATGCTGGCATGCCTCAAACTGGAGACAGAGAATGATGAAAACAACACGTATCAAGATCTATTGCCAGATATGATCAAACCTAAACTGGGACACAAGTGGCTAAAGCCTGCAAATTTCTAAAAATAAAACTTATCTACACCACAAACTTCATAAATAATTCAAAGTGGTAAAAATCCTTTTTTGCAACAAAACAGGGTACAGCTTCAGAATACAGTGCTTAACATCATGTTCACATCACAGAAGGAGGAAGCTATAACACCAAATTACAACTCTGACAGGAATCTGCAACAGGACTTACTTGTCTAAGTTTGGCCTTGTGTTAATTCTGTCCATGAATTGTTCATACTTGACACTAAGCCCTTTGAATGTTGCTACATAGTCAACACCTTTCAGCTCTTCACCATGCTTCTCTACTATGTGTGTCAGGAGCATCTTGATTCCCTCCCTAGTTAGAGAACACAGAAAAAAAATAACATGAAGCAGTTACATGTAACTAGATGGCTTTCACATGTGGCACTCCTTATATAAGATTTCCCTCATGAGAGAATGCACAAGAGCATTAGAAATGTTAAGATATAAATCATACGAAAAAGAAATCGTGCAGCTTCAGCCAAACCCAATAATAATGATTCATAGCAAGCAGGATTAAGAACAAAAAATGGATACATGACAGAAGGGTAGCACATAAATTCCTTGAAGGTACATGAGTATACATACCAATACAACAACATAGCTGATAATCAATGGAAGAGAGTTTTAATTGTCCACAATGACCAGTGCATACAAACTAGATGTAAACTATGCATGACATACTTGTAACATTATATAATGAAGAACAGACTATGAGGATTCAAAATTAAAGAGAGAGGGTTCTTTGTTCCTCTACCATTACACATTCACTAAATGTAACTGCTTCCACAAGTGAACTCAAAGAACTCATATAACTATAAATGCAGTAGATATACTTACTATCCTAATGAACTCAAAGAGCTCGATGAGAGCAGAGTTGAGGAGGTTGTATTTGGACCTGTTTACATTGAAGAGTGCAACCAGGGGCTGAAAGAGGTTGCCTTTTACAATGTACCGATTGTAGAAGTCATCCCTCATTGCTACAACTTTCCTGAAGAATCGCACAGCACCTGAAAGAAAAAATATTGACAATATTGTCAAGGTCAAGATCAGGGCCCGTTGCATAAAACTTACTATAATAGTAACTTTACTATTATAGCAACTTACTGGAATTTGATTGGCAACATGACATCATCAAACAGCCAATCAAATCGGTAAGTTACTATAATAGTATTACTATTATTAATTATACTTTATAGTAAGTTTTATGCAACGGGCCCCAAGGTAGCATTGGGCGGCTGAAGTAGTAGAAACGGGGAATTACAAATAATCAGGTAATGGGCAATACATCAAAATACATTTGAAGCACACTGTAAAGAATTCAATAAGCATGAAAAGCTGGATGCACATGGAATGAAACACTTGCTGTTCATGCTGTATAACCAAATGGTTAAGGTGATTTATAACAGCCATCACTCTCATCAAGACAAATTTAATTTCATCAATTTAATTTGATAATTCTTGAAATAAATTCACAATACATGTTTTACCACTTACAACAGCCTGACAACATGAGATTGTTCCTTAGTTTATCCTGTATCTTCATGTCATCTTCCTTTTCCTAAAAAATAGCTGGATGGTAGAGGGTTTATCAATTCTTCATCTAATAAATCTTTTATTCCCCCCCCCCCTCCGTACCTTTTTGTTAATTTGAAGAAAAAAAATGTTAACAGAGCAGGAATAATAGCTTTCAAAGTTCTTGTAATACTTACATAATACAAGGAAATGATGCGAAGATCTGAGTAAGACTAATATTCTTCTAAGGAGGTCTTTGTTGATGATGTAGTTCTTTATGTGATATGTATGATGCTCCACTGCAAATGTTAATAGTTCCAGAATCAAACTCAGCAGCTGGGATGTCTGGTAGTCATCTACACAAGATGGGAGTAATAAATGGAATGTTATGAATCACTGTGTTGAGCACAGAACATCATAACCCTTTCTACTGTTAAAATATTAAAGCTTTTGTGTGTCAATCTAAACGGTGTAGAAACCACAGGGAGAGTAGTCTTTTAATGACACAACATGTGCTTGAATAATTCAGATTACTTAATACATAATTAATACACCACCTAAATAATTTTGTAATCGTATAATTGTCTTACTATTTTACTAGTTTTTCTTCTGTTTATGCTTTTTTTTTTTTTTTTTTTTTTTTTTTTGCTCATATGCACATTACCGTCTTAAGCAATGTTGGGTTCCCATTATAGTGTAAACTCAAATCCTAATGTATCATCTACAATGAAATACAAAGTCACACAAGTAGAAGCGGATGTGAATTAGGTGAATCTTACCTTTGCTGGGTTTGTCATCTATTGTATTGGCAAGTAGAGGAGCAGTGAGGACATGCATACAGTGTTTGTAGAAGAATGTCAAGAACTCAGTCTTCTCAGTCTTCTGCTGTGAAGAAAACACAGGGAAGACACTGACTTAGAAAAACATTTTCATTTCACTGTATCATTCCAACAAAGGTGCACATCCACTGCAAAATTTTATGAAAAAACAAAACAAAACAAAAACCCTCCCTATTTAGAATAGCTGATTATGATACTAAATAACTGTCATGAACGAAAGTGTTTTTTTTTTCTTTTTGCCATAGAACACGTAAAGCAGTTCAATCTCTTACAGTTATATTAAGATTTATTACTACATAAATATCTAACCCCCCCCCCTTTCAACTTAGAAAACAATTCTACGACATGAAAAATAACGAGCATCACAATAATCTAGAGAAAAAGTCATGAGATCAAACAGAAAGAATTAAAATTTGATTATCATAATAATCCTAAAACACAAACAGAAATGTCATCCATCAGCCCACATGACCATTTCAAATACAAAATAGCCCGATTAGAACTTACAACTCCTGTTGCCATCATGTTTTCCGGATCTACAAGCATCTTGAGGATGTTCATCAGCTGAAGGGCACTGCCAAGATCTAAATAGAGCACAAATGTAAACTCATTTGGAAAACCTTAAATTGAAAATGAACCCTATTCCTACAAAACCTTATATAAATAGTAACAGCAAACTACTGATATCAGTGAAGTATGCTACTAAAAAGATGATTTAACATACTTTTTAAAGCACCAATCAATGTTATCACTGCTACAATAATCGGCAGAAAGAAAATTATTCATGGTTTGGTAAGGTTATACATAAATTTTTGTGACATCAAAAGTCACATTAACCTTTAGACAAATTGAAATGCTGGACCCTTCTAAAGTTTGCTTCTCGATGTACCACATCTATATATAGTAACACTTATTCAACCTTGAAATGAAGCTCGGTAATGGAGAGTTATTAATATCTGGACTTACCTGGATCTGTGTCGCAAATCATCTGCTCAATGACAAGGTTGATTAGAAGCACATCCTGCATGGGTGTATGCGAGGTAGACAATGTTATAACTTCACATGAATAGCATTCTAAACAACATGAACATCAACTCTGTGCATGAACGTTTCACCTCATTGCAAATGTCATATCAACATCTAGCTATAAATACAGAATAAAATCTAAACTTAGAATTAAGAATCACCTAAAGGAAATACCCATGATCTTGATTAGTAATAGTTGAAATTTGGCGATGGTATGAGTATAATAGTGATCCTTTCGATTCAGCAATTTTGAGAAAATATCAATGCTACAGCCCCATCCACAGGTGAAAAGTCGATTTTCTTTTATTTTTGTTTTTACAAAAATACAAAATATTTGCCATGACCCTTGAAAAAAAGTTGTTGTTTGAAAAAAAAAAAAAATAATAACCAGCTCATAGTTATTAGTTATTCAGAATAAAATAGAAGCAACAAGTGATGCAAACATTAACAAGAGGATCTGTGAAACATCAAACCAACAGGTGCTATCTTTGAAGGCATATATGACAATAACTGAAAATGGTCCACTCTATCACTCAGATTTTTTTACAATAAATAAGCACTTCCTTTTCACTACTATGAATGAGTAATTGTGGTCTAGACATGAGTGAAGGTAACAGTTGCTACTAAAGCTAAATAATTTGCCCTACGAGATGTTCTATGTCGCTTCAATATGCATTTGATAATAGATATTTAGATGTAACACCCCTAGGTTATAAAAGGGAAAACCCCTAGCAGAGGTGGAGAATATGTAGTTGGATACAGAAAACTGTTTTATCATAAAATCTGTCAATGCATCATCTAAGTAAGAAAGTTTTGAAACAAAAATAAGCATATTCAAACATATCCTTTTTTCTAGTCATTCTCACTAGCATTCATAATAAACACATCCATAACTATAAAGTAAACACTGCAAAATAGGCATTAAAGAAGTTTTAGAACATGATTAAAAAAGGCATATACTTTTTGTGATTCTTTGCTGACCATTATCATCAGCATACGAAACATAATCCAACTTCTTCTCAGCAAATGCATGGAAAAATTTACTAAACAGTTAAAGTCATGTATTTTTAGAAACTAAAAGATAAAATCTTTAAAAGAGAAGTGGACTTACGTCTTCTGATGATGATCCTTCATGCATGATGAATTCTCTCACCATAGAGGCATTGAACCCCACCACCAAGGAGAAAATGTCGATTGCTGCTTGCCTCACCTCAGAGTCATCCATACCCTAATGAAACAGATTACAAAAAAACTAAAGTGAGCCTTGTCCTCATTAGTCATCCTCGTAAGTCAATCATCAGATCTGCTCCTGTATGCCAAAGTTTCTTATAAATTGGCTACGTTTAAAAAAAAAGTGCTCATATCAGTTGTGTTTCGGAATATTTGTTGTTTGATAAAAGACAGTCAAAACATTTGATTATTATCAATCGACTGACATGTAAATGGCACAGGACCTATTGAGAAATGTAAAAGTTGAATTCAATTTATGTATACACATATTTAATATGAAAAAAATTATGTGGCCATTAATAATAAAGCTAGTAACAATTATACCATTACATGACTCAAACAAACTGGTAAGTTAAAAAAACTGCAGAGATTGTGTAAAGTAACTCACCAAGACTACTTCTAGAGCAGGGAGAATACCTAAGCTTGATAATGTCTGTGAAAGAAAAACACAACCATGCAAAAAAAATAAAAAAAATGAAATGAAACAAAATGCTGAAGCTAATAGCATATTGAATTATCAATGTCTGAATATCAAGTTTTTTTTTAGTTTTTTTTTTTCCTGATCCATTGAGATTTCTAGTTCCATTTTGATCCTAAAATTCATCCAAATTCTTGGTTAGAAGACCTGGGGCCCATTGCATAAAACTTACTAGAATAGTAACTTTGCTATTATAGTAACTTTTCATGGAATACTGGATTTTGATTGGCTGCTGAGCAACATGCCATGCCATAGGATCAAAATGGAACTAGAAATCTCAGTGGATAAGGAAAAAAAAAAAAAACTAAAAAAAAAAAACTTACCCCCCCCCCCCAGAAATACTACAGAAAAGCTTTCAATAAAGTTGAACAGTATGCAAGCCTTAAAACCTTGACAAAATCACTACCGAGTTCCAGACAGAAATCATATCCTCTTTTCCAGACTCTTGTTTACATGTATGCATCTTCTACACAAGAGTACCATCTTATTCTAAATTCTTTCCCCAGAAGTTTACTTGGAAACCTGATATATTTCACAGCAATGTATTTAAAGAACATAATGAGAAGAGGGTATCCCACCTTGAAGAAGCCTTCTCTGTTTTGACTGTTCTGTGCAAAACAGCAGAATTCTTTGAGGAATAGGACAAGATCTCTCCGCCTCTGGTTCTCTGTACTCTCACTGATGAGTTGTGCAAAGAGCTCTGGTAAGAATTTCTCATCATCCTGCGAAGTGGCAAAAACAGCTGTATTGATTTTCTTGGAACAAAGTACTTGAATACTTAGATGGGAAAGCAGTTATAATTAATTTTGCTGAGCCTCTACACCAGTGTTTGTTACAAGCTATGTAAAGTGTCATATCAACAGCCCTTATCACCCATGTTTTTTACCACACCTGCTCATGTCACAAATTGCTTTTAGGGCACAAAACTACAGTGTATATTGTGTTTCATAATCTTCACTCACATGCATCCCCCTAAAAAAAAAAAAGTAGATATATACATGGTACCAATATCATGTATCATCAAGCTTTAGTATGCAAAACTAGAAAGCTACCAATGTAACATACTTTGAAAGTTAGTTTTGTTATGTTTCTTTTATTTAAATGAATTTCTACTCTGTCTTCAGTCACAGATAAAAAAAACAAAAAACCCTAAATACATTTACTTGTACATGTACATCATGCACTACAAACACTAAAGCCATTTTTCTCAAACTAGTGGCTACCTTTTCAAGAACATTAAGAATAAACCAACATTAACTGCAACAGACGGCATCATGCTGCCTAGATGGTACAAGTCTGTTAATACTGACATTCTTAAGAATTTTTTTTTTTTCAATAAAAATAGTTATCCTCAACTGGTCATCTATCCAAAATTTGAAAAACATCACAAAAGCTTTAAACCCATAGCAGTACAGTATTTTTGCAATACAATGCAATGCAATATTTCATCAACAAGCATATATACATGCACAAAAAGGATAATTGGGCATCATACACTGGAAAAAATATGCTTCCATTAATAACTGCTTTCTGGTCAGGATATTACTGTCTTATTTCTCTTTGCAGTAAATTCAGGAAAGGCATGGAAATTAAGGCACTCTTTGCCAGGTCCCTTGGAGAACAAGGCTAGATTTAACAGTGCCTTTGGTAACTCACTTCCTATGCAATCTGCAGAGGATTTTAGCCAAATTTTATCCCCTGGCATACCCAGAAGTGGTTAATGAATTCAGTGCAGAATCCAGAAACAGAATAGACAATCATTCATTGCAAAAGAAAAAAAAATAAAAAAATATAGATCATCAAAAAGAGTGCATCTCCTGTATTTTCCACAATTCATTTGAAAACAGGATTACAAATTCACCAAATCATAAACATTAATCAATCCCCATTTTCAGTGGGTCATTTTTCCAGATGAAAAGTATTCATAAGATTAACCACACACTTTGCACAAGGAAGTAATTTTGATTTTCATCTTATGATATACTGCAATATCCCCATTATATTTGGTTGATAAATAAAAGTGACCTAATGATCCATGGGTGTATTTTGAAAGCTCAATCAGCATTCCATTAGTGCTCAATTAGCAAATTGGTACTCTGAAATCTCTGTTTATAGCAATCAATTAAGACCCAAGATAATAGACCAAATAGGTCTCTTACAAATTTAAGTCCATTTATTATTGACACAACACTCCTGTATTGCATTTTTCATGAAATAAGGGTCATGCAATTATGAGGATAACATCCTTGATAAAATGAAAATTTTCTAATACATCTCGAGTGAAAGAGCAGTCTCAATTAAGTTTTTAAACATTTGGTGGATGTTACAAAGCAAGAAAGTCAAATTACTGCAAGGCATTTTGATTTAATTTCACAGCAGCTCGCACAGGCAGCAGTTCACAAAATTTAACAGGCATTCTGCTATGTGGAAGTTACAGCGAGTATACACCATTTTTCTTCAGTACAGCATATCTAATCGGTGGGTAGGACTAAAAAGAGGAGTAGTCTATTTTGATTACACAGGATTTAAACGAGCACTAAGTGAATTCTCAGAATACCAATTTATAGCTCCACCAGTGCTTAATTAAGCTAGGGACTTATGCAATATGAAAGTTAAGGAAAGTTAACTGAGTTTCAGAATACAGCACTGGGAAAGCAAATCTTCGGCAGAATTGATATTTTCACTCCTATCGGTTAGAATGAAAACAATTCCCAAGATTACGGTGCCTTCATTGAGAAAACGTTTCATCACACAGGAACATGTTTATATACATGTATGCACACCATTCCTGATAATTAAGCTATATCACATGTTATTACTTTACAAAATATGAATACTTTTCAAATTTTGATGATTCCACCTTTTTTTTTTTTAACCATCAATTCTAGTATGTCAGAAATGTCACTAGGCACAGTTCAGCAAATTTCACAAATCATGATTACTGGTATATCATTTGCTTATACAAATTTTGAAACTTTTTTTTTGGGGGGGGGGCTGTTAGCATACAAAACATGGTGTTTTAATTTTAAAACCCCAATTTTTGCTAGAGGAAAAATAACGAGATGAATGACTGGTCTGTGGAAAAAATTATTTCAAAAAGTAGAAATAAATGCCTGGTCAGGTATTACACTCTCGGCATATCATGTAATGCAATCAGGATCTGCGTCAACATAATATAACCTTCAAAGTATTTAAAAGCACATTTTATACATTAAAATAAAAAACTTTAAATGGACATGAATATTTACAATACACTTCAAAAAGCAAATGAAGTAAAGAGAAACCATTACCTGAATCATATCTACAATGTCCACCTTATTGAAGAAGACGAATGAGCTAAGTGTTGACAACATGTTCTCTTCAAAGACAGACGGTGTGGGTAGAATTACATCCTGAATGTACTGAACTCTGTAAGTCTGGTGGATTTTATTCAAAAGGTTTCTGTTTGTGATAGGGATCACTTCATGGAAGTTTGCCTTTGAATTCAAATACTCCCGGTGCCGCCGACAGTCCGTGGCACTGGGATCATGCTCTAGACAGCCCACCACATCATAGATGAGTTCATCTGAAAACAGAATCTCTAGAAGTGATGTCTTATTGAGGAGAATGGTGTTCTTCATGATCTCGTACAAATAATGCAAGCTCTCTGTGTTCTCAAGGTCCTCACAAATACAAAATAGTTCTATGAGTTTCCGAATGTAGTTCTCCTTCTCTATTGCTATGGCAAGCTTTTCCCGTTTGATTGGGGACTGCAATGCACTGCTGAAGAGCTCTGTAATTTCCTCCAGTTTGCTAATTTCACATGGAGGTAGCTCGATAGGTGTGGCTGCTTCAGGGAGTTCCTCAAAGCGGTCTTCTTCTGATTCATCAACAACATCTTGTGTGATGTCAACTGATGGATCTTTACCCTGGACCTGCATGAAAACAATTGTGATAACAAGCCCCTGTCAAACATTTTGCTACTCTATTCATTTTCTATTCAACATGTTAATATACATAAAAATAAAACCTTAACATATACATTACATCAATATGAACAAAGGAAATGGTGGAGGTCATACTATTATTCATGGATACACTCAAGGCTTTTTCACATATGAAGTGACACATCCCCCATTTTTTAATAACTTTTTCTGGTATCATGTTCCTGAAGCATATCGCACCACTCCGCTTTGCTAAGCTATTAAACTGTATTAAGTACATATATGTACACAAAGTCTT
This sequence comes from Echinometra lucunter, assembly GCA_029962745.1. NCBI lineage: Eukaryota > Metazoa > Echinodermata > Echinoidea > Camarodonta > Echinometridae > Echinometra > Echinometra lucunter. The sequence continues at coordinate 38,781,413 of CM057152.1, forward strand.
ACAAATCTCAAAGCATTGGTATGTCCACTGTCAAGAAAACAATATACTTATGCTTTTGATGTTACCACAGTAACAACTGCATATGGTTTCATTGAAGTTCTAATTCAAATAATCCCTTCTGACCACTATAGCTTCTAAGAACAATCAAGTGTAAAACATGTCCATGATCTTTTGCTAACATTAAGTTAGCAAAAGATAAAGACTTCTTGGGGGAGTGCTTGAAATTATTTCCATAGATGTTCATTTTTTGTAGATGTAATGTTGCCCACATGAATGTAAAAAAGCAACAAAGAAAACATATTAACAAAGATTTCCATGCTCTTAAAAAAAGGGGGAAGAGGGAGAGTGAGAAAGATGCTTTTCCACATATTTACCTGACATATGATTTCCCAGATGTCATCACAGCCTGCTCTCTCTTGGAAACTCAGAGCCAAGTCATAATTATCATTTTCTGACCAAACAATCAGAGTCTCCTGTAATTCATTACAGCACAAGAAGAATAATACTCAATGTGATGATGTGAACAGGCTATGCTTAACTGCTTTGAATCATATACATTACAAGAATGTAAAGGAAAAACAATGGACTATGTAACTCAGAAGCTATTACATACGTGTAAATATTTGTTACACATGTCTGAACATACAAAAACATACACCTGGGCATGCTCAGCAGGTAGAGTTGATTCACTGATAACAGAAGCAGGGACATGACAAACCCTGGCTACGACAAACAAATATTTATGAATAGGTTTTATTGACAGAACTACACTGGTGCAAAGTCCAGAGGTTTCCTTTGCCAAAAATAAATGGAGGAGGCAATCTCCATATTGTTGCCTAATAATATTTCATGTACTAGCCTCTCAGAATGGATATTTGAGAAATGAGAATCTGTAATTGACATTGGTAGTACAGACTTTTTTTGTCTTGTACTTACTGCAAACTAAACATGAATAACTGCTTATCAACAATAAATTTTACATACATGTACAATACAATCTCTGAAAGTGAGTGAACAAAAAGTTACTACCTGACGTACAATCCTTGAACATGAAATGAAATTACATCTTACAATACCATGAAAAATGTAGGTTGTAGTTTACAGTACTTACATGCACTATAGATGTACATGTATCGCCTACGAAGGGGGGGGGGGGGGGGTAGTCAGGAAGAAACAATTTCCATTTCTAAAGGTGCATTTGATATAGATTTGATGGCTTACCTGTTGCTTCTGGTATGCTGTGTCTGGTTGAATTTTGGATTCCAACAGGATAGAACCTATATGGAAAAAAAAAACAAAAAAACAAAAAAACAGACTTCATGACAATTCAAATTTCAAATAAAAATTCCTGCAATTAACTCACTGAATGCTAAGCCCAAAAATAACTCAGGCAGGGGCCTATGAAAAATATGTGTTATTCTGAAAGTAAATACTGGTCAATGGGTTAGACCCTCAAAAGGGAGAAACTAATGGTATCATGGAGGATCTAGTGTGTATAAAGTGTAAGGAATAATGACATGACAGAGCATAAGCCAGCATGCAGTACATGTATATACTGCATAGTATCCTGATACCATACAAGCCTAGGTTGAACTTTATAGCATGGCATCTTACTCTCAACATAGCTGGTGATGATTTACAAGTACAGTACATCATCACCAAGAAATGTCTCTCCAGATATGAAATGTAAGAATACTTGATGATATAACTGTTCTTTCTTTCTTTCTTTCTTTCTTTTAAAAAAATTTTCTGTGAGGATAAATGAATATCATTTTTTAATATGGCAAGATATTTGCAGTTCTTTGTATTTAGACAAAATTTTGTGTTTCATGATAGGGCCTCTTCAAACCTGTGAAATACTGCAATATTGCTAAATAGACTGGATTACTAATTCAATAATTTTATGCTTAGTTAATTTTTTTCTTACGGTCCTTTCAGTCTGTGATCATGTCATGATTCGATGACTGCGAGTGAATGTTTATGAATTGTTTCTGTGTGTTGATGCAAAATGTAGTGTTACATCATATATGTAGCCAATGACATCACGAGCATGCAGCACCGCCCCTTGCTAGCTTAATGAAAGTGGCAAGTGATTTAATTAGTATTCAGTAACTTGGCAGATTTACCAATATTGAACAAATCACATCGCTTGAAATTTGGGGGTTCCCTGGGTTTCTCCAATGAGCACATGCGCAAAACGTGTCCAAAATTGCACCCAAAACAGAGTTGTCAATGGGGTAGACTCTGGTCATTGTGCTGGTGTTTTGCATCATCAGTCAATTGGTAACCATGTCCAAGCCCTGATTGCCTTATTTTGCCCTTTTCCGACAAAAATATGAAACTTTTACTCATTCTCTGAGTAACAGGAATGGTGATTGACAAGAGCTTTTTAATTTGTCTTTAGAGTAGGGCTGAGTCATTCAGGGGGTTTTGTTGTTGAACCCTTTTTTTGAATAAAATAAAATTCATATCTTATACCTACAGGCTAAGAAATGTCTTCCCAATGTCCATATTTTCTTGAAAGTGGTTAAATTTGGTTGTAAACTAACAATAAAAGGAGAATTTATTCATTCCTTGTTCTGGAAGACCGAGGTTAAGCGGTTTAAAAGTAGATGAAAAAAATGAAAAAAAAAAAAAAGAAAAAAAAAAGCCTTCCTCACAACTGTCCAAATAATGTTAAAATTCACATCTTATAACTATAGGCTAAGAAATGTCTTCCCAAAGTCCATATTTTCTTGAAAGTGGTTAAATTTGGTTGTGAACTAACAATAAAAGGAGAATTTATTCATTCCTTGTTCTGGAAGACCGAGTTTTAATCATAACATATTAGACCGAGTACATTAAGAAACATAAACATAGACATGTGGGACTTTATTGGAATTCTGGCGGAGTTTCAAGAAAATTCAACAAAATTTTGTATTTTTTCCAGGTCTGAAAATTCATTCTTTACTCCATATCCTCCATAAAAATTATATTGGCTGTCAAAATTATAGATACAAACTTCATCAGTGCTTTTGGCCATGAATTCTTGACTAGAAAAAAAAAGTTTACTGAGGCATGTTGGGCCTGGGCTGCAGAATGGTCACATACATGTAGATGTCAGAAGTTACTAGAATTCCACATTTTAGATAAGGGAAATTTCCTTGTCATCATCTGTATTCCCATGAATGAAACGTTACTTTAGAGTCAATGTGTTTATTGTTGATGAGAATTCAGATTATGACAAGGGAATTTCTTGTCTAAAAATGTGAAATTCTAGTAATTTTTTAGACATCTTTGTGACCATTTTTCAGCCAATCCAACAATGCCTCAGTTGACTTTTTTCAGTCAAGAATTCGTAGTAAAAAAAGCGCTGATAAAGTACAATGTACATGTACCATCAACAATTCTGATTATCTTTTTTTAATGGGAATGTGGAGTAGAGGCGAAAGAGCATGCAGCGGCTTGCGTAGACTGCGCCATTGAATCAACATCGCGCACTGCGTTGCAGCGCTGCACCGCTCTTTCGCCTGTGGCCTAGACTAACGGATGTGGGAAAACTGATGATGTCGGAGGTCATGCTATTCAAATGGAAATTCATAAGGCGTGGGAATCAACAGCAAGGAAGGGTCTCTTATCAATCAAACATCACTTTTTCTACTTATATTGCTGAAATGTTAGTTTTCATGAAAGATTTTGATCTATAGCTTATACAGTTGGGGCTTATAGTATAAGCCCCATGTCAAACTTGGAAGGTAGTTTGCAGGGCTCACCACACATGATAAAGTGTGATTTGGGGGGCATTACATGTAGTGTTAAAGGCATTGGTTAACATTGTTACAATTTAAAAAAAAAATCATTTTACTACTTGAAAATGGGATAAACATAAGGGTTATAGTGTAAAATACCAATCTGAAAGTTTTAAAGTATAATATCCACAGGAAGTATTTCAAAATGTTAGAAATGTGAACCAATGTTTGAAGAATATATTGGCGTATCACACGGAGGAAGGCACATCACGGTCTTTTTGAACTAGAGCAAAACTGTCCTCTTATTTATTGTCTCCGCAACCAAAAATAATAAAATCGCTGTTGCATCTTACTAAAAGTTTTTCATTCCAAATTATGGTTGGTTTCAGGGTTTTTGAGTACAAACATAAGTACTCATACACATGTTTCATCTTAATTTGAGAATTTTTTAAAGTAGATATTCATTGATTTAAAAACTGACTCAATTTTCATAATTACGTAGGTGAAAGCTTAGATTGAACAAGTTATGTCAAAATACATCGATTAGAAATATTCAAAGTATTATTATCAATTAGCAGGTGCTAAAATACAGACCCGACATAGCACCTGAAGAGCTCTCCAAACACCGCTAAGATGTGTGACATGTTAATTACACAAGCAGACGATGTCCCATAACATCTCACACATTTTCAGTGCCTCTTTTGTCGTCCTCTATTCAGTTATTTCTTTCACTTCATTAGTGTCAGTCTAAATGTTTAATCTATTCTTTTCCCTAAACCCCGGTATCATTTAGATGAAAAATGAGGTATTACAGTGATAAAGGAATCAACAAAATAGATGCAATTGCATTTTGAGCTGCACACACTGCGATATGTCCGGCGTTTCAAGAGGGAGCGACTACTGTCCATGCAATCATTCGGCGGGCTTTTCAATTTGAAAGTGTAGTTTCTTTGATTGTTCATTAACTCTTATCCTGTATATTTACAAAAATGAGATTTCAGTTATTAGAATTGGTTTCATTTCCCTTTTAGAATGGTGTAAAAATGAGCATGTTAAAATACACTAAATTCTTTATTATTTGAGAAATAATTGCACTGCAATTATGTTCATTCTGTATGGGAAGTCGTCCGCTTGGACAGGGTTGAACCCGTTCGTGATGTCAGTAAAACAGTTATTTTTTTGGCAAATCGCTCCTATATCACAGATGCTGGGAGGTGGTTTTATTTGTATCATTTTTAACTTACCTGATACGTAGTTGACTTAAAACTGATACGATTGCTATCTGTTAGCTTTCCAGTTTCTAGTGATACATCATTTGCCATATTTGCGATTTTCTTTGAATGTGTACTTTAAGTCGGCTTCTCACAAACAAAGTTAGCCAATGCCTTTAATGTCCCTCTCCATATAGGGGTATGGAATCTGGATCACACAGGGGAACATTCATATGGTGAGCTTTGCAAATTTATGTGGATGCCGCCCTCTATAGGTGAGCATAGAAAACACCACAATAATAAACAAATTCTTGGAAAATATTTGCTTTTTAAACCCTAGGATGATTAAATATCCTATTTCCATCCCATTCCTTCAATTGGATCTAAGTCATCTTCCCCATTGTCAATAATTTCCACTGTACGCTGTGTACAGGCTTACAGAGGTGCAAGGTTATCTGATAACTTGGCATTCGTGTCAGTGGGTTATGGATAAGATGTAAAGCTAGTTGTGAATGTCACAATAAAGTAACAACTTGTAATGCTAGATTTTGACAGCATTTGCGTTTTTGTTGACATGATTCTCCTTGCAGCTAAATGCAAGCCGTGTTCAGCTCGATGTAAATGTCAGATATATTACAAACATCAAGCTCATACAGCTATTAAGCAAAAAATCACCGTTGGTGAAGGTGATGGTCAAACTGTCACTTCTGAGGCGATCTGGATGTAGCTATCTTTCCGAAGCGAAGCTGAGGAAAGATAGCGTGTACATCTAGATGCTGAGGAAGTGATACATGTAGTTTGTCTCATGGCCTGAAACCAGAAGGTGATTATTTGCTTTATATTCCACATCTGAAACCATTTAACTGTAAATAAAGAAAATAATATGTTCTTTTCTATGAGTAAGAATTGTTTTTTATTAAAACATCAATGTTTAAAATGTATGGAAAAGTTAACTGCTTTCTGGCCATGATTTGGGCACTCCCAAATATTAGCGCGTATTTTGTGACAGTGCACAGTACGCGCGCCACTTTCTTGGCCTCAGCCGCTCAACAAGTGGAAAGCGCATTGTGATGTCACAAAAGAAGCAAAGATGATTTGATGGCAAATTATTTTTATCAAATAACCAGGAATCTGAGAGCTGAGGACAGTGTAATATGTCGGAACATGATTCCTGACAGTGCAGAGACTGGCAGAGCAGAGACAGCTGAAACTCACGGTATAGACTCTAGAACAAGTCCATAATCAAATTGAGTTTAATACGCAAAATGTGATAATCCTGTAATACATGTTCCTTGAAATCCCAAAGATATTAGACAATTTACGGAGAGGTCAGTAAAATGACTTGTTGATGATCAACATTGATCTTACATGCAGGGCAGGCCCTTTGTAGGGCAAACCTGGAGAATAGGGGACCAGACGTGCCTGCATGCCATTCACACAGTGCAGAGACTGGCAGAGCAGAGACAGCTGAAACTCACGGTATAGACTCTAGAACAAGTCCATAATCAAATTCAAAATGACTTTCAAAAATGTTTTTGTCAGGAATCATGTTCCGACATATTACACTGTTCTCAGCTCTCAGATTCCTGGTTATTTGATAAAAATAATTTGCTTTTGGCCAGAAATGTTGTCAAACTCATGAGTGTTTCACCGCTGAATCCATTGCAGATCATACCCACCCATGTCAATGATGTCGTACCTCTGCCATTGCCATTGGGCCACATTTGGTTGCAAACAAATGAATATAGCATGTGCATCTGGTCATCTATTCTCTGGGTTTGCTACATGTTGTAAGATGGAGTGTCCCGTGTCCGGATGCTTAACAAAAATGAAGCCTTCTCTTTTGTCTTTAGATTCTACAAAAACTATTCATTGAACAGCACCAATTTAATCATCATCAGTATTGTTCTCTATAATTCATTGTCTAACATCTTAACACAAAGGTTAGAAAGTAAACTTCTAAATATCTAAATATTGGCTAAATGGCCGTTTTAAATCAAATTAAACATGTTATTCAATACACAACCTGTCCAGACACATATCTGGGACTGGGTATCAGACTACAGACCCCTAGATCTACTTGACATCGGGTGTTAATTTCCACGATCATTTCATGACTGTTCCACCTTATTTTAGCAACATTTTCATTCATTCTCATGTCTTCTCAACATGCACCTCAAGAACTTTTTTTTTTACACTTCCAGAGTTAAGTTAGACTAAAATACATTAACAATAACACGATCTAACTTTGGACCAAAAATTTTCTAAATTCTAACGTTATATTCTACAGCCATGACAGCAGTAGTAACAGTTAGATCTAGATCTACTTGACCATGTTGACAGCGAATGTGAAAAACAAACAGACAAAATTTTGTGAGGTTCATTGTCTACGGAAAGCCTTTGACCCGACCCCAGCTAACGTTAGGGCTCATGCTTTGCAGCAACAACCCCCCGCCAGCTCCAGTGGCAGTGGCAGTGCAGAGCAATTCGCTTCAATGGTGGGTCTGCGATACGTGATTGGGACGTTTACGTACCATCCGTTTCCGAACAAACCAGCAAACACATCCCATTCAGTCGTTCCACCAAACATGACGATACATGGCCAGTTCCCCTGTCATCCCATTGTCGCTCATCATTTAGAACATAAAGCTTAACTCTTCTCCGTGTATCTGACATTTTGGACGACAAATACATTACAGATCCAACACAAATTCCGGTACAACAGGGGACTTTTTCATGTCGTTGCACAGCGTACAATTCACAGTAAACACTTCATACGGCAGCCATCTTGATAGGCTTTTACATAGCCTGACGGGTTTCCCGCTCTAATCTCAGCACTTGGTCAAAGGTCAACAATATACTGCTGAAAATATAGCTGCGGCAAGTTTAAACTTGCTTCTTGTTTTCACTACATTTTACTTTTATCTACAAAATTAAAAGAAAAAAATAAATAAATAAGAATTAAATCGAATAATGATAAAAAAGTTAATAAAATAGCCAAATATCTTCCATATTTCATGAGAAATAAGAATAAAATCTAAAGTATGAAAATTATCTCTCACTTCCCAATCATAAGCCCTTTAAAAAATTCATGGAGTACCCCAGGCAGAAGTCCTTCCATATAAAAAAATACAGAAATATATAAAGACGGTTTGAGTTTTTGGCTTTTTATGCCGATTTTATGCCAACCATCATGAAACATGGACTCTCTCTGTAGTAGATTTTTATTTATTTTTTTATATTTGTATGTTTTATTGAAACAAATCGGAATCATGCAGTATTTTACACAATTCGAAAAAAAAAAACATTACAAAATAACAAAATTAGAAAGTGAGCTATATCACTAAATCTAGTCAACTGGACTTACTTGTGTTTTCGAGTTGCGACGAAAAATAGACAAGTAAAGGCAGAGTAAGTATAAATAGAGTACAGTAAAAAAAAAAAAAAAAAAAAAATTAAAAAAAAAAAAAAAACACACACACACACACACACCTTGAAATACTGAAGGGAAAAAAAAAGGTAGAATGGGGAATACCCCAACGACAAAGGTCAGACTCCCATCCAGCAATGAGAGGGAGAAACGAGGCCGACCCCGACTCGGATCAAAATATTAAATCTAAACACATTCTCTCCGAATATCATACACTTTCAAGCATGGAATATCATGAAAAAAATCAGTGATTCGTCACAATGTAATTTCAATTTCAATATTTCTAATTTCGAAAAATTATTTGGAGTTTGGGGTGATAGATTCCTCTCTTTTTTATTTTTACTGTTGAAATATCATTAAACTGTTGTAAGTTTAATGATAGTCTTCCAAATGTTGTGTCCTTTAAATCCCTTGTGAGAAAACAGAAGGAAATTGAATTTCATCTAGCCAAGAAAAGAAACAAGTTAATGTACATATTCATTTTAAGAAATGGCGTTTCGACTTTTAATATTCTTCTTTTTGTATATTATCCTCTCATTCTTGCTCATTTGTGTACATTTATACATTTTTTTGCAACCACTCTACTACTTTGTATTGTACTCACTACTCAAGCTCAGAAAATGTCACTTGTTAATTGTTCTGCATTATAGATTATAACCCTATGCGCGGATATACAAACCCCTTTTCGCCGTGCGGGGAAACTTTTTTAGAGAGAAATTTGCAGATCATGCTCTCGAGATTGGGAGAGGGAATAGAATATAATCAACTCTGACTCTGCAGTGTGCTTAAGAATCTTTTTTTTTTTTGTTCGATCTACTTACACTTCACCACTTATGAAAATATAAATGAATTTATCTTATAACCATGATGATTGTATCATCCCCGAGCCGAACTATGTGTAAACATCTTAGGAGTCACATCACAACAAGGAGCGTCGAAAATTTTAGTAGAGAAACTAGAATTGGCCACAGTGCATGATTACAAAATGCTTAGTTTGGGTATGAGTAGCTAATGTGCATGTCAGGCTTTCATTTTTCAGAGTCCTCAGGCTCATGAGACCCCTTAATTGACTTCAAAGAATATACTTTTCACCTTGGTAAAGGGTTCTTATACCACCACAATGAATCTCAGGAACGAAATACCCCACTTTCACGAGGACAAAGAAAACCCTCTTTAAAGAATATAAAGCATGTTAATTTCCATACTTCCGTATGCCTTTATCGCTGACAGGTATTTGCCCATTTTCACAGAATTGAACTACTGCATATCCTTTAATCGAATGTATTTTATCCTTTGTTCCATGGAGTTAATTATCACTCCATGTTTATTCCAATTCCCTTCGTTTCAAGGCTGCAGTCTTTTTATTCTTGAGCCTCGTATTCTCTGGAAAAAAAAACACAACAACTACCGATTTTCTCCTATATCGAATGGCAATGGGTTCCAGGATAGTTCAGAGGCGGATCCAGCATTCTCCAATAGGGGGGGGGGGGGCGGAATTTTCAAAACCGCCCGAACCGAGGAGAAACGTATGGTTTAAGGCTGCGCTCAGTGGCGTAATAAATAAGATTATTTTGTGGGTCACCCCCCCCCCCGCCCCGCGGGGTAGATGCGCCTATATCTTGAAATAGTTCTTTAATTAAGGAATTTTTTTAAAAATCTTTTTCCTGAGCAAAAAGGAAATGATGGTTAATGCGAGCGCGAAGCGCGAGCTGAAAATTTTTGAGATCCCAAATGAAGAAAATCGTGCATTCTAAGGTACATACAATATTGATTTTATAACTTAATAATGAAGACAAATATCTTCTTCTTCTTTATGTGCCTTGCCAGAGTCTGACGTTGGCGGCCATGCATCTGAAACTTATCCTATCTTGAGGCCATGCGACTGAAATTGAGCTCAAGATAGGACAGACTCATGGCCGCCAACGTCAGACTCTGGCACGGCACATAAAGAATTAGATAAATAATGAAGTTGGAAATAGATAGTAATCTGCAATTCAGAGGCCATAAACGAAGTGATTACAGAGAATGAGCTTTTGAAAAAAAATATCTTTATCAAACAATTTTTTACAAGTACATGTATCCTATAAAGAATTTTATTTGATGGGGTCGAACGAAGTTTTCGGAAGAACATTCGTCTACACCAGGGGCGTCGATCAACATTGTCAGCATGCCCGCCGGGGGAAGGGAGGAAGAACATCGGAAAATTTACCGTTATAGTTCCGTGAATCAGGAGCATCAACAAAGTTTAAAAATGGGAGCATTATTAAGTTTAGTCAATATTATGTTATGGTTGCCCTTCCCAGGGGCGTCGCTGGACCTTTTTTCAATTGGGGGGGGGGGGGTGTAGAGGCCACTGATTACCGACAAACATTGCCATCGATTACCGGCGACCAACGCATACTTAAACCGTATAAAGCCCATGGGGCATTGTGTGCCTTTATCACATTTTCCTTCGTCTCTCCTACACATTTTCATTCAATTTTAACCAGATTTGATGACGTTTACATGCATGTATGAGCGAGCGCAGCGAGCAAATCTCCTTTTCGTTAGTGATGATTCTTCATCAAAATACCAGATGGGCCTATACGATATTTAAATCATAAATTTGGTCACTTCGCTTACAGAATTCATTCGCTTTCCCCAAACATCCTGTGTCTACAAGCGAGAAAAAAATATACACTCTTTTTCATGTTATTTCGTCATCAAAATACATTTGGACCAATAAGATATCTAAAGCCTATTCAGTCACCTCGTTTGCAAGCGAGGAAATATATATATACTCCTTATCATGGTAAAAGTGATAATTCTTCATCAAAATATACGATGGGCCTATACCTAAATTATTTTTGTCACCTCGCTTGCCGAATTCACTCGCTTTCAAAAACCATCGATTATAATACGAGCGAGCGAAGTGAGTGAGGAAATATATATATACTCCTTTTCATGGTTGAGGTAATTATTCTTCATAAAAATACACAATGGGCCGAAAGGTATCTAAATTATGTGTTTGGTTTATAACAACCTGAAGGCAGAGCAATTTTTGCCTCTCATTTATTCTTGTACTCCTTCTAAAACTGATGATAACCTAATATTAACCTTCCCCTAATAAATGCACGCGCGAAGCGCGAGAGGAAAAATCCCCATAAAATGAATTATACTTCTTTGTAATTCTTTCTTATAACTCTCAAAATGAAAGCATGCGAGCGTAAAGCGCAAGCGGAAATTGTACCATAGCCCGACCTGTTTTTGTTTTGTTCAAGCGAACATCCCCCCCCCAGTTACGGCCTGGTAATCAAGAGTTAAAGTTACATGCTATGTATTTATTTATTCATTTATTTATTCTTTTTTTTTTTGGGGGGGGGCTTTTTTGTTTTTTCTTTCTTTTCTTCTCTCTCTCTCTCTCTCTCTTTGCTCCGCCAATAGGGGGGGGGGGGCGCGGCCGCTTCGCCCCCCTGGATCCGCCTATGTAGTTATTTTTCCTTGGTGAAAATTCACCGACGGCTTAAGACGGGGGAGGGAGGAGAGGACCTCTGAGCTGCAGCATGCATGGACCCGGCTGCAGCCACCGATGATGAATCTCCTAGCTGATACACTCGGGCAGCCGTGACGGCATGAACGAGATTGATTCATATTTAAATATAATGACAAAAGTAGATATTTCCTTTAAAATGTGTTGCTCTTCATTTTAATTCTTGAAAATATGAACTGGAGATGATATTAAAGAAAAAAGAAACAATGTCACACTGCCCCCGGAATTCAGCTTGTTATATAATGTCATAGAACGATATGACCTTCTAATATAGCCCCCCCTCCCAAATAAAACAAACAAACAAACAAACGAAAAAACGCACAGAAATAGTATAAATGCAGATTCCGTCATATGTCAGTATAGTCAGCATTAATTCTGACTTTTTTTCCCCATGCAATATGCATGTGGGACTTTGCAGGTATAGTTTCATAAGGGCTGCCGATTAAGGCCAGAGTCACAAAAGGAGACGCAGGGGGGGGGGGGGGGGAACACTGTGGGACAGTCAAATATATTGCTGTGCACACCCTCGAAAAACGTGTGAAAAGTGTGTAGTTAAGGTGCCAAAAAAGGCCCCCAATTCAGGAAAAGAATATAGGCCTATGTTTTTTCAGTTTGCTAACTCGCGTTTAGGGTATGCTTTCAATATCCATATAGTACTTTTAGTATCCTCGTGTCCATTTAGGGCATTTTCGGGGAGGTCACTCAAACTCGTATACGGGGGGGGGGGGCGTAAAATTTTCGAGAAGAGGCTAAAAACACAAACAAACAAAAAACATCCGAAAAGGGGTGATTTTGACCATTGGATTGAACTCGTTGAGGGTGGTGTTGGAAACGTCACAGGAATTAGGCCTATACTGACTGCCCCCGGCCCCCGGGAAAGTATAATTCGTTCACGCATTTCGGTTTTTACATGCCATACCCAGCTAGGAAATTAACATACAGGGCGATGGCTTATTGAAGATTTAGTACAAACACACAACTCTAAAGACTAAAACAGAAATGACACTTCATTGACTGGCTATTATAGAACATTTCATTATCATATCATGGAGGAGTTTCGACCCCAGGTCGAAAACCAGTTAAAACCAGTAAAATTTTCAACTGGTATCAACTAGCTGGAATCATCTGGTACCAGTTGAATCAATTTGACCGAACTGCATGTGCCAGTTTATTCAAGTGGTTTCAACTGGAAGTTACTTGATCACATAATACACCAGTTTATTCCAGTTGGAACTAGTGGAATATGGAATAAACTGGGCAAAATTATACCAGTTAAAAACCAGTTGACGCAGCTGGCAGATTTACCAGTTGATTCCACCGGAAAGCAATGAAATAAACTGGCATATTAGAATTTACAAGTTGATTCCAGTTGAAACAAATACCAGTTGATATCTACTGGTCAAAGCTGGCAATTTACAAGTTGATTCCAGTTGAAGCAACTGGACCAAACTCCATTTGATACCAGTTGGAATCAAACACGTACGGGACTGGCGGAGTTACCATTCCAATATTAAGAAAGCAATCCTGCTACATGTATAAACTAAAGTGTCTCCAAACTGCCAGTTGATTCCAGATGAAACCAGTTGGAAATTTCCCCCTTTGATTTTACTGGTTTAATGGGTTCTATTAGCTTTAAGAGGAAACAAAAAAAGTTGGATGACTTTAAAAAGGCAATAATGTTTCCAGTATTTTGTAAAAACTGGGATATTTACTGTTGAAACCTGTATCTAGAACTGGAGCAAACTACTAGTACATGTACCAGTTTAAACCATTTCCATTTGAAACCACTATATTCAACTGGTGACTGCTTATTGTTGAAACCAGTAGAAATCTACCAGTTGAATACCAATTAAAACAGTTAATTTGCATAAGTAACTATGGGATGTGAGCAGATTCATATTTTAATGCAATTTATTTGAATTTTCTGCACATTTCGTAATTACTGATGATTTAATCTTGTGTAATACATTTAAAAAATACAAAGAAAGTGAAATTATCAATCCTTAAGACTTTACATCAATTTATATCAATAACAGGTAATTAAACATGAACTAGGAAAATACTAACCAGAACCTAAAGTGCATTTATTTAAATACAAGTATATAATATATAATATATTCGTATTACATTATACTTATGCAAGTCTTCAATCTCCAATACCCTTTACATTGGACAGATAGGAGGCAAACCAATACTTCCATATACAGTTGACATTGCACTGGCAAACATTAGAACAAGTACTAATTAATTTTAGTACCTGTTACTAATTAAGATTGACAACTGGAAGTCTTAACTGGTTTCAGCTGGTTACAACTGGTTCCAATTGGTATCCAAGTAAAGTATCTAGTAAGGACCAGTTCAAGGCAACTGGTATTTGTACCAGCTGATTCCAGTTAAGTGAACTGGTTTCAATATGGAAATTGGTATACTGGTCCTAACTGGTACAAGTTGATTCCAGTTAAGTGAACTGGTTTCAATCATGGAAATTGGTATACTGGTCCCAACTGGTACCGGTTGATTCCAGTTAAGTGAACTGGTTTCAATATGGAAATTGGTATACTGGTCCTAACTGGTACCAGTTGAACTGATACTTCCAACTGGTACCAGTTGACAACTGGTATTCCAACTGGGACCAGTTGACAACTGGTACCAGTTGAAATTTGTCAATGGGAATCTAGTTGATTCCCTGTATTGATTCCAATATACCAATTTACATATTGAAACCAGTTCACTTAACTGGTATCAACTTAACTGTTTTTTTTTTTTTTACCTGGGACATATCCGAGCTGAGTCAGCTAGTTGACCCTTACTTAGTTTTTTGAGAGGCCATATTACTTATCCACAGAACCACCGCCAAACCCAAACTTTCCATCTCGGCTCAGCGCTGAGCTATCGCCTATTACGTTTCTTTTTCTAAGCTTCCTCCTTCAGGATAAATGCATGAAATATTGTGATAGGGATGATGATGATGTTGATGATGATGATGATTTTTTTTTTTTAGAAGTGTATCAATCAAATATGATTATTTACGGCTGGGACCGACCTTTAATGTCACCATCCGAAAGATGTAAATGTAGATTCATATCTTGCCAAAGGACATTAATGCCGCGGTAGGGATTCGAACCCCGGACCTTGCGGTTCAAAGTCCGGAGACTTATCCACTGAGCCACAACATGATGAGGCTAAGTACCGATACCGATTCCTCGTTTCTCGTCCGGATATTTCCAAGTGGGAAGGAGGGGTTCAATGTTATCTTATATGTTGTATTCTTCCTGTATTCTTTTCGTTCAGTTTTAATCCCCCCCCCCAAAAAAATGCATTTTTCCAATGTCATTTTAGCCTATATGCCTATTTGTTGATTATAACGCACTTAAGGGGCTAAAAACAATGTCCATCCAGGTGTCAGACTAATTTCTTTTTAGATCAGAAATAAAAAATGACAACAAATCTGAAGCAACCGAAAAAAGGGGAAGGATAAGGGGGATGAGAATCCAGCACTTATTGTTAATCTACCGAATAAAGACATAACCCCCCCCCGGGGGGGGGGGGGGGCCCTCAGTATATAATGCGTGGTGGGTATGTGCCGCGGAGCCCGGACATAAACATGGTCACCTGACATTTATCACTGTGGGGAGCTTGTGGACCATAACAGGACCCGAAAGATATGTTGTATTGTCAATTTAACAAATAAATCTATAGCAAATAAAATACAAGAAAATATTTTTGAAAACCTTCTATTATAAATGCATTTGATATTTATTATACAAGTCTTAATGTATACATAAAATATTTTTAATCTAAAAAATAAAATTGTTTGAAATAATTGACTGAATACTACGCTTTACCGCTAGGTTGCAAATTGTTAATGTACGTGATTACACAGCACTGATCGCTAATGCGTCGACCTACTACTGCTGCCGACGCGACGCGCGCTTTCTCTTCAGACTTCAAATCTGATCAGCTGATGTAGATCCCAGTATAGTACCGTACCGGGCGCGGCGCGGCGCGGGCCGCGTTGGCAGTTTAGTCGCTAACTTATGAGCCGAGTCTACCTTCGAAGTTCGATCGTCTGACAAGTTTAAAATTGAAATAGCATTGAGAATGCACCCTAAATAATGGAAAAGACCGGCAAACAAAGACACCTTTATTTCATGAGGGTAAGACAAATCTAACGTTAAATCAGTTCAATTTATCTGAATTCTTAATAATATTTCCATCCTAACTGTCACTGTCAGCAGGTCAGTGACTGTGTTATTCCTGAATTGGATCTCAATTAATTCATGAATTATCTTGATCATGTGAAATTCTCAGATTTAACTGTTAAAGTGATTACACAATGGTAAAAGTTTTTTTGATATATGATCGAGAATAGAATTCTAAGAAGAATAACATTAAAAATTTGATGATTTTCAGTCGAAATCAATGCATTTTGGCTAATTTTCTCATAAAAAGTGAAGAGTTGACCAAAAAATTTGAGTATAAGAATAAGGTATGACGTCAAAGTGGGTACCCAGCTTTGCGCATTGCAGCTGTGCTGCGCGCTAGACTGTACAATATGTATTATACCTTGCGCGCATTTTGCTAGAATTGCGCGACATGGTACCCACTTTGACGTCATTTTGACGTCAAAGTGGGTACCCAGTTGAAACTGGCATGACTGGGTCACAGCTGAGGGGTCAAAAATATCCTGAAATCTTACCACATTTGGGGGTTTCCTTGGCAACACGACTTTTAAAAAAACTTTAGGCAGATGATTTTCTGCTCATAAAATCATGCTCTTTTAAATGAACTAATATTGTTTCTGCATTGGGTACCCCCTTTAACAGTTAGGCCTAACATGGGTGTAGCTGTTAGTGTTGGACCCTTTTCTAGACCTAAAAATCTGTCTCTAAGTAATTTTGTCGTTAGCCTCTTATTTGGGCAGTTGGGTATGGTTGGCTCTCCAATAAGAGGCCAACGGCAACAACGAAATTATGTTAGAGGCGCTATGGCATGGCATGCACTTTCGTATCCAAGCCTGACGGAATAAAGCACACTGCAGTTGAGTCGCACACATGCACCATGCTGTGCATGCACGCACCGGCAGCGCTTTATTCCGTCAGTCATCGCCATTGGACATAGATACGAAAGTGCATTAGCGCCAAATTAGAGACAGAATTTTCGGTCTAACAACATGGGTGCAAGGTTATCTACAAATAAAACCTTGCATTTGCATGGCATCTTCCTTTTGCGACAGCCACCCAACATGCAAGGTGTGCTTTATTCTGTCAGCAAATTTGGATGGAGAGGAGATGGAGGAGCAAGAGAGGTGATCAAAAAAAAAAAAAAAAAGAATTTCACATGATCAAGATGATTTACCTTCTGTGTGATTTTGTGAGTGTCTAGCATGTCGAGGGATCCCAAGCCCACTGAAGAAGGAGGAGAGTAAGTAGAAATTGAAGTGAGAGCCCAGGGAAAATATGAAGTGTTAGAAGTCTGTAATCACTTAGAATATAAGAGCAGAAAATGCGATGAGTGCATTGTGTTGATAGTACTGTTGTCAATCCATTGCCCAGAATTAAATGCTAGAGTGACTGTCACAACTGAACCGAATGACGGTGCAAGGATTGCGAAATGTGAGAACTGACAAGCACATGACTTTGCTTTTCTGTGGTTTTTCTTCCTTTTAATTCTATTTAGAAATTTCCATTTTTACATAGGTGAGTGAGAACTGTCAACTATTGACTGAGCTCTATGTTGTTCCTGATGAATTCAATGACCAACAGAGCTGGTTTGAAGACAGGCATTTACAGGTGAGATGATTTGATTTTTAGAGTTCCTAAAGAAAACGGTTTTCACTCTTTTTGATTGCACAGTCATTTTCACCAGATCCAAGAAAAGCCTGGTTTTTAAAATGTGTTTATAGGTTAGTAGCTAACTTTATTGAAACCTTATGCCTTAAAAGCTTATTGGGTTCTGACGTTGATGTGTAAAAATCTCAGAGTAAACATGGAAATTAAAAAAAGACTGTAAATGTACAAGAGCTGCCAAATGACATTGAGAGAAATGTAAAATAGTTTAGTTAATGGCAGAGGAAGATTAAGAAATAGGACTAAATGTACATTTACCATAGACATGTGACATGGCCTCATATGGACTAATATGCATTGTAAGTTTCTAGGGAATGTGATGTCCAGTAAGTTATCATTAATTGTTTATTTACATTTGCATGATCTAAACAGCCCATCTACTACATAGTACTAAAAAGATCAGGAATACTTTCACGTTAATTTCTTGTGAAATGCAATTCCGTCACTGGAATTTAATCTTCTTTTTAATACTCTAATTGCAGGAGATCATCCTTCTACTTCGGGATCCTGTCCAAGCCAAGGTGGTGTCCTATTATGAGCAGAGACGTAGGAAGAAATGGCCTGGAATCCAAGAAGGGAATGATTCCAAAAAGAAACCAGATGCAGATGAACATCAGATAACAACAGGTAGGATACACCTTCAAAGATGGGACATTCTTTCATAATTCTGTGAAAAGAGTAACTGCTAGGCTGATTGGGAAAAGAAGGTAGACATATATGCTTACATGTTAGCCCTAAATTTATTCAAGCAAAATGAAAATCAGCAGTGTAATAAAAGTATGATTCATCCCATGCTCTAATGTATTTTTGTTTTATGTACTCTGTTAGACAGCTCAAAATACATTGGATAATTTTTGTCAATTTCGAAAAAACCAGAACACAAAATGTTATTTATACACCTTCTACCTGTATATCAGTGGCAAAATATACTTAGCTTAATCTATTACCAGGCAGATCATAACAGTAATTATCAGGCTGCATGATATGTTGTCTTTAACAGCTGTACACCATATTTTGATATACGGATGAAGAGTCTTTCAGTATTTTGATGTAAAATTTTGCCTTGCATCCATTTCAGGTGAGTCAGTAAGGATTGGTTATAGGTTTGTGGATTCTAATTTGCATCACCACTCATGTCTGATGCCAACCAAGTTGGGAACACCAGTCTGGAAGGATGACAATTCCAAACATGCAGGTATATAATTTGTAGGGTTTTTTTCTTCACTTTAGATTTCTAAAAATGCATGAATTCTTATTTTTTAAAAATCATTTCATGTGACTTTCACCATTCAAATGAGATACATTTTAGAATATTCTTTTATTGCAGTGGCCACAGACAGTTAAGGATAGTTGCTCCATTTAGACCCATCAGCAAAGCTATTGATTTATTCAAAATTTACCTGATCTCTGATCTTGTTTACCCCAAGTCGCAGGGTTTTTAAAGGTTTTGTATTGTACAGAATATATATGGTTGCATTCATTCTTTCTAAGTCTCTCTTCAGTCTGAAGTAGGTAAACCAAATGGTGATAGTTGTCCTTATATTGTGTAACATCTCGGCTGCTGTGATGGTTGACTGTTAATCTTTTTGGTTGATCCCTCACAGGAGGAGGATTCAGCCCTGCCAGACTCTTTGCCAAGAAACTTGTGGTGTTTGTCTGCAAGTATCACCCAGCAAACATCGGTCAGACTACCTCTCAGCTCATGAGGTCATTGTGTGCTACCCCTCCTTCAAAACATATAGCTATCAGCAGCTACTTTGCTCCAAAAGTAGATGATGACTTTGTCGGCCCACCAGTAACCGAGTCAGCCAACAGGAAGAGGAATAGGTTAAAGAAAATGTAAGCCGATTTGTTATCTTTTATTGTTGCTATGGTTTTTTATACACTTGCCAAACAAAGTTTGAAGAGGTGTACATTTATATTGTGTTCCATAGACTTGAGCTGTAGTCTGCAAAAATACTAAGCCTGTTGAAATACAGATAGCTTGCAAGACGACACCATGCATTTAGACCCATTTATTCTTACAGTAAGCTGTACAGCTGAAAATGGAAAAACAATCAATTTGAAAATCTCTTTCTCTAGGAATTTTAGTTTGTTTACTTTTTAGATTTTTCATTTTGTATATTGGCATGCAAGGAATGAGTTACATAATATAAGGTAGAAAAGCACTTCACTATTTTCATGATGCAGAAATTGTTTATTGGCATTATTATTTCTTATAATGATTACAATTCTGATTTGTATTATCCGTATCAGTTTGTTCATGAGCTTATCTCATCAATTGCAGTGTCAAAGGAAAGAATTCTGCAGCAGCTGTTGGATCAAAAGAGAGTACAGATAGCAGAGGAAGACTGAAGGGAGGTGGATTCTTTGAAAAGGACTCAGCAGACACAGATACTGAGACAGCGAAGGAAATTAAGAGAGAAGATGAACAGTACCCTTCAGTTTCTAACATGGACTGCAAGTCTGATGGAATGCCTGATGCAGAAGAGCAGAAAGACGGACCAGACGATGATCCTAGATATACTGCATGCAAGGATGGTGAGTCCTTGAGCCGTGCTGGTCATTCAAATGGTAGCCACCCCCTGTCTCCTCAGGAAAAAAAAATGTTGAAGGTAACAGTCAATTCACGTATGAAACCTGATGAATATCACAGCAAAGTGGATGGAACAGATCGTTCAAACCAATCTGATGCCAGCAAACCTTTTGCTTGTAAAGATGAGAATATGGAGGAGGCTTTTACAGATTCACAGAAGGAGGCAGATGTTCCATCATCAGAAGGAACTTCTTCACTACCTTTTTATGGAAGTTGCTTGAAAGATTCCCTGAACTCTACAAAATCTGAGGTAACTCAGCAGTTGTCATCAGCAGGGCAAGAATCAGGAGTTACCAGGTTGACATGGACTTCAGAAGCAACAGAAAGCTCACCATCTTCGTCAGGAGACTTTGATCAGAGGCCAAGGAGAAGACAGGATGCTAAGAGCAGGAACAAATTATCACTGAAAAGAGGTGAGGCTAAAAAGGGGGGTGCAAGTAAAGTGAGATCCTCCGTGGAAAGAATACTCCATGAAGATGTGATAATGGAATCTGCTGATGAGGTGTCAGTTGATCACAAGGTGCATACAGAGATAGGGGATAAATCAATCCTGACCCTGCAACTTCATAAAGTTGCAGTGAAGGATAATGCAACCACACACAAGAGAGGCAACAATATTTCAAAAATTGTTGGACATGCCTCCAATAACTGCTCTGTAGTGCTTAAAGACATCAAGAGTAACCTTGAAAAAAGCTGGAATGAATCATCGGTCACAAAGAAGTCTCCACTGAAGAGACTCTTGACAAACCAGCCTGAAATCCTCTCTCCTGATAAGGAAACCACTTCAAATTTATCCTCTGATGATGAGCTGATGTCAGCCAGCTTCCTCTACACTGAAAAAAGACCCAAGGATTTAGCTGAGGAGGTGAAAGAGTCAAGGCAACAATCCCCTGTACAGGTACCTGGGTATGAAGACAGAAGAAGGAGAGGTGAAATGGATACAGCCTGTCGTGGTAGTGAACCTAGAGATACTTGTCATTCGACTATGAATGCATCCATAGAAAACACAGAACATAATGAAAATCCAAGAAGAAGGGGACTTAAGCAAAGTAGATTGGCTTTGTCCAACAAACAGAAAAATATATGCAAAGACGAAGTCCATGATATCACAAAACAACCATCATACGGTGAAAAGAGGTTTGGACAGAGAACTAAATTTCAGAAACTAATGGAGGATCTTGAATGGGATAGCGACAGTCAAGGGATGAATGAAATAGAAAGAACATCCAAAGCAATAAACAGTCGCAGGGTTGGAAACAGAGTAAAAGATGATGCACCTGATGAGCCCATGGAAGTTGAAGATGCATTGCCAGAGACCACTTTTGTAGAGGACGTAGAATGTCTGTCTGATGACGTGGAAGCACTGTCATCAGATCCTTGCAGACCAAATGATGATCGAGAGACAAGTGCACCAGAGCAGAAACAAGACAATCTTGTGCACATCTCAGATGACAGCTGTGGTGGGGATGCCAGAGAGACCAAACAAACGGAAGA
This sequence comes from Echinometra lucunter, assembly GCA_029962745.1. NCBI lineage: Eukaryota > Metazoa > Echinodermata > Echinoidea > Camarodonta > Echinometridae > Echinometra > Echinometra lucunter. The sequence goes on from CM057152.1 coordinate 38,803,250, forward strand.
GGAAGGGAATGCTCAAGGGGGTACTGGTCAAGAAGGAAAAGTTGGTGACCTAGATGATGAAGTCATTGATCTGAGTCAGGGAGTTGATGATGAAGATGAAAGTGATGACTGGTTTGAAAACCTCTTTGGCAAAGTCAGGTAAAATATTTCGACCTATTTGAAGGAATATGAGACATTTCCATGTCAAATTACATTAACAAATACATGTACTCAACAAGTTTATAATAAATATTGAGTTCATTCTTGTTTGCACATGGTTACAATGTCACTGAATAACTAACCACCCTATTCATATCAGTAACAAAATTACATCAATAAATGAGTTTTGATCTTTCTAAATTATAAGCATTTAATTGATAACTATTGGTATTTTTCATACATGATTAAGGTATTCAGTTATTTGCATTTGGACTGTCAGAATACAAGTATTTTGACAGAATTCATATGGTTAATCTACCTCATATTTTGGTTCATGGGAACATTTATGTTTCATTAGAATCTGCAATGAAAGAATTTGGTTTTTAGGAGAATTTGGCTCTTTTCAATATTAGTGTCACTGCACCATTTTTCTTACTTTCATATTGCCCCTATCTGTTTATCTGTGCAATAAATACATGATCTTCAGATTGTGCTACAGTGTTACAAGAACTAAATATAAAGTCAGAAAAATATTGGAAAAAAATGTTCTGTTGTAATTCATCATTCCTGCACTTCTTGAAAAGTCATCCCTAAACATTTTTATTATTGTTATTATTATTACTATAAGTATTTCATCGTCACCATCATTGTTTTCATTATTATAATCTGGCACAATTTTAACACAGAGGAATATTTCCACAAAAAATAATTGTTAAGTTTTTTATTTTAAAACCAAATTTTATCCAAGATTGATACATTTAGATCACAAAAGGTTGAATAGTCAATTTTAAAATGAATTTATTTAAATCCTAACACAATAACTTTTAGTTAGTTAGTAATAAAGCAAAGTCTTTTTAAACAAAATTATTTTTTTAGCAGATACACTGACCAATGCATGTATTACCTGCTGTTTATTTTGTGTTTTTCTTTCAATAATTTAACGATTTTAATGACCAATTTTCCAGTTGATTATTATATCTTTTGTCACTCAATAAAGCACCATCAATTTTGAATTTTTCCTTTTCTGCTATCTGATTAAGTTTCATTTATTATGAGTTCATAACAGCATTTTTTATGTTCCATTTATATTTCCTTTCGATTTGTGATGTTTTTAAACTGGCATTTTTTCAGTAAAATAATAGTTGCATGATACATTACTACATCAAAGGCCACTGCAGATGTGTGACCCCAACTCAGGGGGGGGGGGGGGGGGGTAAAGTGGTCACATTAAAGGAGAATGCAACCCAGACATCAGTGTGCTTCCAGTGAATGAAGAAGAACAAGAAGAGTAAACAGTGAAAGTTTGAGCAAAATCGGACAGTCTGTTCAAGAGTTATGAACTTTGAAAGTTTAAGTAAATCCTTATTATGGGATCCTTGAGTTGGCAACTTTGCCAGCATCTGTGATGTCATCGTGGACAACTTTCCATTCACTTTGTACACAGAATTTCACATTTTATTCATTTTCAAGAAAAATAGAAATTCATTTAGTTTATTGTTTGAGTATGACATGGCTACATCAATTCTGCAAACATTTTGGGAAGAAGAATATTGATTCCCAACTTGAAATTTCTTATAAATCAGTTTTTTTGAAAATTTATGCACAGAATGAATGGAGAGTTGTCCACAATGACATCACAGATGCTGGCAAAGTTGCCAACTTAAGGATCCCCATAATAAGAATTTACTGACACTTTCAAAATTCATAACTCTTGAACAATTTGTCCGATTTTGCTCAAACTTTCACTGTTCACTCTTCTTTGTTATCTCCATTCACTAAGAGCACACTGATGCCTGGGTTGCATTCTCCTTTAACATATGACCATTGGCCATTGTGATGTGCTGAACAAGTATTTCTGAGGGTTAAGTAATGGAAATGTAGAGAGAAAGAGAGGAATGGACTTGATGTGTAGAGAGAGGTTTATTACCATTTGGTCCGAATGCCATATGGTTTAACATCGTGTGATCTGATAACGTTTGTCCAGTATTCATATGATCATATTACCATATCATCCAATTAGTGTTTTGTCCAATAACTGGTAGGGCCAATAGTCATTTCATCTAAAACATTTGGTCTCATAGCCATTCTGTCTTGCAAGTCTTTGGCCTTTTAAAGCGATTCCCCAGCCACAATTTTGTTGTACTTACATACAGTATAGTATACCTTTGTATTTTATGAAGTTGGTAAACTTGATTGAATTAAATAATTGGACCATGTGGATATAAGACCGACTGATTAGACAAAATGGCTATTTTACCTAATGATTATTTGACAAAGTGAATATTAGACTGGTACTTGAACCAAGTGGGTATAGATTAGATGGTCATTAGTCTAGACCAAATGGCTAATATGGCTTTTGGACAAAATACAAAATGGTCTAAGACCAATTCAGTGGTCATCGGATTAAATGATTAATTGACGAAATGATAATTGAACCGAATTAGATGAAATAGTAATGGACAAAATGATGTAAGACTGGATGATGATTAGACCAAATGGCAATTTGAAGAGAGAGAGAGAAAGAGAGAGAGAGAGAGAAAAAAAGAGAGAGAGAGAGAAGGGAGGGGTAGAGAGGTAGAGAGAGAGAGAGAGAGAGAGAGAGAGAGAGAGAGAGAAAGAGACAGAGACAGACCAAGAACAGACAGACTTACAGAAGCTTTGATATAACCTTGAAATTATTTTCCTAAACACTAATGAAAGAAACTGATCTTAAACTAATTATGACCATCCCTGTATACTTTCCATTTGGTTTATTTCATTTCAGTTCATTTCATTTATTGTACAACACCACATACCTGTACACATGAAATGGTGATAGAACAAAACTGTGATTACTAGCTATTGAACTAATCTCTTGAAGTATGATATACATGTATTTCACTTTTATGTAGGTTGGTGACTGAATTGAAAATAGAAGATATTGCATACCTGACACGCAGGAACAAGAAATATCTACACAACATCTTTCAAGGAAAGGTATATATCATTCCAGGCATTACTATTGTTCTTCCCACTTTCAAAATTACTACACAACTGGCCTGTTCTGTTAAAAAAAAAATCAAAAGAGGGTGTATCAATACTTCTGCTTGCATGTGTGTAGTAAGGAAATGTCTTGCCTGTTTCATTTTGTTGGAAAATCAATTTAAAAGAGGGTTTTTTTTTTTTCTGAATGTTGTCACATTAGGACAAAGAGCTCTCAAAAATGCTTGTTATGAAATATGTGGTCAATCGATTGCATGATTACTTGTGAAATTAAGGGGCAAAATTATTTACATTGTTTTTAATAAGTAGACTGTACATACATACTGCATGTTTGTTTGATACCATGATAGCATTAACATGTAGGACCAATGAGATGAAGGACTGTAATAACATCTCTTAATTGCAGCATGCTATCATGTACCGGTATGTATACTTTTTGAAATTAGATTGTGTGTGAGAGACATCAGTGCTACAAGAAAAAAGGACCCCATAGAGGTGAGTTATAATTATGTAGAAAGATTTTAAAAATCATGTCTTAGTTTTGATAATTGATTTATGAAAGTTCAAGAAAAAGTGGCTGCATTAAATGAATATCTCATGTATTTATGTGAAGCAGTGAAAAGTTATGGATAATGATCTAGATGATATATTGCATACATATTACTCTTAAAACACATAATATCAATATTCAATGTTATAAATCAACCCTTCCACACTTCTAAATGTTGTTATTACATGCAATGAATAAGTGCTGATGTATCAGTGCATTGCTGAATTGATTTTTAGAGAAAAGTAATGTTCTTTTGATATTTTCTTCTATTCTGATACCTTTTGTTCAGTCATTGATGCTGATACATGTAATTATGTCATAGATAATGCTCAAGTATCCTAGCTGTTTTCAGGTTCCGATTACACTCGTAAAGGAGAAAACTAATTCTTACAATTGTTTGATTTAATTCTACGATTGTGACAGTAGTCGATAGAAGTTTGTGAATGGTTAAAGCTGTCTGATCATGAAGGAGGAGTATGAATTCATGTTTCTGTTGTTTTGTCTTCAGTTGGTATGGCAAGCAATGTAAGGTTGGGACCTTTCAAGGAAGAGCAGATGGATGCCGTGATGGGGGAACTGGTCAAAGTTTACTGTGCCAAACACTTTAAGGTAAACAATAGAATTTGAACAGGTGCATCAGTAGCAGCAGCAAATATGTAACTTGTTTTATACAACTCGCTCCTAGATCCTACGGTAATCAAATGATTTGTTAAGGCCAGTCACTTGTGATCCATTTTTAGTCCATCACTCTTTTTTTATTTCATTAAGAAGCAATTTTGTCCTAACCCATGACTTAAGTACCGGTACGTGATGGACAGCATTGTGTGTTGAGCTATAAAGTGCGCTTATACTATTTGTGATCTCAGCTAATACACATGTAGTAGCAGTGTGCATTGGCAGCGTATGAGACCTATAAAGGTGCTTTCAAACATGATGCGACAGTGTGGTACCACACTGTGGCACCACACTGTTTTGTCTTCACACATGATGGGACTGATGGGACATATGCTAATGAACGCGCATTAACGCGTCAACTCTCAATAAGAGAGCATATTGTCAAAACTTGCGCAGGCGATCTCATGGCAACAATTTTTGCGCTAACTTTTTAGAAATTTGATTGGTGCACATCTTTTTTGTATCTAGGCAGCAAACAAAAGTGTGTCCTGCCTCAGCGACATTTTTTGGTCGCCCTATATACCCCATAGGCTTGTACACAAAAAAGTGTGGTGACACAGCGTGTTACCACACTGTCGCATCATGTGTGAAAGCACCTTAATTGTGAATACATTTGTGTACTTGCTTACTAGATTAAGCCTAAACTTGTGATTTACTTGTCATCAATATCGGTATGGACCAGTCTTAAACAGACTTCCTTTTAATCAAATAACAAGGATCTAAGAGTTTTATTGCATAAAAGAAATCACTCATTATACCATCTATTTGCTCTTGTAGAGGCTATATATGCACCTGTTTACTCAGCCTTGCAGCTTCATATGATAACTATACACAGCCTCAACTCGAGTGCATATAGATTGTATAATGAACTCATTCTCATGCATTGTTTGTATATTATTAAAGAAAATTCAGGTGATTGTATACCTCTTGACAAATGTCCTATAAATTTGGGCAAATACATGTGTAAAAACACCACAGTGAAAGGGGAAAAAATTTAATAAATTGATGTTATTTGATTTGCACAACTTCATTGTGGAAGGCTTCAAAGATTAGGGGAATTGTGGCAACCTTGTAAAATCTGAATATTGGCATACATGTATCTTGCTCTTCAACTCGCAATTCTCCCTAAATATGGAACAAATTTTAAAACCTTATATCAGTTTTGCATAGCCCTTATTGTTTAAATTGTTTTTTGCTATACAGTACATGGATTATCTTTCTAAAGTGCTTCTACCAGAGGCTATGACTAAGATCTACATGGATGTACATGGAGTCAGTCACAGTCAAGCTGAAGAGGTGATGAAAGGCATGCAGAAAGAGCACCCTAGGACCACATGAATTTTACTTGACTCCCCAGAAAACTCAATCAGCACTGTTGTATGTTAGTTTTGCACTCATTACTGACATCAGGAGGTATTATGAGTTTCAGACCATGTCTCATACCTAAATGGTTGTCACATGATTAACAGTAGTAATATTTATTAATTGGATTAGATGTAGATAAGTGTATGATAGCCCTTGTTTTGATGTCTTTCTACTAGTATTGCTATAATTATCATTGATATGTGAACAATCCTTCATGCTCCTACTAGTCAAGGCCTGAACATTATTTCAAATTGTCTGCGTAGATCCAGGGCCCTGCTTTGGTAATTGCAATCGACCCGTATCAAGTGCATCTTAAAACATATTTAAAAAAATCATAACTCCTGTAAAAAAAGAAAAACTTACACAGAAAATAAACAATTATAACTTTATAGTTGATTAGAAGACTTGTTTCTACCACAAAACCAGGACAATTTTCGCAAGATAGATTTTCTAGAAAGATTGCTCAATAAATAAATGTTTCATCATTCTGAGTCTGGAAGGTCTTCATATGGCCTTTCAGAAATATGTGCATCAGGGTATCTGGACATTTTATGGTATATTCCAGATGTTAAAGCTGTACCATTACTTTAAAATCTGTAAACACTAACGGGAGAAGTGCCTTTAAAAAAGGACCTCAGCTACAAATAAATATTTCTTGCCATGGTAGTTTGAGACTTTTGGGGGGGTTAATGTGTTGTGATATTTATTCATGTTGGCATATTTGAGAACACCTGAGAAGTTGGAGTTTAAAAGCTTTTCATGAATTATTGAGATGATGAAATTCCAGTGACCTTATTTTTGTATGGTATTACTAGAAGGTTGATTTACTATTTGATACTTTTGTAGCGGTGAAATTATGAACCACTGTTCTCTGTACCAATTCTACCAAAATAGAGGGGTACCTTTCCGATTCCAGTTTGTGTTGATAGAGAGCTAAAGAAGAGCAGAACTAGTGGAAAGCCATTGGAATAACTCCTGATTCAACTCTTCCATGCTGCCCTTCCCATTCCTATAGTTATGGATGTTCTTTTTCAAAGAGTTATATTCCTTGATTACTCGAACTCTAACTGAATATACAGTACATCATAGTCTTCTGTTATTTTGTCTTTACTTATGTTATATTCAGGAAGCATTTCATTTGTACTAATCTTGAGATGAAGTGAGAAATCATTTTATTTTCTTGTAAATGTTGTACGTGGAAGAGATATGAAAATGAAATAGCTAACAGGTAGCCTCAGGATGTGCATTTAATGTAGTTCAATGATAAAAATCTTTGGAGAGGAATAATGCATTAGCTGGTGCTTAACATCAATAAGCATAGTATTCCGAATGATGCTGAAGAAAGTTAGCTTTTTTTTGGTACAGGTATGTGGGAAGTGGTATGCTCCCACTGTGATCCAAAAATTGAACTCGAACTGACAACAGTATAATGTATTTTCTTTCTATCTTACTGTAGACACTGTTATTTTTGCATGATTAAATTTTCGCGCTGAGCAACCCAAGAACACATTCGCAGGTTCTTAAATTTGTGCTGCACATTTACTCACTTGCAAAAGTGCAAGATTTGATTTGATATTTCAATGCATATAAAATCGTGCTAATATTTTTGCAAGTTCTACAATTCGCGCTTGCCAAAAAAAGTGCAAAATTTGTGAAAATTAATGTACCGCGAATATTTCTGCATTTACAGTATTCTGCAGAAGTCAAACTACGGGTACATGATTCCACCTTGATTCAGATAATGAACATGTACAGATTTTCAGACAAATAATGCGCACATTTATTGCTTTACCTATTAAGATAAAGGAACCATTAATGCCTTTGCGTGAATATGAATGTTTGTTTGCTTTGTTTTCTGTTACCATACTTAAAAAAAAAAACAGCTACTTGATCTTGCCTATATGCAGGGAATTGAACTTGTATAGTAATACAATGCATGATGCAGGGTGGCCCAAAAAGAATGCACACATAATCTGCTATTTCAGGAACATCACTGACACATAATCAGTTTTTCTTTCATTTGGTAGAATTTTTTCCTCATTCAAATGACCCCAATATAATCAATTTTGGGTATTAGGCATTTCGATTCTATGGCCATTTGTGTGAGGCAGTGTCATTTTGCGCAATACTACATTTTATACTGTCAGCTTTAACAACAAATGCATGACTGGCTGCTCTTAAGAAATGAAGACAACTTGAATGAAACTAAGATTGTATGGAATGCTGGGAGTCATACACAACTCTCTCGCTGCTTCAGGCATGACTGTAGTTGCAAAAGAAGCAAATTTTGAAAATGACATTGCCTCCCCAAAATAGCTGTAGAATCGAAACCCCTTACCCCAAATTGAAGATACCGGTGCATTTTGCCAGGACAAGATCTGAGGTGTTGCATTCTTTCTGGCAATCCTGTATAATGCATGTACCTGTATCTATTTTAGCTCATCTCCTTGGTTCACATCTCCTGTCAAATTTTTCTATTTAGAATGCCTTTATACCTTAATAATCATTGATATGTTTTTTTTCTGTCTGACCATTTAATGCCAGTGTACATCTAGCCTTTGGGCAAGGACTCGCGCAGTGCTAGTCTGCCAAGCAGGGTTTGAAAAATAGACTAAACAGCGTGCATTTATGGCAGGGATCAGTGGACTGAGCCGCGTCAGCGGCGAGGCCTTTGCTAACACCTTATTATATACCGATTCGGTACCGGAAATATAATACAGAACAAAAGAAATAAACAACAACAACCACTCAAGTTAGTAAAGGCCTTGGTGCTGATGAACCTCTCGCCACAGATCACAGTTGTCGTGCGATTAGTCTATGTATTCAGGCACGTTTAGGGAAATAATAGCACCAAGTGCCTTGGCTAAAGGCTAGTGTACATCCAACTGTCTTGTTCTCACAAATTAGTGATATTCAAATAAAAAGTGTCTATATGTAATGATTAGATTTTGCTCACCATAGGATAAAATTTAGTGGAAACAGCAGTTAAGTTGCTTGAAAAACAGGATTTTCCTCTCATATGGTGGTATCCCATTAACTGTATAGTGCATAAACAGTTACAACCAAGGGATCAGATGATGTTTGAAGGTTTGCATGGTGGTACGGGTATTCGTAGAAAGGGTTTACGGTTCACCATGTGGTAAGTCCTGAGGGACTTTAGATAAAGTGGATAGAGACGGAGGTGAAATAGAGAGGCGAGAAAGTAGGAAAATTGGAGGGCAGAGTATCTTTCGAAATCTGAGTGAAGTCCTAAAAAGGACTGTAAACCAGAAGAGGTGAGAGGATTGAGTTGGTGAAGAGATGAGTAGGCTTGAGTCGGCGAGAGGTGAGAAGACTTGAAGAGAAGACTCGACGTTTCGGGCAGCTTGACTGTCCGTCTTCAGGAGTGAGTGTTGATCGCTAGGCGTGTCGGAGTACTTGAGACGGGTATGTGGACGTAGAGGAGTGAGACGGGCGGCGGGGTCGGCGGCGTGGTGATCTGACAAACCATTGGAAGTTGGCATAATTTGTTTGTGTAATTGTGCTTGTACATGTACTTCTGACATTAATGTCATTGTTTAAAAAAAAAAAGTGCATATAATCATAAAAAAATCTTTTTCCAGAAGGAGGTTTTAGTGAAAATGTCTGAAAATTCACCTCTAGAGTGAAGATTTGGATAAAGAAATCCTGAAGTGCAATTATTCCTCTCAACATTCCAGGTTGATGTTGACTTTCCAATTCAAGTGAAAATATGAGCTTTTGTGTTGAACATGTTCATGACCTTACTTAATATTCAGCTAAATGTCTATGTTTGTGTTTATCCGTACATATATTGTGATACATATATATTCATAATTGGGTAGTTCATGGGGTTGGGTCAGCTTTTACACCAATGTCCACATAACGGAGGTATGAGCTCATCCATTAAACACTGAAGATCAACTCCTCTTTTGAAAATGTTTGATGCAATCATGGACCCTAATAGAGATGGACACTGATAGGTAACATAATGAATTCATGCACCTGACTCTATCAAAAGTATCACAATGACATTCCAAACATGCTTCCCCACTTTGATCTCAACACGACTGCCGCCAGTTAGCCTGAAGAGAACCAAAAGTTTGAGTTGAGAAATCTACAAAGTGGATGCGCAGAAGAAAATAAATCACTTAAAATCATAGAAATGCATGTGCAGTTGTGGCGTACAAATGAAAATTGCTGTGTATACATATTTAAATAGGAAATTACAAGCAGTTTGCAGGAGAGACCCGTAAATTTGTAACACAATGATCTTAAACTTCATTTTGAAACTTATCCTATTCATTTCCAGGAATATGAGGTCATAAAACCGTAGAGGATATATATCTTTCAAAGTTAGGGAAGGTCAGATGCATGTCCACAAGTGTCCACTTCTGTAATAATCTCATATCAAGGAAATTGTAATAGTTTGGGGTTCGCTACTCTTCTAACTGGTCTTAAATCACGGTACATTTCCTGAAATGACACTTCGGGATATGAATTCGAAGAAAGTTAAAATGTGTATTGTTTTTGACGATTCGTTATTACGTAATTAGCATTGTCGCGACAAATGAATGTGCTCATCGACATTCACATTTTCAGGTGGCGGTGATCACGATAAGATCAAAGAAAGGTTCCCATTTTTAGTCCATCTCTAGTAGGGTCCATGATGCAATGAATGCATAATCATCTTCTATTGTAAGCATGCCTGTTTCATTGGATAATTTGTAATAGATTTACTATGAATCACCTTTCCATTTTTTTTTGTTCCCTCCGTTACATGGACATCACATTTATATAACATTAACACAAAGTTTGGTTTGTGTTATTTTAATAAAGCATGATCCAGGGGTACTTCCAGCTTAGCTGGTTACACTTTTCTTGTTGAAATTAGTATTGAAAAATGTTGCTTGGCTTTAAGTAAGGCCCTGTTTTTTCTGTTCTGATATGTCACAAAAGATGACCCAACCCCATGGACTGACCCAATTATGAAGAGGGAAAGAGAAAAAATATGAAAACAGTGTCAATGAAGTGTACAGTGGAAACTCAGTGTAACGAGGTCCTTGTGACAAGTAAAATTACTTTGTTATAGCAGGAATCTCATTATATCAGGGTTAAAAAACAACAGAATAAAAAGAGATGGAACCGGAATACTACCTTGTTATATCAGGAATATTGTTATATCAGATCTCTTTATATCGAGTTTCCACTGTACTATAATACGTATATCCATTGGGAATACTGTAAACCTCGCAGCTGTTACAGCTTTTTGATATGGTGCTTGGCATCAAAGGAACTTTGTTATTTATTTATTCCATATTTATGCCAAATAGATAGCATAAAGCCATTTCCTGTTTGAGAATAAAAGTTTGAAATGGTTAACTTCAAGTGAGAGCTCTTGTATTATTTTTGTTCATTTGTCATATTAGTATTCTACTGCTGATACAGGGGTACAAGTAAAATTCACTCAGTGATAAAGGTTGGTATTCTACTCCTTCGGTTAGTGCTAAGTCTAAAGTCGTGTTTAAGAAAAGGAAAACTTTGATCTCAATCTAACTTCCTTTGCTAAAACTTGACTAGACACCCAGGGATGGGTTAAAAAATTTAGCAGAATACAAGTGAAATTGAATGCTTTGAATATACTGTATTCTCTTAATTCAACCATTTTCAAGATTTTGCTGCACTAAGATGTACTAACTGAAATAAAACTAAATGTAACTATTTTTATATCTGAAACAAAATAAGGAAAAATATGAAAAAGAAAGTGGATAGTACCCATCAGCTATGCAAACAATGAACATTCGCTCATCTGCAAAGATTTCAATACAGCACTGCCACAACAGAAAAAATTACATGGTTAATGTTTGCTCTGTGAAAAATTACTTGTTTCATCTAATACACAGAAAGAATCTAGGCATTTAATTGGCTGATCATACATCATCTGACCCATATTATTTTTGCCATTCATTCTGCCCTTCTCCAATAACAGTTTTTGTCTCATCAAAATGAATAATACATTTGATCACATTTCAACTCTTGAAACGTGTACTTTCGCTTTCTTAGAAATTTGTACACACAAACGATTACACTGAATATTTGTACACTAATACTTGAGGTGACCATTATGTGTCTTGAACTGCATGCACTTTATATTTCTGAATGCAATAAAACTTGGTATCACCAGGGCTGATATAAACATGACCAGGTACAATGCAGCAATTTGGTTAGGATCAATAAAAAATTTTATTACATGAATTTCATATTAATTTTCTCATAACCATATACATCTATTATTTGAATTCATACAGTAAAATCACTTTGAGCTGAAATGTTGCATTTCATAATCAATGCATCACAATATAGCACTTTGGGTAAACAACATAAAAACAGGCAAATTCTGACACAACCATACACACCACATACATAGTGGAATGAAATTTTTTATACATATGCATCAGGGAAAACAACTTGAAAATGGGGACTGGTACTACATTGGTCAATACATGTAATATAAAAAGTGGGGAAATGTACTAAAAAAGGGCAGCAATTAACATGCAAGCAGGCTTCCTTTACTACTGTACTATTATGGGTAAATCCTGGACCTAATTCAGCTTTCAACTATGTATTACTTAGATAGCAACAAGTGTTGCTATCCAGTAAAAATATCATGCCATCATAAGAAAAATAAAAATCATGTCACCATGATTATAAAGATATCAAATTTTTGACCTGATTACACTTCAATTTATTCCAGAATAAAAGCTGTGCAGACAGTATTTAACAATTAATATTCACTAAATCAGTAATAATGTAATCTTAAATGTTGTGCCAGTAAACATATCACTGAACATCATCTCTATCATTGCTATAACGGTTACTGGACTGGTATGTTTTTCATACAGCTTATAAAACATTTTTGTTAATGAGTGCTTGAAGATACCATACAAACATGATCTATAAAGTCATTACAGTCTTGTCTTAAAAAGTAACCAGGCAAAACAAAATACTTTGGTGTCTTGAGCTGAATACTACAGGCTACGAAGAAGCAATACGTACAGGCTACTTCAATAATAATGACTTTTTCATAAGAGGCTTCTAATTTTTCTCACCAGGCAAGCACGCCACTGTAAACATAGGATGAATTAATTCTTAATTTTAACCTTGGCAGACAGGGAGACAGAATCCATAAAATGTCAATGCATGATTATATTTCAGCTTCATATTGACCTCTACAAATAAATTAAATGCTTTAGTATTATCTATGGCTGAAATATCAACTCCATGTAAAAAATATGCTATGCTAGCTATACCCCACCAAAAGGTTCAACAAACAACATATCTACTTCTGAATTATAACTATTCTAAGCCTTCTTTCTCAGAATCTCATCACTCACAGACAAGGTAGTACTGAAAGACAATAATTTAAAACCATAATTCCATGCTGATATCCAACTCCATACAAAAATTCGACACATATCTTCCCTTTCTCTTTAATGGCCCTTTAAATTCCACTTCTAAACAGAAATCAGTATGCAGATGCCCATTATTACATGCAAAATTAAAGATCCATTTCCAATAATATCTTATTTCATATCAAAACATGCTATGCAAACACAATAAATGTTTATGTTCATTTACCTGTGCCTACATGAACTATTTCGTGCAAAAAGCAGAATATAAGTAGTTGCAATTTGGAATACATACACATTGAAAAGATTCTATACAAGACAAGAGTGCAAATAAGATACATGTAACAAATTTCAAGTAAGATTTTGTATTCACCATCCATTAACTTGCAGAAATCAATCTGTAAAATCATAAATCATATTGCTTTTTTCTTTGGCTAAATGATACTGACACAATTCACAATATATTAAAAAAAAACAGCTTTTATAAAGTTGATCTGTGAATAAACATATTCTGAAGTATTAGGAAACTTCTGGATAAAATTTCAAACAAAACTGAATATTCTTTGGTGTGTTTAGGAAACAGAACTTGGAAATTCTGATAAGTTTACCACATTTCCACAGAAAATATGGCTTGTAACAAGAACGTACACTTCTACAAATGTATTGAGAAAAAGAATGAAATGAATATCATCTTCAATTTCCATGATACCTGGGGAGCGTTTCATGAAGAGTTTTGTTGGTGATTTTCACTGACTAATTTGCTCTCAGCCAATCAGATGCGAGGATTTTTAGTAGCTTATAACATTTGTTGGTGATTTTCACCGACTAAACTCTTCATGAAACGCTCCCCTGTCTACCCATAGCACTCTGAACTGATTCATTCTATTTCTATGAAAAAATCCATTCAGACCAGTGTATGCATGTATGCAGCATATGTCCTTCATATAAGAGCAGGGATATTGTTCAAGTTGAAACATGGCCATACAACCATCAATTCTTCCATTTGTGATCCTGTAAAGACAAAAAAATGATAAAATTGTGTTAAGGTTCTTATCAATACATCGTCTTTAAGCAGTCCCCTGGTTACTGTCTTGTCCTGGAGGTCTATAGTAAAATACTGGGGTTTAGGTTGGGCAATGTTTAACTTATTATAGCTTAAAGCTCAGTAGTGACATTAGGAGGGGGGGGGGGGGGGGGGGGGGTGGGGTGGTGGGGCTGTGGGTACTCCAGTGCAGATATATGGTATAATGAACTCATGTGCATGCATCATTAAGTATCAAAAAGAAAACTGACTCACCGTGTTCCTGATGACTATTTCAAAGTGTGTGTCTGCTGGTGTGTTGATACACTGAGGTCTGTAAGCTAAGAGACGCTGACGATCTTTCAGCTGAACAAGCGTATCTATCACAACTACATGAATCTTGAATTTGGTTGCCATGGCAATTCTTGTCTCTTTATCTTCTATGAACATCATGTACTTGGCAATAATCTGGAAGACAAGCAGATACATCTCATTTAGACACTTTGATATGTAGTCATACAAAGCTCTAAATTATATATATTTTCTTAGGTCAGTGTTAAATCAAGTATCTGGGTTTGAGGTTTTGGGTAGAAAAACAAAATTTCTTAATTTTGTGCAAAAAAACCTTTGGGAGAGTAAAAAGTATCCGAATGAAAAGGGTGTTAGAATTAAATTCTCAAAAGTACTTAACCTGAGCATCTTGAAAAATGAAGTTTCTAAAAGAATGAAATAACATCTACAATATTTTTTATCATTGTACAGTTTTATTGTGCTCGGCAAGGCCGAAACTCCAAATTACAAAGCTTTATACAATGTTTACTTTACAGGCTTACCTCTGTAGGTGCTTTGACTGTTACAAGAATGTAGACAACCTGGCTAAAGTTAACAGCTGCTTTCATTCTGGCTTTACCTAGCCAGTTCTACATGAAAGAAAAGAACAATAAATAAATGACACAACAGATAACACAGCAGCAAATGAGTACATGAGTTTATACTAAATTGTGTCTATTAGTTCAAAAAATAATGAATAGAAGGATAATAGAAATAGCAGGCAACACAGATGGAGGAGCTTATGAAAATTTCCACAAGCATTGCACATTGTGTTTAGTTATGTAGATCGACTCTGACAAACATTTTCAGGAGTTATCATTTTGACTTGTTACAAAGGTCATTCCTAATGACAAATACAGAAACTTCTGTGGCCACTCAGTTCAGATTTTGCACTTTAAATACCTATTCTATTGAAGCATACATATACTGGCACAATTTTTCATAAGAAAAATGTTGGAATCAGCTTTCTGCTGAAATACCCCTCCTGGCTTCATTTTTTTCTTTATCAATATCTACATCATGTTGTACATATGAAATATGTTAACCCATAGCAGTACAGAGCTTTCTCGAGGTCTAATTTTATCATCTTCAATCCTCAATTGGCAATACAAATTATTTTTTTTCCACGTTTACATAGCTTGAAAAAAGTAAATATGGATATGACATAAATCAAAATGAAGTATAATTGTCAAATTGAATCAGAAATTGCCACACAGAAATAGTGATTATATATTATTCACTGCATTACCAATTTAAAGAGTTTAATGATTAGTTACACTTAAACTGCTCTAATTCGAGAATTCCACAATATAAAGTGATGGGAATGGGCTCAAATTTGTCAGTGCATTTTTCTCTTTCTGCTCATGTATGATATGTACTGCCAAACATTCTGGACCAACAGATACTGCAAAAGCATCTCCTAAAGGTGACACTGTACCTCTATGGGTTAACAAGATATTTTTGCACTTATGCACTTACTTTGGATGTTAATAATGATTCAACTTGACTCCAATCTTTCAGCTTTGCCCTTGCCAGCAGGGCTTGGAATAAGTACTGTTTGTCTGAGAGGTTGAATTCCCTCTTAATGGTCAGAGGATTACTCATATCTGCCTGTATAAAAAAGAAATCAAAGTATAGATACATTCACATGTTGATGGAATTAAAACCACTCAAAATACCCTCCTGATGGTATCAAATTTGAGTACATGTAAGAGTAAAACAAACAGAATCGCAAATCTTATATCAAAACCGCAGAAATCCTTTCTCTCTCATATTCACTGGGTACCTCACATCTGATTGTAAGGAATGAAATTAAGAATATGTTATTGATGCAATTCTCTAATCAAAATCACTACACTCCTTTTAAAAAAAATCATCATGTCACATTACTGTTATTTGAAACAGTTAGCTAAAACATACAAGAAAGGCCTCAACTCAATGGAAATAAGACTTGTTTGGCTCTTGGCAGATAATGGTGTTGGTAATGATATCAAAAATCATTCATTCATTCTTAACTTTCCATGGATGTTTACCTTAGCTTGACTGTTCCAAAGATTAAACAAACAACATTCTACAGGTAATAGACCTGTTTACTAATTTTATGCATAGTTGTGAAGAAAAGTTTCTGTTGACAACTAAGAAGCTTGCCAAATGCTTGCTTGACATAGCAACAACTAATGTATCAAACTGGATTCCATAATATTCAGATGCCATTATGCATAACAGATGAACAGAATAGTTGGTAACCAAGTGTTCTGGAAGGAAACTTTCATGAATTTGAATAAATTTAAATACTACCAAACATGAAATGTTTTCCATCCGGTCTTACCTCAGAACTGGTATAATGATAGAGACAGCAGTAGAACAGAGTTGTGATAAGTGGTTGAAAGTATACTGATGACTTCCTTGGGACCTCTCGGAATGGAAACTTCCCCTCCAGTTGGTACCTTTGATCTCTTGGCTACAGAGTATAGATATGATAACGATTATGTCAAGCTGGCATACGATGTGTGTACACTATGACTGTTGGGCTTTTAGGAAGAACAGTATTTAGTACTGATAGGCTACCCTGGAGAAAGTACATGTATCTATCTATGTCCCATGGTAGATTGGAGGCTGTTGGGGAGATGGTGTGATGGATCTCCAGACAGTACCATGGAGGCTGTTGGGGAGATGGTGTGATGGATCTCCAGACAGAGGTTCTCCATAAATTTCTGTCTTCAACTTTTCTTGTTAGCTGTTCCAGGATAAACAGTACATTATCATTACTATCAATCTCAAGATATCAAACTCCACTATGGCAGAGTGATTATTGTATATGTCTATGCCTATGCAGAGTACAAATGCGTACATTTAGCGTTCTGAAAAAGTTTAAATTTTAATATCAGATTCCCACTTCTTTGTACAGTGTACAGACTGACAGTAAAGATAAGTCTTTGCAGGGTCATGACAGAGACCATGAGAAGCAGAGAGGGAGTCAGAAGTCTACTTCACCACAGGATGATATTAATAATGATATTCTTACCCTGGTTATCGGATTCAGGCTTGCCCATACATAATGTATGTACCTTCTCCACTCTCTGGGGTGTATTCTAGCTAATCACCCTTTTGAAGATGCTTACAATGCTAAACAAACCACAATGATTTTCCCTTTCTCCAGGTACCTACTTAACACCCGGGTGAAGAGTGGTAAATGTAGATTAATGTCATGCTAAAGGACACTAGTGATATTGGTTACTTACCTCAATCTGAAGTTGTTTGTTGAGAAGAAGTACTTGTTCTTTGATGATTTCATGTTCTGTGGTAAGTGATTCTGACCTCTGGAACCACATCCTTTACAAAAATGGCACATGGTACAATTTTTACAAACATGAAAGGTACTGTTTTCTGTACATTCATTCATTTCATAGCAGTTGTACGGATGATGACGATATTGATGATGATGATGAGGAGGAGGAGGAGGAGGAGGAGGAGGAAGAAGATAAATGATGATGATGATGACTATAAAGATGAAGATCATAATGAAGATAACAATATCATTAATAATGATGATATGCATCTTATCTTTAGAAACATAATGGTATCTACATATAAAATTCATAAACATGCAATAAATAATATCACCCTCACTTTAGCCAAGCTAACAAAGTCGTTTTCACAATTTTTTCATTAATATATATTACATGATTTACTTGTTATAATCTAATTTTTCTAAGTAGGTCTATGCATCTAACATTCCTCAAGTCTAAAAAGGCTACTTACGAATTGCAATCCATTATTCTTGTGAGTCTTTGTTGTGGGTAATCAGCTTGGTTGGCCAGCTTGTACCTCCATAGCTGAAAAAAATAATTGAGTGAAGATTTAAATAATTAGCACATATGTTCAAGAGAATGGAACAACCACATCATGAGAATGTATTGTTCAGTGAGTAGGCTGTATAATCTGTCCAAGCAGTTTTAATTCAGCCTTCTGTATAACTATGTGATATCACCTTTTATCCCCATCCTCTTACTCTATAGTGCAAAGTTTGTCCTGTAAATGTGGTGTATATAGTTTCATGTGTAGAAAATAAACCAAAATTCATACAAATTTTGATCTGTTGATTAAAAAGATAGGTTCACGTTTCATACAAATAAATCTGTCCTCAGTTACAAGAAGTAAATAGTAGAAACCAACATCACATCTAAATGTTAAATAGGATGATTTCTCATTCCACAAATTATGACAATACTGATTAAACATGAATTTACTTACCGCAGCTTCTTCAAGTCTCCCAAGTGCACTGTAAGAAAGATGAAAGTGAACAGCTTTTCAAAATCTTTTCAAGTTTCAATTATGGTATCCAATATGACTTTCAACGAATACTCACAAAATCTTAATATGTTTTCATGAAAATTGCACAAAGAGTATTGTTTTCTTAACAGCAGATCTATAAGTCATTGTCCCATAATAGTTGCCCAAGTCCTCCCTGCAGCATTACCTAATTATACATATACAAGTGTTATAAACAGCAGTCCAGACTTGCCTGGAGAAACATTGTAAGATTGTCCAGTGTCACAGTACTCACCCTAATTCAACGGCTACTGATTCCTCCTTAGGGTGATATGACTTGAGGAAAGCTACGTATTGGTTAACAGCTTCTGGTCTTTTGCTAAGCTCCTTGTGAAATAATGTTTTACTTAGTGTCTTCTTCAAGAACATTACTATCTGTAAAGAGAAGTATATGAGATAGGAGGAGAAGAATAAGACCATTATCATAATGAATTGCTGAACATAGTCATCATCATGATCATCATGATCATCACCAGATCAATCATTTCTAACAATGCCACTCTACCTTCATAATTTCATTATCTTTATAATTGTACACACCTTGTAATATAATAACATAATTGTTACACTGATACGGTGCTCAATACTACATTTCTAAGCACTTTTCATGTACATGTAATTATTATCACAGCTGGCAATATCATATTCAAGATCTGATTTCGTTGGTATTCTACCGATATCATCCCCATCATCATCCTTATCGTCATCTTCATAATCCTCCTCATCAGCAGTCCAGCAGAGCATGATTATCCTCATTATGATCCCTACTCTATCTTCATAAAATTCAACATCATCATCATCATCGACATCCTTTTCCCACTTAATCATCAGTACCAATTATTTCCTCCTCTTCATAATCATCATTCTTCCTGAGTATCCATTTGCACAAAATACCAGTATCATCATTCACTTCACAAATCACTTACTGCAATAATAGCATTTCCATCATGGAAACCTATGGCAGCATCTAGCAGTGACAACTTATCCTTGAGTGACTTGTAAGGTTCCAGAGAGTACCTCTCACCAGTGATGATACGACTCACGGTGTCGGCTACCGGAAGAGCTGACCAGCGTGATTTCTCTAGGCTCTACAACACAAAATAAACAAGTTTTAAAAATTCAACAGTTCATATTTTCACAGTGAGTGCTGAATTTCAAATGGCATAAAATTTCTTCCATCTATCTAAATAAAATTATGTTTCAGTTGCGCACTGTCGGATATTGGTATATTCAATATTCACTTGATGCTTTCATTCTCAGACAAGGCGTTTTATCTGCATTTGTGCCTCTTGACACAGCTGTAAATGGAGGCCTGAATATTGCTGGGGAGACTGACAGGTCCTCAGGAAGAACAGCATTGCTGTTCATGGGGCTTCCCAGGGTAATCAAATATTTTGTATTATATTTTTTCATTAAATAAAAAAATCAACATATTCTCCTTTACCTGCCAGAACATTAAGAAAAGTCATTGGGATTTCCTTTTCATGGCACAGAAAGAGTCAAGGGCTCCAGGATAAAAATCATTACTTCTTACCTTGATTTTCCTGTGTAAGGTATGAATTTCAGCTTGAAGCTTAGCAACCTCAGTCACAGACGGTCTGCTGTCTTTCTTGGAAGCTATAATCATTCAAAAATGTGTTTAAGTTTGATACATGTAATTACTTTCTAAGTAATGCCCAATCATGGTAATCATAATACATAACATGAAATACATCAAAATAGGAGGAAGGTCAAGTTTGAGTGCTCATTTATAATATCTACAGTTAGTACAAGACTTAACTTTTGATTTGCATGTGCCACAATATAGTTATGGAGAATTCAGATTTCAATCCTTTCTCTATAAACTTGATGAAGATGTGATTTTCTTCTGAACAGTTCCATGTTCTAAACACAAGGAACAAGACAGAACAATATGTTACATAATTTTTGGAGAACAAGTAAAGTAATTAAAAGAGCTGGGATCAGTATAATAGATGTTGAAACTAGATCATTATGGCATAAGAGGCCAAATAAAGAACTGGATTGAGGATTTTTGATGAGGATTTCTTGATGTATAGAAAGCAGAGAGTTGTCATTGGTGGTGAGCATTCAGACTGGATTGAAGTTAAATCAGGTGTGCCGCAAGGCACAGTCCTCTGTCCGTTGCTCTTCCTGATATACATCAATGACCTGCCTGATAACATATTGTTATGTGATAATAAGACCAATTTCACATTTTCCATAATTTATCAATACTTAATCAATACTTCTACATGAAGTAAAACAGGAAGTTAAATGTTTACAAAACTTCACTCTTCTTCAGAAAGTATTACTCATACATCTTCCAACTAAAGCTATGATGCACTGGTCACTTTATGGTCTTCTTATTCACTACATCACTCCTTCCAGATAACTGACCCACTCCCCCAATACTGAGTAAAAGTTATGATGTACAGTAGGCCTTTGGTCAAGAGCTCAAGGTTGACCAACTCCCAATAGAGGGTTCACCCATTATAAAAGGGGTTCACTTCAGGACTCCAATCAGAAAGAACCAGAATACTTCAGAATACTTCAGACTACATTCAAGACATCATCAGAGTACAGTAACCATCAGACTTACTCTAGACCTCTGTTCATATTTTTGATCTTCAACTGAATAAATGTTAACTTCATACTTTAACTGACTTTGAGTATTTCATGTCTTCAGTGTACATGTTCTCTGTTGCTGGACGGTTGAACTAAACACTAAATCCGATCCCAAACACGACATGGTGGAGAACCCGTTTTCAATTTCATCCAGCTAAGGAGAACCGGGTTTTGCCCAGCTTAAGTACAGACAGTGTCGATAATTTATTTTATCATGGCGAGCTTATTTGAGAAGAGATGGAGGATAGCTCTTATTTCAGCACTCTAACGAACACACCTTCTCCTGAACTGTGACTCCTGAATTTTTACATTATATTATCTTGATCTGATCGACTACTAAACCATACATGATGACAACGAAGACAACAAAGACAACATGACCGACGGAAGAAACAGACTGACGAACATACACATTGCAACGAAGATGATGAGGACTGCGATGAAAGCAGAGACAACATGAAGGACAACGACTACAACAACAGTGACAATAAAGAGACCTACAGAGCTGAGATCCACATCAACCAACTTTGACATCTAATTTCATCCCAAGACTGACCAGATGGAGGATCATGACAGATTGACAAAATTATTGACACTAAATCTGGAAGACAGACTTTTGAGAGGACTGCTTCTATTCTACTAAGTTTTTTGTGTTTAATTATCTGTGTCTTTTCACTAATTTTCTAGACGTTTTTTTTTTGTTGTGACTTGGATGGCTGCAGTAAGTCAAAACAATTTACTTATTTATCCAAATTTCTCTTTGCTTTGAATTACACTTAATTTACTACTAGTATTTTTATTCTGAATTGGTATTTTCATTCAAGAGTTCGCTTAGATAACTTTTGTTAGTGTATTACTGTAAGAATGTAGTATAAGCGATTGATTAATGTATGCATGCGTTGTTATTGTTTGATAAGCTCCTCTATTACCGCTGACAATTAATTTTTAAAGGAATAAAACAATGAATATTTCACCCCAATTAAAGGCTACCAACAAAAACAAAATTGAACAATTTCAGTTATCATATTTTTTTCCTCAAAAATCTAAGATATGTAATCATTGAACATCGCACATGTATCCAAAAGTTCCTAGAAAAGTATCAAAGGAATATTGATCAAGTGACGTAAGCGTGAAATCCCCATGGGAAACTTTAAATGCATTTGAAATGATGCTAACATGTAAAAGCTTGATTTGAATCATGTGGTGTTTTGTGTAAACTGACAATTCTGAACAAATTCACATAATGCTATAATCAAAATAGATACTACAAAACGATAATTCATGTATTTCAGTCTAAACTTTATAATGTCATATACGGTTAACATGTAAAGCAAAGCAATTTTCCAGTTTGAATTATACTGGACTACACTATAATGTGTCAAGGAATACCAATAAAGGCATTGTGCGCTCCAATGTTAGAGTATTTCAACGCTTTGTGTATAGCATGAATAAAAATCAAGTTTAAAAGTACTAGGAAAAAAAACGTCAGAGAGACGTTATCCGAGCAATTTGGAGTAAAACTCATAAGCAATGATTTGGTTTAGCGCAAAATTCTGTTTTATATGCTTCAGAATAGGAAGTACAAAATGATTCAAATTTTCACATAGATGCACATCTCCCTATGATGATGAGCTTGCAGCTCGAAACTGATTTATTCATATGATATATTGTGAAGTAAGGCAACTATTTTGATCACATCATAATTTGTTATACTATCCCAACTTCAATTCGTCAAAGTTATAATTCATCCTGTCTTAGTTCAAGGAGGTAAACAATAGCGGGAAACAACCAACAGTATGTTTCAGTTTTGGATTTATTGTTTACCCAAACTTCAGTTTTATTGTTTTCTATAATGACTTTCAAATGATGCTGATTTGGTATTTTATTGCAGGATTTCTGTATAACTTCATGGTATTAGTAACTCATTAATCTTCAAGGTATAATTAAGAATAATTGAAATGTCATTATTTCTTTAGCGTTCAAGTTCGATTAAGTTATGTTTTAACTTCATTAACAAGTCAATGTGAATTTAGAAGTTAGGTTGATATTTGTTTGGAATAGATTTTGATTGAATATTCTTTAAAATCCTTTTTCTTCTTTTCTTTCCGATTTTCTTTCTTTTTCTCCTCTTCTTATGTTTTGATATGTTTGAGATAAAGTTAGATTGTTTGATGAATTGTGTAGTAAACAAATTTGTTTGGATAGAATAAACTGTAGAATAGAATGTGACTGTAAATTTCTATGTTTTTCTATCGGTTATCCATTTAAGTTGATTGAGAAGTAATTCACTTTGAACAAATGAGGGAAAACCACATTTTTTAACAAAAGGGGATGTTATGTGATAATAAGACCAATTTCACATTTTCTATAATTTATCAATACTTAATCAATACTTCTACAGGAAGTAAAACAGGAAGTTAAATATTTGCAAACTTCACTCTTCTTCAGAAAGTATTACTCATACATCTTCCAACTAAAGCTATGACGAACTGGTCACTTAATGGTCTTCTTATTCACTACATCACTCCTTCCAGATAACTGACCCACTCCCCCAATACTGAGTAAAAGTTATGACGTACATTAGGCCTTTGGTCAAGAGCTCAAGGTTGACCAACTCCCAATAGAGGGTTCACCCATTATAAAAGGGGTTCACTTCAGGACTCCAATCAGAAAGAACCAGAATACTTCAGAATACTTCAGACTACATTCAAGACATCATCAGAGTACAGTAACCATCAGACTTACTCTAGACCTCTATTCATATTTTTGATCTTCAACTGAATAAATGTTAACTTCATACTTTAACTGACTTTGAGTATTTCATGTCTTCAGTGTACATGTTCTCTGTTGCTGGACGGTTGAACTAAACACTAAATCTGATCCCAAATATGACAATATCATCTACAGTCAGACTGTTTTTTGGATGACTGTGTAATATACAGAACAATCGCAACAGATAATGATGCTGAAATCCTTCAGAAAGATCTTGACCAACTATATAGGTGGGAACAAACATGGCATATGAAATTCAATTTGGATAAATGTTTTGTCTTAAAAGTAACAAATTCACGTAAACCTAAATCACATTCATATACACTAAACAATACTGAAATTACTGAAACTGATTCACACACTTAAATTGGGGTAGAACTATGTAAAAACTTAAAATGGAATACTGTATGAGCTGAAATTTTCACGGTGGTTTTATTTTCTTGAATATCGCGAATTTAACAACACGCGAAAATATCTGCAAGTTTGTGCGGAAAGTCCTGGTAAAGTGCAGCAGTCCTCCGTAACGTGAAGCATCATAATCACAACACCCAGAGTAGCCCCGGGACGCTACGCGTTCGGGCTGCCACGCGCAGTAACACAAAGAGAAATTGTCACTCACCACTATGTTCAGTATATAGTCACCTCCAAAACCCCTTTAAGAAGCCCAATTCTGCTACCAAAAATGCGGAATCAGTGCCATTTTTCCAAAGCATGAGGGGCTTTAGTGGGGTGATAGAAAAGAGAGTTGCCGAAAACATGCTATAAATCAAGAAATCAGGGGCTTTATGACGGCTTTTTTTTGTTTATTGCAAGCTTCGAGTGTGATGGTTTTGGCAAAAAATAATAAAAAAACAAATCATCCGGATCTGCCGATATGGCTCTTACATGTACATGTCATGTACAAATAAGTTTACTGCAAGTCCTGCTCTTGTGCTCGCAAAATCAACAACTCGTGAAAATGGCTGTGAGACTGTGATTCGCGAAAATATCTGTACCCGAAAATATTGGCTTATACAGTAAACACGTTAACTGGATAACTGCTAAGAGTAATAGATCCTTAGGCTTTATTAAATGTAATCTAAGCAAATGCACAGAGGATATTAAATCATTGGCATATTGTTCTCTAGTCAGACCATCCTTGGAATATTGCTGATCAGTTTGGGATCCCCATACCAATGATCTCATATCGCAAGTGGAGGCAGTACACAGAAGGGCTGCCAGATTCGTGAAGAATGACTACAGCAGACAGAGTAGTGTTACTTCCATGATAAAAGAACTTGGTTGGAGTACACTTGCTGAGAGGAGAAGGGTAACGAGACTCACCACCTTCTTCAAAGCCCATGAAAGCTATCTCTGCATTTCAATCCGAGACCTGTTACACCTTGTCACCAGTTTAACCAGAAGATCTCATAATAAATCATATATTGAAATTGGCTCCAGTAAAGATTCATTTAAATACTCATTTATTCCCAAAACACTGACACACTGGAATTCACTACCTGAAAAAATAAACTCAAGATCCAAAACTATTCAAATCTAAGCTGGAACGATATTACCAATAGCATCAATTATTTTTGCGCCACCCACCCGACTTGTTTTACTCCACTGCAGTGTTGAGCCGCATCCCTTCAGATTTAAATTCAGAGAAAGACATCACGTTACATGAATTTCCAATCAAAAAGCTGAGTTTAACACTGTAAATACAGGGCTGATTGAAAGATTTTTATAGATGATTACAAGAAGAAAATGGTAAGAATAAATAATATATCTTGTTCAATTCTTTTAACTCACCATCATCAACTGATGCTGTGCTACCATGAGTACTTCCATGTGACGAGCCAGGAGAAGATGACTGAGATGTATTCTTCTTGTCACCTCCTACAAAGTAGAGATAAGACATCAACATGAATCAACTATGCATGGCTAACAAAATAAATATCAATATTACAAATGACTTTAAAAGTCCAGTAAAGAGGAACATCTCTTAAGTAAAATACGACCAAAAGCTCCAAAAGAACATAAAAGCTATTTCTTCTTTCTCTCTCTCTCTCTCTCTCTCTCCTACACGATAAAAGCAAGAACCAGACGTTTATATTGCCTCCAAGTATAAAATCACAAGACCATAAATGTGTACCTTTCAGGCGAGCTACAAGTAACATTTGAGAGACTGGCATTGCTTCCTTCAAAGTTTAAATCCACCACTATGAACATGAACGCATTAACTACCAAGCTATCCTTAGCCTTGTGCATTACCAACTGCATAGGATGGCAGACTCTTTTCATCCATCCTTATCAAATACTTCCTGCAATACAGTGGTACAGTATACAGTGACTGCACTGCAGAAACAAACAAGGATATGATGTATTTCCCTCTTATGCAGAGTTCCACTTCCCAACTGGATTAAACCTTTCAACAGAAGACTTCAACAATTTGTTCATATTAGTAATAAGAGAATAATCTGATTAAACTTAATTTCCAAACATGAATATTTTCATCATGTGACACAAGCAATTACACAAATAGAAATGAATAGAATATTTCTGAAATGCTAAAATGCTAAAATGCCAAAAATTAATACTTTATTATAAAAAGAAGATAAGGGGGAAAAACAGGGTTTTGAAATAATACAAATCTGGAGTGAGCATAATTTTATACACTATTAGCACATTCACGAAAAAAAAATGTTTGAAATACATTAATTTTGAAAGAAAATTGCTTTATCTCTTATAATCAACATCAAACACATGCACAGTAACATTCATGTATTCATTCCTACTATTACTCCTTAAACCCATCTAAACACTTTCCTCTTTTCAATATTTCAAAATCTCATCTACATGTAAGTTTATATCCCCCCAAGTCCCTCCCTACATCAAGATTCAGAAATCTTGACGCAATAAGATTCCATTTATTTACCTAGCGATGCACTAGCAGATCTGCGATGGGCATGCAGGCCCTCAGTTCCTGGACCTGTCGCTGCTGGACTACTGGTGGTCGATGATGTGGCACTTGAACTCCTTCCACTCCCTTCAACCACCACACTACTGCTCCGGGCTGTCTTTAAGACAACAGGAACAGAGTTGGATACTGATGACGATGACTGAGGACTTGATGATGTGCCCCGAGCTGACTGAAGTGAATTTGGACGGCTGGTGGATGATCCACTACTGAGGCTGCCAGCGTGGATTCTGCCAGCACTGTATTCTACCAAGAGTACGTAAATTCAGATTCAAGTATGAATAAACTGTTTTTATGGAGTGTTGACAAGTGCTAAAGTGACACTGATCAAATACTATTACTCAAAACAAATACACTGAGAGTTTGGTTTTTCAGTATTCTTTTTTCATACAAACATGCAATTTGATTTAGTGTCATTAGCTTTTTCTTTTCATCAAAGAATGAATGTTCAAACATCTGCTGCTCACATCACCTCCTAATCATTCACATTTTGAAGGCCAGGAAATTAGGTGCCAAATCCACTTTAATTTTTTTGACTCATCTTTTGCACTTGGTGCATTTTGGGACCCAAAGGTGCATGGAGTGCAAAAGACAAGATAACATAAAAAACACATAAAATATTAACTGCCTTTACTTTATCATACAACTAAATTTCAACCCCCCCCCCAAAAAAAAAAAAAAATGGGATAAGAAAATAAACACAGTCATACCAGTAATCATAATAATCATAATCATAATAATAATAATGGTAATATAATAACAAATTATAATATCAAGTCAATTTACAAAAAAAGGAGCAAATAAAAAGAAATTATGTACATGTACTTACTTAATACTCCTCCATCCATGCTAACCATATCTGTGCTCTCATCCTCTATGCCCAAGCCAGCATCTTTCAGAGATTTCTCGAGGGAGAAGGGCTCTTTTCTGCTTCCATCAGTGGAGTCCTACAACCAGTAAAAAAAGAAAAAGAAAAGAAAAACAGTGAAGTTTCAACAGTGATGCAGTAATTTCAAGTGCAGTATAATATGAACGGTGGAGCTGATATTAAAGATACTCCAGAATACACTGGCCAAAAGTGAAAATATGAATTCCCAATTTTAAGGCTGAAAGAAAAAGAGAGGAAACCATTAGTAAAGGAAAGAGACATAGGCAACTAGAGAAACAGGCAACTAGGCAGAGAGAAAGAGATAAAAGTACAGGGAGACAGAGAGGGAGAGGGAGGGGAGAGAGAGAGATGAAGAACAATGTTTGCCCAAGTGTCACAGGCATCATAGACAAGAGGTTTGGCAGTGGATGACTAGAACTGGAGATGCATAGGCCACAGGATCAAGCCCCATCATTTCATTTCATTTCATTTCATTTCATTTATTTTTCATTTTCAACTTCAAATAACATACATATATCAGAAATAATCATATCATCAACAAAGTGCACAAAATAAGAAAGATATACAAACAATGGAATTTTCCAAATTAAATATGAATAAATGTTGAAATTATGCAAGGTCTTTCAATTAAAGTGCCTCTCTCTCTGCCCTGATGTATATGTGCGTACCCAGTAGAATGTAAATCATCTGCATTTAAACAGTTTTGAGTTGTGTGTATGCAAACTAAGTGGAATACTCCTAAATGATATGGAGAGTGCACTGCATGTGCAGAATAGTAACTTAATAATAGCCATGGTCATAAAAACCTATGTCAGTATTAATGGAGCTTGCAAGGATACCAAATCTGCATACAGATCTATGGGAAGGAAGCCAGGAAACTAGCCAAGTACTTACGGGTGGTGGAGAAGCTGGTTTCTCATCAAAGAAATTTCTTCTTTTCCCAGGGTTTTTATGCCAGTAGTCTTCATCTGCATCCTCAATGATCATATCCCTTCCCCACTGTCCATAAAAATCAATAAAGTCAAAGTATATATTACCACAAAGCTCAGTGTATAAGGCACACTTTTTTCACTCCAAGAAATCTAAGAAGGCCGGGCATGCCTTATATACAGGAACAGGAACAAGAAAAAAAAATACACCCATCGTAAGTGCAAGAAGAGGTGAATATTATGAGTGAACACTCTATAGAAATGATAGCGTTTTGAATGACAGTTATCCGCACAATCACATTTTTTTATGTTCAAATAATCTCTTAAGAATGAAACTCATCCACTCTGTTTCAAATTTATATCAAAATTCAGCTTTTAAAATTGAAAAATGTATCAAAATGGAGGCACAAGACCAACAATTATTTCTTAATAGGTCTACTGTAAAGACATTGGATTATTTTTCTAGATACTCATCATGTTAATATGTACAAAAAATTGATTATGAATTAAAAAACAATAACATTCTGGTTAGTCAAGGGACGTCTGGAGAGTAAAAAAAAGACCTCCCTGGACTAATTCTGGTAGGGTGTTCAATCGCAGGTCCAGGAGCCGTGATAACTTATCTTATTTCTTCTCTCTAAAGAAATCCTGAAATCGGGCTACATCTTATACATCTCATTTTGTGGTAGTTAGTACTGTCAAGAGTAAGACAAATGTACTTATAGTCAAGGTTATTAGCTGGATAGGCAGGCATAACTTTAATATATATTTCAAATATTAAAGTAGAGTCTAAAGTTCTAAACATTTTTTTTTTAAATGGCAGTGTATACAACCACACGCGTGTCTTTACCTTACGGCCACACGCGTGTGGTTGTATCCACAGCATCGATATGAGGATACAGCCACACTTGTCTGAATTCCCACTTAAAGTCTGTGCCGCGACAGCTATCGCTAGTGTGCACTGCACTGCACAAGCGATGTGTATTCATGCGATGGTATGTGTTGCGACTTGCAAAACTTGGATCGTCACGAAGGTTTTATCTCTCGATTTCACTTATTATACAAACAATATTTTCACTTCATTCTCACCTAGTCAGCAAGCAGGTGACAATATAGGACAATATTGTTTGTATTTCAGTGAATTTCAAGAGATAAAACCTTCGTGACGATCCAAGTTTTTGCATTATCGGGTTTGGCAACACACTGTCGCATGAATTTACACATCGCTTGTGCAGTGCATACATACACACTAGCGATAGCTGTAGCGGCGCAGAGTATAAGTTGGAATTGAGTTGAGTGTGGCTGTATCCTATGTCGATGCTGTGGATACAACCACACGCGTGTGGCTGTAAGGTAAAGACGCACGCGTGTGGCTGTATACACTGCCTTTTAAAAAACTAGTAGGTCTAACATAGTAACATTTTTACACAAGCAGTAATTAAAATGGTCACCGTTATCAATCATCCACAATGATGTTTGCAGCATTATACATAGGCCTATTTTAAGAATAGTAATCTTAGATTTAGGCAACATTAAAACTCCCCCATACTCCCCTATACAATACTGACTATTAGCCTATTTTATAGCCTTGCTGGCTGCGCGTGGGAGCAGGAGAGGTCAAATGAGACGCTCATCTTTGTTCCGTGCAGCATAAAAAGCATAGGATGGGACTCAGCAAAGAATAAATCATAACAAAGTCAGATGGTCACTCCCACTCTCATTATTTGTCTGAATACAAGTCAGAAATAAATATTACTCCTTTTTTTTCAAACTTACCGATGCTGATGCCATTTTGGTCAGAAAAGACTCACAACATCACGGAAACGCGGGAACCAAAAGCAACGATGATCTATACTCTTGCTGTCAATGTTATGCTGTACGTGCAGCGCATATGTGTGATGCATATCTCAATGCATTTGGATGCTCTTGGTGGCACGGCGGTGGTGGTCAGGCTAGCTCATTTATTTCAAATTTTTACCCAGAGTAGCCTGTTCAGTTTAATACAGAAAATTACATGAAATACAGAATTTATATACAATAAAAATGAAATAGAAAAACATAAAAGAAAGTTACTGGTCTTCCACAGGGCTCTGCATTATAAAAAAATACAAATATAAATACACTTCATGAACACAATCATAACATTATCTTTAAAATATTACAAGTTAATACACAACGTTTGAACATATGAAAAGAGAGAGAGAGAGAGAGAGAGAGAGAGAGAGAGAGAGAGAGAGAGAGAAAGAGAGAGACGGTGGGAGACGGTGAGAGAAAAGGGAAAAGGGGGTGAAGATGATACAATGAGAGCAGGATAAGAACAGACTAAAAGAGGAGAAAGGGGAAAAAAAAAAATTTAGTAATAAGGGGAGGTAGAAAGAGAGTGAGACAGGGGGGGGGGGGGGATGTTTAGAGAACATCCAAAGCAATAAATAGACTCATAAAATGCGAAGATATACATACAGAGTTAGTTACCAATCTTAATTATGTACGCATATCCCCGGCGCATATCATAATCATTGACTTTTAGTAAAAGTCAATTAAGGTAAAGAACAAAATCAGAGAGCATGAAGTGTAATATGGAACTGTACATGTGGGTCATTGATTGCTTCGTACTAGTATATAAAAATAGCATCTAGTTTACAGAGATTATCAATAGGCAATCATGCTAAATATGGTTGTGTGACTCGAGAAGCGATTTGAATGAGGAGAGTCTGCTTTCGAGTCTCATATTGTCAGGAAGGTTGTTCCATCTTGTAGCTGTAACATAAAGAGATACAATCAATCTTACAATCAATTGTTTCTCTTAGTACATAGTTTGCCATAGACTTACGATTGATATCAATCATAAGATTGATTGTATTTTGTATGTTACACCCCCCCCCCGAATATAGAAAAGAATTCTGATAATAAATAGTGCGACATTTTTGAAGTCTAAGAATCATCTTATTAGAGCGTCGAGAATTTCTCATCAAAACTGAATCAAGAAGAACTATTCTGTTAGAGAGTATAGGTGGAGCAAGAATGTGAACGAGTTTGAACATTGTACAGCAAGCAGTTAAAAAAAAAAGTGTGTCCAATGTTGGCCAGGATAACTGGTTGAAAACGGCATTGGACGGAGTTTCCCAAATTAATTTAGATATTAAGTATGCCGCCCTCTTATGGAGGCGATTAAGAATACACTATGAACATGACGGACAAAGAAAGCGGACAAAATAAACAACCCCTCATTCTACCCTTCACAATGGTTCTGGTGGTCAAAAGAACATCCCTTCACTGCTATTATCTAAATTATGTGGAACAGGTGTAACATGCATATTCACCTGGAACTACTGATTAAACATAATAGAAGTGAAGGGATGTTCTTTTGACTACCCGAACCATTGTGAAGGGCAGAATGAGAGGTTGTTAAATTTGTCCACTTTCTTTGTCGGTCATGTTCATAGTGATATCGTAGTTTACATCACTTCTTCCTGTCCATACTTTACAACAATAGAGCATATGGGGCATAACATACCCCCAGTATATTAAGGATAATTGCTGTGTGGAGAAACTTGTTCTCAATCTCCTCAAGATACCTAACTTTTGTTTGACTTCTTTTGCAACTTTATAGGTATGACTTCTGAAGTCTTGATAAGAATCAACAATAACCCCTAGACATTTATGTTCATTTACACAAGCTATGGGTTTGTCGTTTACGGTGACATGTAAATCTTTGTCCTGCATTGTATTAATTCTTTGTCGTGAGCCAAGTAGCATTACCTTAGTCTTATCGATATTGATAATTAATCTATTACGTGTCAACCATTTATCATGTTTATAATTATGTATGCTTCATTACGTCATTAAGCTGGGCTTCTATTTCGAGTTATAGAACCTGATACAGAAATCGTTGTGTCATCAGCATACATAAATACGGATCCGTCAGGAATACTCTGCGGAAGGTCGTTTATGAATAAAACAAACAAAAGCGGGCCTAAGATTGACCCTTGTGGAAGACCTATATTGATGTCTTTAATTGTAGACTTGTTGTTTTCGACAGAGACATACTACTTACGATCAGCAAGGTACGAGGCAAACCAATCGACACTGCCACCGGCGTAAATCCACTCTGAGGAGTGGGGGGGATGATTGACTTTTTTGACGATTTTTTTTTTCTGTCGATCTCACACTTAAGTATAAGCACACACCCTCACTGACCCCCACAGACCACCTACACACATTTTAATATTTATTTTGCGAGCGAGCGAAGCGAGCGAGCCAAAAATAACCACTTTTTTGTTTTCAATCGCATTTTCAAATAGAAATTCTATAATATGATGGTTGTTTATGACAGATATTCAAAGATTTTACTAACGGATTAATTAAAATATATTTTCTTTCTTAAAAAGTGGGGGGGGGGGGATATTTGTACACGCCATCCCCCCCTCTCCAAAAAGTGGGGGGGGGGGGGGGGGAGGGGATATATCCCCCCATCCCCCCCCCGGGATTTACGCCAGTGGACACTGCCCGCACTGCAACCATAAGTGGATAATTTACGTAAAAGAAGTTGATGGTTTACAGTATCAAATGCACGACGCTGGAACAGCTCTTTCTGGATCGAACAGCTCTTTCGCTACTCAATATTAAAGTAAAAATCAATAGTACAAGTATAGTTATGACATTTCAATTATAGACCTTCACTTTCTGGAAACTGCTCCCCCCCCCCCCCCCCATAACGCCCACTGCACGAAAAGGATCACAATTTTGTTGAAAATCTATAAAATATACTTCAGCTACTGAATCGTATGAAAACGGTGGTCAACATTAAAAAATGCCAATTGAAAAATCGGAATTGCATAAACTAAAAGAAAGAGACAGAATCATTTACATAAGAAGATGACGATATTTTCCCTAGACATTAGCCACTTCGGGGGGGGGGGGTAGAGCACAGGTGCCACACAGTAGGCTTCCCGGGTAGGCTTACAGGCTCTTTAGTGAGGAACCTGCACTATATCTCTTTCCTCTTCACCCATGATACTGTATGATTCACATTATGATCACCGTGGCTTAACTTTATGATTATTGAAAAAAAAACACCTGATAATTTTGTTGAAAGGAAGGCTAGGTCAACGTCAACTGCATCCCTTGGCATAAAATTTGGGACGGGGGAGAACTTATGTGGATTAGCCCTTCCCCTCTCTCCTCCTCTCGCTCCCCCTCTCCCCATCTCTCCCCCCCCCCTCTCTCTCTCTCTCCCCGTCTCTCTCTCTCTCTCTCACACACACACACGCTCTCTCTAACTCTCTCAGCTCTCCTCCCTTCTCCCTCCTCTCAGTCCCCTTCTCCCTCATCTATTCCGTCCTCTATCTTTCCCTCCCCAATTCCTTCTCCCCTCTTTTCTTCTCTCCTTTAATAGCTATTTCCCCTAGCCCTGTGTGTGTTCTCTGTGCAAAGAAGAAAATAAAAATAAAACAGTATAACATGTTAATGAGGAATAAAGGAAAAGGCCTTGAAAAGAAAAGCATACAAAGCAGCAACAGCAGCAGCAGCAGCAGCAGCAGCAACAACAACAGCAACAACAATACACAACAAGGCTAAAACTCAACCGCTTTGCTGCATGGGTAGTACAAAGTCCAAAAGTCCCATTTGATCATGATTGTTTTGATAAATTCTGTCCTGCATCTGTGCTCCGCGTGGCAGTGGAATGAGGGGATGGGTGGGTCAGGCTGCCAATTTTTTCTTTTTAACATATTATTTAGGAGTGTTCCCGTTCAATATTGACTATAAATTTACTCTGTTTGCCTTGATCAGAAAAAATAGCATGAAATTTCAATTCCCTTTAAAGAATTCGCACACTGTTTTGGACATGGCCGCTCCGAGGGAAGTGAATTTTGATGTGCCCATGTCGAGAGCGATGATCTAATTGAAGGCCAGTTACTTGCTTCATTCAGCTTTCAATCATGATCCAAATAGAACCGAATCACTAGCAGATGGAAGAAAGGGATGCAAAGCCAGCCCCATGCCCCTTTCAAAACACTTGAAGTGCTAAAATACCCCGGTAAAATACCCGAGAGGAAAGCAACCAAATAACTGAATTAATGAATGAATATTAATGAATGAATGAATGAATAAATAACTAAATAACTAAATAAAATTGTATAAATAATGTATAATGAATAAATAGATAACTAAAGTAGAATTAATGATAAGAAATTAGTGGATGAAATTGAAATAATTTTTTTTTAAAGGACCTCACTCTTAAATTGTTGAAAAGGTTACAAATCCTAATGGGGATTTTTGTTCTCCATGAAAAAAAAGAAAAGAAAAGAAAGGAGGACATGGGAAGGCAGCCTCCGTCTCCAGGGATTTCAGTCCATTAAGGCAACACATATAGATATAATTTTATCCTGGAACATAGGAAGGTTCCTCCATTCTAAGGTTTATTCATGTGCAACATATTATATCCTCAACTCTCTGCCAAAACAACTCGATAGAAGTTCATATTAAGTGCTATCATTTCTAGTCTTAAAATCTACTTATCTCTTTTTTTCTTTTGGCCACCCCTTCTGTCCGGAGAACACGTCCTCCCTATCATGCCTATAGGCCTATACACCTTTTAAATTTACTTCAGTGCCCTTTAATTCCAGTGCGCGGCCCTTTTGGAAGGTTGGAGTCGGGGTTGTGGAAAACCGGCTGATCCCACTGTAAATACAAATCTTGTAGGCCTTGGCAAAGACAGAATTGTAAGGGGGGGGGGCATGGGAAAGGTAAAGTCTTGACCATAGAGTTACATACGTATGTAACTCCATGGTCTTGACCATATTTAATTTTTTAAGAGGATCAACAGGGGTCATTAATTTCTAATCCCCTTCCCTTACCGGCTACCCCAAACTTTATTCATATCCCACTGACCATTGGCGTAGCAGGTTTTCATTACGGGGGGGGGGGGGATTCCCCCACAGATAATACCCCCATCCCCCCAGCTATCTACGCCCCTGGCATTGACTCCCACTGAAATAAAAGAATGTCTGCTTGCAAGTCAAGTTTATTATTTTTTAGCGGGTGACTGCGAGGCAAATCCCGAGACCACTGCCGATGGGAGACAGCCGGGGACAGCAATATATCCTTTCTTTGATGTAAACAAACACCTCATCAGCTGTTCACGATCGTGCCACGTCAGAAAACTCACGTTTGGCGCTTTGATCACGAGCACTCGAACGAGCGCTTTAATTTCGGGCCGCTGCGCCGCGGGGATACCGGGAAGCGACTCGACGTACGCGATCGATTCGTACAACTCGTACACTGCTTGGAATTGCGCGAGCAAAGAGCTGACAGTTTGGCTTCTATTCTTCAGCTAAGAGAGGTCCCCAGAATGGCTCGCAACATCCTTACATTAGGTGGTATATTCTCAATTGCAATTATTATCTTGGCTGTCATCTACAAAAAGCGGCTTGATAATGAGCTGGATTCAAGATTGCAGGATGTTTTGGACAGCCTCTTGCGAGCTGAGAGGAAGGTCAGTGTCTATCCTCGCACACGGGTAGCTGTCGGCTTCAGCTTGTGCAGCGATAGCTTCGCCGGTGGAGTGGAGTTGTTTCGACAACTGGAGCAAGAAGCACCGGCAGAAAAACGCCATATTGAAGAAATTCGATCTTCTCAAGATTTGGCAGAAATATTTGCCTATTTCTTTTCCAGTGGAGCAGCTGCAGAGTAAGTACCGGTATAGATTTGAGATGATTTGCTCGAGTCAAGTTTATGAAAAAAAAGTGCACAGTCATCATATTAAGGTCAAGGCTGACTGACACGTTTAACGTCGTTAATGCTGGTTTAGTGAGGTGCAAAGGGGGCTGAGTGAGGCAGAGGTGGTAGAGGACCCAGCAAAGTCACAGAGACAGTCCTGAAAAGAGATAAAGGGAAGAACTTAATGTTCTCTCACCATTCCAACATGTCCAAGCAAAGACAAAGTGATGGTTTGGTTTGTCAAATTTTGTCACACTGTACGTTGTTTAAATGAAAAATGAGGAGATGCGAGGAGGAAGGGAGGGAGAAATTAAGAGAAGGCTAAAATGATTTCTTAAAAGTATCATTGAATCTGATTATCCTGGAATTTGTAAAGTACTACTTATTTGGCATGTCTATGTCTATTTTTTTCATGTTATGTGAGCCTAGTAGATTATTATGTCAATTTATGTGGTCTGAGAAATCCTGACTCCTATAAAAGATCATTTTTTTATTTTTTAGAAATTGCATTCTGTAATTTGTCAGAAAATTTTCAAGAGGGGGGGGGGGGGGGGGATCACCTCATGCCTCATCTAGTGATGATTCTCCCCTGGGCCATATGAGAATCACTTGTATGTTTGAGGAATTCCCTGTATCAGAATCAGATGCAAGCCTAGTTCTTTGTTTCTAAGGAACAACTGACAGTTGACTTAACAGCATAGAAAATGAGTGAGAAAAAACTGCTTAGAAAGTTTTTGTTTTTCCTAAAAATTGGCACAGAAGGGTTAATGGGTTGAGAAAGGAGGACAATTTTTGTTGGGAAGTTGGATGTGACATTACAAAAAATTTGTGAGATATATGTACCAAATGGTCTTCTAAGAATGGAGTTTAACCCCTCCTAATTTTCTTTTTACTGATTTAGAAGAGTACAATTTGCTTAATTTGGATGCCTTCATTGTGACTTGATAGCTAGTCTTGTGAAAGTCATCAAGAGAACTCTTTTTCTTTGATACATAGAGGTTGTGATGATGGCATTTGAAACAAAAAATTTATGTAAACTAATAATAATAACAGTAGTCAACTGCTTTACACTTTGCTGGTATTGATTACTTATGATATACTGGCTGTGCTAAGTACTGATGTCATAAATTTAGGTTAAAAAATTATTTGGCTACCAATAACTTTAAAGAAGATTGAACTATATATGAGTAAGAAGAAATGAGCATTGTGTGGAGGGGCAGAGATTTGGTTAGGAGAATGCTTTTTTTTTCTCTTTTGTTGAGTGATCATCAAAGATAAAGACCAGAATTAGGTGGTTTAAATTTAAACCATGGTTTAGCCAAATTTTGTGGTATAAGCGCGCTTGATGGTTTAGGCAAATTTCGTGGTATAAGCGCGCTTGATGGTTTAGGCAAATTTCGTGGTATAAGCACGCTTGATCAAGCGCTCTTATACAAGCGCACTTATACGTGTACCACAAAACTTGCCTAAACCAAGGTCTAAATTTAAACCACCTTTGTGAATTCCGGCCCCTACATGTATGCCTTGTCACTTTGATGGATTGTGTGCTAACAATAGGTAGTTTACATTAGGAAGATCTTCCTTGCTGCATACAAATGTGATAAATGTCTGAGTTTAGTGATAAAAATGGCTTGAAGCATAAAGAACAATTTTATGAATGGATAGAAACCAAGAAGTGTTCATACTGAAGTTGATCTCTTGGGATGTTTTCCCCCTGGATTATGTAGTACATGCCTCTTTGAAATAGTCTAATATATTTGTTCTTGCCTACTTGTTTGGACATTTTTGAAGATTTTTTTTTTCATTGTAGTGCAAATATGAACATTTGCTTGATAAATGTGGTTAAAAAATGTGCATGAAAATTTGGCTCACAGTATTTGTAAAAAAAGATTTTTGATGTGAACTTGGCATGTTTAGTCTACAGTCAGTCTTTTTCTCAGAAGCAGTTATGACTTTGAATAATTGATCAGTATGATCATCAGTCATTTTTATAGAATGATTGTTTCCTTTCCAGGATACATTCTGCATTCTCCATATTTCACTCCATCCTTTCCACATGTGCTGCTGAACACTTTGTGATCAGTTCTTATATTCAAAGTATTCGCCAGTTAATTTGTGAAAACAGGACATTTAAGACAGTCATCCTTAAACCATGTCCAGGTTTATTTATTCAAAAGCTAGTTAGTGGCAGTTGCTTCTAATTTCCTGCCTCATTAGAGGAAGAAATTTGATTTATCTTGTGTAATTGGTGAGTAGTATTAGCAAAGACATTGGATTACAAGACAAATTACTCTCGCCTACTTCCGTAGTACGTTTTGTCCAGGGTAAATGCTGTGTTAGAAAATGGACTCAGAAAATGGCGTCTGCCATAGGTATAACGTGTGAAAAGATGTCTAATCTATTCTTGATATTTCATATCTAAAACTTTGTTTTTAAAGTCTGATTTTTGCACGCACAGAAGAATGGATAACATTTCATAAAACTTTATTTTCAATAAATGGCACTGTAAATCTTCAAGATCATGCCTGCTTTTTGACCTGCCATAGGGATAACACGTAAAAACAGGGATTTTAAGATTGATTATAGTTCCCCTATTACTGGTTTGAATTTATTTCAGATGTGATTTATTATGTAATTTGAGACTTTGGAAAAGATTACTAAAGGCTCAAAAAAATTCAAAGACTCCCTATAAATTTCGGGTACTATGCAAGCTTTTGTCCTAAGAGCTGCCATAGGCTAACATGCAAAACCAGATATTTTTAAAATGATTTTAATTCCCCTAACGTTTATTTGAATTTATGGAAGAAGTAATTTACATAAAATTTCAAACTCTGAAAATATGTAATTAAGGCTCCTTGAGTCAAATAGACCCCTATAAATCCCCGGGAATATGCATATTTTTTGCCTTGAAAAATCTTGCCTGCCAATAGGTTTACACGTGAAAACAAACAATTTTTGAATAATTATAGTTCCCCTATTACTACTTTGAATTTATTTCAAATGTGATTTATATCTAGTTTGAGACTTTGGCAAAGATTACTAAAAGATCAAAAAAATTCAATGACTCCCCATAAATTTCGGGTACTATGCATGCTTTTGACTCTCTAGCTGCCATAGGTTAATACACAAAAACAGGGAATTTGAAATTAAGTTAATTCCCCTAGGATTCATCTAAATATATGGAAAAGGTAATTCACATAAAATTTGAAACTCTAAAAATATATAACTTAACCTCGATGAGTCCAATAGACCCCCCATAAATCCCTGGGAATATGCATGCTTTTGAACAAATTTTTAATGTTTGTAATCCTACACGTGAAACCGTTTGTTGTTATTGATGACACACTATGTGGCTATACCACATACTACATGTACAATACATACACGTGCTTTGTTTCGGTACTGAAAGTTCTTTGTAAATATATATTCTTTGGTATTAGCCTATAGAAGTTCATTGTCAGTCTCATCTATTAAAATCATCCAAATGCACTGTTTAGTGTGAAAAGAGCTTTATCAAAATACATAATTGCAAAAGGGCTTAAAAAAAAAAAATCTTGAATGGCACATAACCAGTTAAATAAGGAATTCAAGGAAAAAGTTGTATTTGTATTAAAGACAGAGAGGGGAGAGGATAAAGCTAACATTCATACAATTTCTCTGCTGTTATATGATGATACTTGTAGTCAGATTTT
Source organism: Echinometra lucunter (assembly GCA_029962745.1). Classification (NCBI taxonomy): domain Eukaryota; kingdom Metazoa; phylum Echinodermata; class Echinoidea; order Camarodonta; family Echinometridae; genus Echinometra; species Echinometra lucunter. The sequence goes on from CM057152.1 coordinate 38,843,634, forward strand.
GAAAGGTCATTGAAGGGTAAGTCCACCCTAGAAGTTTCACTGTTTCAATAGAAGGAGGTAAATCTGAACAGCATTTAAAAAGAAATGGGCAAAATCGGTCAAAGAATAAGAAAATTACACTCATTTACATTTTCTAGTCAACTACACTTGGCTCTGCAAATCGGCAACACTGATGACATCATATGCGAGCAGGTCTCCATTTACTTTGTACATGAAATTTCATATTTTCTCAATTTTCTTGGAAGTTACACATTTTCTAACCCCCATAATCAATGTATGTTCAGAAGAATTGCTTTTTACATTACATACTTTGACTATGGGGTAAGAAAATGTGTAACTGCCAAGAAAATTGAGAAAATGTGAAATTTCATTACAAAGTGAATGGAGACCTGCTCGCATATGATGTCATCAGTGTTGCCAATTTGCAGAGCCGTGACTAATTTACTAGAAAATGTAAATGAGTGTAATTTTCTTATTCTTTAACCGATTTTGCTCATTTCTTTTTTAGAATGCTGTTCAAATTTATCTCCTTTTATTGAAACAGTAAAACTTCTTGGGTGGACTTTCCCTTTCAGATGTTTTGTTGTAATGTGATCTTAAATGATGTCTTTAAAGTAATCCCTTTTCTAGAGAATATTTACAAGCCTGTCTGTTGCATAAGCAAAAACAAGATCAGGAGTGTTATCTTATACTGATGAATAGGATGTGTTTGGAAAGCAGAATCCCCATTGGTCATTACTGGGTGCCTCCCAAGGGTGTGAATACTTTGCTAGCAATGAAAAACGACATCAATTTGAGAAGCTGGGCACAGCATGCAGACTAGAGCCTGCTTTCACACTCTTATTTTGAGAGCGCTTGATACTGTACCTTTCAGCAGGAATGATCCACTGTACCTTTTGTAGCCCTCACAGTTGTGTATTACAGGCTATTATTTTTCAAGTGTGAATGAGTCTAAACTCTAAAATATCTTCTTACTACCTGTATGAAAAACTCCATTAAGTTGTAAGTCTTGTTAGAAGATGTCAAAATCTGGCTCCAGGGCTTGAAATTGTGTTTCACATGCCCTGATATCTCTTTAGTTTCTTGTATGAAAGGTACTTTATATAGCCTTGTATACTTCTTCAGACTGTGTCCAGATTTGTAATTCTTCAGGGATTGAAATTTGTTCGTCTTTTGGCGTCATTTATCCATGTTAGTAACACCAGATGGTTTATATTACTGTTTTGGTCTCCAACGATTATTGGATCAGACGGCAGGCTGATTTAATGAAACTGCAGAAATCAGATGCTGGTTTGCATCCCAGGGTTTGCATCTTATGTCTTTAGGACTTGGGAAGATGCTTCCATGACATTGACAGAGCATGAAAAACATTAGATTTTACCTTGCCTGTGCCATAGACAGTAGCTTAAATGTATACTCTACTAAAGTTATAGCATTGGAAGAGGTTTTTTTGTTGTTGTTAAAAAAAAAAAGAAAAAAGCACAAAACAGTTGACCATGGTTTTGTGTTTTAGCAAGAAATTGGTATAGTTCCAAATAATGATAATTCCCAGTGATTATTGAATGTGTTATATAGTCTTTCATATTTTTTGTATGAAATTTTTGATAAATCCTTAACTAGAGAGTAATTCCTTGAGATTCAAGATATGATAAAGGTAATATTTAGAGTGCTGAAAGTTTATGTCTTTGATTTCTTATTTGTGGTAATGCATTTAAAGGAAACCAAAACCCTAAAACCAAGTAGTTTTTTAAAAGCAAAGCGGAGACTGAATAAAACAGATCAGTGAAAATTTGAACAAAATCGGACATGTAATAAGAAAGTTGTAATAAAAAATTTTCTATGACATTTTTTGACACAAAGGATGACATTATTTTGTGGACAATGTAATTAAATTTTTTCAGTTGTTTAAGATTTGAACACTTGTCAAATAAAAAGTGTAGGAGTGTTTTTACCTCACCGTATTTAGGATAGGGAGAATGAACTCGTGTGTTCTTCAAGAAAATAAAGAATATGTGAAATTCTGTGTAAACATATTCAAAACATATTGAGAGTGTCCACAAATTATGTTTTTAAAAAAAATCAAATCTAGGCATAACTTCCTTATTCGGTGTCCCATTTCATTCTCATGTTTTGCTGATCTCTTTGATTCTGTCTTACATGTAGCTTTGATTTAAAAACTACTTGAATTGAGGGTTTTACTTTAGATATGAAACCAGAAAGGCAGACATTTGCTGTTTTCTTTATTAATATGCTATTTGTCATGATTTGTACATTTATAATGTTCAAAGTTGCATTCCATACAGAAAAATTTCCAATACATAGTCTCTTGCAATGGATGTAAATTAATTCTACAATTGCCATTTCATTATGATTTGATAAGATTCAAAATATCTGGATGGATGCTAATGTTTCTTTATGATTTTTTTTCCTATCATGTGCAGGAGGTATGTGCACAACCGGGAGTTGTTTCGCAAGATTGTTACCCTGTCTCGTCAGCAGGAAGGGCATTGGGGTGTCTTTGGTGGCAATGCAGCTGTGATAGCTAACAGGCTTGCCCTTGAAGGGTGTGATGTACTGCTGGGTGGAAGAGCTACTCCGACTACGCTCCAAGAATTTCATGAACACGTCAAAGGTATTTAGAATTTTTCCAATTTAATAGACTGTTTGAAGTTGCTACATTTCTCTAAACTATGTCATACCCCATGTCCCCATCCCTCTTGTGTATTATGATGTGAAACTGTTGAAGATTTTAAGGTATTAGATTCCGTCATATAAGTTTGTAAATTATTAGATCATACAGACTGGATTCCTGTGGACCTCTTGTTACACTTCTTCACCATGTCTGCTCTCCCCATTGATATCATGAATATTGCATCTGGGGTAAATAAGATTGCATCATTAACCTGTTTAAGAAGGATTATTTGGGATCCGTCTGGGTTTCTGGTTGTGGTTACCGGTAGGTTGTATGAATAATTGATAAGCCTGTAACTTAAGGGCCTTTGTATAAATTTGCTTTAAAAACTTAGAACTGAGCATTGAAATTAAAAGGGAAGTGGGATTGATTTAGCTATTTAGAATGGAAGTATTTAAGATTTGGAATACTTCTTTCATTAAGTTGTTATATGTCCACTTTTTACATTAAAGGCATTGGCTAACTTTGTGAGTAGCTGATTTAAAAAATTCTCAAACTAAGATGAAACATGTTTATGAGTACTTGTATTTGTACTCAAAAACCCTGAAACAAACCATAATTTGGAATAAAAAAGTGTAAGTTAGACGCAAACGGCGATTTTATTATCCTTCGTCTCACGAGACAATCACTAAGAGGATAACTTTGCTTGAATTTGAAAATGCCGTTATGTGCCTCCCGCCGCGTGATACGCCAATACACACAGTACGGTAAGGTGAGTCATACGCGCATGCGCACTCCTTATGTCTATTCTGTGCAACCGACCCTCGTATATTTTTCAAACATTGGTTCACATTTTTTATATTTAAAAATACTTCCTGTGGATATTATACTTTGAAACTTTCAGACTGGTATTTTTACACTATAACCCTTATGTTTATCCCATTTTCAAGTAACAAAACAAGATTTAAAAAAAATCATAACAATGTTAACCAATGTCTTTAAACATGTTTTCATTTTCAGTATATATGCTGTTGCCACTAAATGCAGATTTGTAGAAATGAATGGATGGCACTCGGGTGTTGACATTTTTGTTCGATGTGATGATATGCATGCACATTGGCACATCTGGGCCCCGTTGCTTAAAACTTACCATTGATGGTAACCATGCCATCAATAGTAACTTCCACGGAAACCTTCAGTTTGATTGGTTTTGAGCAATGTTACCATGGTAGTTACCATTGGTGGCAGTGTTTCAATTAATGGTAATTTTTATGCAGCGGGGGCCCAGGAAACATATTGCTAGAATGCTAGTTGATCTGAATTAGAATCCTATTCAATTCAGCACCCTGTCTCACAAAGCTTATCAAATATGACTGTACATATTGATTTTTGTAGGAAATTGCATTGATTACAATAATGTGCACTTACTCATGAAAAATATTAAAAATGTAGGATCAATTTGCTAAGCTTTGTATGATGCTTTGATGCTTGATATCTACATACATTATTGTGCTATGTTCTGAAGCTTTTTTTTTTTTGGGGGGGGGGGGTGGATGTGTGCTCTTGTTTTGATCTTTGAGCAATTCTTGGTGTTAATTGTATTGTTCTTTGTTATTTTAATTTTTTTCGGAGAGGGAGCATGTTTTCAGTCACTCCATATTCCCATTCATCCTACGTTTCTGTCTCTCTGTTCTTGTAAAACCTTTATTTAACTCTGAATGGTGTTGACCATTTGCTGATATATCTTAGATTTCTAGTCATACCAGTATGCTCTCCACAAGATTTGAATCTGCCAGCTTGTTATGACTTTAAATTGGAAATAGATTGCAAAATAATGAGAGACTTTTTGAGCGATATATTTGGTAATCTGTTGGCTGAAGAAAATTCCCTGACCACCCAGTGTTATTGGATTCTGTGCATCTCACGATAATCATCTCCTCTGCAGAAAACAAAATTGATTGATTGTTTTTTAAATGTTTTTTTTTTTTGTCCAGGATTTCTGTAGGGTTTTCATGAAGTTTCTTGTTTATTCTTTTGGTGCCAGGAGTTATATTTGATTTGTGCTTATTGAAAAATAAACCTGTGAGTGGAGAATTTCTAAATCAAGTTATTATTACATTTAGCATATTCTATGAAAATTAAGTGTATTCCCATCTAATGATAAAATATATTTTTCTGCAGTATTGTAAGTTATTAGGTGTATTTTATATTATGTCTTTAAAGCTTTATGGAAAAATATTCTAAATTTAGTGTGTGTGAGAGAATGAATTATTATTGGTGCAAGCATTATACAGTATATTTACGGTACATCTTCTAAAGATAACAGTGTCAGTAGAGTTAAATAATTTTTCATTGTAATTATTATTCTTGTTTACATGTATTTAATGCCAGTATCTATGATAGGAGTCATGTATTGGTGAATTCTGGGTTTTCTGGCACAAGAAATTATTCACTTTGTTCATATCTTATGAAGATGATTTGCTCTGCATTTTTGTTGTGGTTATTTTTAGAGCAGTGATCGATAACATCCTTTCTGCTGATAATCGTTTGAAATATCCTTGTCATTTATCACCTTAATGGTCATTAAGTATATGACCAACTCAAGCAGCAAATTTAATATCATTCCCTAGGGGCTCATTACATTACCACTGATTGATCACCTTGTTTTGCTTTAATTTGCAAGTGAGATGAAAGCTTTGAACTGATCCAGGATTTGACATTAACAGGTGCCTGGGTGACATTAGCACTCAAAATCTGAGCTTCACTCCTCGAAATGTCAAAATTTCAACATGTGACTCTATGTGTACAGACTAGTGTCAATCCAGAAAATGGAAAAGGTTAGTTTGGAGCCCTGCTTGATCAAATCAATTCTATTAAATAAGTTACCAGTACCGATGCGACTTGTTCAGAGTCTGAAAGAAGAAGGCAATCTGCCTTAAAGGAAAAAAATGCAATCATGAAATAAATGAGATAAGACCAGTGTACTTCACATTTTGATATATAACACACAGATCAGTGTTATGCATTAGGGCAAGTTTGCATGCACTTCTCCCTCCCCCTTCTCTCCTCAAAGGCTTATTGTCGTTCATTTTTTCACAATAGTTTGCTGCAGCATTTTAGAGTGGTTTACCATTTATGTGTGAATGGGGCTTCATGGTAATGCGCCCTTCTCTTAATCCATGTCATTAGGGTTTTTCCGCTTCAGAATGGCATTTATATACTTGACTGATTACATATATTGGAAGGGTGGATGGATAATATTTGGATAATGCCTCAATCGCTGGCTCTCCCCATATCTATCTGAGGGAAGGAAATGAGTACTGATGAGGACACGATCTTGAGACTGGGTGGACAATAAAGGAGTAGTGTTTCTTTCCATGGTTTCTGAATCGATAGGTGGATATTCTCTTGTAGAAGTATCACAGTTCAACCTTGGATTCAGTAAGCCCAAATTAATGTCTGATGAGGTGTTCTTGATAAACAAAATTTGGAGCCTGATAGGAAAGAAGAAATTTCCATCCTGATTTATTAGGCATGCTCTGATATAATAGGATGCCTGCTCCTGAATGTCAGGGTGCACGATTTGCGCTCTAAATTGACAAACTTGTTTTCTTCAATGACAAAGTAATTCATAGTAGATTGCAGTATTTTTTTCCATATTGTTCAGCAGTCACACATGTTAGGCATGTTTCCTTGACCCATATTTTTAGTTCCCTTACTTCAGGTGATAGAATGATAGTTTTAGAAGAATTTTAAAGTCACCTACAGGATTTACTTAACTCTATAACTATTTTTCATGAGATCTGATTTTCCAAACCAGATAAGTCAACTTACATGTATTATTTGATTGGTGATCATTATTACATACCTGCCAACCCTGACAGCCAAGTAATAAGAACAAATTATTTAGAAATTTTCGAAAGTAGGAACGTTCCTAAATTTCTTACACTGTATTCAATACTACCTAGGCAAATTTGTATGGAAATAGGAACACACAGGTTAAAATGGCAATTTTCTTTTCTCCAAAATAGGAAAATTCCTATTTAATAGGAACAGTTAGCAGGTATATTAATACAGTTAAGGACAAGTCATGTAAAGGCAGGAAGTAAAATCAAATACACCTTGACAGACAGTGTAGCTGTTTAGGTTATGTCCATTGGAGATGTGCAAGTGACATCAAGAATTTAGCAGCAAACTTGATTTGTTTTTGTGCAGATGCTGATTGAATAAAATTGGGCTGCAGATTTGTTAGTTTAAATGATTGCCAGCCTCCCAGGCTGTGTATATCAGATAACCCAAAGAGTAATGGTGGCAAAATAGAGAGATTGACAGCAATGCTCCAGTTGTACTGTAGTTGTACTTCTAACAAATTGCCATTTTTAGGTCATCCTATTTCCATCCATATTAACAGTAATTTGAAAATGTTGGTGTAATATGTGTTTATTTACATGCATGTGCAAATGTTAAGAGGGAATATAATTTGAACTGATAATGAAATTTGAACATCATGTAAAATCTAGGTATCTGAAGACACTTATTTGCTTACAGGGACATTTTGTGGTTTAAATTTCATTCATTTCATTTCATTTCATTTTATTTATTTTTTCCATTTTCAGCTCAGGTATAACATACATAATTTTCAACTCAAAATAACATACATGGTTGTACAACATACATAATTGTACATACAAAATAATTACATAATCATAACATAAGAAATTGTCAAAGTGAAATTTTACAAATTAAGCATATAAATAAATGTTGAAAATGGAGGGGAATGCTAAAAAGCAAGGCTTGTATTGTGCAAACCCCTCACAAGAAAATACATGTGTGAAAATATGAATTGTACTTATAAAATTTTTATTTTTTAAAATGGTTACAATGGATGAAAAAAAAAATTAAAAAGGATTAGAAAAGGGATAAATACAAAGAGGAACAAAATGAACAAGCTAAACAAATCAAGTAACACATACACAAACAGAGGCACATACCTTCATCCACACACACACACACAGAGGACAGAAACAAAATACACACACACATACAGGACGAAAACAGGACGAAAACAGGACGAAAACAGGACGAAAACAGGACAAAAACAGGACGAAAACAGGATGAAAAATATAAAGACAAAAGAGACAATAAAGCCTGGCTGCGAAATTCACGTCAAACATGACCTGTTGTTGAGCGCACTTCAGGGCCACCATACTTATGCTCTCATAACATCATGCTAAGACATCAGATGAAGCCTTTTATTTGACAGAAACCACAATATACCAGCTCTGTAGTGATGATGGCCTGAACTTCTGATGAAACCATAGTCCACCGTGTATACTACGATGCTAATCTGTGGTGTCCAAACACCAATGACCTTTCTGATGGAGAGTTTTTGAGAGATATTTGATGCTGCTTAGAAGTATTCTGTTCAGAAATAGATACATTGATGGCTTTATTGATTATTTTAGTAGGGCATCAGAATGTTGAAAAGAAAGAGAATACATAGTGTATCAGTGTTTGAATATTCTTGAAATGTCAACTCTTGGGATATACCTTGATATTTTGCATATGAAAGGAAGATGTCCTGCGGCATCTTTGTACTCTTTTGTGGGATTTAGATGGAAGTACATGTAAAGCTCACTTTGATTGGGGCATCAGATATCATACTGACAAGAAAGAAAATGCATTAGGCTTAGATTTGAAATGTCAGATCATTGGATTAATCTAGATATTTTTAGGTCAAAAGATAAGATACCCTGGTGCTCTTGCTATAGCTTCCTTCTGTTGATAAGAGGTGGGCCATGTGGGTTGATAAGAGAGATGTCAAATGTAAAATCAAATAATAAGTAAGAGTACATCAGAGCTGAGGTAGGGCTTAAAATGCCAAATTTTTAAAAGTCAAACAAAATTTTTTTTTCGATGGAAATTATACCCTGGAGCAGCCTCGGATCTTTTCTGTTACTTAGACAGAAACGGGGCCTGAGTTTATTGTGGTGTCATATGTAGTATAATGGGGAAGAATATATCGGTGCTCGGGTATTCTTGAAATGTCATGTTGGTTTAATCAAGATATATTTCAGATTGAAAGATACCCTGGTCTGCTATCGATCCTTTCTCTTAGCTGGATGGATGGAGAGATGGCCTGATTGGAATAAAACATCAAATGTGATATGGATTAGAATAATGCATTATTCTTAAGCTTGAAATGTCAAATCATTGGATTAAGCGAGATATTTTTGAAATAATACCCTGGTGCTGCTTTGGAACAATTCTTTTGGTTGAAAGGTGGGCCGTAGACAATATTTTTATCCACACCATAAATTGGGGCATGGCACGTGTAAACCTTATGGCAAAAATGCGGAAAAAAAACCCCTGGGGAAGTAAGGCTAGCGACGAACGCGCGCTTTAAATTGTTTTGGAGCGCTTTTTCTGGCAGCAGCTCATGGTGGCATATTGGTTATGCACACGGTCTGTGCATCAGGAGCTCGAGTGTTCGAATCTCACTTTATGTCTGTCTTTTCTATACTTTTTTGTTTTCTTAATTTTTTGGTATCAATGGTGTTTATTCCATCAAGAAAAGAGTTGACTTTGATTATCATGTTTGAAATTGATTTTTTATATGAAATAATTGGTACCAATGGCATTTATTTAGTCAGAGTTATTCGAGTATCGTACCACAAGTTAAATATTCTTCATTCAATTCGCAGATAATATTAAAACCCCAATTCATGCCGCAGAAAAAATATCGCGGGCCGTAGGGAATGATACAAAAGGGACATCAAATGTGATGTTAATGAAGAAGAATACAAGAGTCCTGAGGAAGCTTGAAAAGGCAAATCACCAGAGTAAGTGAGACATAGGAGATAGCATTACACCTCATCACCATTTTAAAGTCACTTCAGTTGGTCTGTTGACAATGTTTGCATACTGCATGTAACTGATTTGAATCATGATTATAGTAACATCCATGTTTCATATCATTTTAAAAAGGGTTAAAGTTTAAGTCTGAATGAAATTGCAATTAAAAAAAAAATCATCACTATGGAAATTATGAGATTTATCTACACATGGCTGGTGTTAATTCTCAACATCTTACTTGGTGGATTGATTAATCGATTAATATCTTAATACTTCAAAATCAGATACAGGTAGAGATTCTTGGTATGTCATGGGAAAATTTTGCAATGCTTATCATTGAAAAGAGGTCTTCTGTGGATTTAATGTTTTAAAGGAAATTATCATTTCTTCATCCTGCTATGATGAAATGATGAATACATTTTATCATATTTTATCAAAAATTTTCTGATAATTAGATTTTGAACAACTGCTGTAAGCACCACATCTGAGCATTAAATTTATGCTATTCTATATAAAAAACCAGGTTGAAAAGAAAAATGAACTTTCATGAATTTACCGCATCCTGCATCTCTACTGGTACTTTTGTATTGCAATATTTTGATAATCTTTAGTAAGAGCAATATCATCTTTACAGTAATGTCAACATGGTATTACAAAAATAAGTTTCAGCTTCATTATCCATTTCTATATCCCTGGAGCAGAAAGTACATTAGGCCAATTAAAAAAACATCCTATACAGATTGTGGGGTTTCTATCTGGGTTGAGCCACAATTCCTTATAGGAATGTACAGACAGCCCTTTCACATGAGAAAAATACTATTAGGAGAAATATTTAAGAATTATACGTAAAGCAGAAGGGATGTAATTCCATCACGAGAGTAGTATCAAATACAATCATGTAATAAAGATAATTTAATAGGCATTTGTATGGTACCCTTCATTGGTGTAAATCCCGGGGGATGGGGGAATATATCCCCCCCCCACTTTTTTGATTGGGGGGATGGCGTGTACAAATATCTCCCCCCCCCCATTTTTAAGGAAGAAATGATATTTCAATTAATCAGTATTAAAGTTTTTTGATAATCTGTCATAAACGACCATCATATTTTAGAATTTCTATTTGAAAATGCAATTTAAAACCAGAAAAGTGGTTATTTTTGGCTTGCTCACTTTGCTCACTTGCAAAACAAAAATTAAAATGTGTGTAAGGGAGTCTGTGTGGGTGGGTGAGGGTGTGTGCTTGTACTTAAGTGTGAGTTCGACAGAAAAAAAAGATCAGCAAAAAAAAAGGTCGATCTCCCCCCCCCCCCCCACTCCTCAAAGTGGATTTACGCCGGTGGTACCGTTCATGCATCTATCTTGCTTGAAACTTCTACTCCGAGGCATACAAGAAAATTGGGAAATACATGAAGAGTCCAGTTGAATGCCATATTCTTTTGTAAAGTATTGTTCAAAGAGATGTAATTTTCAACTTGGATTTTAAATGTGGTATGAATTTTATGGGGTAGTCAGCATCTATTGGTCCCTGACTCCCTTGCTATTATATGTTTATTGATCAAGAGGCATTGATCCAAAACACAAAGTAACAGCTGCCTGATCTTATCAGTGTGTGTTCATGAAAAGTCTAGGCCAGTTATTGCTTAATGCAATATCAATCCTGTTACATCACAACATTTAGACACAATGTCACAACTTACAGAGTGTTTGAAACATGGTTTTTGTACAACATGCACATGGTCCTGTTTTGATGGTGTGAATGGGGTGTAGTGATAAAAGTGAAGTAACAAGACATCAATCACAGTCTGCTATCTCCCTTGTGAAAAGTAATGAAATGCCCCTAAACCCATTTGAATATTTATGCAATGGTGAATATTCCCAGAAGTCCAGTAGCCATCTAGGCCACCAGTCTCTTGAGTTTCTTTGCTCTCTGACATTTGAAGTTAAGGGGGAGCCTCTCAGATTTGAGGAAACAAATGATCACTTTAATGGCGTCTGTGAGAAAGCTTTGTTATTTTTTGTCTGTTGCTTTCCAGGGAGTGTGGCTCTGATTGTTTAGTAATCATGTCAAAATATTTTCCTCGTTATCCTTGAATTACTGTTTCTTATTTTCTGTTCCTTCTTACTCTCGTTTAATAACTTTATCCTTTCTCATTTCTCTCCTAAAATTCTTATTGCCTCGTGATTACATCTGAACATCTGAACATGTACTTTGAGTCCTGTGTTAGTTTGTCAAATCTTGTGGTATCTCTACTGCCTTAGTGTTTTGTTGCTTTTTGTATAGTATAATTTTGGCAGGAGGTAATTAAGCTGGTCTTCTTACATTCTCAGTCTCAGTATATTTAGTTTACTTTTAGTTTTATCTTTTATTTTTGTTCTTCTCATCTTCACACTGTTTATCAGGCAAATAATTCCAGTCTTAGTTTTCCACTTTGAGTCATTTTTCATTATTATGGTAATTGTTTTAGTACTTTTAGTACTATGTACATGTACATTTAGTAGGCATTTAAGCTATTTTCTCTTGAGAGATACTTCTTCATTCTCTGACATTTGGACTTCAAGCGGACCTCACCCATGGGAGACAATGAAGGATGATTCTAAAAGCCTCTCTGTCAAAATACATCTTTCCTCCCTATCTATTGCATGACTTATGAATGATGTAATGCATTGCATAATGAATGATCATCCTCTATTTTTCTCAGTGCCACATGTGCTCAACCAGCCAAGAAAGGCATAGAGCCATGTAAGCCTGCATGGATAACATAAATATTTCATTCTAGCCAGCATATTTCTATCAATCAGAAATTACAAGTCTACACTGCAGTTTTTCATTTCTGAATACCTCTTTCCCATTACTCTCCTTTTCTTCAGTATTGCTCTCCTTCTTTTATTTGATCTTGCCAGTACAATTCCCCCCCCCCTTTTCCCCTCTTATGGTTTTCCCTCATCTGTCTGTCATTTCATTGCAGTTGTTGGGAAGCCTGTAGAAGAAGATGACGTGCATGTGATATTGGAATACAAAACAGGGGAAAGGTTTGGCCAATTTACATCACCAAGGGCAAACAGGTAAATTGATTAATTACTTATCAGCTTAAATACATTGTGTAGTGTTAATTAATTACTGCATGTGATATTGGAATACAAACTGAAACAGGGGAAAGGTTTGGCCAATTTACATCACCAAGGGCAAACAGGTAAATTGATTAATTACTTATCAGCTTAAATACATTGTGTAGTGTTAATTAATTACTGCATGTGATATTGGAATACAAAACAGGGGAAATGTTTGGCCAATTTACATCACCAAGGGCAAACAGGTAAATTGATTAATTACTTATCAGCTTAAATAGTGTGCAATGTATGGTTGATGAATTACTTGGTTAAGACATAGAATGTTTTGCATAAACCAACCTACATGTAGAAGCAACATTTTAATACAGTGCATTGCATGTTGACCGTGCAGACAGTTTGGTTATTTGTTGCTTATTCATTGAAATGACAATTTTTATACTTTATGAAGGACTTCATACTTTAGAGATGTTTAGAAAGTAATAGAGAATCTTGGAATTCAAATGAATCAAAGATACATGCATTCCATGATGATTTTGTGCTTTTATGCAAACACTGCTGTATTTTCCCTATCGTCTTTACAAGTAAATTTGAACAGTGCTTCTTTTGTACCTTATTACCCTTTCTAGAAACAGAAATATCAGTTCAGTGTTTTATGCTTTTCGTCCATTTTCTTACTTTCAGGTTTATTATACACAGTGATGTGCACAATCCATATTTGAGTGGATTAGAAGAATTTCAGGAGGAGTTGAAAAGTTTTAAACCCCAGGTTGTGGTACTTGGTGGTCTTCAAATGATGGACAACTTTCCTTTTGCAGAAGGTAACATTCTTAAATATTTCATTCTTAAAGTGACCTAATTCTGTCTCTCATTTGGTAGTATCTTCTCATTTAATATTGCCACAATGTTATTCTAATTGAGCTGATGTAAGGTTTGTTGACCCTTTGAATTTTTTAATTTACTGATATAACATAATTTCCTGTCAGAAAAATGGTGCTCATCACTATATGCCCGTACATATATAGTCACATACATTCTTACCAGCTGTCCTTTCTCTCCAGGTGACACTCTGACTTTGACAAATTTGTATCATATTCCTTTTGGTTGATATGCAGGTACATGTACATGTAGTACATTTATAAGGTGTTGTGGGTAGAGGAGAGTATGAAAGATCAGGTTATGTTAAAATCTTTACAAGTGTAAACTGATCTTGATTGATAGTTTATGACTGTTCCATTCAGGTTTCTAGTTCATTGATGAATTACTTGACTTTTTATAGGTGAGAGAGAGGCCAGACTTGAGAAGCAAAGAACCATGATCCTGGGTCTCCCGAGCTCCACCCCTGTTCACCTGGAGCTTGCCTCGTTTGCTGAGGAAGAGCTGCTTCACCAACTTCTGGAATATGTCATTCCTTACTGTGATTCTCTAGGAATGAATGAGCAGGAGCTTCCAAACCTCTACAGTCTCCTCAACTACGGCAATGTCAGTTTAGCAGCGGATGCTTATCCTAGAGTGGCCACTGTCCTAGATCAGATAAGGTCAGTCTACAGCATCCTGAAGAATCTCCCTCAGCGGGAAGGATTGCGTAGGGTTACACGGCTACACATCCATACCCTGGCCTTCCAAGCGATCCTGATAACAGAAGGGTCAGCTTGGAAGAACACCATGTCAGCAGCAGCAAAGGCATCACTGACAGCACATAGACATGTCTGTGCCAGCTCTGAAGTTGACATGGCCAAGTCACGCCTTATCATGGATGACTCGTTTTCAGTGTCGAGAGAAGACGGCAGTCGCAAGATCCCATTGGATGTGGATAGACCAGTGTCATGTTGGAAGGAAGATGATTACGAGATTTGCATTGCACCTGTCTTAGTCTGCACACAAGTCCACAAAACAGCAGGAGGAGGGGATAATATATCATCAGCAGGTCTAGCTGTTCAGATATGAGAGGATAACAAATAATAATATTGAATATTTATCTATTTGAAATCTTTACTGAGGTATTTCATAATGGTGTGTACAAAACGGTTACAATTGTAAGCAGCATACTGAATCATTGGATACCTACTGATGTGTAGGTACATGCAGGTACATGTTTAACAGACATGAACACAGAAATAAGACAAGCAGTAGAGCATGTGATTGATATTGATCCTAGCTTATTGCCTGATTTATTGAAGATGTACACTCTTCCTACAGAACATTTTGTCTTTACTATCAACATCTTTATAAATTCAGTACTTCATGATATTTACATAAATTGATTTTAATGTAAGAATGACCAATCATTTTGTGTGTGTGCCTCCTTAGACATGCTAAAGCATGTGAAAAAAATGATGGCCTGTGGCTTTCATGTCTGTTCTAATTGTTCAGTGGATGGATTTCATTTTGTTTTTAAATGCTTACATCTTTAGACTTCAAGTTCAGATGTATATCACCTATAATTTACCATAAATTTGATCATTGTCACAAAATTTTTCATAAAATGATTTTAACATGGAAAGTTTCTTTTCTTAAATACTAGTAGTTATTCACAAATAAAAGCTTTTCGAAGCTTATCAGCTTTATGTGATTTTGCTTTACTTACTTTATAGCTTTTAAAACAAAAATTCCACAAGTGTTCAGCTTTGATGTTCAGCTTACAAGTTGGTTTTTCTTTATTATCCAGTTGAAAGCTAATGCTAGACTCACTATTTGATAGTGCTACTCAGTCATCCATGCCTTATGTTTAAAGTGTCATATTTCATTATAGTGTCATATTTTTGTAAGTATCCTTTGAAAATGGTGACTTCACTTCATATGAATATGTGAGCATGAATTCACTTGCATGAAGATGGTATTTGCAGAGAAGGAATTGGGCAAGACATTAGGCATGAGATGCCAGTATGTGAACATGTGATTTTATGGCTATAACTTAACGGCTCTCTTGACTTTAATACTCTATGAGCGAGCATGTTCTGCATAATTATCCAATTTTTGTAAGTGCTATGAAATATGAAAAAATAATTGAGTGAAAATGTTTATGTTTATCAACAGTTGCATTTAGGACAATAGAGGAAGAAAAAAAATCACATATTTTGCATGTTATAACATTTACATTTGATTTACATGTTGTGTGCAGTACCTTTAAACTTGTAAGTTATATGTGCGTTTTGACACTTTTCCCTTTACAATGTGCCATTCTTTTAGAATATTTATATTATATTGACTGGCCTTGAGGGGAATATCGAAAATGTTGCCCGCAAAATGAATCGTATTGTCCCGAGTCGAAGATGAGGGCAATATGGATCTTTTAAGAGCAACATTTTCGATATTCCCCGAAAGTAGAGCCAGTCAATATAATTATTATTACCTACAGCTATAGGATGATGCATAATTCAAGTCTATCATTTTGTAGCAATGACAAACATGTCTGCTAATTGCCTGTTTGTCCTTCTGATTTCAGCTTATTCAGGCAGGTATGTAATCCTGGCTAAGCGATTGTGACGTAAATGGTTACCTCGTGTATCCATTGTTTTTAACCTCTATCGCGTACACAATACTGCGCATTTGCACTTTGCTAAATGTGCGCTAGTACAAGAAAGGTGGAATATGGATATTATGGACTGATAATTTAGTACACAGGCGCAATAGGAAAATGACAAATTTCGCGGAGGAGGGGAATATGAATATTATTACCCTAGTCATGCAGCTGAGCCCTGGCTGAACCATTGTGACGTATTTGGTGTTGAGTGAATCAATTAGACAGACAAAATATGCGCTTATATCTTGTCTCCAAAATGCCTCATTCAGGTAATAATGCAGATTATTTACATCTTTGGTTGATATTATCTAAAAGATTACAGAGTTGTATGGTATGATTTCAAAGAAAAATAGGCATAATGCTCACACATTAAAGTGCATCTCTTTACGTTTATTCATGAATTTTATATACATATATATTATATGTGATTTAATGGGACATCTATGCTGCTTGTTGATTTTTATTTTTATTTGAAATTACTTTTCTGGAATGCATAACCTTGGGACTGTTTATTGCATATTTCTGTAGACATATCCTGTTATCCTATGATTAATGAATTTTCATTTGAATGGTTTCTTCATTTTCAGTATCAATTAGGGGATGTATTTATAGTGTTGAGCATAACACAATTTTCTTTTCTCAAGTATGAAGACATGTGGAAATTTAAGCTTGTTTATTTCAATATCCATTACCCTTTACTGCTGCTACATTTGATTCCCTACCTAAAGAACCCAA
Organism: Echinometra lucunter; assembly: GCA_029962745.1. Classification (NCBI taxonomy): domain Eukaryota; kingdom Metazoa; phylum Echinodermata; class Echinoidea; order Camarodonta; family Echinometridae; genus Echinometra; species Echinometra lucunter. The sequence continues at coordinate 38,860,445 of CM057152.1, forward strand.
ACTGCTTTTATTTCATTATGTTGTAAAAGCAAGTGAAATTGTGGCAAATGAACTTCGTTGGACAAAAACCCAATTTAATCTTTTCATCCCAATGCATTTTACCCCGAATAAATTGATTCTAGCTGCCACTCACTAATCAGTAAATAAGGCAAACATTCAGCAGATGTTGACAAAAATCAATATCACTTTCCAACATCTGATGAAATACAGCATACTTTGTTACTAGAAAGATTATTATGGCAGTGGAGTGGAGTGATGTTTATTTAAACCTGGCTTGTAAAGAAAAGAAGTACATGCTTTCATATTATGTGTGATGATTATATAGTGGTCTACTGCATTACTTGTAATCAAAATGCTTTCTGCACAGATTTGATTGATATACATGTGTACATGTATATATATACCTAACGGGAAGAGAATGAAATTCAAGTGGAACAAAAAAAAACAACAATTGTAATACATAACAAACAATACTCATTTTGTTTGTTTACTTGAGCGTATAGGTTTAAAGACAGTATACTGTCATCCAGTTACAAAAGAAATTAACTCTGTAGAATGAGTTTTGTAGTAAATGAAGAATATATGTCCCTGTTTTATGAGGAATCTATGGTGTTGCTTCCTTTTGATGTTTATATTTTGGAAATTGGGAGTCATGTGACCTTAATTTCATCATGGAGAGCATACAAAGAGTACCCCAAATCAAGAAAAAGTCAGATTTGAAAAAAAATTCGAGTTGCCTCCTTTTGTCATTGAAGTCACTGGACGGCAGTGTATATGACATTGTTTACAAACCTTATTGTTATTCAGTGTGGCTATACTTGAAAATGACAGAGAGGTCTATGTTTGCTTTGAAAATGCTGTTGTACATGTAAATAGATGTGAGTTATATTCTGGTAGTTGTCTGGATGGGGAAATGAGAGTTTAAAGTCTATAAGATGTGTGCTTAGACTGATATTGTTTGGAAATATACATGTAGTTATGATCAAATATTGTAATTTACACTTATACATGTATGAAATTGTAAACCCATTTTTCACAATACATATTGAAGTATGATGAAGCTAGAAATTAGCAAAGTAGAACCAAGATCAGTTTGGCGGGACTTATTCAGTACCAGTAGTCAACAGAAACTATTACTCTTCAACTGAATGGTGTAGATACAATTATAAGCACATGCATGCATATTTTTGCTAGTGTTATGTATCACGTCAGCTTTGTGAACTTTGCAACCAGGGATTTTTATTGGTGTTTACATGAATGTGTCTTTTCTTCCTGTCTTTAAAATGCTAGAGACTATGGTGAGTAGTACTGGGTAGATAACAAATTTTGGTTTCGCACACTTTGCTTCTAGAAGTGGTAGGTGCATTCAAAATTTGCAGGTTTTGCCTTCTGACATTTGACTTGACTATGTGGATATGATAGATGATTCTAGTTAGATTACAAAGTAGTATTCACTTATTGTTATTCTGGCAAAGCTCTGTCAAATGATGCAATAGTAACAACAATTCTCCTGGCTTTGCCTGTTGTAAGCACCTGCAGTATGTTGTAAATGTATTTGAGCCCATAAATTTCCAGGGGCAGGTTTATATCTTTTATTAGGAGGCAGTCATGCATAGATATTTATACACAAAGCACCCACCTTGCAATCAGCAAAGCATTAATAATTATAGTCTGTTTATATTCACATTCTTCAAGCTCAACAAAGGGTAGAGACCACAAAACCAGTATGAATCGTTCCTGGATATGCTCCACTGAGAAATTGTCAGGCTCTGCTGTATAACCCTTTTTGCATGTACTGCACGATAGAAAAAAATCCAAAATGTGTAGAAACTCACGCTTCACTATTTTGTATAAATTAGTAGATTATTCCATTTGGGGCCTGTTGCATAAAACTTACTATAATAGTAACTCTACTATTATAGTAACTTACTGGATTTTGATTGGCTGTTGATTATGTCATGTTGCTCAACAGCCAATCAAAATCAAGTAAGTTAATATAATAGTAAAGTTACTATTATAGTAAGTTTTATGCAACAGGCCCTTGGAGTAAATTGTAGAGCTATAAAGCATGGAACAGCTACACAAATAAACATGCTTGTACCTTATTTCCAGGAGCTGTTGAAAGACGACTGCAGTGAGGAGAACAAGGAAATGGTGGACTGCCATAAAAACTTTGTTTTCAAGGCATTTGACATTAACATGGATAGAAATGTGTTTGTTCCCATTATTCCATTTTGATATAAGCATGGTTAAATTGAAATTAATGTCACCTGTGATGTGGATTGTATTAGTGATATAGTGATATTAACTTATATTGGGATTTTATTTTTCTTCTTCCCAGAAATTACTTGTATTTATATTAAATTTTGAAAAGCTTTTATTTATTTTTAAAAAAATAAGTCACAATGTGTGAACCATTTTTAAAGGCCAGTATGATCAGTCACAAGAAAAGAACTTTATGAATACCATTATGTTACTGTATGGTATAATGAAGTGTATTTGTTTAACCCATTTGTGACAGAGGTCCACATTTTGTGGTTTAGCCTAATAACTTTTGATGCAAAGCTCTAAAAATCATACCAAATACATGAGCAGAAAGAGCAAAAAATTCTACATAAACTGGGCCCATTTTGGTTGCGTCAGTATTTGTTGTTTGATGCTGAAAATTTTTTAAAGGAAAATAAGCATTAAAATCCTTAAATTTGGCAATGTGATAGAAAGTTTAAAATCACTCTTTTATCCTGCAAATTGGCAACTTTTGACCTCTTATCATACTTTTTGTCAATTTATTTTTATTTCAGATACATGATGTTTTATAAGAAAAATGTAGCAATAAAATAAAAATGTTGGTGTTGCCAATTTGAAGAAAAAAAGCTGATCAAATTAGGCTTCAAATAATTCCTGTCACGAATGGGTTAATCGTAGGAGCTTATTTTCTGTACTATTGATTTTATCATGAAGCAATGTGAACCTTTAAAGACACCGCTGTTTTATTCCCATTTGATTAAGAAGACAACATAATTTTTTTTTAAAATTTCAGCCTTAACAGTATCATCATCATTTTGAAAGTGTGCATTAGGAGCTTCATTAAAGACATAAGTGATCATTTTATTGTTCATTATTGAATATATACAAAGGTGGCAATATACATGTATAAGGAATACATTATGTGTGTAATGAAAAAGATATTTTTTCACCTAAATAAATGTGTTTTTTTTTTCCAAAGCACATTTGATATGAGGTTTCTTGGTGTTAGCCTATGCAGTGTTATTCTAGATCTGTGTATTTTGTTGTCAAAGATTGTACTTACTCTATATTAGACCCATTCATACAACATGCGAAAAAGGTGAGATTTCAATGGTCATTCATGTCTCCCTTTTTGCCTGTTCACACTTTGAATACTATGTTACCCAAGCATTCCACTTACCTTTAATATAATAACACAAATCAAATGCCATTAATCATGCTTATTCACTCAATGAAAAAATAAAACAGGACCAAACAAAACACAAAAAATAAAATACTTAATTTAGACTAAGACAGTGGTAGTAGGGTATAAAAGCATGCTGAGGACGAGATGAAAAAAGAATAACAAACACATTTCATTTTCAAGATTTATTAGCAAAATGTATAACAACGGATATGTACAACCTCATTCTTTTAAGTACAAAGATGTAGATACATGTATGTACATGTATTAACACTTTGTGTGCAATAATTACTTATTTTGATGTGTGAATTTCATGAGAATATGATGAAATGATAATTACAGTGGAAACTCTTTATAAAGAGCTCCAATATAATGAGATTCCTGATATAACAAGGTAATTTCCATTGTTCCAATGTCCTCATTATAGTGAGTTTCCACTGCATTAATGTCTGTTTGGAGCCAGAAGGCTGTTAAGTCTGTATAAAATTATATGAGTTAGCACCCTTCTGGCTCTGAACAGATGATAAGTAAACTTAAGAAACATCATTTCCTTGTCACACTGTGAATTGGAGATTATTTGACATAACTCAATGGTTAAAACCACATGCATGAATTAGTTCTTGAACAGAACTTTAGATAAAACGGGAAAACAAGGATAACGCTTTTTGATGCCAAATTTTGTAAACTTTCTTTTCACAGTTTACAAAACTCAATATTGCCTTCAAATGAACAAAATAGACATCTTTAAGTAATATATTTGAAAACACGATATACATGTACTTGAAAACTAGAAATTTATTCTAAGTATTTTCCAACATTCTCATTACCATTGCACAAAGTTGGATGATCATTGAAATTGCTTGGCAATGCAAAAGGTATTCATTTGGAGGTCTGTAACAAAAGGCATACCATCTACTAATAAGAGTAAGACCAAACAAACGGTGATACTGCCAATCAAGATTATTCACGAGAAATGAAATTAAAACTGATAATTTTCAGATGCCACATGACACTATTGCCATCTGATCCACTCCACTCCACTTGAAAATGGAGCACTTTGAGGTGATAATGTATGAGAGCCTTGAAAATCCTGTCAGACCCTTCAAAGGACTCCTCTGCCATCTGGCCCCAGGAAACACTGGTGCATTCTGACAACAGCTGAAACTGGGAGGTTTGTCCTGAAGAGTTTAGAAAACCCCTGATTAATAGCATTATGTAATTGACTGCTATTTGTACATGTACCTTTCCACTAGAGTTCAGTGATATCTTGCCCCCCCCCCATATAACACACATATCTGTTATATTAGGCAGATGGGAAGGCCCTTGATCATTGTAAGGTTCCTCATGAAATGTAATCATTCTGCTATCTTGTCCCTTGTAAACAGACATATCCAAGTACATCTGACTCTGGGAAATGGTAGACAGTTGAGAAGAACCCTGACCATAGGTTCCACAAGGATTCTACTTGATCCCTTGCACGCACTGGTATAACCTGAGCACAGTTGATACTGGAAGATAACAAGTATTTATGAGTCTTGAACACCACTGACTGCCTTCATCATCCACTTGACTGTTATATGGTTTTGAACCACGTCAAATGCTACAGGTCTGGTAATCACTATGATCAGGGAAGAATCTTCATCATTGTAATGTTCCACATGGATTCTACTATCTGGTCTTCTGCAAACACTGGTATACCCTAAGAACAGCAGACACTGGAAGATGGTAGTCTTTGAGAGCGGCATAGACTTCTGGAAGTGAGCTTTCACCTGTAACTAAAATCAAACAGATACTGGTATAAGAACCTGAGGGATGAAGGCAGTTACATTACATTTAAATATCAAGAAACTAATATGTACCCCAGCGGGAAATAGGAGCTAAACAATCTCTTATCTTTGAATCTACATGTATTGCAATTCAATGACTGTATTCTGTCCCCCAAGAATAGAGTAATAAATTTCATTTTTTAAAATGGTGCTTCTGCTTATTCAGAGTAATTTAGCAATCCTCATTAAATGAAAAAATTAAAAGAGAAACAAATCGGTAAAAGATTATTTCAATGAAAACATTGGTTACAGATTCAAAGTATGACAGTTATTCTACATAGTGTATATTCTTAGGAGGGAGGTGGGTGGGTGGGGTGAGAGGGGTAGGGATAGCTAATGTTGATCGTTGCTACTACTGTATGATACAAACCTTGCAAGGTTGTCTGGCTGGTCATACTGGAATGTGCGATGTCATAGACTTGAAGGAATGTGAAGAGGATAGCCCTGTCTTGGTCATTGCTTGGGAGTGATCCTGTCTGAAGGTACCTCAGGACATCGCTGCTATGGTCTATACAGAAACAAGTGGAGTTACATAAAGACACTTCAATTAACTTTATGACTGATGGGGAAAGGAGAGGGAAAAATGAAATTGATCAGGGCCCCATTTCATAAAACTTGTCAATAACAAGATGCAATAACTGTTATAAGCTACTGAAATCCTTGCATCAGAATGGCTGAGAAAGAATGGCTGTCAAAGAAATGTGGCAGTTGTTACTGATAACAAGTTTTATGAAAAAGGGCTCTGAAGAAAATTGTTAATTGCTGATAGCATGGTACATTGAAAAAGAGAATAGAGGATATGAATAAATACTTTTGTACTTCTACAACTGGTCTCTAAGAAAGACTTGAGAGGCTACACAGAAAGATTTGTGAAGGCTCAGTTCAGCAAAATAATAACACAAACAGGACAATGGTACCTATAAAGAGAATCGCAATTGCCCCCTAAGTATACGGAAATGGTATATCTACATGCTTGAAGCTATTAAGGTTCTGACATCACCTAAAACATTCTAAAGATCCTTTCAAATATGAAGAGGGAAACCCCTGGTAGTTTTTCCACAGGTTTCTTCAAGTGCATTGTGTAACATGCAAAGTAAATGAGTCGTAACATTTTAAGCGTATATCTTTTTTGCTTCATTGCCATTCATTTTGTACACAAAAATGCGGTTAAAAACCTTGAGGTTTCTCTCCTCATACATGAATGAGCCTTAAGATTGGTATTTTAGAGACAGCTTACAGGAACCTATACTCACCTTGCAGCCATGTGTCAAGAACTGAGTCCAGTCTTGATTTAAAGTGTGCACAGGCCTCAGCATGGATCAGCCTCCTTCTCTGCATGGGTGTTCTGCTAGACTCCTCCCCAGGGGTTTGGACTGAAGGATGATGGCTGTAGTAGGCTAGCACCAACTTCAGCTGCCACAGAGCAGAAGCATTCAGGCTCCCCAGCTGCTGGTCCAAAGACTACATGGAAAAGAAGTTAAGAGATAGAAGATTCAGTTTTCTCATTATGGTGGGTGGTTGGGTGTGGTTGGACAGTAACAAAATGACAAAATGACATTGCCTAATTCTGAGTCTGTAGCCCCCCATTAAAAAAAAAAGAAGAAAAAAATAAAAGATGAATGCTACTACCTGCACTCAGTTCGAAGTTTATACTTCAGTTAATTCTAGAGATATCAAGTTAACAAGGCTAAAACCTGAAATTTTGGTTGATCTCTGTGACATTTGACCTTTGACCTATTTACCCCAAATCAAATTAGATCTCTACAGTGATACTAGCACCAAGTATGAAATTCATATTTCAAATGGGTCTTGAGGTATTGTGTTAACAAGACTAATACTTGTAATTTTTTAGACTGACCTCTGTGACTATTGATCTTTGACCTACATACCCCTAAATCTAATAAGAATGTCTTTCTTTGGTAAAACATAGTAGTGGCATGCCAAGTTCGCACCTCAAACACTTCTTGACATAATCAAGTGTCACACATCAATCACAACCTCACTTGAGAATTATTTAACAATGAACTATCAATTACTCCTTTTTAAAAATATAGTCGATTTATACTTCTCTGCTTGGAAAATGGAAAACAAAGGGATATTAGATTAGAGAAAAATATGTGTTTTGTGTGTGTGTGGGGGAGGGGGGGGGGAGGGGCTTGCAAAAAATATTGAATTTGTGACATGCATTTATTTCCTTTCTAATCTTACATGTTAATGGAATCCACTGAAATAGTTAAATTTGTGATCTATGTATTGCATTAGAGTTAATGCAATTCACTGAAACATGAATATGAGTTAATGCAATTCATTGAAATATTGTAGTTGAGGTAATGTATTTTGATTTGTATTTGAGTGAAATAAAAATAAAGATTGAAAAAGAAACTCACAACAGAATGAGATGAAGATAGCTTCAAGTGAGAAAATTTACCTGATGTAGTTCAAGGAGTACAGGAAGGACAGCCAACTTCTCTTTGGTAACACTCTCAAAAAGCAAGCTACCCATCATCAATGATTTCTCATCTTCCTATAATGGAATCATAATAACAAGGAAATAATGCCAGAAAAAAAATTTACAAAACACTCATATATCATATCAACAGACGACCATATGCTACCTAGATATTTTCTTTTAAAAAGTGACAAAAGTACATTAACAGCTGCATGTATATTGAATGGAGCATTTAGATGCAGTGTGATGTTCTTGATATTGCTCCATATTGCATATATCCAATACCAGCAACAATTTTCGAATATTTATGTTGCCAGTGGTTCTAAACCTTGTTAATCCCGCAATCAAATGTGGCATTCCAGAGCAGAAAAGGTATACCCCAAATTTAATTTTGATTTTGTGTTATCAATCAAAAAGCAACTGCAAATGTTCAAAAGACTTTTAAGTCATTACCTGAAAAACCCAATATTACTTCCATAGTGATTACTATCCCCAGGATAAGGATCAATCTGCTATAATTATCCAAAATTTTATGAGATAAGAGATACCATATACAATACACACAGAAAAGGGAAAACTATGAACATACCTTTTTAGGTTTGTCTGAGTTCCACCAGCAGAACTGTTTGACGAAGTTCAGGATACGAGGGTCGGAGGTGAAAGACTCTATGAGCTTGAGGTCAGAGGTTGACTGGCTAAAGGTCTCATGGGTGAGCAACTTGGCGAGGAGGCTGCGGTAACCCTGAATTGACACAAACAATAAGTGTCCAATTCATTATCTTATTTCATGACTAGATCACACTCACTTCAGTGGATTACACGACATGAGGTGAACAGTTTTGGTTTCATCATTAGTAAAAGTCTCTGTGGAGAGAGCAAACATCCATCAGTGTGGTAAACTAGTATTTCAATTCAGAGTTAACAAGAACTTGAACAATGAGAAAGGATGAAATAACAAAATCATTATCATTATCACTGTAATAAAACATGACAGATATAAGAGAAGTATAATAAAAGGTACATAAGTCCTTCTGTCATTGCCTACCTTTGGATCTTCAGCGTAAGATAGATGTCCAGCTCTCTGTTTGACAAACAAAGTTCCTCCACAAGTCAAGATCTGCTTCAAGGTTTCACGGTCGTGCTCTAAGTCAAGGGTCACACCCAGGTACCTTGGACCAAGTATCCTTACCTGTAAAGAGACAGAATAAAGTAAGGAAATGAGATAACATTGACTATTTGTAGACATATACTACTCATTTGTGAGCCTATCTTACTTTCGAGATGAGTAGCTTTACATTTCCCTTTGTATTTTTCTAGGAATATATTGTTGAATAAAAAAAAACATTTTGAAAATTGTATATAGATACAGTATATTCTTCATCAAAATATATTTTGATTTAGAGTACCTGCTATCTATCCAGAGGGAATCATGCAATTTATTCATTATTATTTCTTATCCCATCAAAAGTATTGGATTACTCGAATACATGATATAACATGCTTGAAGAATGTGTGTAATAACAATGTGAACTTGGCTGATATTCCTGCAAGGTGTGTCTGTAAAAAAAAAATCATGGGAAATGAGGGAGGGCCTAATCCTACTGCCTATTGCTCTGCATGCATGTGAATTTATCTATTTTTAAAAATATGGTTTGAACTTACCCTCTTGAGGCTTGAGAGTTCTCCAATGATGCACGGTGCCATTAGGCTGAGGATCGTCTCATCATGCCACTCAGACTCCTAAAAAGCAAACATGAAAATAAGGATAACACAGAAACTACATCTTGGAGTGAGTGAAGCTCTTTCCAAGGTGATTAAATATTCGCTCTAATGATATTATATCAAAGTACATTTGTAAAGGCCCATTCAGATATCCAGTGGAAAACCCCCACATTTTTCAACCATGCCTTTTTCATGATGAGATGCACATTTATGAGTCAATTTAGATGTGCATTTATGAGTTCATGCGCAAAAGAAAGTTTTGCTAAAAGTTGTGAAGACGAACTTGTGATGTCATATTTTGCACTAACTTTATAAGAATTTGAGTAGTCCAAACCTTTTTGCAGCCCATTCAGTTGCGGGCAAAAAAAATGTGGGGGTTTATCAGAGAGGAATGTGACTTCATATATAAACAAACCATTAGAGACTCAGACCAACAGAGCATTACTACAAAATTCCGAATCAGAGGGTTCTTAAAATCATACACTTTTAATACTTGGTACAACTGTGTTTGAGGTCAAGGGTAGGCTAGGTATTTGATATGATTATCCTACCTTGAGGGTGACTTCTAGTGGTACATAGCAAGGTTTGCCAGTCTTTACATCTTTAGGAAGGATCAACCTGGGTTCAGCTGCCAACACATACAGGTGCCTCAAGGCTTGTAAGTGGTATCTGAGATTAAACAAAACAATCTTATGATCAATGAACGTGAGATAACAATTGTGGTATAAACATGATATGAGGAGTAGCACTGAGGTAAAGAGAATACCGAGAGATTTTCTTTGTGCACAGAGAAAGGTAAAGAGAATGTCTTTGTGCAAAAAATGGCTCTAAAAAACACCCAGACAAACTTCCCATATTTCCTTGTGGAAGAGCTAAATCATTTAACATGGACATTCGACATCGTAAAAAATTCAAGATGTACATAAATCTCATGTGCAAGATCTCATCTTATGACTGGGAAATGATAATGGTTGACAAAAAGTACTTAAAGTGATTACACAATGGTAATTTTTTTTTGATATATGATCGGGAATAGAATTATAAGAAGAATAACATTAAAAATTTGATGATTCTTAATCGAATTCAATGCATTTTGGCTAGTTTTCTCGTAAAAAGTCAAGAGTTGACCAAAAAATTTGAGTATGAGGTATGACGTCAAAGTGGGTACCCAGCTTCGCGCATTGCAGTTGTCCTGCGCGCTAGACTGTACAATATGTATTAAACTTGCGCGCATTTTGCTAGAAGTGCGCGGCAAGGTACCTACTTTGACGTCATTTTGACGTCAAAGTGGGTACCCAGTTGAAACTGGGTCACAGCTGAGGGGTCAAAAATATCCTGAAATCTTACCACATTTTGGGGTTTCCTTGGCAACACGACTTTTTAAAAAACTTTAGGAAGATGATTTTTTGCTAATAAAATCATGCTCTTTTAAATGAGCTAACATTGTTTCAGCATTGGGTACCCCCTTTAAGGGGGAAAAAGACAACTAGGGTACCACTTATGAGAATGCATAGTATAAGTGCATCAAGGACATAAAAAACTTGAGTCTGTACCCTCATAAGCTAGTGAATTCTTTGAGCAGTAGAGAAATCTGACCTGTTGCCTTTGCTATTCCCTGGGAAGCATGGGAAGAGACTGGTCACCAGAGCGGCCACAGATTCCTGAGATGTGCTGAGTGTGTAGCGCCCTCCACCCATGAACAGGAGTCCGATAGCCATGGAGCATGCCATGTGGTTACCGTACGAGATGTCGTTGTGCACCCTGCTGCGGAGACCACGCGCCACTCGCAGCAGCTCCACATCACCAGTGCCCGCCATTACCTAAGGTATGGAAACAATAGTGACAAAACTGCATTTTGGGCTGAAGATGTAAGGATGACATCATATATATATCCAGTTAGAATATTCTTTCCGGCTTTTTCAAACTCAATCAGTCAAAACTTTCTCTAGATGCAATAACACTTTACAAATGTATACACAAACTGGGAAATATTGTAATACATTATAGCTGGTTCAAGGAACAAATGTAAAAACTTTGTAATTTATAAGTGCCAAAATGGTACATACCAAGTTACAGATTTTTTTTTGTTTTGGTCCATACAGACAAAGAGAATACTTAACATCAGTGTTTAGTGCAGAGGAGATACTTTTGACACTTAAAATATCATTATCTTTAAAAGCAATAGTGAAAAGATTTCAAGTAATATAAGTTAATGTCCTTACCATGGCTAGAGCAAGCAGGATTGTGTACAGGCAGGTCTTGAATGTTGTCCTTCCAGCCTGCAAAACAATGCAATAAATGTACTTAAAATGGAATTTAAAGTTTAGATTTTCTCCATTCAATCCAATAAACCAGGCAATGATCTGTACAAATGTATGTCCATGCAAATTTACAGCTGTTGAAAAAATAATTCTACATTGAATGGCATACTTACAACATCCACAAGAGGTTGGGAAGCTCTGTTCATTAGTTTCTTCAAGTAGGAGAGCTGGGTATAAAGCAAAAACGAACCAAATATAAGAATCAAACTACACATAAATATATCTACTTTTCATGTCAAAAATTGTTTCTAAAGTCTCAGAAGTTGAGTTACAGTGGTTGGAACACTGTACTAGAAAAGCTCACAACTGCAACATTGGATGGTACATCATTAACCTATTCGTGACACGAATTATTTAAAGCCTAATTTGATCAGTTTTAATTCTTCAAATTGGCAACAGCAAAATTTTTAATTTATTGCTACATTTTTCTTATAAAACATCATGTATCTGAAATAAATATTAATTGACAGAATGTATGATGAGCAGTCATAAAGTTGCCAATTTGCAGGGAAAAACAGTAATTTTAACATTTTCATCGCATTGCCAATTTAAGGATTTTAATGCTTATTTTCCTTCAAAAAAATTTCATCATCAAACAACAAATATTGATGCAACGAAAATGGGCACAGTAAGTGTAGAATTTTTTGCTCTCTCTGCTCATGTATTTGGTATGATTTTTAGGGCTCTGCATCAAAAGTTATTAAACCAAACCACACAATGTGGATCCTCTGTCACGAATGGGTTAATAAACATATGAATGTTGTATGAAGTAGTCTACTCACCAGACATTCATAGGCACACTTGTTGGCAGTACCTGCAAACCTCAACCCCAAGACAAAGCAAGCTCCTGCTCCGATATTGCAGACAGCTTGGCTTTAAGCAGAAAAGTAACAAGTAAATTCATATGATGATGATGATGATGATGATGATGATGATGATGCAGACAGGAAAGGCTTGTTCCGACATACAGCTGTGGACCACTTAATACCATGGGTTTTTTATTTGTCATTGCGAATTACATTTCTGTATCATATAACAGTGTGTATGTGTATAGCACCTTGGTTGCATCATTTGAATGCACTATGTACAATAAAAACCCCATTTTCTTGAAGATATCTGCTGCTTCAAGTGTGAATGAGCACATGTCCACCTGAAGTGAGCATTTAAGGCTCCCTGCTATTATTTTCAATGTTACTAGCTTATTTCTAGGCTTAAGAGTGAACACCAAGAAAATGAAAGCAAACTAATCAGAGAAGCTCACAAATATAAAGGAAAGCAATACATGGAGAAATGGAATCTGAATCTTGTATTCCTGCTGATTTTACAAAAACTTCATGTAAATATTAACCAGGTCACTGGGCTACTTACAAAGTCCAGCCAACAGCTGCATCATTATCATTTCTAATGGTTCAAATGAATAGCTCCAGGATCAAATTATTTCCTTGTTAACTATCCTGACAAAACTAATGTAATGATGAATTGATTAATTTACAGATGCACATGTTCATACATATGAATATATTTATTCTGCCCTTTTTTGACAAAAGGAAGCAAGTGACATACCAACTAAATCTGAGTTATTAATGTTTCCATATTTCATCTCATGTGCTCTTCTTCCAATCCAAATTTTATGCATAAACACTCATCTGCTGAGAGATATGTAAGGTAAGACATTGATATTCCACTGACGTCAGTACAAATGACAGACACATTTTGCTCTTTCACAGAAAATGTCATTTTTGTCACTTGCTTCTTTTACCAAAGTAGGGCAATACTGACAAGAAAGATTTTTTTCACCTCATAGTCTGATAGTCAATCTCTTCACCATCAGAGGCCTCTGCTGTGTTTGCCTTGAAAGCATACTTCTTCACAATCTAACAACAACAAAAAAAAATCAATAAAACCATGATTTCATCATAATAATTATATTAATGATCTCAATGATGATGATGATAATCATAAGAATAGCTAAAAACAGTAAATATAATGATACTAACCATAATGTAATACAATTAAAGAAGACATTTCAGAGCTATGCTTGATTAAATCTTAATCACTTGATTTCTCATACCCAAGTTCATCATCAAATTAATGCATTTACTACTACAGTTCATTTAACTAAATCACAATCATTTAATATATATTTTTTTCAGTCTCTGAATAAATTGATTACACAATTGTTACTTACTGGAGGAATATTGCTATCAATCCATTCACATGTAGGTCTGATGTCATTCCACAGAACAAGTCCTCGGCTGATGGCCTACCAGTCAGAAAAAAAAGGTAATATCTATCAATTCATCTAATTCTACAATTTAAATTCACATGTACAATGCAAAGGTCATTCATTTTCTCTTCCTTTACTGCCAGCTTAGATATTATGTAGTTTTTTCCAGGACAAAGAATTTTCATTCTCATACTGTGAAAATGGAAATTTTCGTGCGATTAATATTTTGTGCTAGATGGACATAAACACAATCGTGCATTTTTAATTTTCATGGACAGATAGAATAACTGTACTGTCGTGCATAATGAACAAAATATTTCGCACGGCTGTATTTTTGCGCAAGTGTTGGACCATGCGAAATTCGCGAAAATTTCCACACTGCGAAATATTCCAGGTTTACAGTATGCGGGTAAATGTTTATGAATGAATGCAAACTATATGTAATGTGTGTAAGGCGTCATGTTTCCACGGACTTCAATAAACACTTTATTCACAGATAATAGATAAAGCATTCTGGGCATAATATTATCGGGAAGGGTAGGTGGGTCAACGGCAAGAGGAACAATGAACAGAAAGGGTGATGGGTGAGAGGACATGCTTATAATGACAGCAAAGTGGTTGTACACCAAAGAAAAGGCAAGAAATAAAGTGAAAGATGGCGGGGGGGGGGGGTTAATCTTACCCTCAGGAGTAAGAAGTCTGGTTTGACCATGTCTAGCAGAGACTGAGTATCAGGAGCAGCTAACCAGTCAGCCACAGCTCTACAAACAAAGTCAGAATAAGAGGTAACATTATCAACAGTTGAAAGAAAATTCTTACAGTGAAGTACATGTACAAACATCAAGTTCATCTGACCATGGGAGATATGCATGCATTCCCCCACCCTTTCCTTTCACCTTATGTTTATACAGATTTGCTTTTCTTGTGTCTCAAAATCAATCAATAACTCAATTAATAAATTACTCAATCCATCCATCCACATCCATCTAACAGTGTAATGTCTTTTTCAAATTCTGCATCAATTTATCTAAGGCAGTCTTATTTACTTACCATAAAATAAGCCAACATTCATCTTGCATTCTTATGTTAAAATCTACACATCAGTTCACAAACATTATCAAAACTGGGTAAAATATACCATGTTTTTTTAGCAGTTTACTTCCTGACTGCTGGTCTTGTGGAACATGAGACCTGGGGCAAGGGTTACATAATGCAAGCCATGCATCCAAATCCATTCATCCATTCTTCTAACCTACTTGTTTCCAGTCTGAAGGAACATAAGACCAAGGGCAAGGGTCGCTCCTGGTGAGGTCACATCTAGATTGACCTGGTCACCTTCTCTGATCTGATAACAAGGTGACTTCTTCTCTCTGCTACTTCCACTCTGAAAATAAGAGAGAAAGATCAGTGTAGAATTCAATACCTGCTGAACATTTTCACAGGTTAAGTATATCATCTCTCCTGAATTAAAACAAACAAACAACAGCAAAAACATTAACAAGCAAACTAATTAATCTTGGAGGAAAAACTGTTGACATTCAAGAACCTTTTACCAGCATAACCTTTTGATTTTATCTTTAATTAAATAATTTTAGCAACAGCAGCAATGACAAAATTATACATACAACAATTTTCTTGTAGTATTGTTTTCAGCCTTCAGCTATACACAACAGCATGTACAATTCAGTTTAAGAAACTTCTGAAATTCCATCATTTTCTATTTAAAAAAATGAATATATTTATTATATTGGTCGAACCTGCTCTTTTGAAGTGATCTATATAATGTTTGAGTTACTCAAAATAATACATAAGGATCACATTATGATGCAGGTTTGTCATTACAAGGAAAAGGCACAGTATGAAATATCTTATAGGTTGGATTGGAATGGGTTGGATACTTGGATTTTCAATAACATGAAATGGAACCTATCACAGTACTTGATGTCTCTTTCTACTGATTTTATGGGTTCTTACCACATTTTTCTTGTGTCCTCCTGCCATATAGTGATACAGCTGGTCTGGTATGTTCAGGTCTGAAAGTCCCACAGCTCCACTACCACGCTGTATGAAAACAAAATGCAAGGTCTCATGATTAATTCACAGAGTGTCTACTTCAAATACCACTCTTCCCCTCTGAACTTCCTTCCCATATTCTAGTGTTTTAGTATGTTCTTTGATCTTTTTTCTAACCTTTTCCCAATCCTTTCAAGTATATTCAACAGAGGTCCATTGTAGAATAGGTTCCCTTTCCTCATCCCATTCAAAACAATGACAATTCATCACTCTGTATAATAGATCTAGTTGATAATGAGGAAGCATGTTTCATAGAAAGTGTTTTACAATGCACTATAAGGATTTCTAATCTTCTTCTCTATTTCACCTCCTCATATTTCATCCATTATTTGACCACTTCTCTTAAATCTCATTCTGTCACTCTTATCAAAGGGAGTGGGGTATAAGAAGAGAAAGCAGCTAATGAAAGCAAGTATTAAGAGAGTTTGAGAGTCATAGAGAAGGGAAGAGATAGAGAAGAGAGAGAGAGAGAGAGAGAGAGAGAGAGAGAGAGGGGGAGAAGAGATGAAAAGGGGAGTGAGAGACATGGGGGGGGGGGGGTAGGGAGGAATTCTTCTTACCCCTAGGGTAACCATGCCAAGAGCTAACCCTGCAGCTAGGGAGTAAGACTCACGGTTGGTACAGTTATTCAGCTCTGGTCCTGGAGGTCGGCCTATCCATTAAGACATTTAAAAGAAATATTTTCCTCAAACTTCAAATACATTCCACTTTGTCTGTAAATCAATGAGTATATTTTAGGTATACATATTGAAAAGAAAGTGGTTTCTTTAGAGTTATTTGCCTAGAAGAAATTGCATACAAGATATCAGAAAAACAATATTGCAATGAGTAGATGCCACATGTAGTATTGAAGAATACCTGTAAATCATGCAACCCCCCCCCCCCCCCCCAAACCCAAACAAAACAACTTTTGGATGCTTCACAGAAGCAAAAAACAACACCATCAACAAAACCAAACAAACAACAAACAAAACCACCAACAACGGTTAACAACAAACTTAAGTGGCAAAATTGCATTACAGGAATTCAGAGTGAAGACTAGATCAGGCAAACACCAACCTATTTCCCCAAGCAGTACTTCAGCTACATGTCTGTGGGCAGTCTTCTGGTAGACTAGACCTGTTCCCAAGATGGCTGCTACCTGCACACTGTGTGGTACATCCAGCTCAGTGGATGTAGGTGGCAGCAATGAGCTGATGTGGATGCACAGGATCTTGGTGGTAGCAACATCCATGGTACCACGCCTACAAGAATGCATCAAGTATAAAGGAGCTTCATGTTTTTTTTTTTTTTTTTTTTAACATGAAATGTGATTTTGGAATCGTGAATTGATATATCCTAAACTGTGTGAAAACAGGCAACACTTCAAGGAGACTGATTAGAAGAATTTAGAAATATTTAAAAAGACTATTAAATTACTTTGTTCCTCCCTTTTGTTTAAAGTACTACCAAGAAGTGTTCATAATTATAAAAATATCACCTTGATATTGAGTTTCATCATAAGTTAGGAAGTTTGGATGAATATCATGGTCAATATGTCACCCCAAATGAAGTGATATAAAACAAAACTCACTTAGCAGCAGCAAGTCCAAGAAGTAATCCCACACTGGTCATCTCATGTCCCTGGTTATGACAGGTAAAAAAAAAATCCAAATATACATTCAGTTTCAATCAATACTGTAATATAGAGAATTATACTGAAGTTACACATCTTATTCCTGTTGCAAATGCATATTACAATTCCTATCAAACACAGTCACTTTAATTCACTTTTGTTCATTCTCTTTCAACATAGTCAACTACACTTACACATGTAGCTACCACACATGCTAAAACCAATTCAATTCTATACACATACAAAGTTGTAACATTAACACATTTAATCAATTATGTTTATATTAATCAAATGACCAATAAATTTTACCCAGTTTATCACTTTAAAATCATCCATGTCTTGTCCTATTCTCCTTCAGCTCAAATTCGTGTACATCAAGTGAAGCATACTTTTTTTTTTCTCTTCATTTCATCTATTTCATCAAACTTACAGTGCAGAGGTAATTGTGTATATTGAGTTTATCCAGGTTTGACAGATGACCATTGAGACCTAATGCCATTAGGAATCCTGCGTGTTCATTGGCTAACTCAGTTGTCTGTGGTCTGTTGTACACGATCCATGCAGAGTCAATCTGTAAGGAAATGAATCCAAGATGAACATGGTATGAGCACTTTTTGCAACATATTTGTAGACACACCTGCTTGCTACAAAATTTACAGCTAATATTGAGATACAAGGAAATACATGAATGGCCACAGTGTACTCTTTAGGCTTGTTCAGATATGACGCGGCAGACCCCTGCGCCAAACCCCCACGATTTTTTGCGTAGTAAGTGAATGGGATATGAGGCGGAAAAAAAAAAAAAAAAACCTGCCGAGGCAAGAGGCATATTTTTGCCACCCAGTGGCAAAAAGCCAATCAAGTTCTTAAAAATTCAGTGTAAAATATGATGTCATGAGTTTGTCAATGAGCTTTTTGATAAAAATCTCTTTCATGTGAGCGCTGATGCATTACAGTGCGTTCATTAACATAAGTGGCGTGGTGTGCAGCACTATATCTAAACACTAAAAAAATAAATAAATAAAAATAAACGTAAGTGTTAGTCCTTGGCGTTTGTCCTGTCATGAAGAAGCCTTTCTATTTCATTTAAATTTGTATCAAATTTGTATATCATATATACAGGGGAGTGTTTCATCAAGTGTCTTGTCAGTGATTTTTACCGACAACTGTTATAAGCTACTGAAATCCTTGCATCCGATTGACTGAGAGCAAATTTGTCGGTAAAAATCACTGACCAAGACACTTATTGAAATGCTCCCCTGGGCAAGGAAATACCTGAGTGTCTCCTCTGGCAATCTTGAGACCTGCAGCAACACCATTGTGGAACAGAGGCCAGGAGTTCATATTGGTCGGTACATCTATGTTCACAAAGTTGATTGTGTTGTTCCTAGAGGGGGATCAGTGGGATGATATCAACAATTTTGTTTTTTAAATACAGAATGAGTTCCCATGCTTGCGTACATAAATAAGTGTATGTCGCAGACAACGGTTTATTGGTAATGAGCTTATTCACAAATTTTTATTTCAAGCGTTATCATCAGAGCTTACCTTGGTGGGGCCTTGCCAGTCAGGTTTAACTTTGGAATGTGAAGAGGTTCTGTGATGATGGCATTGGAAGTGCAGAGAGTGAAGATGCCTCTGTACAAAAAAAAAATTTGAATAAAAGAGGGAAAAGAAAAAGACTCACATTACCATAAAAAAATGTTGATATTGGATATGTACAGGGTTCATTAAAACAATAATAATAATAGTGGGTTTTTTGTATAGTGCTCATGTCTGTCAGAATTGACACTCCTGGCGCTCCACTGTTATTAACCCAGCTTTAGCAAGGCTGCCTTTAAGGTGCTCTAGCATTTCAATGAAATTCATTCTACTGGATACCTGTTTAATACACCTGGGCTGAGAGTGGCAATTGAAGATCAATGTCTTGCCAAAAGTTATTGGTGCCAAGGCGGGACTCAAACCACCAACCTTGTAATCTACAGTCAGCGATATATCCACTAGACCACGACACCTCTATGACAAAACAGCTAAACAAAATGCCCCAAATTGTCCTGAAAATGACTAACTTGAAATCAAAGCCAAATTTCGATCCATATAGTGAGAGATACTTGCATGAATATATTTTGAAGTCTCTGAAGTTGCACAGTGGTATATCTGTAGAAAAGAGGTTTGGATTTACCTGCCAACTGGTAGAGCCATTGTACGTTGAGAGACTAGCAGCAGGTGGAGTTCTTGCTCCTCAATGAACTCGTGATCACTGAGACAGAGAAAGGAAAAGAAAAAGAGGGGACAGGGCCCAGGGACAGGGTGATGGAAATACAGAGTGAAAAGGTGGGCGAGAAAGAGAGAGATGAGACAGAGTGGGGGGGGGGGGGGGGGGGGGGAGGTAGATAGATTAACACTCACATGTCAAACGTTAATGATACGATAACTCTCCATGCTTGGACAACTTAGTATCAAGTGAAAGAAATTTATGATACCATCATAAGCAAACTACTTAGAATTTTCATATCCTTTCATACAAATCCTTTGATGATTCTACGGAAGCAAAAATTTGTCTTCCTTTGAATAATTTGTGACATATCCTTACCTTGTTTCTGGTTTCTGAGTGAGAGCAATGGTGACAGGTTTAGAGGACTGGAGGAGACGTCGAACCTCCTGGACTCGGAGGTCGTCAGGGAACCGGAGTCTAAGAAGCTCCTGGTCCAGATGCTCCATTCCATCTCGCTCGTCTTGTTTGGTTGCCATGGCACTAGGACCACGTCCTGATGAACCACAGTGGGTCTGAGAAGAGAGGAAACACTTCAAATAATACACTGGAGACATAAACTGCACTTTTATTTGATGAGCATGTATTCTGTTTGAAAGTACATGATATTTCTATTAGTTTATCATTAGTTACGTTAAGTCAAAGCTAACATATTTCAGCCAGGTTAAAGAATGAATTTGAATGCTGTTCATAATCCAGTTTGACCTAGCACAGAAAGGTTTACCACTAGCCTTTGCAGTGAATTCTATATAAATCCATCATGTTACTAATTTGGATCCTAATAATATCAGAATGCTAAAGTGTAATGATATTTCAGGCTCTAAATTTATGAGAGGAATAGAAAAGTATTCGTCACAGTAGTTGAACTGTTGAAGTAACAAATCATCTCTGTAGAAATAATTTGAATCAAAAGAAATAGCTGGAAGGTGCAAAAAGAAAACTGAAAACAAAACAAAGCAAAACACAGAGAAACAAAACAGTAAAAAAATGCCCCCCCCCCCCCAAACACAACATATGTCTCAGACACAGTATTCAAAACATAACAAAACAAAAATCCAGGTGACTAAAATCTCTTAACACAATTCAAGCTGAGAGAATCGGTGCCTCTTGTATCTCACCTTTGACCTACGATGCATCTTACTATCCGATGAAAACCACTGGACCTGGTTGGACAGGTCCTGTCTACCAAGGAGGTCATATGCCCCCTTGGGCCAGCCAGAGGGAGGGGCATCCTGACACTGTGAGATAGCCTCCATCAGGGGTAGTGCCACGCCCACCGGAAGGGAGGCAAGGGTAGCTAGGGTGTATCCCAGCTGGCTCATGTATAGAACGGTCCTATGGGATGAGGGCAGGTCAGGGTATCGCAGCAGGAAGGTGTTCAGGTTGTCCACTGAGTTGAAGTCTGAAGGAAAAGCTAGGAAACATGAAGCAAAGAAGACAGCAGTCTTGTAATTACATCAATGACGAGTCTTTGGGGGTGTTAATAAAATGTACCATAGCACTTATGAAAACACAAATTTGAAAAGACAACAGAGAAAATCATAGGCCACAAAAAGAAGTAGATTTCATAAGATTAATGGGGGAAAAATAATTTTTAAGGGATCTTTAAGTGTGACAGAACAGGTTGTACTCACATCTCCTACTGCTGCTAATATCAACAAGCCTCTCTGCATTATGCTACTGCCATAACCTCCTTCTGCAACTGCTGTTTCTTCTACAGCTCATACTATTGTTCATTTTATTACTATCAACTGTACTACATTGTTGATAGCTGCTCTACAATTATGATTGACACTACAATACTTCTCGATTAAAGCACACCACTATTCCTGATCTGAAGACAAACCAAGTAAGATTATAAGAATAACTTTCTTACCACTGACAGACTGTCTCCTGCTCAGTCTATGTGTGCCTGCTAGGTCAGGGATACCTTCTGTCATGCAGAGCGAGTAGAGCTGTAAATACACAAAACCACATCCATCACCTGACATGTAGGAAGGCTTCAACAGACTGTTTCCGCTATGTGTAGCATCCATTTTTACTCATCACATGCAAATCCTCCAGTCATTTTGATTTGTATTATAATACAAAAGACATAAATCTGGTCTTTGTCAAGGGATATATCTACTTGCATTTGTCTTTGTTATGTGCTGCAAATTTGAAAATTTTAAAACTGACTGTCTTTATAAAGATCCTATTCCATCCCTCTAGCCTACACATTCTGCAGACAGCTGCAATATTTGAACTAGGCAATACCGCTATAACAAGAAATCAAGGAAGACCACAGGCATACAGGAATGTTGAGTGCAGACAATGCATGGGGAGGGGTGGAGGGGGGGGGGGGGGGGGGAGGAGGGGGAAAGCAAAGCATTGTACACTTAACAAGAATGATCCCTCTCCCTCCTATTCATTGTCTGCTCTCAACATTCCAGTGGGCCTGAAAGACAATTACGTAAAATTTCTATCAATTTTCAGAAAATACTTACAGAAACCATCTCACTAGTCCTAGAGCAGAGACCAGCCAAGACAGGAAAGGGGTCCTGTCTTGTCCTCCTCATAAAGTTATAGAGATATTGAGTGATTGTTGGGGGGAATTTGGTCCAGAAGCCTGGTACCTGCAGATCCTTCTTCATTTCTGCATATCATGGAGAAGAGAGAAATATACAAGTATATACTGCACAAGTAACCTATATTTTACACGATGATCACAGCTTCTTGTAGAGTTTTTTTAAAAACCTACTTTCCATGTAATTCAAAAACTGAACACGGATAGAAACTATTTGGTACTATAATGATAATAGATAATATAACAATACATAATTTAATATACATCTTAAATAATACAGCGAATTATTATTTTACATGTTGGGGGTTTAGTGCAACAAAGGGCTATCTGCATTTTGGGGTCAAAATAAGGTTTTGATATCAAAATGATCCATAAGAGACCGGGAACCCATTGGTAAAAATGGTTTCTACAGCAAACTTTGCTCTAGCAGGGTATCACCCAAAATAGGTATGGCCATCTGCATTAAACCAGTGTTTACAACATAACTTCATTGCAAGTTTTCTCAAAATGGCCCAAAACACAGATAGCCCTTTGTTGCACTAAACCCTTGATGTAATGACCGTTCAAGGAAAGATTAAATGATATCTATGTTTATGATGATTACAATGATTGTGGTGATGACCACGATGGTGATGATGATAAAGATGATGATGATGGTGGCGATAAAGACGATGATTATGATAATGATAAAAATAGGAGTCACTCTTGACAAGCCCTTGGCTTTTAGTGACTCCCCCACAATGTGTTCAGCTTTGTGTATATTATGTATCATGTGTTTTTATGTGGAAATAAATGAAATGAAATGAAATAATGATGATGATACTCATAGTGATAATGATAAGATGATAACTGCAACTGAAATAATGGTGAAGATATAAATACAATGTGGTAGAATCATACCTGCTGTCAAATATTTTTCAGGAGTTGAACTGAACAAGGTGGGATGGTTTCTGAGATAATAGTCCTTGTAACGAGACCAGTCTAATTCACTGCAGACAATGGTATGAAAGGAGGAAAGGTAATATCTTGGGTATTAAAAAAAAGAGATATTGCATGAAATACCCATGCAATGCATTTGAATATGAGGGCCTGAACACTTGTCATCACAAAAGATATCATGGGTCAAAATGGCATACAATACCAAAATGTCACTATAGTATACATATCTTTCATGTGACTAAAATGTATCAATTCGTGTTTAACTCCAAATATTGGCAAACAAGGCATATCGACTGTGGTTCCTATTAACATTGTGTGTCTCTTATGAAAAACAGCCATTTGGTGACTTTCCTCGATGAAATGGTCTTCTTAATTTTTAATTGATAACCAGAGTGTAACAAATGCCACTAGCAAGCCAGGTTACCATCCTGTTGTGTATCTTACCAGGATTTTTTTTTCAAATAATAAGACATGTTAGAGCCATGGGACTGTAATTCTTTATTCCACAACTGGCCAAATGCAATATAAATATTGCATATTTCAATTTTCTTCAGCTCTATCAGAGAGAAGTGGAATTTCAAAGCTTCCAAGATCTAGCATTTTTTTTCCAGTTTACCTACGATAGAACTGTTGTCACTTAATGTATTATTGACATGAACAAACAAAATGGCATGCTTCAACTTCTTTCTGCACTACCTTGATTCAATTGATGTTATATCGACGGAGTACACATAAGAAAAATAATTGAAAAGATTATTAAATTCTTAAAGAAAATTTATGGAAAAGCATATACCTGAGATGTTCTGTAACACCACAAAGGACAAAATATTAAAGATGTTCCTAACATCACATTCCTTTTTGAAACAGACATAGGACTGTGGAGGGTTGATGACCAAATTTTAATTGGAATCAGGATACAATGCATGCAAATACTGCATCTTGTAAAATAAAGCTATTGCATGTTGTAAAATAGAGTTTTGCTTTTTTGACAGTAAATGATCATGCATACAACATACTACTTCAGAAAAAAATCTACACCTACAATAAAAACTCAGATGCTATAATTTGACGCTATGAAGTTTCATCCATTTCACTAGGATTTGGTTCAGACAAATAAGTTTCAAGTTTCAAGTTTCAAATTTTATTGACTTAAATCCATGCATATTGGATTATTCTCAATTTTTCACAGAATGCAACAAAAATTTTACAAACTACATGACAAAACCCCGTCGTTTAAAACTGGAACCCTGATTTGACTTTCGCAACTTCTAGACACCTGAGATTGCAGTAAGCCTAAATAAACAAAAGCACTGAGCAGCGTAATACCCCTTGACAGGGTGATACAGAGAGAGAGGAAGGGAGAAAGAGAAACTATTTATTATGCCCAGTGCTACAATATCAAGGCGCGACAGGCTAGCTTATGGAGTTAAAAATGTTGCTATAAGCGCCAATTCTGGGTCATTTTGCTTCGTTCGAAGTTTGATTTTGGTTTCCATCTAAATCATGAGTGACTTTTGGACTTGGCAATATCTTTAAACAAGTGAAATATATATTTCATACTTCTCATTTCCTTTCAGGCAGTGCCGTGGTAAGAGTGTGTTTACTACAATTACATAAGATGATGAGGAGTGCAGGTGTAATCCAAAACCACCACCTCTCATGCAAAGATGTAAGGCACTGATAAGACTTTAAATGAGGAAAATTTCAGGTAGTATACCCTACCTGAAATACATAGGTTCCTGTGTTATAGTGGTGGGGTATATTTTAAACGAGAGATTCTCGTAATGATAACAGAAAAGACAAATACAAAAGAATATAACATGTGAAAACAGCTTACAATTTGCTCATTACCATTAAACTGATAATCAAAAGCAAAAGACTACCTGTACATTTGAGATCGCATGTGAAAAGGACAATTCACAGTCTAACTCTAATGCAGACTGTGCATTTTCTCAATAATCAATACTTGAAAAAGTGTTAATCAGAAAGCAATTAAATGGGAACGCAAAAATCATTGAAGTGTAGTGAACATCAAATATAGGTATGCTTGCTTGATCATGTGTCACATGATCAACCAAGCTTACCTATTTTTGTTGTTCACTACACTTCAATAATTTTAATTCATTGGGCAAAAGAAAAGAATAATGAAATTTAGCTCTATTATGCAGTTGAGTTTAATAAAGAGTGAGAAAGAGACAGAAAGAAAAAGAAGAGCTTTTGAGAGTAATGAAAAAAGAGATGGAAAAAAAGGAAAATACGGAAAGGGTGATAGAAACAGGGATAAACAGAAGGCTTTATCTTTTTCAATCTCTTTAAATATAGACAAACATACAATACGCTCATATCGGAATAACTTTTCACAGCTTGTGAGAGGAAGGACTCTCTCACGTTTTACAGCATACCAATAGCATCAGTCCAACATTCTTTTTTACGATTCATGCGCCAGCTACGATGTATTGCGCATACAAAAAAAATGGCGAATGCTGACCATCATCGCACGGCTATTGTCACAGCGCTGCTGAACCATGCAGTATCGGTAATATGTTTAATGCTATTGTTATTGAAACTAATATCATGCTTGCTGATTTTGGTAAAGATAAATGAAATGTAATTGAAAGGCATATGACATAAAGACATTAAACAGATATGTACGCGATACAGCTTTGATTTCTTTCCGGGCTGCGTTTCACGAAACCGCCAGTTCATGGACATTTGTTAACTCTACAACACACGTTTCAATGGGATGTCCAAGAAGTTATAGACTTATGACGGTTTCGTGAAACGCAGCCCAGAAATCTAGTTTATGCTTCATTTATAGCTTTCATTGTAGAGAAGCAAAGGCCAGAAAGACAGAATCAAATGATTATTTTTGCTTTTACAGATTAAAATCTATCAATTTTATGCCCTGTGATTGTATTTACAAAGTCATTCTTATGTTGATTTATGAAAAGTGTGCGCCTAGTGTGCCTCTTCAAGCAGATTCGAGCGCTATATAAATATAGAATTATTATCATTATCATTATGGAAGTGTTGCCAACAGATTTCATTGAAAAAATATAAATCAAAAGGTAAAAAAACAAAGAAATACATAAGAAATTCCAAAAACAATAAAATATAAAAAAATAATTTTGATACTGGAATTTTTTAAAAGTACATTTGCCAAAAGCACTACAAAGAGCATCTACACCAGAAATTAGCATATTTGGGGCTTTATTCAGTGATATAGAGCAAACAGTCTGATTTCATCATAAATCATTATAGTGAATGAAATTATTTAAAAAAAAAAATTAACTATACAATTTTGTAGATTATGCTGCGGGCAAAGTGTGTGCCATTTTTCAATAGCAGGTTTTTGCTCAGCGACGTATGGAGCTTTAACCGATGCAGGAGTGATGGGGAGCGACATCCGTCATGCTTGAACAACTCTCGTTTATCTACGGTTTCGCTAATTCCATGAACGCGGAAGTACATATGTAGTAAACTGTATGACATAATTAAGAAATACTTCAGGAAAGAGCAGGTCTATCCTCTCCTCTCCTCTCCTCTTTTCTTATGTATTATCTTTGTTTTCCCTTCACTCTCTCCGTCTTTCTTTCCATATCTTTTCCCTTCAGTCTATCACAGTATCAGCATTTCTTTCCTTATGTATTTCTTGTTTTAGCTTCAATCTATCAGTCTTTCTATGCTTATTTATTTCTTTGTTTTCCCTTCAGTCTATCCACATGTTTCCCTTTATATTTCTTTGATTTCCCTTCACTCCATCTGTCTTTCTTTCCTAGTTCATTTCTTTGCTTTCCTTTATTTTTCAGTTGGTAGTGAAATTCGTGCATAGACATGTAGAGTTACAATCTCTAGCAAGCACGTGTGATCTGAACCCTGGGTGAACTTTACCTCGCTCCAAGCGCGCTGATTGGCTGTTGCTTCCATACAACCACTCGTGCGGTCTAGATCTGCACGGACGTAGATCTAGCCAAGGCATGTCGTAGATTTCAACGCCAGAACAGTCAGCCCCCTGTTACCATAGTAACTGTTCCATTTTTGCGCAGATTCTACGTCCGCGGTGAGGTAGTGAAAACAGCCCATTGCGATCGGGCATTCGACAGGCGAGATCTCATGGGGGGGGGGGGGGGGCTCTAAGAACTCCCAAAATACCCCAGCCCAGTTAGGGTTAACACAGTATGTGAAGCTGGCCATTGTCATTTTAGTAGTTGACCATAAAAATTTGATAACTTTGCTTGTATAATGATATTGTTAGTTATGGACAACACTAAGCATTTTGGCTGGTTTTGTTAAATATTGTTATTTGAAAGGCATAAATGACATTAAGCAAATCTAATAAGATCAATATCCCTCCCATATACATGCATCATCACCCAAGTTTGAAGTTGATTCGTCAAATGGTTTTTAAGTTATCGTGAGAAGAGCCATTTTCATATATATAATGACCTTTATGACCATTGACCTTTGACCTTGTGTCCCCAAAATCTAATCAAATCATTGTCCCTCCCATATGCACACATGAGCCAAGTTTGAAGTTGATCCGTCAAATGGTTCTTAAGTTATTGCGAGAACGAGAATCAGACGGACGGCCAACCTGAAAACATAATGCCTCCAGGGGTGTGTAACATAAAGAGATACAATCAATCTTACAATCGATTGTATCTCTTTAGTACATGATTTGCCATAGACGTACGATTGATATTGATTGTATTTGTTACGTTACACTCCCCAGCACCCATATGAAAGTGATGAAAAAAGCCTCATTTTGCCATTGAAATACACTCTAGGCCTATAAAATGTTAACTGGTTGGCCTAAATTTGGTCATCTGACTCAAAATAGAAAAAAAATTAAGTTTTAAAAATTTGGAACTTGGTATGTTTAATGATCTCAAAATGATAATATGTCATGTGCACTTCTACAGATTTCTTCATGATCTAATTCTTTTAATTTTTATGATTTCCCATAATAGGACCACACGATACAAGATGATATGGAGTTCTACAACACACTCCTACAAATATCGGTGGCACTGATAGTTTGGCATCGTTACGAAGACGATGAGGAGAATGTGAGATTTTACAAAGCCCTCGGAGGGTTTTGTGTCTGCATGATAATATGCAGTATTTTTGTAAGTTTAATTTTCTTAGTAATGTGATTGCATAGGTATTGCAGTAATATAAGATAAAATGTAGCTAGGTTTACATATTTCAATTGTCTAAAGGTATTGTAAATTGATTTGAAATGTTTTATGTAATGGGCTACATAAATGTACAATATCATTCATTACATTATGGATAAAAAATCAATCCTTTAGTGACTGGCTATTAAAGAGCTTCACATGATCGTATGTATTTTAAACTATTTCAAAATGTTAGCATGTAAAGCACTATATATACTATTTGGAAAATGACGTCACTTTTCTATGACATTATCCAAAGAGCACACTATTTGTGAAATGACGTCACAATACTCTAAATTAAACAATCACCTACCCCAAAATAATAATATTCAGCTAGCAGGCGTAAAAGAGCTTGAATGTCTACCATGGCAAAGTCCTGCAGTGGCATGGCTACTACATTTTAAAAATTTCTGATCACTTTGGCTGTATACCGTATAGCACCATGCAGCTTTCGATCAGACAGAAATATGTGTTAATTCATATATCATGGAAATATAAGCCCAAGACCATAACAAAAAAATAAAAGGTGAGCCATTGTACTTTTTCCTTCTTTTGTTTAATTTTTCGATCCAAAATATGTAAAACCTAGAAATTTAACTGAAGGTGAATAATAACCTGTCTAATGTGTGCGCTAAATTTCCTAATCATTGCTGGAAAAATGAGGAAGTTGTTTGATCTACAATATTTCCCTCTGATTTATTACCATAATATGCTGTTACCATGGCCAAACAGTTTCTGACACATTAAAAAATCATATATTGCACATCTTCACCACAAGACAAATGTGTCTCCAAAATTTCATGAGCTTTGGTCGAAAAGAAAAGTGAGGAAGCAGTTTCATGCACAATGTTTCCCCTTAATTTATTGCCATAATATGCCAAAAACATATGTCTTGCATATCTTCATCCTAAGAACAATGTATGTGCCAAATTTCATAAGCACTGCTCGAAAACGAGGAAATAGTTTAATCTGCAAAATTTCTCTTATGTATTGCCATAATATGCTGTTACCATGGCAATGCAGTTTCCAACACCAAAAATTATGTCATCCCAAGACCAATGCGTGTGCCACATTTCGTGAGCATTGCTCGAAAAATAAGAAGTTTGATCCGCAAGACTTGCAATGAACTGACTGCCGACCCCAGCCAAACTTCATTTGGTGGGGGTATAGAAATATAAGTTGTGGCATAATTTTGAGTTTCTGGATAAAACTATGGGACTCAGTGCCTCCAATAGTACCATTCACCTTGGGGAATAGTACTATTTTGGAGTCACCTCTTGCCTATAGTTTTAACCAGAAACTTTCAAGGGAAAGCATATTTGCATACTATTATGATTATAGCTCTGTAATAACTGAATAGGTGATTGGTATTGAAAAATGGGAAAATAGCATGGAACACAGTCATACTTAAGCTTTTCGACATGCACTCATCAGAGTAAAATCGTATGAATGACAGAAAGCCGAGAATCAAAACAGTATATCTATAGACGGAAACAAGTGAATGGCATGCATGGAAATGACATGCTCTGATTGGCAGACAGCGCCAAGTCGGCTATTGCTCACCATTTACTGAACAACCAAGAGAGCGGGGAACAATACTGTTCATCTTGGTTCAAAGTACTTAGCCAAGCGAGAAGCTTCATACATTTGCGCGTGCTTGAAGCAGCATACATTCAACTCACTAATCCTTTTCTGTGCCATCAGAAAGAGTTTGTGAGAATGCTTGCATTATTTTAGCAATGTTTCCAGATTGAAACGGCTGTCACAAAGCTCAATTTTGTTTACCTTGACAGTCAATCAGAGCATTTCATTTCTGTGCATATTGTTCACTCGTTTCCGTCTATAGATATATTGTTTCGATTCTCGGCTTTCTGCCATTCATGCAATTTTTTTTCTGATGAGTGCATGTCAAAAAGCTTTAAGTATGTCTATGTTCAATGCTATTTTCCAAATTATAGCTTTGTTGTCATCTTCACTTCATCTTCACAGATATCATCCTACCACATGGAACTGGGTTAGTCCACTGCAGTGAGCAAGTTATTTGGAAGTCCTCAGAGTTATACTATTGCACCACAGCATTGCACATCTAGGATCTTCTCTTTGGTTCTGTTCTTCACCCACCTTCCAAATTTAAAACAACAAAGGCATTGTTCTTACCAGAAGTTGCCAAACAGCATGGAATATTGAGGCAGTATTTTTGTTTGGAAATATATGCAAATGAAAAGTATTAGGTATTGCAATAGGTAGATCACAGGATGGCATGGAAAAAGAGGCCAAATTTTTCTTTTTTGTGGTCCATATTTCCAGTCCACCTATAAATTTGTATACTACAATATTTTTTTGAGCTGAATTTAGATATGATCATTGCCAACTTGCGTGTGTATATATATATATATATATATATATATAAAACTACAAAAGGAATAAAAAACTCCGTAAACCAAGGAAATTTCACGAATTTTCGCCCTTAGGGCTTTATCAAGTGTTTAATGTCAATTTGAAAATGCGTTGTTTATCATGACAAGTAAACAGTGCGCACACTCTGCTGAAGTCCTAGGCGTATAGCGCACCAGACAGAGTGGCGCACATTACGTAACAAAGAAGTACATGAGCTCAAATAAAGTGAAAGAGACGGAAAAAAAAGGGGGAGAGAGAAAGAAAGAAAAGAGGGAGGCAGATAGAAGAAGTAGGAAAGCTGACTGATATATACATATATTCATTTTTGCTACCCATGCAAATGAAAAGTATAAGGTATTGCAATAGGCATTTAGATCACAGGATTATTACGAAAATCTCTTGTTTAAAATTTACCCCACCACTTTAGCGCATGATCCTGAGCATCTTAGGTGGGGTATACCAACCCGCTATCCAAAAGTCATGTTAACAGTCTTATCAGTGACTACCATCTTCACACGAGAGGTGGTGGTTTTGGATTACACCTGCACTCCTCATCATCTTATGTAATAAATAGTGTAAACAGACTCTTACCATGCACTGCCTGAAAAGAAATGGGAAGAAGGAAATATGTATTTCATTTGTTTTAAAATGTCCAGAAAGTACTCATAAGGTAGATGAAGACCCAAATTAAACTTCGAACGAAGGAAAATGACCCAGAATTGGCGATATAACAACATTTTTCACTCTTCAGTCTAGCCCTGCTATCACTAGCACTGTGCATGAGGCCACGAACCACACCATAAGCATATTAATATTGTTAAATGTCTGAGGATTAAATTTTTTTCCTTTTTTTTTTTTTCGCTTTTATTTTGAAATGTGTTTTTTGAATCATTATTTTTATCTGAAAGGCAATTCAAAGTCATGAAAATGTCATTACTTTCTAATTTGAATATAATCATCAAGTGGTTTTTCGCGTCGCAGAGTACCACATGTCACTGTCGACGGTAGGTCTCCGTCGCGCATGCATGCATATTGCATGCACGTACATGCTATTACTGTTGGATTTGGATTCGCAAGATGTTCTACGCACTGGGGTAAATTACTTACTCACAAATCATCATCTCAGCCAGCAGGTTAGATTACAAATGATTTTACAAAATATGTACATAATAGTGCAAGTGACAAGAAGACAGCATTGAACCTGAATAAAAGAGACATCATAGCACGCATTGCAATAATCCACACCATTATGAGAAACATAATAGGATATAAACTTTTTAGGCAGAACATGGAAAGAAAAAGAGAACTGAGAAAGGAAGATAAGAAGAAAAGAAGGAAGAGTTTGATATAGCTAAGCATTCATCAAAACATCAATCTGCTGTGTTGAACAGATGAGCTTGTTATACCGCCATGGTAGGAGTTATTACTAGTACTTATAACAGTCTGATAGAAAATATAGAAATCACCCAGGTTGTATTGCAAAAGATATTTGAGCTTTTCACAGAGCATACAGAGCTTCGGCGTACATAATAGAAGCAAATAATTCCGGAGCACCTACATGCTATTCCCTTTCTCCCACCTCTCTCCACACTCTCTCCCTCTCTCATACTCATCTGTTACCCTGCCAAGGTCGCTTCTCTGGCAGGGGATTACTGCTGAGCACTTTTGTTTACTTAGACTGGCCGCAATCTCAAGTGTCAAGAAGTAGCAAAATTCAACTTAGGAGTTGCAGTTTTAAACGAGAGATTTTCGTCATGATGGCATGGAAAAAGAGGCCCATTTTTTCTGTTCTGTGGTCCAAATTTCCAGCCAACCTACAAATTGGTGTACTACAGTATTTTTTTAGCTTAATTTGAATATGAACGTTGCCAACTTGCCATGCATAAAACTTGCATGTTATCACTATTTCCAAGTAGTATTTGTGGAACATATTTGGTGCTATATTATTTTTTGTGCTAAGCATCCACATGAAAAGTATTGGGTATTGCAATAGGTATAATAGATCACAGGATGGCATGCAAAGAGAGGCCCAATTTTTCTTTTCTGTGGTCCAAATTTCCAGCCAACCTACAAATTGGTGTACTACAGTATTTTTTTAGCTTAATTTGAATATGAACGTTGCCAACTTGCCATGCATAAAACTTGCATGTTATCACTATTTCCAAGTAGTATTTGTGGAACATATTTGGTGCTATATTATTTTTTGTGCTAAGCATCCACATGAAAAGTATTGGGTATTGCAATAGGTATAATAGATCACAGGATGGCATGCAAAGAGAGGCCCAATTTTTCTTTTCTGTGGTCCATATTTCCAGCCCACCTACAAATTGGTATACTACAGTATTTTTTTACATGAATTTAAATATGAATGTTGCCAACTTGCCATGCATGAAACTTCCATGTTATTGCTGTGAAGCCTATTATGCACAATCAAGCAAAGTCTACTTATTTTTATAAATAAAAATTGTAGGCCTTGTTGTAGCTTAATCAGTTTGGACAGCATTATATGAATGTTGATATATCCAAATAGTATTTGTTGCTATGTATAATTTTTTTTTTCTAAGTATGAAATTCATCACTTTGTTTTTATTTTTATTAAGAGGTTTAATTATGCTAGTTTATTCAATTCAATGTTTGTTCTGAACAAAGATTAGTGTATTTTAATGCACAACAGCCACTTAAATCAGTAAAACAGAAAAAACAAAATATTACCAAACCTGAAATGTGTATTTTTCAATAATGTTGAAGCCAGTTATGTTAATTAGAGATGGAAATAAAAATCCATTATTTTGGATGTTTAACTGAACGTGCTGAAATCAAATCCTCTGAAAGGCTTATTTCTATGGTAACTTTGGGTGCTGACTCAATTTGTAAGTGAATGTGATCTGTGAATGTTGCCGGGCATGAAACTGGCTTTTCATAACTGTAATGAGGCTCCTTATGCCTAGTTTACATTTGGCGCGAACGCTGTATGATAACATCAGTCTATGATTTTCCAGGGCATTGTAGGTGGCTACGGGCTAGGATGTTTGGGTTTCCATTATCTATGATCATCGTGCCATTTTCTGTACTGGCCATCAGGGGCAGGCCGTCGCATATCCGTACAGAGGCTGCTCAGAGATTGTATGGTAATCAGGCAATTTCAGTGCAATCTCCGCTGCCTCCCCACAGAAATTGTACAAGGCCCGTGCAGAGGAGAAGCCACGATGACCGTGTAGCCGCCGTGCCATTTCTACCATCCGAGTTTGGCGCGTCTGGTGAAGGATCAGCCCAAGGCTTCTGCGCGATGCCCGTGCAGGAAATGTGCAATGCCACCTATGACATGTTTACAGGCTAGGGGATTACGATTTTTCAAATTGGTAAAATTCGCCATGAAACAAAATAGTAGAGACCGCAAAGCCCTTGAATCTGTACAAAACCTTAAGGTACTTTCACACATGATGCAACAGTGTGGTACACGCTGTGTCACCACACTTTTTTGTGTACAAGCCTATGGTGTATAGGCCAACAAAAAAATGTTGCTGAGGCAGGACACACTTTTTTTGCTGCCTAGATACACAAAAAATGCGCACCAATCAAATTTCTAAAAAGTTAGCACAAAAATTGTTGCCATGAGATTGCATGCGCAAGTTTTGACAATATGCTCTCTTATTGAGAGTTGATGCGTTAATGCGCGTTCATTAGCATATGTGGTGACACAAAGTCCCACTATGTGTGAAGACGAAACAGTGTGGCACCAAAGTGTGGTACCACATTGTCGCATCATGTGTGAAAGCACCTTTACAGTTGCCTTCTGCCTCCTCACAGAGGCCGCATGAGTAGGGGGATATGAGCAGGATATGGGCTCTGTGTGTTAACATAAGCCAAATGTAAACTAAGCATCACTTATGTAAATATATTACTAATTCATTATTCATACCACGGGAAAATCCTAAGGGAAGGTGGGGGGGGGGGGGGGGAGGGAGGGGAGGCATTCCCCCTCCCACACAAATAGATGATTTGAGGGACTGTTTGTATATTTAGGAGTAAAAAGGAGTAAAAAATGGTGCTAGAGGAAGTTGAGTACCTTTTTTCTGCCCTTCAGAAAAAATTCTGATGTGTATGTTGTGTTCTCCCTCACATTTCAAGACAGATTCCTGCCCATTTTATACTATGGTACAACATGCAGACACCAATATCCAATCCATCAAAATTAGTATCTGAAAATTAATCTATACTACTTTATCTGATTGTGAACAATTCCAACTCATAAATAGGGGGGGGGGGGTGTAGATCCTTTGTGAAAGGTTTGGAAGGGGGGATGAGGGTTGAACCATAGGGAGATCTGTTTTTTGTGACTAGCAAAAATAAAATTAAACTGATAAATGAATAAATATATTACATTGGGGGAGAAGGGGAAACATCATATTCTTTGAGTTGCATAAGTCAGGTATGCCACTTGGATTTGTGAAGGGGGGGGGGGGGGCAGCACAGTATTGTTGTGTGCCCCATTCCATCCCTTAAAAGCACCAATGGGCTAAACATGTACAGTAAACAGACATTTTATTTCATTCCCCTCGGCAGTATAGTACATGTACATAAACATTATGAAATGTACAGATCTGCTAAAAAGTTTGAGTGAGAGGATGCAGCCCCTTTGGGAGGTGTAACTTGTAGAGGACTATTTAGACTTCTGGAGGGGTTTCACAAAGCTGTGTATACAGTCAGGCATGACTTTATGAACAACTTGAATACAAAGAGCTAAATGGGTTCTTCAATCTATCAAAATCACAGAAGTTAAGTTCAATATGCAGT
Organism: Echinometra lucunter; assembly: GCA_029962745.1. Taxonomy (NCBI): domain Eukaryota; kingdom Metazoa; phylum Echinodermata; class Echinoidea; order Camarodonta; family Echinometridae; genus Echinometra; species Echinometra lucunter. Next base: position 38,896,256 of record CM057152.1, read on the forward strand.
TGTAGATTGACATCACTATTAACAGGAAAACATTTTTAATGTGAAGTACACTTTTTGCTACAATTTAATTGAGACTATGGGAAATACAGTCGCACTTTGTTAAAATGTCAGGAAAAACTTTGGGCATCCCATTTGACTCTGCATATGCAAGTCACTCGTAAAGTCATGCGTACCTTTGTATACAGTTTTGGGGTGACATTCATGCCAGATTTGTGTGTGGTCCCATATACTCATTTCTTTGTGCATTGCAAGTACCTTTTGGGGAAGGTAAGTGAATTTCTTATTAATCTGATAATCTCCAAATCTCATACTAGACACTTAGATGTTTTATACAACTAATCTAACTCTCCCAGTTGCTTTGGAACAGTTTCTTTTACATTAAGATCACATGGACAGAACTCCTGTTTATCTTTAAATTATGGGTCCACCAACAGCCTCTTATGGCAAGACATATCTGTATAATATTTACCATGCTAAGTGATTGAGAATTACTGCTAACTCCATCACATCTTGCCTGAGGTACTTGTTCAACTTCAGTTCCTTGAACAAAAGAAGAAAATCTTTAACATCAATCCACATTTTGCTAAGGATTAGACTGCTGAAAAATATAACTCTTCAGCACCTATGACTACTTGTACATATTTTTTGTTTTCAATAAAAGTGGTACAGAAACGGTAAATCATAAGCAAATGGGGACAATAGCTGGTAATACATCATTTGGAAATCATCAATCTCAAGTATAACTGTTGATGATAATCTTACTGAAGGAATATTTATGAATTAACAAGCTGCACATTATCACAAAATGTACAAAGTCAGCTATGAAACAATGTATTTCTATTCCTGAAATTTGACTGTGCAGTCCCCAAGTTATTTCAGCAAGAAGATGAAGAAAATGCAGTAGAGAGCAATGAGAGTATAATCAGACAGATTCCAATGCTCCTTAAGTGATGATGGGAGAAAGATATAAGTCAATTACCTCGTACACCAGGTGGAGGACAAACGTCAGACCAGGTATGTGAGGAAAGAGAAGTGCTGACGTGTCCAGGGGTTTGCGCTTACTTGCATCATCACCAGAAGAGCCAAGATGCACTGAACTGAATGAGGGCGCTTCATGAGGGTTGCTGAAGGCTGGTAAAGTACCCTTCACCTTATTATGGTAGTCGGAAGAGAAGAGATAATCCCAGTCCTGGCAATATAACAGGAAAATATAAAATGATATTTTGAAATTTTTTGCTGTTCTCATTCCATGCTATATGCATGTGACCCAACGTGCCCTGGCAACTATTGCTCTGAACTTCACAATACAGATACAGTCAGAGTCAGGGTTGCAATAGGATTTCAGGTTAGGGCAATGAAATATCTCCATGTGACTAGCCTCCTAACAAAAATTACAAAAGAGAACATATTTCAACACTGAAAATGAAACCATTCTGAAATCAAAGTGAATGATCCTAAAAGATGAACACTGTCTGAAGAGTGGACTCATAAAGGTAGCATAAGGAATTTACTACTTAATAAGGGTAAAAAAGAAGCAAATTTACTTTTCTATCACAGCTTGCAATAAGGTTAATAAGAATAATAAAAATAGCAAATGTTGTACCACACAGGACTGTATGCAAGTCAAGTCAAATAAAGTGCATTGTTAATGACATATTTTGTATCAAAGTACTTAAATTTTGTGTTTCTAATTCACTTTTATTCATAACTCACCTCATCCCAGCCGGATGGCTTGTGCTTTTTAGCTGCTACCACTGGAGAACCCGAGGAGTCAATGTCCTGAATAGAATGGGAAGAGTGGTACATAAATGCCTGTATACTCGATTAAACAATAACTTTGTAGATTTTCAAAAACATATTACTTACAATGATGCCACCATTCTAGAACAACAAAGACTATGGGGGGGGGGGGGGGATGAGATGGGAATTATTATGTACCTAACCTGAATTATCAGAGACATTAACTTAAGCCAAGGAATATCACCGAGTGAATATTTCTACTCTAGGGGCAACCTTCCACTTTCAACACATCAATAATAATCACTGTGTTAATCACTTTGTTGGAAATCTTTTCATGCAATTTTCAAGCATTTAAATCATAGGCATCTACATTCAAACTACAAACAATGGAATTTTCAGAAAATCTTAGAAAGTACCATTAACCTACTTGACAGAATAAGTTGAGCTGTGCAGGATTGTAACCCATCATACCCAACAGACAGGAGATAAAAGTCATGAGTTCAGACTGATCTCGAAGCTCTCCTGGTGCATGATTGGTTGCATACCATCTGGCCTGAAACTGAATGGCTGTATCGCGTGGCAATACATACTTGACAGCCTCCAGGCAGAGATTGACTTCATGTGGAAGGGGAAAAAATTCTTTTATCAGAATTGACTTCAATGTTTCATGAACAAATTACACATGTTTATGCAGAGCTTAACCCTAGTACGGTTCTTTCACTAAGGATCACTCTGTATCATCAGAGTCATGGTTTTCACATTTTGATCAAGCAATTTGACCAAAATATTTGATCAGATCACATGAGAGAATTGCTAGTAGTGAACCCTGCTTGATCAAAATGAGAAACACATGTATTTCCAATACCTCTGTAAATTCAGAAGCAAATAAGATACTTCCATAATTTGTGGACATAACATATTTCCCATAATGATGTAGTTCAAAGCACTTCATAAAATTGCATTTTATCCAAAGGAATAAAACTGCGATACATTCACGCTACAACAAAGCAGAAATATCAACTACAAAAATTTACACACATTTTGTTATATTTCATTAATTAAAGACTAGAAATAACAATGAACCTATGCCCTCAAAATAAAAAAATCTTTGAGAATTTATTGTGCTTCTAATTCAATCCTTAATTGATATTGGCTAAATTATTTGTGGTAATACATTCTGTTTACTCACAAACAGCATTATTTAGTCAGAACTATTAGAGAAAAGGGGGAAATGGACTGAAGTTCATAAACACAACATCACTGATAAAAGTTGATTATGAAAGAAGTTGAAACTTTCTACAAACCTGTATTAGACACAGATATTTTGGGTAGTGATGTACGTATCATGGTGTCATCTGACAGAACCTGGGAATTAATAACGATGCAAGAAAGCAGACATAATTATTATTTAAGAATTGTGGATACTCAATTAATTTCACTACATTACTCCAACAGAAATAAGTATTACATAACATAAATAAAAGGAAATTGGTTTAGATTTAACAGTAAATAGGCACTAAGGATCAAATGTAACATTTAGGTAAAACAAACAAACAAACAAATAAAAATGTCTAATCATCTTTAAAGAAAAGAAGAAAGATAGATACCACAGTTAATCTGTTCTTGACGGAATCCTGAAGACGAACCACATGTTGACTACTGGTAGCACTGTGAGACAGTGTCAAGTCTTCACTGCAGGTGGATTCTTGAAGCTTTGTGTGTCCAACTTCACCAGGTACAGGGGAGAGGAGTACCACCTAAGGTAGTATAAAAAAAAATTGGTGTGGAAGACTTTGGAGTATTGATTATGCGACAACTCTTGATTGCAGCTGTGCTATTAGTAACTAGGATTTGATACAAGAATTAACATACGCAATATTTTATATTAACATGTCTATATTTCTGAAGTTATTTGTTTAAATCAACTCTACAAATTAATTGGTCTGTGACAATACATATAAACAAATTTGAGTGAAGAGACAGAGTTTTCTTAAACTTCCATTTACTTGCAGGATTCTGCATTATCGAGCCCTGAGGAGACTTGGATTAAAAACATGGTCTAAACAATGGATCTGTCCTCAGCCATGGAATGAGGAATCATATATCAGCCTTAATTGCCTACTTATTTGACATGAAGTGACTCAAATATGATGCTTTTTAAGGTGTGTTCAGATATGATGCCACATTGTGCCGCCACATTTTTTGTGTACAGGTCTATGGGGTATGGGGCGACAAAAAATGTCACCGAGGCAGGACATATTTTGGTTTGCTGCCTGGCTGCAAAAAAATGCACACCAATCAAATTTCTAAAAAGTTAGCGCAAAAATTGTTGTCATGAGATTGCTTGCGCTAGTTTTTGACAAAATTCTCTCTTATTTGAGAGTTGACGCATTAATGTGCATTCATTAGCATTAGTGGCGGCACAAAGTCGCATCATATCTGAACACAAAAATGTGGCGGCAGAATGTGGCTGTACAAACTCGCATCATATCTGAACATACCTTTATGGGGGTTCTAAAATACGGTTAAGATATCAACTCTCCTAAATTTCTTGTTGGTACAGTCAAGCTGAAGATTGCTAGAATTTCTAAGGGGGGGGGGGGGGGGGGGGGAGACAAAAGTTATTTGCGATAATCAGTTGATATTCTACTTCAACCCTGACATGATCCAATTACTTCATCTGTTAGTGAGTGTGAGACTCCAGCATGGTGAGATGAAGTCAGGTAGGGACTATCCAGGGGTGTACTGGGGCGTGGCATGACACCCCCTGGTCCTATGCTGCTGCTCATGATGGTAGGAGCTATCCCCGGGAGCAGGATGTTGCCAATCTTGTTGATACCGGTGTAGAGAGCCAGGCTTCCATTGGCTTCCACCACCACCATCATTTTCAGATTCTGTGGTTATATTACATTAAATGAAACAAATCAATAGGTTGCATTTGATAAGCTTCTTTACATTAGGACAGTGCAAAACTTTTGCATAACTTTACACACAGACCTACATGCATGTGTTTTTATATGGGTTTGAAAAACTGCCTGCGGAATGAACACTGCATTCTCTCATTCCTGGTAGGCTAATTTTGAAAAATTGTACCATCGTGAAATAATGACTCACCATTTGAAAAGCATGTTCATTTAATATAGAGGAACAAACAGAATGCAAAGAAGGTATAAAAGGCATGCTTTCATTAGTGCTGTAATACCTATAAAATTCGAGACGATAAACAAAATATTCATGACAGCCACAAAATTTTCCTGAATTGCAAAAGCATTTTGCATGTAGTAATACATTTAAAATAAGAATGAAACAAAACTTTTGCACCAACTCATGAAAGTTTTTTGTTTTAACCTACCTCTAGCTGTATGGCATCTCTGACATGCAGAGTGGTGAGGCTACCAAAAATGAGTTGGGTACAGTCATTGCTGGAGCTGAACTTGAGGCATCTGAGCTGATGGTAGCGCGGCAGCAGGAAGCAAAGGAAGTTCTGACCCGAAAGGTCAGAGGTCAAGAAGGCCTTGGAAGCCTGTCCGAGAATGCCATCCCTAAAGGTAGATGAAAGAGAGTTATGTGTGGCTGGTTCAGATGAGAATATATATTTTTCTGGCAATTCCAGTACTGCCTTAAAAATGTGATCACCTTGGGGTATTTTTTGATATCTGGACCCTCTTGCATAAAAAGTTGTGATTAAACGCAACTTGATTTTCAACCAATCAGAATCGGAGTATTTGGGACTTGCGTTTAAGTTTTTGAGTTGCGTTTAATCACAACTTTTTATACAAGAGGGTCCAGTGATGGATTCATATTGACTGCAACTTGGTATCAATAACAATTCTGTCCTCAGAAAGTGATGGGAATTTTAAGTTTGTGATTGGCAGAAGGAATATTGTTCAGTAAAAAACAATCACAACTTTAATGACATAGGGCTCTGTATTTTATTAACCATTGGAACAGTTTCTCTCTTAACAATTCTTTACCTAGAACTTGTCGACCTCTTGATACTTTCCTACACCCATATACATGGTGTCATAATATTCCAGATATCAATATTAATTTAATCAGTCACAAACTAGAATATGAGAGGCAATCACTAATTTGGTCACTATGTCTAACAAGCAAATTCCCCCTCCCCCTCCCCCCCCCCCCCCATTTACAGGAGTTAACTTACTTGTTGGCAGTGAAAGCCTCTGTCCAGCAATGTTCAAGGCATAGTTCAGGAAGCAACGGTTCATCAATGTCATCACACATAGTGGTCATATTGTTGGTGTTGGTACCAGGTGTCCAGGGGTATGATGATCTAGGTGTCTGGCTGGCTCCTGGTGAGGAGAAAGGCACACTGTAGCCAGGGGAGTAGGATCGACTGTTGAAGGCACAAAGAAAGAGATAATAAATGTGTCAAGTCAGAATGACAATCAAATATTGAAGTGAAAATAAGTCATATAATTTTGAAAAAAAAATAAGAAGGCATTTCAGAGTATCAAATATCTTTGGGGCCCTCTTGCATAAAAAGTTGTGATTAAATGCAACTCAGAAAATTAAACGCAACTTGATTTTCAAGCAATCAGAATTGAATATTTGGGACTTGCGTTTAATATTTTTAGCTGCGTTTAATCGCAAATTTTTAGGCAAGAGGGCCCTGATCATGTAAGTTTGGAAGTTTACAGTGATACTCACCTCATTGCCGAGTGTGACATAGCAGGGCTCTGCTGCCTGGAGGCCAGGTGGGGCGAGGCTATGGTGCGGGCATAGCCCCTAAACCCTGGTGCTGGGGACATGGCTGGCGACACGCTGGACATGCTGAGCCGTGACTGGGCACTCATGCTGAGTCCAGCTAGGAGGCTTGCGGTAGAGCTGGTGCTGTGGTGCTTGGGTGTGGCACCTAGACCAGTGGTGTTCGCCATGGAGGAATGGAGGGAGAGGGATCCACTGAGGACGTCTAATAGCTTAGCTGCTGTGTTTGCTTCCTGGGCAACAAAAGCACAACAATAATGATAATAAACCTTTCATTAAAAGACCCCTTTATCAAAGAACAATCTTCAGCAAATATGAGATATCCCAATGCCATATTCATGTACAATTTTCAATATCAATTTTCAATACATCTCTAAATACAAATTTTCAATGTCTAAGTACACCTCTGGTTTAACATCAATTGAATTTTCAGGCTGCATTGTCTCTCTACTTGAATCATACTACAGCAGGACACAATGAATGCCAATTTCTACAAATAAATAATTGTACCACTGATATTATCTGATAAAAAGAAATGTGGGCAAGTGAATATTATCCTGTTCCCAAAGACTTGATACAGAAACCACCAGTATCCGAGTTAAAGAAGCAACATTTCCATTACAAAACTATACTGATCCTAAAATGAATATTGATAGGGAAGATGCAGACCTCCTGTTTCACTCTCCTCAAAGCCCAGACTGAGTGAACTCCTATAGATTGGTCAAAGGTCATGACCAGGGAAGGCTTCTGGCATGTAAAGACGATCTGCTGCATAGGATCGGTGACAAAACTGACTCTGGCGTTTCCACTACCTAAGAAACACAGAAAGAGAACAGAGTTCAACAAAATTTCACTGAAAAAAGTCATTGACTTACAGAAAAAATTAACCTTATTAATCACAATGCAAACTTCTGTGAGGAATGTTAGGGAAGCTTGCTCATATCTTATAACCCACTGACCTGCTCAAGAAATTTGCCACCACAATGGGGAAGTTGGGGATTTGTGGACTAATTTAACAGTATATCAGAAATACAAATATTTATGTTATGCGTGTATAGTCAACTTGTAGTAGCCATCTCAATTTACAAAGGCAAGTTGTCTATAACAGCCATTGCATCTGTTAACTCAAAGAGTTTTTTTTTTTTTTAGAGGAACCTACCCACACAAGATTACTCACCTAAAATATTTGCCCTTATTATTACCATTAGATTGCCTCAACAGACAAGTTCAAAAGTACACATCATTTACTAATACATAATGAAGAGCTTATAAAAGGTGTAAGATAAACTTACTGCTATTTCTACATAACACAGGAGTCGGTTCATCTAAGGGATGCAACAGACTGAATAATGTTGGAAGTTTTTCCTTCTCCCTGTGACAATGAAACAAAATAAAACCATATCATATTATATCATTAAAAAAACAGAATGATTCAAAATTAATAAGTCATTAATTGGTAAAAAAAATCAGGAAACAACTTATGAATATTTGCTCCATCATTTGAATACTGAAAGTTTGTAATGTACCAATATCTTTATATCATCATACATTGTAGACTATTCCAGATAGGTGCTGTGTGATATATATACCAAACAATCGAACAGACAAACAAATAAAACAATTAAAAAATAGAACAAAACAAGAATGCCTTGGTAGATTTCAGGTTGTTTTCGCTACTACATGACACAAACAAAAACTTTGTAATTTTCCCAATTTCTACACTTTTCTCATTATTTGAAACTAATTCAAAGTTGACATGCAATGGCAAATGCAATGAACAGGAAAGTAATCTATGGCTATATGTATTGTCTTGTGTGTTGGTCATTTGCGCAATTTAAACCAACCATAATTACACCTTTTAGATTTGTTATGACAATTAACACAGTGAAGATAAGACAAAAGAAAACACGATTTTCAGAATACCGGCCCAGCAGAGTACTCTCAGCTTACTATAAGAAAAAATATATGCCTTAATTGCAGCAAGCTGTCAAGTAAATATGCTACATACCTTTTGCCATAAACAGAGGCAATTTCTGTTTGGGAAACAGCTTGTTCTAGCAACATACCCCCATCTATTATCCATGTTTTTGAGACCTATATAAGAGAACAAGATGATGTAAAGTTTAAGAAAGAAGATTTAACAAAGCTAAACTACTAAGAATTACCCAAACAATAAGAGAACAAGATGAAAGTATTGAAATTGTGAGGGAAAAATGCTTCCAAGTATTATGCACATATTGAAATAAAATCTTATCCAACATTGAATCCCTGACAATATAAGACAATTGTTGTTCAAGAAATGATTGGAAATCCTCCACTGTACCACTACTATCACTGTGGAACCAGACAGAATCACAGGTAACATGAGCAGATAAAGTGAGCATTGCTGAGATATATCTAGGAACTTACTTGAAATGGGAGTGAGGCAACAAACTTTTCACCAGCTTCTGTAAAGACGGTGATGCTGTTTTGATGTGTGATGCTAATACCAAATACATCCTCCTCTGGTTTGTTGAAAAACACACATACAGATATCAATGGGTAAAATAAAGTATGAAGCACTAGTTTTATCTATTCTCCTATAAAATGGAGACACTAAAAAGAATGATGAGAATAGAAATCAGCATGTCTGAGAAGGCAAGTCTTAGGAAAATTAAGGGGGTAACCAGATTAGATGAAACACACATGTATAAGATCAAATCTACATGTAAAAGAAACTGGCATTGATGAAGTCGCCACCCGAAGGACTGAGATACTTTGGACATATTAGTGAGGATGAGATGGAGCAGATACCCCAACCTACATCTTCACAGAAATGTACATAGAAATAGACCAATGGGAAGGGCAGCTGAAAGATGGTTTGACTGTATCAAGATAGACTGTGCATCAAGATGCATCAAATCTCTTAGCCAAGCCAAAAGATTAGCAGAAGGCCAAAAGCTGTAGCATGATGTTGTGAAGTGGAAGCCATCACACATCCCAGGGACCGTGTAAGTAAGTGATGGGTAAATTGTTGCACCTAGACCAGTGGTGTTCGCCATGGAGGAATGGACACTTATATGCACACTTATATGCAGAAAGAGCATCTTTTACTACAGTTCAGCAAGACTCATTTGACTTGGAGAAAAACAATTTACACTTTGTTATCTAATATGTCAAATTGGATATGCCTTTAATTCTTAGGGATTAGCTGCCAATGATGGTGTTCCTTGTTTCATGGATAATTGCACGAATCCAATAGATTACACAAATGTGGACTCCCCCTTAAAAGTATGTTTTCTGTTCATTTTACCTCTGTCATTCTCTCCTAGGGATGATTTCCCTACTTCTGTCTGCTCATGTCTTTGTACCCTAAACTTGCTCCACTCAACCTGTAGTGAACATTAGATAAAGAAATATGTTGTGATGGAATCTATATATCTTTAAAAGATTGCTATTATCAGTATTCTGAAACACTATAATTCATAATCAAGAGAATACAGTTTGATTTACAGTAAACCCATCTACAATGGTCACCACAGGGATATAATAAATGTTGCCTTCATAGGCAGGTTCTGAAACCTATAATTTTCTTCTCCAAGGGAATTAATTTCAGTGGCCACCAAAGCAGGTGGCAGCTATAGAGAGCTGGCCACTTAGACAAGTTTGCTGTACTTCAAAGCAGGACCATGGAACAATGATATCAATTCAGAAAAAATTAACAAGATAAAGGGATTCATCCCCAGAAATTAGATCAAGAAAATCTCAAGGAATTATGGAAAATGAGCAATGGATTTAAAAATATTCATTATCATATGTTTACAGCTTCGGTTATGAGGCTTTTGTTTAAGATAAACTTTTAATAAACATAATATTGGAAGAACTCGTGATTGAACTTTTGCACACAAACCTGTAGGATTGGTTCTTGCAGAGTGTATGTTTTTCGAACAGTGCTTGTAGAATGTGCACACCCCTTACTCCATACTACAACCCTGCCTTTGAAATATAATTCTTCATCACAGTCTTCAGAATCTGCACATTCTCGCATTTGCCACATTTCTCTCTGAAATGAAACAAAAATATGGTTAAAGATTACACTGAATACTTGTGCATTTCTGCATCTATTTAGAACATTCACTTGTGGAAAATAAATGAATAAAACCCCCCCCCCCCACAAAACAGAAACAGAAACATAAGCAAATAAGGCAATACAACAAATAAACTATTGTTACCTATACTGTTTAACAGAGGAAATTCTGAAGGAAAAATCAGCTCCAAATGGACTCTAGAATAGATCCCCCAAATTTATTTGAGGAGGGGGTATCCATACCTTAAAAATTCAATTCGGAGCCCCTTTGAAAGTAAGTAACCAGTCAGACTGCCAAAAGCGCTTATTTTACAATAATCATAATAATAATTATATGCAAGTCCAAAATGCACTTTATGAATATTCATGAGCAGAAGGATGTGGTAGAAAACAGCCAAGTCCTTCGCTATCTCCTAACGGATTTTGATGATTTCAACAGCAAATTGAAGAAGAATAATTCTACCTATTTTAGCTTATACTTTAACAATTTCAACAAGAAAACTTTTTTAAATGGATGAACCATTCATGGAAGTAAATAAGCTCCGTAAGGTAGATAAAACAGAGTGAAAAATATTGGAAATATATTTTGCTGCAAAGCATTTTTCAGTTCAATAGAATCGCAATATGATACTTATCTAGATCTCACTGAAATTCTGATGATTTTGCTTTTAATCGGGTCAGGAGCAAGGCAAAATCAAGCATGATACAGCTTTTTCTCGAGCAAAGTAAACATTTCACTAAATGGCGCAACGTGATTGGGCCAAGCACTATGCCGCTACTCTGTGATTGGTCTGTTCCGTGATTGGTCCGTTCCGCAATCACATCACGTGCATCCCTGATCCTCATGCTGGGCACTCGTCATTATGACGTCACCAAAGTGCCTCAGCTAGGCAGTTCAAACAGCAGCGGCACACAACCAGCATGCCAGCCCGTTGCACCCAGGCTTAAGCTTGTGCGATTACCGCTCGAGTGGCTTTCTCCACAGAAACTGGCTTACATGAACCTTTATTTTCTTCCTCTAATACAGTTTGCTGCAAATGAGTTTCGAATTCACTGTCAGTGCCAAATATCAAACTCCACAATCATCCATTTCACTTATATTTTAATACTTTAATCGGGTCAGGAGTGAGGACGAAGTAAATAAGGAATAAAATGAGCCTAAAAAATAACCAAAATTTCATCAAATTTAAACTAGGTAAAAAGTATCTAAATCTGAACAATAACAGTAAACCTTTATATCAAACTAAAGAGCAAAATGTCAATGAGGACAACTGCTTTAATAGAACAGATTTAGGAGTGTTATTGATTCAGAAAAAATTTCCTGACCCCTTGCACGTATGTCTAAAACTCTCGTGAAATCTCGCGAGCACGAAATTCAATTTTCAGTGAACAAGAATCTATGTAAAATGTGCTGATGTGGATCATTACCTTGAGCATGGCGGTCTGACTGTAACTGTGAAGCGCTGAGAACAGAAAATTAAAGTATCAAACTTGCCATTAAAAAAAAATCAAATCTAATTCCTTCAGCGTAACATTCCAATCCTCCTTTGGTTTACAATGTGGACAGAAACATTTACCTCTGGGCCCTCTCTAATGGACACATCCTTAAAAGTAGCAAGGGGAACATCATGATCCGAGACAATGTCTTTCTGCTGGGGCAAGCTGTCTTGACCAGGATGATGGCTAGAGATGGTGCGACCAAACGGAACGTAGGCACGAGGCTCACTGGCCGCTATCATGACCTAGGTGAAGACATAGTTCATGATTTGTTAAAAGGGAAACTTATCCTGATACAAACTTGGTTTTAATAAAAGCAGACAATAATACAGATAGATCAGTTTCAAGCTTAAGAAAGTTATAAATTTCAAAGTTTTAGAATAGATCAAAATAATGTGGCAACTCTTGCTTTTAGCTTTCCATTTGTGTCACTTTCTAGTACATACACACCTGCAAGCAAAGTCTGCAGTTTGAGAGACATCTCTCATCATTGATTAGGTTATAAGAGTTTCTCCCAAATCGACCGTGCATCAGCTCTAGTATAGACTCTACTGTAAAGCAACATACTCAAATCATATCATTACACACACACAGAAAAAAATGTTACTACTCACAAGTACGTCCCAAAGGCAAAATCTATCTAAAAGGCCAAATTCCACATCAAAAATATAGGATCACTGTCACTTTTTTTTACACAATGCTGGGCTTAGCTTGGCTTTAATTTGAATACTAAGAAACAGGGTTGCCAAAAACATGCATCATAATCAAGTAGAGGCGCTAGTCTGTAAACAAGGATTGTCCTCATTTGTAAACAAAGATTGTCCTCATAAATGAAGACAAATTGTGTCCTCATAAATTGAGATTGTCCTTGTATATGAGGACATTTTTTATTTCATCTTGCCCTGCAGGGCTTAGACAGCATTTTTGGGCCTTGAGAGTGGCTAAAAATAGATTCTGTGTCATGAAATACCCCCAGTTCATCGTCTTCTTTCAAGACTTGTCTGTCTTCCGACGGACTTGCAATGAAACCTGATAGGTTTACATTGAGCTAGTGCTCTCAACTTGCACCGGCAATTCTAAGGGGATTGAACTTTCCCAGTTTTTTGTGTGAAGAAATCCTATGAGGATATGATCCTAGTTAGCAAAGGCAATCTGAATTTACAGACCAGTGCTTCTTAGCAATAGATCTATATGTTTGTATTTTCTAAAATTCTGCATTCCTAATTCACAACCGTACATGGTGTGGTGCAATTCAGCGGCCGTCATAAACATTTTTATTTGAACATGTAGCACGCTCTATGACTGGTGGTGACCTGCATCTTTTACATCTTTCTATATTTGCCCAAGGGTTTCTCAAAGTAGATTAGCTAAGTTCCCATCGTGCTGGCACTGCTCACATGGCGCTCAACCGGCCGTCTTGTAAGACAAAACAGAAATAGAGTGGCTTTGAGGAAAGTTTAATATAAATTTAGAATAGAATGAGTATCAAAAGAGGAAAATAGCAGTCCCCCCCAAAAAAAAAGGAATATGAAAAAAAAAAAATAGCACTAGGCTACATAACACTTGGGAATACAAATTTCCAAATAAGATAACTTTGATTTGAAAAAAAAAAAAAAAAATTACTTAAAAAGAGACCAAAATGAAAGAATCATAAAAAAAATCAATTTCATACATTCACTTGCCACAATCTGAACATACATTATGCCATGAACATACATTATCAGGGGCAGATCCAGCATTCTCCAATGGGGGGGGGGGGGGGGGGGGGCGAAATTTTTAAAACCGCTCAAACCGATTAAAAAGGTATGGTTTAAGGCTGCACTCATTAGCGTAATAAATGAAAATATGCCCCCCCCCCCCCCCGAGGTAGATGCGCCTATATATCTTGAAATAGTTATCTTTAATTGAGGAATTATAAAACTCCTTTTCCTGAGTAAAAAGAAAATGATGGATAATGCGAGCACGAAGTGCGTGCAGAAAGTTTTTGAAGTTCCAAATGAAGGAAATCGTCAGGGGCATCGCTTAGACTTTTTTTTTTCAATGGGGGCGGGGGAGGGGTGTAGAGGCCAGATTGCCAACAAACAATGCCAGTGATTACTGACAACTAATGCCGATAAATTCAAACGTATAAAGCCCACGAGGCATTTTGTGCCTCTATCATATTCTTCTTCTAAATGATATAACTGTTCACCTCACTTGCCGAATGTGTTGCTTTCCGGAAACACCCTGTGTCTAAATATAATACGAGCGAGCGTAGCGAGCGAGGAAAAATATTCACTCTCTTTCGTAGAAGTGATAGTTCTTCATCAAACTACATGATGGGCTTAAAGATAACATAGGCCTATTTGGTCACCTCTTTCGCCTGAGTTTCAAAGGCCATCCTAAATCTTGATATTATACGAGCGAGCGTAGCGGGGAAAAAAATATACCTTTCCCATAATAGAAGTGATAATTCTTCATCCAAATAACTGAAGAATTAACTATGAGATATCTTACTTATACATATACATATTTTGGTCACTTTGTTTGCTTTTCCAAACCATCTTGTATTAGAATTTAATCCGAGCGAGCGCAGCGAGTGAGGAAAAATCTATACATTATTTTTTTATTGTAGCAGTGATAATTCTTCATCCCAATGCATGATGGTATTGAGATATCTGACTTTTTCATATGTATAGGCCTACAGGTATATTTGGCCATCTCGCTTGCCGCATTTGTTAGCTTTTCTATACCATTTTGTATTTAAATTTAATCCGAGCGAGCGCAGTGAGGGAGGGAAAAAAATCTACATACTATTTTTGATGGTAGAAATGACAATTCTTCATCCAAATACACGATGGTATTAATTATGAGATAAATAACTTTTTTTTATATGTGTGCAGGTACATTTGGTCACCTCGCTTGCCGAATTCATTTGCTTTCCCAAATCCATCTTGTATCTAAGTATTGTACGAACGAGCATAGCGAGTGAGGAAAATACATAATTATGTACTCCCTTTTGTGGTATATAAGTGAAAGTTCTTCACCAAAATACACGATGGGCCTTTGAGATATCAATTTTGAAATATGTGGTCACCTCTCCTGCCTAATTTATTTGCTTTCAAAGACCATCTTGTATTATACAAGCGAGCGGGGAAATATATATATATATATATATATATATATATACCTTTTTGTGGTAGAAGTGATAATTCTTCATCCAAATATATGATTTGCCTAAAAGTATCTAGATTATATATTTGTTCATCTGACCTGCCGAATGTGTTTGCTTTCCGAACTTACGAGCTAGCGCAGCGAGCGAGGAAAAATGTATACTCTCTTTTGTGGTACCATGCAGTGTTATTTCGTCGTCAAAATGAACAAGCAAATAAGCCGAATATGGGCACCTTACTCCTCCTTTTCATTCTTTTCCCCTTCATCCTATTCCCTGTCCTTTCTTTCTCTCTCTCTCACTCTTTTTGCCGACAGCAATCGCAAATTTGTCGATTGGGAATGGTACCTCTACCCCAGTTTTACATTATGGGTGTAAATTATTTACAAATAAAACCATTGAACATGTAACTTATTGACATCTATTGACAAGGATAGGATAGATTTTGTTAATTCAGTAAAGTTTCTCAGAAACGAAATTGACTCGAAATTGTTGTGACATAAACACATAGATATGATATGTAACAGAATTTCAAAATGTATTGGTATATTGTATATAAAGTTGAATCATTTCCTCAAAATATACTGCGCATGATTTATAGTGCTATTATAACACCCCATCTTCACTATTGTAATATTGTCTGGGCAAATTCAACTAATTACTCTATGCTACGACTATTTCGACTGCAAAAAAGAGCTGTAAGAATCATCTATCATGCCCATTATCTTGCCAATACCTCTACTATTTTTGCTGAATTGCATCTGTTAAAAGTATTTGATTTGAACAAATTTAATATCGTAACATTCATGTACCTATGTCATAATTATTGTGTTCCAATGGCGATTGCTAAGCAATTTCAACTCAATAACCAATTCCATTCCTATAGTACTCGAAGCTCTTTTGATTACCACTTGCCTTTAAATAGAACTAATGTTGGTCTAACAAGTGTATTTTATAGGGGATCCAAGATCTGGAATGAATTACACCCAGCTATAAAGACAAGTCCATCTTTAAATTCACTTAAGCGTAACTATAAGTCATATTTACTGAAGCAATATTAGGCTCTTTGTCTGGCATTATACTTTGTCTGTGTTGGGCTTGTCCTGGTTGTTTAACTTTTTATTGTATTTTTAAAAAATTTTTAATAACTTATTATAGGATATCCAGTTAATTTTGCCCATCTACATCTATTTCTATTATATGTTATTGTATTTTTGATATCAAGGTGGCAGCTGTTCATAAAGCTCTTGCTTTTCTTGCTGTCTCCTCTATCTTATGCTTTTATACTTTGTCTAATATGTATTTTTAAACCATTGATGGAAATAAATGAATTGAATTGAATTGTCTCTGTCAGTCCTGTACCTAGGTTAGGGTTCACCTTTGGAAATAGTAGACCTTTTTGAGGAAGTGACAATTGCGAGCGCGACGCGAGCCGAAATTTTGGTTTACAATAACCTGAAAGCAGAACAATTTTGCCTCTCATTTATTTTGAACTCATTCTGAAACTGATGATAACCTAATCAACTTCCCCCTATAAGAGAGCCCAAAGCATGAGCGGAAAAATCCCCATAAAATGAATCATACTTCTTTGTAATTCTTTCTTATAACTCTCAAGATAAAAACATGCGAGCGTGGAGCGCAAGCGGAAATTTTGCCATAGCCCTTTCATTTTCTTTCTTCTTCTTCTTCTTCTTTTTCTAACCTTTTTTTTTCTTCTTTTTTTCTTTCTTTTTTCTTTGGCCGCTTTGGCCCCCTGGATCCGCCTATGCATTATTAAGATACATTAGCAACTAAGTCATACTTTGGACTATGATAATTTATAGAGGGGGAGGAGAATAGGTGAAGTACAATACAGCAAAACATACTTAATATGAGTAACTACCTCAGTCAAAACTTTAAACAACAAAGGCCCCCCCCCCCCTTTATCTTTATCTGCCAGACTGCTGCATGCTCGACTATGGACGGAGATTTCAGTATGTCGGCTGAATGGTTGAGGTGGGTCGGATTTCTGCGAGACGTTTGTGAACGATGAGAAACATATCGCTGAGAACATGAATTAGCGTGCTAAAGTTTAGCATCTGGCAGGCACCGTTGGCCTTCCATAATCACATCAACTATCGATTCGTACGTGTACGTGTACGTGTCATCGTACATCGTGAACCGACGACCTCTTGACGTCAATGCATTCAGATGCTAATTCACTACACGTGCATTGGTAAATCGAACTCTTGCTTTCTTTTTTAAATTTGTGGTTTTTCATGTCAAATTTCGATAATGTAAATTAATGTTTCTCTAAGTTAGACTGCTAACTGAATCTACAAAGCAACTTGGACATGTTGGAAGGTGGTGTACTACGGGTACGAGAATAACCGCCTTCTCTAAGTCTAACAGTCTAACTTAGTTTTTGAAGGCATAATGCTTTTTTGCTTATTGGGGTCTATACAGGGCCCTATAGCCCGAAAACCATGGCGTTACATGAATATCAGAATAACACCATGTAACGCCTCCCATGGCTAGTCTCACAACTAGTAATAGCCTACTCCCCCCCCCCCCCCACAGACACAAAGAAATATGATGTGGGACCGAGCTATACAACTACGATCTCATTTGATGTTGAAGCCTTCCATTCTTCATTCATACCTCGTCTTCCAGCTTTCCCTCCAACTCAAATGTCTCACAAGAATCTGAAATAGATATTTCGAGTTTTCCTAGGTGCCGAGTTGCCCGAGTTGTCATCAACTTTCTTTTGATTTGACCGCGTTTTTCGAGGTCGACATCTCCAGCTCCTTTGCATTGCGCATGCGCGTGCAGGCTGCGCTAGTACATACCGGTACGGTGCGGATAGCGCGAGACGAGAGCGCTAGCTAGGCATGCAGGGCGTCGTCTGCTACTATTGTATTCAGCACAACACGGAACAATGAAAAAATAGGCCTTGACTTTTGGACATTCTTCGTTATTTTCTGTAAAGTGATATCTTAACCGTTACTGATGTAAATATGAATACTTTAACATTTCCTGGTTATTTAAAAAATGGCTTTTTACTGTCTGTTGGGCTCAAAACTATTCGCATCTCAGACGGAACGTCTTGGACTCGTTGGAGTTGGACCTTTCCTGAACGTGGGACGTTTTACTGCGAGCGGCTGCGCTACACCTACGGGAGCGGAGGCGACTTCAGCATCGCCGCTTGCAGGCGTCTTCAACCTCGGTACACCGCATCATGGACTGCATCCATTTCAGCATACAGGCCCAATGGCATGATTGTTGCCCCGATACTCCCTACATGTGGTTTTGCATCTCATATTAGACCAACCAGACCAACCCATGATTCCACACAACAGCTACAGTAAGCAAAACAAGAATATTTCTCAATAACAACACTCTACTTTCTTCTCATAATAATATTCTCCATCTTGCTACTTTCTTCTCTGTATTCTCCATCTTGCCCATCAATGTTCCAGCAAAGATAAATTCAATAAGCAGATATTTTATATCAACACAACTTAATTTTCTTACATCACTTAAATTCCAGTTCAAGATTGACTTCAAGTCCTTCTAGATCTACCACCTCATCATCAAGTCAAGCGACAGATCAAGACCATCATCACAGATCCATTCTTCAGCAACTGAAGAAACTGGAAAACTCCTTACGGTTTCATGGATACTCTACGATCCGTATTGGAGTTGCAGTTTTTATCGTCATAGGTAACAACTTAATATGCATGGTGTTATATTTATGGTTTGTCTTTCTCAAGAAATATTTTCTTCCTTTAAATGGTAATTATATATGTAGAATATGTTTAAAACAAAAATGTTAAAGGGGTTTTTCCTCCTATGTGCAGTCTTAAGTTACTTCTTCTTGGGTTTTGCACTGTTGAGATGCAGTGCAGTAGTATATACAAACTTGTGATAAGAGATTTGTTATCTCGGTGTGAGACTGCAAAATTAATCTACAGCAAAGGTAGACAGACCTTGTTATTGTCTGACATTATTTCTATAATGCCAGTACCTGTTAGAAGGAAAATATAGCAGTTTAAAAGCTAATGCTATTTTAAAAAAAACCCAAAGAACTATAGAATTTGTGTTAAATGTTTTTCTTTCTTGTGCAAGGACTGATGGTATATCTATTACGAGACCCCATCAGAGAGAACGTAGCAGTGGAAGTCTCACAGGTTGCCTCTCGTTCTCTGGAGCATGAACATGTTGCCATCAAGGCTGAAGAATTTGCTAAATCTCTTCTTCAGACAATTCTGCATGATGAGAACATGCATCAACTAGCAGCACAATTTGTCAAACAGGTTTGTATATCCTGAATTCTTTCATCTTTATAGGAATAATCTTTAGTGGGATGTTGAGGATGATTTTTCTTTATATGATATGCTGGAAATAAGTAATCATCCACAGATATAGCATATTTTTTTTGATAATGAAAATTTCATTTAAATGACAGTCATATTTCAATGATCTCTGATATATTGTATCTATGAATTCATATTCCAAGTCCATCCAGTAGGGATGAAAGTTTGGTAAAGCACAGTTCTTAAATCTTGAATCTATGTCCAAGGCAAATTACCTCGCATCACCTGAAACTTGTTGTCTTACAAACTATGTCAGATATTGAACAGTCCAGAGACGAGAAAGGCTGGCATGGACTACCTCTCCACTATCCTGGAAGACCCCAAGAACAGGCAGCTGTTGGCCTCCACCATCAAACAGGTCTTGCTCCTAGCGATCCATGATCAAGAGACCACGGCAGCGCTCAAAGCTGTGGTGGTGCTTATTCTGTCCGATCCAGAATCTCAGAAGGCTGCACGAGGTCTCATCTCTGCAGTTTTCAGACATGAGGAGCTCAAGGCTGCAGCAGCTGTCTTCTTTGCTGATGTCCTCAAGTCACAGGATGTCATCACACAAGCGACCAAACTTGGTAAAAGATATTTTTTTTATTGATAAAAGAAGATGTTTTTCAAATTCTTTCTTTTGTAGCACAGTTATTTTGGCAATGATGATTAAATATGTTCATATCTTACAGAGAAGTAATTTGTATGCTTGTGATGACAATATCTCAAGAACTATTTGAGGCATATATTCCTAAAACTTGTTCTAGTTTGCATCAAATGAGAAAGGAAGAGGTGGTCAGCTATGGGGACTATTATATCAAGATTTCAAAGACAACTGAGGTTACCTATAATGAATTTTTTTTCAGGCTTGCTTCCAAGTCATCACCATAGCTTAAGTAGCAGGCTGTTTGCAATCAAGGAACAGGTGGTTAAAATGGATTCAAATATATACACATGTCTTGTGGGGTCTTGAGGTCAATTTTTATGTCTTATGTCCCTTTTTAAAGATTATAATGTTAATGTACATTAAGCTTGCCAGGAGAAATGTGTTTACATCTTATGAAGATAACCTTTATACAGTAACTTAACATAGTGGCATATCCATACTGAATATCTGACATTGCAAGTATAACCAGGAGGGGATGAAGTGATTTAGACTTTTATTAAATATGTATCAATGTCAAAAGGTAACTTCATGATTTATTTGAATGATGTTTTTAGTCTCATTAGGAAGTTTTTCTTCTTAAAATCAATCATCAGTTATCACACCTATGTATCAAGAAATGTTTTGAATGTAAAGTCGCATGCAAATCTCAAATACACAGGAGATCTTCCTGCATGGACCCTTTGGTACACTGGATACCTTAATACTCTGAACAAGTAGATTATACGTCCCGAGTGCCTAGGGTGCTCAACTTTGTAATATAAAGTAAAAAATATGGTTGGAAAAGAAAAAAACTGACTAAAATTTGGTAGTAGATTCATTTATACTTCACTGTTTCATTACTAAAAATAGAGATCCTTTACAATTAATGTTTTTAAAATCTTTGTTAAAATCTGACCAATTAGTATTTAATTTCGTTTTGTGCTTAAATGTGTGGGGTATACTTACAAATAGGCTTATGATTTCATTGCAGCTTCAAGTTCAGATCTTACCAAAATTTTATTAATGCCCTAATAATATTTCTTTTTTTTTATTTCAGGAAAAGATGTGACCTTCAATGTTATCTCAGACCCTAACCTGAAAGAAGAGACAGGCAAGTCCTTTTGGCAAGCTGTGATGTATTCAATAACTCCACGTTGGTTTTCAGGAACTCCCCCAGCATCTACAACTACCCAGTCACCATCAGAGCCACACTTTGATTCTTCTGAGATGCCACCAACATCACTGCTATCACAGGAGTCATCACTCCCACCATCATCATCGTCGTCGTTGTCGTCGTCGTCGTCGTCGTCGTCGTCATCATCATCATCATCATCATCAACACAGTCACCATCATCAACACAGTCACCATCATCACAACAACCACCATCATCGTCACAATCATCACAACCACCACCACCATCATCATCACAACCATTACCATCTTCACCACCACCACTGCCATCACCATCTCAAACATCTGTACCATCCAAGGTAATATTAGCATGTTCTGCTCTGACAGAAGTGGAAGCACTATCAGAAGAACAAATCCTTGATGAAGACTCCAATATCCTCACCTAGAGCTAGTTTTGCAGAGTTGAATTCTTGCAAATGTGATGCAGTTGATGATACCACCATTCTCAGAAATTATTTTCATATTTTTTGAGGCCTGTGTGTTTATATCTGAAATATACTTAAGAGAATATTTTCTGTAAAGAAGTCTTCTTTCTGAAATTGCCCTAAAAGAATATCCATATCCCAAACCCTGTCCCCCAACTGATTTGCATTAAAGGAAGAATGGTTATATCACTGCAACAAAATTTTGTATTCTGCTCCGTCATAAATTTAAAAAGTCTTATTACTGTCTTGTAGAAGATATCTTATCACCAAATAGTGAAAAATTCTTTCGAATTTCTGGGTTCTCGCTCAACTGTGAGGAAGAAAACTATGTTTTGATAAATCAAGACTGAAGGCAATGTGATTGCCTAAAATTATTGGAAAAATAACGAGGGCATCATTTATTGTTGGTGAATGTACAACCATATGCAATGAGTTGGGTGATGAAAAGTTTGAAGTTGCTAGGTTGCCATCATAATTGCCAATATTTTTTTTCTTAACTGTTATGCTTGCACTAAAGTTTGTTGTATTAAATAAACATTCCAGATCTATAAACAATTAATGTATTGTATATTAATGAGTTATTGAATTAAATTGGGAAAATTGAATGAGTACATATCATTTGTTTTCTTCTTGGAGTGTTCCATGTTATTGTCAAATCAAGAGAATCGGTTGGCAAGACTTTCCAGCTAACTTGTAATAGTTCCGTCTTCAAACACAGAAGAGAAGCACGTACACAGCCTTGTGTCATAATGTGCTGTCTACACTTGATGAAGTTACAGTCTGACATTGCAACTTATCCCCTGTCTAGAATCATCCATGTTTTTTCTACTCAATAACCATTAATGATAATCTTGAATTCTGGTGATGACTGAAAATAAATTCTCAGGAATATCAAATGCAGCTTAGAATATTCAAGACTGCCGAAAAACCAAATCATTAAATCAATTTGGTTAAATTGCATAAGTCAAGGTTCTGTTGCGAAAACAAGGCTAGAGTTTTTCAGTGAGTGCTATTGAAATTTCCAGCAAGTATTCCATTGCTTTCTTAATGTTGGTACAAACAGCCCACTGACTCTATGATTTAAAACTTGGAATGACTCTGAGCCGGTTACCCTTGGAATGTATTTCTGTTACAAGACAAGCTTTACATTAAGTTTCAGACCAATTGGATCTATCAGTTTGTGTAATGTAGTGATCATCAGTAAAAAGTACACAAAACAATTTGGAAACATAGTTTGTATTAATTCAAGCAATATAATATATTGTTTGAGATTACAACAAGACAACATTAGTATAAAAAGGTTTCAGTGAAGGAAATGTGAAAATGTCAACTTCATACAATTGACTATTCAAGACAACATCTTGTGAGAACTAAGAATACAAACAAGTGCTAAGCTCTTATTGAAGACAAACATAAATTGAGTTGAAATTCATATTCACAAGAATAATTCATTTTTCACGTCGTAAGTGATCATTCAGTGGTCATGAGTATTTTTTTTTAAAAAACCCAACAAATTAAACAAACTCTAGCCTAATTCTAGTACTTAGAATCAGAATTTGAAATGCTATGCAAATTTGGGGTGAACATGTCATACTGGCAGGAATTTGTTCGTATTTCATTTAAAATCATTGATGGCAAACAAAATCTACATACTGACAACAGAAGAGCTAAAACAGCATTCACTTACATTCAACCATTTCTGAGATAGAACATACATCTTTCCGAGTACCCCCCCCCCAAAAAAAAATGCATTTCAAAAGGAAAATAAAGTGAAAATGGCCAAGCCACTACAAAGAGGTATTCAAATTGAATGATACAAAGGAACGTATGGACATGAGGGAAATAGCTTAAGGACAGCATACCGTCATCAAAATTGAATGAAAAATATCAAATGCAACAATCTGTTCAAAAAGCCACTGGCATGCCTGTGATAATCTCATAATTTTAATCTTTCCCCTTGATAAAAGAAATTTGTTAAGAAGTGACATTAGAGGAAAATATTTATGAGGCATGATTTGTTAAGAGTTGAATGAAGATCATAAGGTTTACCCAACAACTGTTCACTGCATTATTGAGCCACTGTGCGACCACTTTCAATAGAAATATCAAATGAACAGGAGAATGTAAAGTTACAATAATCAAATTATAATGAATTCAATTCGCTGACATTTCACTACACAAGTCTTATTTCAAATGCATTATTGAAAGTACATCGAAAATTCAAATTTAAAAATCATGATCATATTGCGGGAGGTATTCCTATACATAGCAATTGACTGAATTGTACACATCATGATCCATTGGCAGGATATTATTAAAATTCACACAAATCACGATTTACTACCTTAAAAAAAAACATTAAATGGCAGGACATTACAATAAAAAAAGAATATTCAATTAAAAAACATTTACTTACTATATACAAACATTTTGTAAGGATTGAAATGCATGATTTTAAAACACGGACATTTCAGTTTCCTATATTAAATTCATTGCAAATATTAAAGTCCACAAAGCTTGAAGGATTCATTACCAAAATTATGAAAACCATGATTTACCTGCACAAAAGCTTACTGTTCTTACTGCGCCTACTTGAAGGCATGTGCATCAATTCTGAAAAGGTCAGAAAATGCCAAATGATGGCCGTTTTAGGTTTAGGGACTTTACTTGTGCTTGAATTTAAGAGTTTCATCTAATTTCATTCCTCTTCAGTCACTATCTAGCCTACTAGCCTATACATGGTGCGTATTCCAGGTTGCTGTTTTTATAAACGGGAGGTAATTTAGTACAGCTTTCCAAAATTCCATCAGAACTGCAATGTCAAGAGTTGCAATGATCCGGAATTACGTCAAGCCTGTACCCAATACACAGTCGAATCAGAAATTTGTTCCAAGAAAAATATAATTATGTACAACCTTTGATTCCTCTTATAAGTGGGCTTTCAGAGAATGTGGCCCTTCCATCTTGATGAGATTTTGATATGAAAAGAATTCATATTCTTTTTTTCCCCTTCATACATGTACATTCAGCAATCATTTTAAGAAGAAACTTCAATAATCTACAACAAAACCTAATCCAAGCCTAAAAACAATACAAATGGCTAAAAAAAAATCATGCAAAGCTTATTTACATACATTAGAAATCCAATGATAGGATGTCCAAAGCATTTTAAAAAGTTGGGCACTACATTATTATGTCATGTCAACTAATTCAAAAGTTGTTCTGAAATTCTATTGCAAAACACTACTGCCACGTACTACAGCACCATACACTAAGCAAGCTATAAATAAAGACACAAAAAGTGAATTGCAATTCAACATGAGACATTCTATCATGTCTTTGTCCACGAAATGCCTATGAGTTGAAGGCTGGAAAAGACCATTTCCATTTTCTTCTCTTTTTTTTTCAGTACCCAATACAGACAGCTACTCTAATAAAATCTCACATTAAAGGCAAACTATCAAGAGTTGATATATCAAGCAAACAATAATTACACTGTACACACAGTCAGAGTCAAAGACTTTGCTACGCCTTCTACGTAATTCCTTGTATTCTTCATTTCACTTTTAACCAGTTCTACCCAGAGAATATGAAGAAATGCTTATTGATCTGGTTTGTTTTATTTCCCTTCTTCATTCTTTCCTGCATTCACTGATATCCAAGCCAGGTGATTAATCAGTACACATTGTTGTTTAAACATTTTGAGGGTTTCCAAAATAATCTGCTACTAAAAAAAAAAAAAAAAACATTGAATTTACACTATATTACTTTAGCATGAATGCTTAATACTTAAATACAATTGATGAACTGAGTTAGCTAAATTCTGTTAATATCTAGAAAAGGAACATTCCAAGTACCTTTCATTATTTCATTATTCGCAAGTCTCTTATTTCATGAACACTGTTCAAATTTCTACTGCAGACAAAACAAAGTCAGTTATTAGGAAATCTTCCATTTCAAAATTTTCTGAAATACTACATTCACAAAACTTATTTCTCAGGTTTGAATACAGGTCCAGTTCTAACATTTCATTTGTTCCTTCTATCAACCTGAAGAAACATCACCTTCAGTGCAGTGCACACAGTTAAGCTTGGTCTAAGCCTTTATCTGGACCAGATAACGAAGACAGATCTGGTCCTCCTTATAAACCACAAATTCATTATGACCCCATCCAAATGTCTTGGGGATGCGTCTTGGCTTTCCGAGAGGAAGAACAGCACCTAAAAAAGTAGTGTAACAATGAAAAAAAAGGAGTTAACACCAAATATATGATAGAAGCTTAGCAATTCAATACAAATACATGTTTCACACAATTTTCCTCATTTTCGGTATGGAAGGGGGGGGGGGGGGCACTGTCATTGCGGGATTTTAATTCTCTATTGTAGTTCAAAAATACATACAATACCATAAAGTCTTCCAGTTAGTAATTCAACATCATCAAAATAAACCACTTCAATAATGCTACTATCATCTTCATCAAGTACATAATTTCTTTTTTAATCTTCAATTTCTAGTGCTCACAGAAACTTGATAAGTTGGAGGATCTTGATAAAACCGATATTATTTCAAGTTATTCCTCTCTCTCTATCTCTCTCAGCGGGGTTGGGGGAGGGGGATGGTGGAGGGAAGATAACATTTTTTCTCATACCTGTAGGAAGTAGGAGGTCTTGGGCTGGGTTTGGTTCTTCGTGTCCAAGACTCTTGAGGCTGTTGTATCCCTTCTTCAATTCACTATCTTCCGTCTGCATGTTACCCAGTGCTACCTGTAAACCAGAAAAAGAGAGATGGAAAAAAAAAGCACTTGCCTGGTGAATAACAAAAGTTATCAACAAAATAAGACATTTATAAGAATTACAGCAGTTGATGAGATTTATAAAAAGGTAAAATATTTGATTAAACATGGTCACTTATGCAGATTCTTGATGTATTACAGACCGAAAATGTAAAAAAGAAATAAAAAGAAAGAATATGCTTTAGATGTGTATTGCAAAAAATGTAAATGATGCAATCAAATCATGAATGCTTGCTTGACTACCGATTAAAGACTGTATTTATAAAGAATCATTTTCAATGATGTAATATTCTCAGAGAAAGACAGGCTTACCTCATCAAAAAAGAGGAAACGACTCTTAAAGTCTGTGCCATAGCTGTCAGCATAGCAGGAACTTTTGGCAAACATATCGGCATGATATATGCCCTGAGAAAGAAATGAATGAAAGAGGTATATTAATGACTTGAGTCTACTGTACAAGTAATGCAAATAGCTTAGAAGGAAGAAAGATACAGAGCTTTAAAAGTGGGGAGGAAGACACAAAAAAGAATAGAAAAGTGAGTGAGCGAGAGGGAGAAGAGGGGGGATTTTTCTTTTATTACTTTATTTTGTTTACTCATAAAATGCCTAAGAAATCATTACTGTTTTCTTGCCTTTAACTAAAATAAAGAACTAAATAAATAAAGAGTGAAGTACAAGGAATTGAAAATATCAGACACTTACACTTCCATATCGCATGCCCGTTATAGGTACTCCAATAGGTGTCTTCAACAAGCCTCTCTTAAGAATGCTGAGGATATTGAATGGCTTAGTCCCATGCCATAGCAATTTATGGTTGTCTAAGTTGCATGATGCCAGGGTATCTTCTTCTCCTTTCCTTTTCAGTCTGTAGATCTTCTGCACACTCACATCTTGACGATCCTCTGCAAGAAGAAAACACATCCAAGACATGTAAATTTTGTAATACTTGTCAACCCCCCAGTTTCTTCACATTGGGCTCTGTTGCATAAAACTTACCATTAATGGAAACTCTGCCACCAATGGTAACTACCATGGTAACATTGCTCAACAGCCAATATTGAATGGCTTAGTGGATGTTACCACTGATAGCAAAGCTATCATCAATGATAAGTTTTATGCAACAGGATGCAGAAATCTTTAAGTTTTTCTTTAAAGGTTTTAACAACTCGATGCAAAATGGATGCATTACAGCAGAGCCATGTTACCTTCCATGGCCATGTATCAGTCCCCTACCCACCTCCCCCTCAAGAAAAAAACAAAAACAAAACAAACCAAAAACAAACACCAAAATATCCACCCCAAAACTATTAAATTGTATTTTGAGAGCAAAATGAGCATACAAGTTGTGAAAACAGTCAATAAAAACAAAAATAAATAAATAATCAAAACCAAAGGAAAGAAAAGCAATTAAATCATAAATCATTCTTAAAAGGATTTTTATTTTTACATACATAGCTTTGGTCACCATGAATGTCTCACAGAGAATCTGATTTAACACATTTCCTCATTTTATCAATTGAAAAAAAAAAAAAACCATCCAACATTCCTTTCATCAAGTACTTTTTGATCAAGAATCTTAAAGAAACAAACTACTCCAAAAATGAATAGTCACTAACTTGTCTGGTGAATCTGCTGGAGAATTAGTTGTGCCATGACATCATCTTCTGACAGAGGCTCAATCTCACAGTCAAGGCTTTGATAGATATAGTCCAATGGATTCACATCTGTAAAAATAAAAATTACATAAACAAAAATAATAATAAAGTACTTGTGTCTTAAAATTTCAAACAAAATGGAAAACAAATATGCCCATGGAAGGATAGGCAGACAGACAGACATACAGAAAGTAACAAAAACAGAGGCAGCAGTCTTCACCCTTAATTTAATCTATACAACAGATAACAAAAAAATGACCCTTGGACAGACAGATGGACAAACAGGACAGGAGATAGATGACCTAGTGCATGGCACCTCATTTAATACCATCCATAGCACACACATGTAAGAGTATATCAATACAATTAATCACTTTGCAGAAAAAAGTATTTCTAATCCCTAAAATTTGCATGCACTTCTACATTGCCATCACAAACAGAACTATTTATTGTACATAAATAATCAAAGGCCAAGATACATACAGTCTCTAAATTGAACAACTTTCAACAAGAGCATGGTCCTGTGACACAAGGGTAACTTAGCAACTTGATTGCCATTTGCACTTGATCGCCATGTAGAACAGATGGCAAATATTTTTTCTTCCATCTACTGCTTTGGTGTTATTGGTTATCCTTGAATTTCATCAGTATTCAATGACCCTTTGGGGAGGAACTGACCTGCTACTCTATGCTGTGCACCAAGCATCAAGTTTGCAGACAGCTCCAAATCAGCCATGTCAGCTAGATGCTGCATCAAGGTTTCAACAGTTTCAGCATCACTGATTGGCTCCATACTCTGATAGGTGAAGGCGTCGTTGGGTACCAGCATGTAGAAATCAGAACTCAATATGGCCATCTGGGGAAAGAACACAAATATTTCAAATTTTTTAATAAACACAGTTTTAAATAAAAAGTCATCAGGTACAAGCATACTAAAAATCTGAACTCAATGTGGCCATAGCAGAATACAAATATTCATGTTACATATTAGAAAAAACTGCATTGTCAGATATGAGGAAACCTTGGCATTCCGGAAAGCTTACCATCTAATGATCAGTACAAGATAACTCACAACCAAAAAAGGCATGAAGCAAGACTATTTTACAAACTTGCAATTCACTATTCAGTGTACCAAAGACGAAAGAGTCATCCCCAATTATGTTACAATGCAATGTCAAATTCACCAATTCGGCTTTGTGATATCAGCTTTCAAGCATTCATATATTAAACATTCATTATTTATCCATTTCTTCACCAATCTATTGGTTTCTCTACTTTTGTAAAATTAAACTTGTTATTAAGGTTATAGATTCCTCTTCATGAATACTTGACATATATTTACCTTGTCATGGATTTCAACCCTCTCTTTAATAGTTGAAGCATTCTCTAACTTTTTGATGAGGAGCCTAAGGACAAAAAGGAAAATTGTACCACTTCTATGGAGCAATATCTTTGAAAAGGGATACACAATTATTACAAATAGAAAATGATTCTTAAGAAGTTCAGGCTGCTTTCAATTAATGCTAATTGCAATTCACTGGAAAATATATCCCATTATTCTTATTTGTCAGTTGTTCAAAAACTCTCCTTACTTTTTAAAATTTTATTTCTAAAACAAGTTTAATGATATTACATTCACTGAACTGAATTTCAAAGGCAATGTTTATTTGATGAAAGAGTTCAATCAGCGTTCATGCTCTCATGGAAATAGTATGAAATAATAATAATGATTTTTAAAAAATTCTTTCTTTATAAAAAATGATAAGAAAAATATCTTCTTTATTCATAAAAAAAAAGAAGAAAATGTCATAATACCATTTGCAATCATCTGTTTATGAGCTACCACACTAAGAACTATGAATGAAATAGAAATGGTTTAACTCACTGGATTTCCTGTAGTTTTTTGAATGCTTGGTCTAAGACCTCTTTTTGTATGTGACCAAAAGGGAGGAATCTCTCAGATGCTCCACAATGCTTCATCGCATGTTTCAGCATGCTTGGTGAGGTCTACATACAAGAAAGAAATTCATAGAAATATCATTTATACCAGACTTAGGGAGAGAAAGGAAAAGAAAATGTCCAAATATACTGAAATTTGGCTCCTACTGTTTCTACATCACTTTCATACATATAATCTTTTATAAACAAAGATATTCCTCATTATTTTGTTCAATTTCACACTAAAAATTTCTCCAAAAATACATTACAGTAAAAAAGTTGATATAAAATTAAGAAACAAAATGGTTTGCAGAAAGTGCATTGAGAGAAAAAATTATGCCTACATAACAAAATGCACACCATCATCTGATAATTCTATTCTTTCAGAAATATTAACACTTGTGTGATCTACAGTTGCTACAATGACATTTTTTTACATTTTTTGAAATTGAAGTTTTTAACCATAAAGTTTTAATTTTCTATTAACTGTATTTTCAAATGACATAATTTTACACAGCAGCTACATGAATGTAAATGAATAACTTTATGTACTTTGAATGCCCATAATTCCCCTTTTAAAACCAATGAAGAAAAGTAGTCCACTTATTCATTCACTCATTCATGTTCTGTTTCCAAGCATGCCTTTTTTATTACTGTAAGGAAGAATTCAGGGAAAATATAAATAAAACCACTCTCAGAAATTATCTTATCCTTGATGCAATATTGGGGGAAATTTTTGTTAACTATGAAAAATTATCTAATAAGAGCATAGAGATTACTTACGAGTGTTTGCAGTAATTCCTGTGTCCCTGAGTGTAGTTTGGATGGTTTCTCTGACTTGAGGTTGAACTCTACATTCTTTACTGTTCTCCTGTCAAAGTATGGATCTGTTCTCACAAGATTGTACTTCCCAGGA
This sequence comes from Echinometra lucunter, assembly GCA_029962745.1. NCBI lineage: Eukaryota > Metazoa > Echinodermata > Echinoidea > Camarodonta > Echinometridae > Echinometra > Echinometra lucunter. Next base: position 38,927,336 of record CM057152.1, read on the forward strand.
TGTTTGGAGAACCTGTGGTCAAAAGCATAAATGGTGTAGATTGATTTTAGATTACTGCTCAGGGTCATAGGTGTAGTAAAATATGCCTTTAAATGTTAAGAAACTAAATGAAAGAGAATCGTTTGGAAAGGAGTGCTTTTGTTACTGTTTGATTCATCTGCATAGGAATTACACATAAGTCAGAAAAATCTTCAACCCAGAAGGGACTTTACCACTAGAAATTTCTTCAAAGCCATAGACATGATGAATTAAAACTAAATCTCTCAGTTTTATCAATACTGAATCAATAATAGCCAAAGTCCCTAGAAGGACAACAGGCTGTAAATGTCAGGAAGCTTCACAGGTCATATTTCTCAATTCTCTAGAGATACCTCAAGGCAACTCACTAGGGCCTGTCTTGTTCTACTTAAAATCATGTATTTGCAATAACCTTAGGTTCTGCTGGACTGCTTCATTGAGAGCCCAGCCATCTCATATCCCCAACTTCTGCTCAAAGAGTTAGCAAATACTCACTGTTTCACCTCTGACCATGCATTGCCACTTTTTGCTTTGAAGATCTTGCAGAACTCTGTCACAGCATCTTCCTTGGTGCCAAAGGGAGTACGCTGGAACTGGCCTTGGTCTCCAATACGCCCCCATCTTGTGAGCAAAATGTACATGTCTTTCCCTTTGGCAAAGACAACCTGAAAATGACACATGTTTGATTCAGCAACTAAAATAATTGCATGACAATCACAGTAAATTGCTTACAGCATGATTATTGCAATACAACCACTTGTAGTTAGAAAATAGCAATTGCAAATAATATGATTTAGGTAACAGTTTAGGAAACCATTAGTTAGAAATGTGCATCATAACATTCATTTTAATGCCGATTGTAATTTTGGGCTATCAGAACAGTAACAAACTGCTTTTAGTACTGGTTGAATATGTCATGATGATAACGCATAGATTATCAACCTTATGTTTACAATAGGCAGATGTACCAGGTATAAAGTGCAATACATTAGGGAATGGGCTTTACAAAAAGGTTAGTTACTCACTTGCATCTTGTAGAAGTTATTCATACCATACTGGCCGTATCTGATATCAACTTTGGTCATCAATACATCATATGGAATGTCTTGTTCTGTGTCCATCAAAACCTCACTGTATACAGAAAAAAACCCCAAATGTTTTATCCTTCACTGACATTCACTGAAATAGATACACTTTTGGTTTAACCTAAAGGGATGGAAAAGCAAAATGCATGATCATTTATGATGACAACACCAGACCATTTTAACCCATTCGCGACAATGGGTCCACGTTTTGTGGTTTGCCGTGTTTACAAGAAAACTAGAAAGTTTGGTGACCCCAAACTTCGCCTGCCGATGCAGGAAAATTTTGGCCAATCAGAGCACTCATTACTTCGTCTCAGGACCAACCCATTCTAGAGTTATGAATTTTAGAAGACCCTTTATTGGACATTTCATCTCAAAACCGTACGAGCCGGCGATGAATATTTATATATGCTTGTCTCGCGCCAATACTGCCTAGTAACAAGGGCATTCGCGCGCTTGGGCAATATCGATATAGCGGCTATCGATAGCAACACGTAACTTGTAACTGTCTTCGTACTTAGAATCCGGCTATCTCAGCTCGCCAATTTCCCATCTATTTTATCTCTTTATATTTTTCTGTTCGCTTCTTCCTGTATATTTTCCCTTTGTTTGGAAAGGTTTTGTGATATATTTTATTCTTGTGGACGCGTAATTCGTGATTGTAATTAATTTTGGTGAGAATCTGGTGAGTTATGTTGACTTCAGTGAATCATTCGCACAGCGGTTGTTCGTGTAGTATACGTATGGCGTGTGGACTGCCTTTGTGGTGTACGTATTTGCATGCAGTGCAGAGTGCGAGTGAGAGTGCAGTGATTTTGTAGACGTTGCGTTTGTTTCAGCCCTGTCATTTGAGCTTTGAATTTATGCATTCCTCAATTTTGGTGTGTGTATTCGAGTGAATATAGCCGTGGTTGTTAATTTTTTACGGATATCTATGTGGATTTGCTTGTTTTGATTGATTTTATTTGACTTTTATAGGCTCTCCTATCTGATTCTAACTCCCGAGCGCATGCTTTTGTTGTGACGCGTGTGTGCCATTGCGTATTGTTGATGTGACTGAGTGATCAACTTCGTACCTCTCCTTCAGTCAAGGTCGATTATTTTGATAAAGCATTGAAGTTGAGTTTGGTTAGAATTTAATGGTCCGATCACTCCGATCCTTTTTTTTTTTTTTTACACTAAATTGAATGAAATAATTTTAGTGCTGTGCCAAGTGGCAGGTAGGTCTACTAACTCTTTTTCTTCTTTCTTTTGCTTTTTTCTGAAAGACATTTGCCCTCTTGGGCTTGCCTTGGCCCCGATGTAAAACATAAAAATATCTATGTAAAGGAAGGACATGAATACATTTACTAACACTGAAAACAATAAATACAAATTACTAACATTTCCCCGTAAATCTAATTTAGGGGGTGGAGGGGTGTTTTTTTTGGGAAGGGTTGTTTGAAAAGTAAATATAATTGTGTACAGTAACATGGCAGTCAAGAATTCAAAGGGAAAAGGCATAGTTTCTGAATCCACCTGAAAATGAAAATCAAAATTAAAACATCTGATAGATAAAATTTTAAAAAAAAGAAAGGATAACAGTATTTTTCTCAAGGGTGGCATTTTTATTTCCAAGTTCAAATTTATTTGCAAAAAATGGATCTGGTAAAATGCGTAGAGAGGACATGTGCTTCCTAGGACCCCCCCCCCCAAAAGGCTCTTGCGATTAGATTGATTTGACAAACGTACAAACAAAACACTGTTTACTTGAATTTATACACAACAGGGGAAGCTATTTGTCCTGAAATCTAATATTGTGAATTATAGATATAAATGTAAAACCTAAATAAAAATCCAAGGGATAAAAGCAAATCCCTTGCCTTTTAGAAACTACGAACTCATTTACTTGTATTTATGCACTTCAACAATAATGGGTTTATGGGTACTATACAAGCAAAAATAACATTTGAATGTTCATCAACATAAAGGGAAATGATACTCGAACTCATAGCCATAATTCCCACCAGTGTTATTGCATGAAGCTCCTTTGATCATGTTTACATTTTCGAAGAGACGGGGAGAGAGCTAGCTGGGTGCAGCGCAGGTGTCCTTCAGTCATGAACTGGACTACATTCCTGGCCTGGTCACTAGGCAACGTCAACGAGTCGTCTAGTATTTTACCAGACCTTGATAAAGCTATATTTATTTTGTTATGTTCTTTCACGTAAAATGACCTCATCAGACATAGATAAAAAATTTAATAATTGTAATTTCTTTATATGTGAGACCATTATAATCCACTTTGCTTCGTTCAATTTGGTAATCGAAGAACTATTTCCAAAAATATTCAAATTCATGACTGAATGACGAAACTATGGTATGCAGTGCTAGTGCAAGGAGAGATGATGACTCATCGAGCATGCAAGCCTTTCCCATGCTAGGCCTGGCTATCGCGATAGCACAGGTCTTTCGCTTTTGCGTACATAACCATTTTGGGACAGGGTGAATGATAAATCTGAAACAAAATCGCAGACTTATAAAACATCCAGCGAGGCCATTTTCGGAAGAAAAAAAAACAAATAAATCAGATTCTGCATACAAGCAAAAGGGATTAGATCATTCATTTTATGAGTTTGACTGACCAGATCCGTTACTTCTTTGTTGTTACTTTTTAGTTCCCCCTACACAGAGTAGACTAACCCCAAAAATCACATCACGTCGGCATGACTGACTATCGTGGAAAATGCCATTTCTCAATAGGGGTGCATAATTACGGATGACAGACAAACAAACTAAATGAGATATTTCTAAATGTAAGAAAGAAATTTTAGTACGATTTCCACACCACAGAAGATAAAATTTTCCAAACGGTTACTTTCACTGAGCATTTAGTTTCAAATGAATGATGGAAATCACACTCATTTAGTTTGGGAACAGTCCTGTAAAATTGCACGTCCCCGTGGGTGAGTATCGTGTCCCTAGACTTGTGAATGAGATTGGGCTGGCTTGTTGCCAAAAAAAGTTGCCGTCTTGAAGAGTGGCCCTCGTAATCCATTTTTAGAAAATCATTGTCGCGAATGGGTTAAAGGATATATCTTGAGTTAAGAAGCTAAAACAGCACATATGCGAGACATTGGAAGAAGAAATTTTGTGTGTGTGTTATTCTCGGATATACCCTGTTTAGAATCTGCATTAACCCATTCGCGACAATGATTTTCTAAAAATGGATTACGAGGGCCACTCTTCAAGACGGCAACTTTTTTTGGCAACAAGCCAGCCCAATCTCATTCACAAGTCTAGGGACACGATACTCACCCACGGGGACATGCAATTTTACAAGACTGTTCCCAAACTGAATGAGTGTGATTTCCATCATTCATTTGAAACTAAATGTTCAGTAAAAGTGACTGTTTGGAAATTGTTATCTTCTGTGGTGTGGAAATTGTATTTATTTTTTTCCCCTTACATTTAGAAATATCTCATTTAGTTCGTTTGTCTGTCATCCGTAATTATGCACCCCTATTGAGAAATGGCATTTTCCACAATAGTCAGTCATGCCGACGTGGTGTGATTTTTGGGGTTAGTCTACTCTGTGTAGGGGGAACTAAACAGTAACAACAAAGAAGTAACGGATCTGGTCAGTCAAGCTCATAGAATGAATGATCTAATGCCTTTGCTTGTATGCAGAATCTGATTTATTTGTTTTTTTTTCTTCCGAAAATGGCCTCGCTGGATGTTTTATAAGTCTGCGATTTTGTTTCAGATTTATCATTCACCCTGTCCCAAAATGGTTATGTACGCGAAAGCGACAGACCTGTGCTATCGCGATAGCCAGGCCTGGCATGGGAAAGGCTTGCATGCTCGATGAGTCATCATCTCTCCTTGCACTAGCACTGCATACCATAGCTTCGTCATTCAGTCATGAATTTGAATTATTTTGGAAATAGTTCTTCGATTACCAAATTGAACGAAGCAAAGTGGATTATAATGGGCTCACATACAAAGAAATTACAATTATTGATTTTTTTATCTATGTCTGATGAGGTCATTTTACGTGAAAGAACATAACAAAATAAATATAGCTTTATCAAGGTCTGGTAAAATACTAGACGACTCGTTGACGTTGCCTAGTGACCAGGCCAGGAATGTAGTCCAGTTCATGACTGAAGGACACCTGCGCTGCACCCAGCTAGCTCTCTCTCCGTCTCTTCGAAAATGTAAACAATGATCAAAGGAGCTTCATGCAATAACACTGGTGGGAATTATGGCTATGAGTTCGAGTATCATTTCCCTTTATGTTGATGAACATTCAAATGTTATTTTTGCTTGTATAGTACCCATAAACCCATTATTGTTGAAGTGCATAAATACAAGTAAATGAGTTCGTAGTTTCTGCCAAGGGATTTGCTTTTATCCCCTGGATTTTTTTTATTTAGGTTTTACATTTATATCTATAATTCACAATATTAGATTTCAGGACAAATAGCTTCCCCTGTTGTGTATAGATCTAAATTCAAGTAAACAGTGTTTTGTTTGTAGGTTTGTCAAATCAATCTAATCGCAAGAGCCTTTCGGGGGGGGGGGGGGGTCCTAGAAAGCACATGTCCTCTTTACGCATTTTACCAGATCCATTTTTCGCAAATAAATTGAACTTGGAAATAAAAATGCCACCCTTGAGAGAAATACTGTTATCATTTCTTTTTTTTAAATTTCATCTATCAAATGTTTTAATTTTGATTTTCATTTTCAGGTGGATTCAGAAACTATGCCTTTTCACTTTGAATTCTCGACTGCCATGTTACTGTACACAATTATATTTACTGTTCAAACAACCCTTCCCAAAAATACACCCCTCCACCCCCTAAATTATTTTAGGGGGAAATGTTAGTAATTTGTATTTATTGTTTTCAGTGTTAGTAAATGTATTCATGTCCTTCCTTTACATGGATATTTTTATTTTTTACATAGGGGCCAAGGCAAGCCCAAGAGGGCAAAAGTCTTTCAGAAAAAAAGGCAAAAGAAAGAAAAGAAAGAGTTAGTACCTGCCACTTGGCACAGCACTAAAATTATTTCATTCAATTTAGATCTAGTGTAAAAAAAAAAAAGATCGGAGTGATCGGACCATTATATTCTAACCAAATTCATCAAAATAATCACAGGTGACTGAAGGAGAGGTATGAGGTTGATCACTCAGTCACATCAACAATACGCAATCGCACACACGCGTCACAACAAAAGCATGCGCTCGGGAATTAGAATCAGATAGGAGAGCCTATAAAAGTCAAATAAAATCAATCAAAACAAGCAAATCCACATAGATATCCGTAAAAAAATAACAACCACGGCTATATTCACTCGAATACACACACCCAAAATTGAGGAATGCATAAATTCAAAGCTCAAATGACAGGGCACACGCCATACGTATACTACACGAACAACCGCTGTGCGAATGATTCACTGAAGTCAACATAACTCACCAGATTCTCACCAAAATTACTTACAATCACGAATTACGCGTCCACAAGCATAAAATATATCACAAAACCTTTCCAAACAAAGGGAAAATATACAGGAAGAAGCGAACAGAAAAATATAAAGAGATAAAATAGATGGGAAATTGGCGAGCTGAGATAGGCGGATTCTAAGTACGAAGACAGTTACAAGTTACGTGTTGCTATCGATAGCCGCTATATCGACATTGCCCAAGCGCGCGAATGCCCTTGTTACTAGGCAGTATTGGCGCGAGACAAGCATATATAAATATTCATCGCAGGCTCGTACGGTTTTGAGATGAAATGTCCAATAAAGGGTCTTCTAAAATTCATAAGTCTAAAATGGGTTGGTCCTGAGACGAAGTAACGAGTGCTCTGATTGGCCAAAATTTTTTCTGCATCGGCAGGCGAAGTTTGGGGTCACCAAACTTTCTAGTTTTCTCGTAAACACGGCAAACCACAAAACGTGGACCCATTGTCGCGAATGGGTTAAAAGCCATGTGCGACTGTGAAAGTTTTGGGGTACAACAGAGAATTTACATGGCAAGATGCAAAATCTACGCTTTCTTTCTGCGAGTGAATGGCAACAGTGCATGTAATTGTAGGTGCTAAAGGGTTAACCTCCTAAACCACTCAATTACATACCCTGCTTCCTTGAGTTGAGCATCACTGTCCACCTTAGGTTTGGGGTACTTAGGCAGTTCTTCCAAGTTCTTCTCATTCTCCTCTTTGACCTTGGTCAGCAATGTCTTGGCATCCTCCCTGAAATCAATGCTAGGCTCCCCTGCCCAGCTGTAGCCATCTGTCCAAGTACTCTTCTTTAAGATAGGAGTTTGCTATTGAGACAAATGTAGGGTTTATTAATTCATTAATTTGTTTCTGATATCCTTAAACTGTAGCACATATTTACAAATAAAAGTGGTCTATCATGGGACCTACTATATTTTATTACAATGCCATTCTAATTATAATGATAAAACAGCAAGATATTACAAAAATCAGAAGTGAAGATAGTGAATACATACAAACAAATACTGTAGTGTTCTTGTAAGCCATGTGTATTTCTTACGAAATACACAAAAAGTTTTCTTATATTGTAATTTATGTACAGTGCTAAGTAGTTTTGAAATTGAAAAGAAATAACTATGAACAGACATTTAAATATTGGTTCAAACTGCTGCATCATCTACATCTTAATACCTCAAATACAGCCTCTTTTCATTTATTTACACAGTTTTATAGCACAGCCTTTTTTGTGGCAATTTACAATGTTACATCTGAATGGAACTTTAGCATATTAATTCCAACCTACCATCTGAGGCTTCTTGATGCCTTGCAGCCTCTGTAGCAGCTCAGCCATAATATGAGAGCCTGCCTCCAGGGCATAGTCCAGTGGGGATTTCCCCTCAACATCTTTGGTGTCAAGGGGAACCCCCAGCTCATTGAATAGCTTCAGCATGTCCTCATTCTGGTATGTGCCATACTCGCAAGTACGCATCATGTGATGGATGACAGTGCGCCCTCTTGAGTCCTTTGCTGAAAGGTCGACCTGGCTGGTCTTCTTGAAAGGCTCCTCCTCTGTACAAATGATATGTGTAAGATGTAAACTTGCCTACAATCATGATTCATTGCTGTGGATTATAATTAAGTATGTCTCTGAAAACATAATGCATACCGCTTCACAATGAAGACCTGCTAAAAGTTGCAAATGTTTTCTTGATTCATACATGCGCACGGATGCATAACACGTTAAGTGGGTTCATTCACACTTTATGGCTTGACAAGATCAATACATATATTTACTCTGTGAGAGCAAATGGTCCTTACTTGCATCTTTCTCTTTCTTTGTTTTGTCATCCTCCTCCTCCTCCTCCTCCTCCTCATCATCATCATCCAAGACGATCCCATTCTCCTGGCTTCCATCATGATCCATGTCTTCTTCCTCCTGATCCTCATCCATGTTCTCCTCATCCTCCTCATCTTCCTCTTCCTCGTCTTCCTCCATATCATCGTCTCCTCCGTTGAACATAGCGTTACCTCCAGCTGGGTGCAAAGGTTAAAGAGGTGGGGTTAAAGGTAAAAAATGATGTTGTGTACTGGTTACGTGACTGCACTGACAAGGAAAGCATCTACAATATATTCTTCGATTCTTGTGTATGATGTGAGCATAAAATACTGTGTATTTTGAGGTTTTGAAATTATCTTATTTCATCGACCCTCTCTTTTCCTATCCTGAATTAAATTCAAGACTGAATTCTGAAATCAAGCCCTGAACACAATGAGACAATTAAAATAGCATCCAAGATGAAAACTTACGTTAGATTTAGTGAAAGGGATACTACACATCCAGATAATACTAATTATGTGACTTCTCTCTGTACAGATCTGAAGTAGAGAGAAAGTATAAAGGACGCTTACTTTGCCACTGCTTGACTCCAAAAAGGCCAAGTGTCCGCGGAGCAGCAATTGTAGCAATAGCTGCTGAGGATGAGTTCTTGCCTTTCTGAGGGTCATAGTCATAATTCAGGAGAAGCTTCACTAGATTGATGTCATTCTGCAAGAAACATTAAGAAAAGAAAATTCATCACTGAATAAGGAGTAGCTCCTTTTGGTGACTGATCCCTCTTGGCTGTCACAATGTGATCTTCTGTTTCATTATATAGTCTTTTACACATAACAAAAACACCTACCTACAATTACAAATTTCCAAATGGCAGCATGCCCAAAAATTACATTCTCATGTGAATAAATGTTATAATAAGAAATTTGTTTTGGGAAGAGAAGTGCAAGATTGTCTACAACATTCACTCTAAAAACAAACTACAAAGTGAAAAAATATCAATGGTTGCATGAAACATTCTCCAGTAATTGCTCTATGTCTAAAATACTATATAAAGTGAATTCCGAACTTCAATCCCGTACCTAAAACTATAGCTATCTCTAACCCTAATACTGAACCCAACCAACAATCCAATTGCGACCCGTACCCTGACACTATATTTTAAAAATATTATAAATTACAATAAGAGCATATGCTAGAGCACTTTATCACTCACTTTCTTGACAGCACACATGAGAGGGGTCAGCATGTCCTTCCCAGGGAAGTTGGGATCCACTCCCTTGTTGAGCAGGTACTTCACCTGGGCAAAGTTTCCCACTCGGAGAGCAGCCAGGAGGGGGGTGAGGTAACCAACTGGATGGTCATCGCGATGATGGAAACACTCCTCCAGCTTGTTAGCTGGGATGCTCATCTCTCCTGCCCCCTCCAAATCCCACATGGGAACGGGGATGGTGACATTAAGGGAGGCTCCAATCTCTACCAGCCAGCTGTACATATTGAGAATGCAGCATCAGGCCATGATTAAAATTGCTCAACTTATTCCAGCAAATGAGTAGAAGTTTCAATACCTAAGAGGTGCCAGTTAAAAATGAAGTTGATGCCCCACTGCCCTTCTTAAGGAATCATTAATCAATGACCATATCCTACAGATATGATGTCATGGAACCAGGGATGCTAACCTTGTACAAAGCACTGCAGTATTTTGAGGGATGAAAAAGAGTATTTTGGGTGGAAAAAGAGTATTTTGGGTGGAAAAACAGTATTTTGGGTGGAAAAACAGTATTTTCACTTTTTCTGCAACAGGCATGTGTTTTAATGCAATTTGGAATAAAAAGTATTTTTCATAAAAACTGCAGTATTTTTGATAAAAACTAGATGAATCTTCGACCACGCGTGGTCGAACTTTATGCCTCCGCCATTACAAGATCAGAAATAAAATGGCACTTCATGTTGCTTTATTTTCATTTATACAATGACATCTTTGACCTTGACCTTTGACCTTGTGACCCCCCAAATCTAATGAGAGCATTGCCCTTTCCATATGCATACATGAGCCAAGTTTGAGGTTGATCGGTCAAAAGGTTGTTGAGTTAAGGTGAAAACGAACCATTTCTATGTACATAATGACCTCTATGACCTTTGACCTTTGACATTGTGACCCCAAAATCTAATGAGATCACTGTCCCTTCCATGTGCATATATGAGCCAAGTTTGAAGCCAATCTGTCAAATGGTTCTTAAGTTATCGTGAGAACGAGCCATTTTTATGTGTATTATTACCTCTATGACCTTGACCTTTGACCTTGAGACTCCAAAATCTAATCAGATCATTGTCCCTCCCATATGCATACCTGTGCCAAGTTTGAGGTAGATCAGTCAAATGGTTGTTGAATTATGGTGAAAACGAACCATTTCTATGTATATTATGACCTCTATGACCTTTGACCTTTGACCTTGTGACCCCAAAATCTAATCAGATCATCGTCCCTTCCATGTGCATACATGAGCCAAGTTTGAAGCCAATCTGTCAAATGGTTCTTAAGTTATCGCGAGAATAAGCCATTTTTATGTTTATTATTACCTCTATGACCTTGACCTTTGACCTTGAGACTCCAAAATCTAGTCAGATCATTGTCCCTCCTATATGCATACATGAGCCAAGTTTGAAGTTGATCCGTCAAACGGTTCTTAAGTTATCGCGAGAACGAAAACGGGACGGACGGACGGACGGACGGACGGACGGACGGACGACCCGAAAACATAATGCCTCCGGCAACCACCTACGGTGGGCGGAGGCATAAAAACAGTATAAAATACTGCAAAAAAGAACAGTTGGCATGTCTGTGGAACCAGTTCCTTCTATCCTAGTAAATACTTACATGTATGTGAGAGCTTCTTGAGCAGTCATATAAAATAATCAGTCTATTTCTTTACTTCCAAAACTGTAGGAATCTGATAAAATTGTACTGCAGCACTTGATGCGCATACACAAAATCAAGTCAGGAAAATATAAAAACATTCACGTCAGGAAAATATAAAATCATTCACATGAAAAGAACTCATTATTCTCCTAGTATTCTACAAATATCAATAACCCAATTAACTGATTCATACAACACTGTGCACCATCTCCACTCCCTGGGAGTGTTCCCACTGCACGGTCATTATGACAGCATCTGGCAATCTCATTCATGACTGCTTTTGGCATTCTACTCAGTTTCTATTTTTCTCCTCGGTAAAGAGAGACAAATCTTAATTAATTCCTATTCAAACAATTACTGTTGAATCATTCTCTCTTTTACCTGACAAGATCCGTGTTGAAGATGGAACGCCTCCAGAAAGCTGTAGCCAGCAGGTTTCTACCCTTTGCATCAGTACTGGTCAGTGCCTGTTTACCATCCTGTTGCTTCATATGATCTAGAAATACAAACATTCCAAATATAAAACTAATTCATATTTCAAACAATTACATAAACAAGATAAATACAATTGCATCTTCTATATGCCTCTGCCAATATTCAGTTGACTTCATGTTTCTTGCGATGGACGGACACCCGAAAACCTAATGCCCCTGGCACCATCTTTAGCAAGCAAAAAGAATAGAACTTTTGAGAACATTGCAGACTTTGGAAAAATGACATCATTTTCATTTTCACTTCTAATGGTAGTAAACAAAGGAGGTACAAAAGTCCATGAATCAATTTTTCACACATAATTACATTAAACATATATAGTCTCCACAACAATAATCCACAACTTCAAACCTACTCCTTTTCCTCACTTTATTTGCATGTGTAAGGCATGCCTAGGATGGTGCAAGCATGAGAAAAGAAAGCATTGTTTATGCATTGGTAATAGTGGAACAGCAACAGCTAAAACAAAATTCAAATAGAGTGCTTACTCCACAATAGCTTGGCAAGCGCAATGTTCTCGGCAAGGACGGCATAGGTTAGAGGTGTACATTTGAACTGGTCGTAGCTAAGACTGACACCCTTCGAAAGAAGCTTCTCTGCAACCTGAAGGAAGAGGAAAAATTCAGTAATATATTGTAAGTTCATATCTTGGTAGTCTCTAAGCAGAAGGAAGGGTTCCTTTGGATCTTATCCATGGAATGGGGAAAAAATTCTGACACTTGGCATATAAATACTCATAGAGCATCTTGTAATGAAAAGGCTTACAAAGCTTATGAAAGTAGAAGGCTTCATAGTACACCAAGTATTCTTTCTTGAAGATAAATGTGGTTCTGAAAAAAAAAAGTCCTGAAAAGGACCTACCCACTTTCGACATTTCAGTAAGCACGTTCTTTCTCCCGAAGATGGTAAGAACCATGAAGCCTTCTACTTTTGTATGTTCTACCATCATCAAAACCTTCAAAGGATACTTGCAAAGCTCACGAAGTTTTAAAGTTATCACTGACGAAATAGTCATACATTCAAATATTGATTAGAATCTGTAGAAATGTCCCTTTAGGTTGCCATCCTGCAAGCTTATTTGACAATCTTTAGTGACCTTATGAGCTTCTTTTCTCATGAAGTTGGTGTTCAAAGATGCTTCCAACTCAAGGCTACAACATCTTAATAATTGCAGCATAGAAAAAAATGAAAAGGAAGAAAACCTCAAGCATATTCCAGCAACCTTAAAGGAGGGAGGCAAGATTCTACACGCTTTTCACCCCAGCCCTTTTCAAGTTAGATAACTATTTAATTACCTTGTTACAATGCTTATCAACAGGCTGCAAGGCCAAAATATGAAGGAGGTTCTGTTGTTTAGCAGCCACACCATCAACCCGATGTCCACGCGACTTGGAGATCAGGTTCAGAGCCATCTGAAATCTGTGTTCCTCAATCGCTGCCTGAAATCATAAATAAAATGTTATCATAATAATTTTAAAAAGACTTGTACTATCACTTCCTACACAGATTACTACAAAGATTTCAGTGCTCCATCTAATTTACAATAATTAGGTCTTTCTTTCAACATACACTCTTCAAAATTTCTTGCTATATGTCCTATGGTAGAACTCTTACTACACTGATGACATTCCATGTTTCAGGTGGTCCTCCCCTGCATCCATACACTGTCATCATTTGTCTTAAAGTGCAAATACTCAGATATTTTTAAAAAAAAGAAATAGGATTGGTTATGGCAAATGCTCCGGGCTTTATGCTGAGAAGGATATAGGGTAAGGGTTAATTTTGAAGTGAGGTTTCACATTAGTTTGGATATGACTTTGGATAAGACTTGAAGAGAAGAATTAAGTTAGTATAGGAGAATGGACCATGCAGCCAAAGTTGTCAGAGCAAGGGCTTGTTTCTCTAAAACATAAGTCTAAGTTCTTGGACAACCTGTAGAGACACAAGTTGTAGCATTGTAACATGTTTCAATGGGATGTCCATGAACTTAGACTTAAATGACGGTTTCAGGCAGGCCCCTAAAGCTCCGCCATTTTGTCCAGATCCATTAGAAGGCCAACCTAAGCACCCATCAATATTCATGAGAAAAAATGAATAATTCATTTTGTAAGATGATTCCAAGGAGTAGCGTGCGTTTGCGCAATAAATGCACAATCAATGCGCAACAAATGCGCATTAAATCAAAGTATCATAATAAAAGTGATATGCGCAATAGATATGAATAATGCAATGATAACGGGTGCTTAGGTCGGCCTTCAAATGATCCCAAAGAGGCGGGGCCTAATGCCATTCGCGTAATGATATCCGCGCGTGCTGCTTTTCGTCTAGTAAATCTATCATATGTCTCTGGTTTCAGGAAACAGGCCCCAGTTGTACAACACATGCTCAGGAGATAATTGCTCCACATGAATTTCATACACTAACTCAATACTTAACTTTAACCCGAGACCACACTCTATATCAAAACATTACGATAAGCCTATGCCTAATCTAAAACTCTACTGAAACCCTGACCTTTACGGTGTACCTCTGATAAAATCAAGCCCAGAGCAACTGTAGCCGGAGCATACATCAGGTCACCTGTTAGAGCGTGTATAATACCACTCAATATATGACAGGGGGATGCTTACCTTGATAGGTGTGATGTAAGGAACTTTAAACTTCTCCAATCTATCCATGAGCAGGAAGAGAATACCCTGCCAGCCATTCTTCACCACCCTCCTGAAGAGAGTCTCGGCAACAGTTGGCATGTCCTTCTTGTCTTTCTTCTTTCTCAGTGGCTTCCACACCCAGAAGTGCTCCTTCTTCTTCTCCTCTTCTTCCTCCTTCTTCTTCCTGGCCTTCTCTTCTGCTTCGTCCTTGGGAGGTTCGAGGCGGGTCACAGTTGCAGAGATGTTCGCTCCTTGCTGCAGGAGGAAGATCACCACACTGTACAATGGAAAAATTATAAGACAAAATTGTTATTGTTCGGAAAGTAACTTATATCTGATAATGCAACAGAACAAATTTTATTTTTTTAATCAAAGTCATTGCCATATACACAGTTAATGAGAAAATTTGAAGCTAGATGCCTCTACAAGAAAATAAAACGCTGAGACTAGACTGCAATATTGACATCACACTGTATACCATGACATCCAGATGTCGGTCTCGTTTTACTGCAGTATGGCAGCACTTCCATACTTGCATTATGAAGTATGTGGGACCAAGAAAGCACTTTTTTCCTGGAAAAGAGGAGGCATTAAAGAAATAAGACAGTGTTCTTCCCCCTGTACCCTAATGAAACAATATATCAAGGATGACAATGAACTTATAAGGTCAGTCTGAGAATAATGACAGCTAAAAGATCAAAGCTAATTGCTTGAAAATGTTTGGAAGAACCTTATCTTACCTGATATGTTCTCCCATACATGCCATAGAGAGCGGAGTGTTTCCAGCTGAATCTTTCATGTCCACACTGCTAACACACTACAAACAAAGGGAGAAGATAGGATTTCATTAGCTTTCATTGCAACACAGCATTAACTTTACCAAGGGCATGTCATGTCCATCATGCTATGTGCATCAATCCCTTCCAGGTCAATTTCCATGTACCATGATTTATCAACCAATCAACAATAACAACATGAAGTTCTTACATGGATTCAGACCAACCCATTGCACATCATACAAAAGTAAGGAAGCATTTGGACAACGGAAAATAAAGTCTTGGGGCATTTTGATGACCTCAAGAACCCATCTTCTATTGATAAACAATTCAAAACTACTCTGAGTATGTTTTTCTCAAGATGGAATTCAATTGCTTAGCTTGAGCCTTATGCAAACAAAAAGAAGAAATCATGTTATGATAATCTCATCTACCCAGGGGAGCCTCATCAGCATTAATAATGTCCTTAACTGAGAGCCATGCGATTATTATCACCCCATCATTACTGGGCACCCATTTGGTACACCTGGGTGGAGAAGTGCAACCATGAGTAAAACACCTTTTGCAAGGGTGGAAGCATCTAGGGAGGACCACACCCATCACCTCATATATGTGAATAAAGAACATTCACTAATACCTCAGTGCCTTCTAAACAGTTTGGGCTATCACACTCATATACGTAAAATCCATTTCAAATGATAGTGTGACTTACATCGGCAAGATCCATGAGGGAGATAATAGCTCCTCTGAGTGCTGCAGCATGAATAGGTGTCCGCCCTTGCTTGTCTGGCTGTCCAATCTTCTTCTTATCCATTGCATCTTTCAGCAGACTAGATGCTTCAATGGGATCTATTGCAGAGTTGTCACTAGCACTGAAAAAAGAAATATAGAGGCGATTATGAACATATCTCTAATGCGCACAAGGCTTTTAACTATGATTCTTTATCAAGCTATAGTTTAGGGGTATTTTCAATCTATCCATTGTATGCATCCACGGTTTTGAAAATCATTTTGTCAAGGAAATAATTTAACACAGGGATACCTTCCAAGAAGAAAATACATATATGTTTCAATAAATCAATTGAAATATCAATAAATGCAATCAGTTGTTTCGCTTATAAAGAGAGTAATATTAAAAATTCAAATCCAATTCTACTGAAAGTGGTTGGGAACCATAAGGGTTAAAAAAAACTGTTTTGAGCATTTGTGTGTGTGTGTGTGTATGTGTTTTTCTTTCAATTTGGATTTTTTCAGAATACGGAGTATTCACTAACCAACAACATTAAGAATTACTCAAAGCAAGGATACGGTACAATTTCACTACCTTTTACACAATATTCTATTCAGAAAGAAGACTAATCTACCATTTCTCCAAGATAAAAAGGATGGGCAGCTTTGCAATAGATCATCACACATACTTATCCATGTTGAAGAACAGATAATGTAGTGGAAGTCGTCCTTCTTTATCCTCGGCAAAGACATCAGCCTTGTTGTCTAGAAGGAACTCTAGGGCATCAGTGCTAGGGTCCCTTTCATCGATGTAGGTCTTGCATGCGTAGTGTAGGGGTGTCCTGCCCTTCCAGTCTCTGGCATGGATCCTGGCTCCTTTGTCCAGAAGCTTCTTCATGACCTCACAGATTGGCATGCTTGGTATGTCTGGACAAGAAAAAAAAAAAAAAGAATGAGGAACTCTTCTAAGCATATCCAATAATTGCGTTTCACATGTTACTGATTAGATCTAATATTTCCTTATCTGCTGATGCTTGCTTTTGGACAATAGTCCCCTCAGAACCTGGAAAAGACCAAGCATGCAGTAATGTAATACATCAAATGACAATCTGTTTGCAACCCTGTTATACTTGCAAAGTTATTCAAGTTTCATAAGCATCACGAACAGATGCTGCTAAGGATCCCTTAAGGCTTGTTAAAATATGAGGCGACAGATCCCTGCAACACTATGTGTTCAGATATGACGCGACAAGCCACCCTACTTATGTTAACCAACATGCATTAATGCATCAATGCTCAAATAAAAACGAGTTTTGTCAAAAGTTGCGCAGATAAAACGAATCATGACAACATATTTTGCACTAAATTTTTTATGAAATTGGTCCACACCTATTTGCAGCCAGGCGACACAAAAAATGTCTCCTGCCTTGGGAACACTTGTACACTAAAAATGTTGCAAGGATTTGTCTCCTTATATCTGAACAAGCCTTTAGTCTTGCTCCACCTCAGTGGCTTGACAGAAAGTGACAGAATCATCTTCCTCAATTTATCTGGGCTT
Organism: Echinometra lucunter; assembly: GCA_029962745.1. Lineage (NCBI taxonomy): Eukaryota > Metazoa > Echinodermata > Echinoidea > Camarodonta > Echinometridae > Echinometra > Echinometra lucunter. The sequence goes on from CM057152.1 coordinate 38,944,882, forward strand.
AATATTCTGATTTTCCCCTTCCTTTCTAAAAGCTTAATGTATTTTCAATTTTCTACTCTTTATAAACCAATAATCTACAGTTATTTTTTCTGTATGCTCTGCAACCATTGAAGATATAGACTTACTTCGATGTGACATGGCGACGTAATGCAGAGGTGTTAGCTTGTTAGGTTCATTGGGAACATTCACAGTGGAAGGCGTGGCTAGGATATCAACCAAATCAAAATTATCCTGCCTGGAAAGGTACAAAAGAGCAACAACATACTGGTACATCAGGCAAAACTTGAATATTCCTATTTACAGCATTATTTGCATTACATCATCTAATCTGAAAACTTGATCCAAAATGATGAATAATAGTACCATTCATGTAAAAATAACTAGTAAACATAGTAATTTGCATTATAGAGCTAACCTCAACATATGCAGCATACTAGTAACTTTGATTCCAGCTACCAAGATCATCATTCACAATTAATATCTAAAGCCTAGAATTCTAGATCCAGACTGGCAAGTAGTACAAAAGCCTTTATGCTCATAATGTCAAGATTATCAATCAAAAACTGAAACTTACTGTAGATTAATCTCTGCTACATTTTGAGGGATGCACCCATCATCATCCCGCCAAAAACTGCACGGACGGGACCAAACCTCAGCACAGTCTCATTCTACCGTCTGACGATGATGGGTGCATCCCATCGAAACGTAGCAGGGATTTATCTACACTAAGTTTCGGTTTTTGATTCATAATCTTGACATTGTTGAACTAAGACCTAATGAATAATAACTTTCATGACTTTATGATCATAATTTGTAATCCATATCATTAACCAGTCACACGGTTGTATTAGGGGCTTGCAAATATATGCAATACATTTTTTGGCACAGGCAACATTTCACCTGCCAATTTCATCATACATTTATGTATTTTTATGTTTTTTTAATATATTTTTACCTCAAGGCAAGCATGAGGGGTGTGGCTAGTTTGTCTTCACATTCCTCCTGAGATGTCAGATTAATATCAGCTCCTTCTTTCACCTGATAACAAACAATAATAAAGTCTTAAAATAATATAATAGCCAAAAAACTTTAGTACTGTGCTTAATTATGATATGTATAAATGAATATAGTAGGACACATGCTCTAGCTGTCCTATCCACTATACAATCCAATAGCCATAATGTGTCTTGTGTGCAGTCATTCTTGCAGGCAAATTATAATTACATTTGACCTTTGACCTACAAACACGACCTATGATCGCAACTAACAGTGAGGTCCCGGTAAGCGTTCTACCACCCAAGTTAGGTTACAAATGGGCTTATGGTTCAAAAGTTACCAACCCCAGTAAAAACTTGCAGGTAAATGTTAACATTTGACCTCATTTGACCTTTGACCCACATATGTGACCTTTGACCCCTAAATAACATTAAGGTCACTGTAAGGCATGTACTGAAGCAACATGCTATCAAAAGATGGGACTTCTGCACATATTCTTTTTTTCACCATCTCTGACTTTGTGCCATTCTCTGTACCTATAACACATGTATTTACTATTTCTTGTGTCAATTATTATATTGCCAGATGGTCAGCAGGAAAACTTCCAGATTTCTCAGGACTAAAACGAAGAAATGTCAATTTTTCCTCTGTGTGCAAAGTCTAAATTGAAGAATCTTAGCAGCCTCTCAGGAATCTTCCAGTGAGAACTGAGTCTAACAAAATTATTGTACATTTCTCACACCAGGGGCCCGTAACACAAAGGTTTGCAATCAATCGTATATTTAAAACAACCTTTCTGATTGGTCCAGGTTCATCTTTTTGAACGAGATGCGCATGAAACAATGCTCTTGACTGGCTGTTACAACTTTGCGATTGATTGCAAATCTTTATGTTACGGGGCCCAGATGATGCAAATAGGAGAACTTACAAGTTTCTCTACAAGCGGGACTCGGCCTGCCTTGACAGCAATGAGGAGAGGCGTGCGCCCAACCTTATTTCTTGCATTGATGTTGGGTTTGTATGAGAGCATTATGTCCAGGGCTAGGAAGTCTGTCATCCCAGCTGACCTCTCATCCAATTCACACAGCAGATGGAGCACTGTCTTCTCGGCTGGTGCATTGTTTAAGGGGAAAAAGGAACTGATGATTAATTTCAGTGATAGATTGGACTCAAGGGGAAGAGATCTACGGGACACTTGAAAAGAATAAAAAAAATACTAGCAAGTACCAGGCCTTGTAAATAACAATTTACAACTAAGTAATTAATAAATGTGAGGTACAATAGGTAAATACTATCCCTTTGATACAAAACACTATGTATAACGGGATGAGGGAAAGTGAGGGGGAGGGGGGGAACATCCCTAACCTTGAAGGATCAAACATGTATTGGCACAGACAATGGGCCAATATACAAAATATTTATCATGTCTGAGCCACATCCTAGTCAACATGTAAGATCTGGTATAATATCACAGAAACAGGACGTCTTGTTTACACTCAATGGATGATAATTATATCAAAGAGGCTATGCACCCCTCTGTAGCTCTTACTTTTAAGTTCTGAAGGTCTTTTGGGGGTGGTGCACATCATTTTCTATACGTGTAATTATTGATGATTTTTCATCAGTTCAATCATCACATACTTCAACATGACGAAAGTTATGTGCTCTTTGTTTTGAGGATATAAATGAGTTTTAGGTACTATACATGTGTTACCAGAATACTAATGAAAGAGTCAATTACAGTCGGAAGGGCATTAAGTACGTAAAAATCTCTATGAGTTTTAAGTCCTTCTGGCTGTCAGCATATCTACATACCATGAACATCCCTCTTGTTGTCTATTGTTGGTACTGTAGCATTGATATCTGAATCTGATAATTCCAATAGTCGCTGTAAGATACAAAAAAATATAGCAATTAGCAAAAATTATTCAGTAGGGATGACAGTTGGAATTGATCACAGGACCAGAAAGTCACCTAGAATGAAATATTTCGTACACAAAGAAGGCCAAACTATTGCCTGAAAAGAAATTGGCTGGGCCTGAATTCAGGTTTTTGCCTGAAAACTGGCATCCCTGATTCAGGAATAACGCATACAGATTATCCCTTCACCACATGAAATCTATTGAATAATTGTGGTGTGTTTAAAAGGGTTTAAATAAAACTCTTCATTCTTTCATTAAACTGATAAATATTGCCATGTACATACATTTTCAGTCAAAAAAAAAAAAATCACATAAATTAGGCTAAGCATGGAATAAAAATATATTTTTTTTAATTCTGGTAAGCGCAATTGGTATTAATTTCTGACCTAATATAAAAGATTACCAATTTCCTTTTTTCCAAATCATTACACCTTTCTGGTAATGTGTAAATATGAAAGTTGATCCAGTTATTCATCATCATCTCTTTTAGTTGTGATAGCAATTTTTATCAAAACTAACATGACACCTGCAGACAAAAGATATTTGGTGCTGTGTACTCCCTACACAATGATATAACTATGTGTATTTGAGGAATGAGATTAAAACTACCATGACGTACATGAGTGTTTTACAATTTGTTTTTCTCACCTTCAAGAAGGCTCTGCCTCTCTCCAACTGCTCCTTATTCTGTAATTTGAAGTAAGCATAAATAATATTCATAAACATTTGAAAACTTAAACTTTACAGCATACAGACTTGCTTAAAGCTCCTTTCAAAAGTAGTAAATCAATCCAAAGTTGTTAAAGCTCATTATCATCTACAACATAAGCACCGCTTGTTCGCACCATCTTTGCTGCATGAATCCAATTTTCACCGCACAATTTGGACTGATATAATTGGGAAGTATCACTGAAATAACTTGCAACAAAATCTATGCTAAACTTGGTCAATTCAGCAAACGAGTCTCGGTTATCTCCTTTTCACCATCAATATCATCTCATCATTAAAATATCAAACATCATCGCCATCTCCATCAGTCTCTTCATATTCTTCTTCTACATCGTATCATCATCATCATCGTCATCATCATCATCACCATCATCATTCGCAGCATTTAAATCGGCAACATCAGCATCCTCCTTAAACTCTGACATTTTCACCATCGCAATCATCATCATAACCAATACCTTTACATATCTGTCATCCATCTTATCAACACAAAAATGATACAAATTATTCATTGCATCTCTAAGGCATACAGACATTAGTCTCACTGCGTCTCTACGGCAAACAGACCATAGTCTCACTGTGTCTCTACGGCATACAGACCATAGTCTCTCGTTCTCGGAAACGAGTCTGACACAGGTGATACTTATCATAATATAAAGTGGATAAATAACGCTACCATCATCATCAACACTACTATCCCATCATGATTATCTTTACCCTGTGTCTTGCGTTGGAGACGTATGTGACGGTCCATCTCAGGAGTGGAGTATATCCAGACGAATCTCTGGCCTGAGCGAGCTGCTTGATGAATGAATTGGTCTGAGCTCCAGGAACCTGAGCATCTGTGTCATTTGCAAGTGATTCATTCTTCATCTAGGAAAGAACATAAAATGTGAAAGATGTAGGTAAAACCTTGAGGAAAATACAGAGAAACAAGTACGCACTGATCCGACTTGGCAGCAGATGATCCGCCATTACTGCGTTATTCCATTTAACCCATTCATGACAGAGGGTCCACATTATGTGGTGTGGTTTAATAACTTTTGATGCAAAGCCCTAAAAATCATACCAAATAAATGAGCAGAAAGAGCAAAAAAGTCTACACTTACTGTGCCCATTTTTGTTGCATCAACATTTGTTGTTTGATGCTGAAATTTTGTAAAAGGAAAATAAGCATTAAAATCCTTAAATTGGCAATGCGATGAAAAAGTTAAAATTACTGTTTTTCCCTGCAAATTGGCAACTTTATGACTTCTCATCATACATTCTGTCGATTTATATTTATTTCAGATACATGATGTTTTATAAGAAAAATGTAGCAATAAAAGAAAAATGTTGGTGTTGCCAATTTGAAGAATAAAAGCTGATCAAATTAGGCTTTAAATAATTCCTGTCACGAATGGGTTAAATCATAGGTATGTAAACAATGTTCACAGTACAGCTTAGTGCAGTGTAGTGCAGTAATTTCATCTGTACCATAAAACAGCACTACTCGGATTAGATCTGAAGTTAGGTCTGATGTTAGATCTATACACCAAACACAGCTAGCTGTATGTAGCGCAGTAGAGAAATCCCAACCTACACACACACATGATGTCAGATGGGAGACACCGCAGTAATGGCGCTGCTGATAGAAGACTAAATAGAGTATATTTACATAGTGACTGCGCTATATAAATGATCTAATTATTTTTATTATTATTATTACACAAATTGATTTTCGGATCAGCATATATGAAGACTGCATAAGGGAGACTAGGACAGTCTTTATAGGCAGGTGGCCTCTTTACACAGGGTATTTTTTTTAGTAGTTTCCAATAGCCAGTAGTTTTCAAAGAAAACAAATACATCATTATTGTCATCATAATCATCATCATAATAATCATCATCATCATGTATTAATATCAGCATTTCCCATCTTACAAGGGATTTACTGACTTGCCTTCATAAACAAGAGGTCTTTCTGTACAGGCCAAAGCAGGTCTGACTTTACCTGCTTTGTTGACCACAAAATTTAACAGCTTTGTCTGAAATTATGTGTGAAAACCCCAACATTTCTATGTTGATGTACCTCATGCAATATTAAGCACCTTATGCAGTATTAAGCACTTACATTGTCGACCACAATGTCCAAGAGCTCCATCTGGTCAGTGTCAATGCAACGTTGGGCCATCAGATGCAGAAGGTTCTCATTGCGATCATTGGTGAAGTTGGTTAGTTTACTGCCTTTCTCCAACAAGAACTTGACCATGTCAGCATTGACTTGATCCTGTGAGTAAAATATGAACCATAAACAGAGCCATCACAGATTTAACCATCTCACACAATGTTTATCTGCATGCATTTTCAAATATCTGCTAAATATCAATGCAGGCTACAGGAGATAAAAGCTTCTTTTTTAGTCATTTTTTTCTCTTACCCTCTTGATTGCAATGTCTAGGGCTGTTTCTCCTTCAACAGTCTTGGCATGGAGATCACATCCTTTGGAAAGGAGGAAAGTTGCCATGTCAATGCTGATCTTCTTCCGCTCATCCCTCTTGTCATAGGGACCCTGGATGAAAGAAAGGTGGAAGGAAAAAAAGTGAATGTAGTAAAGATCTTGTGGCTGCAAAGAAAAACACATTTATTCAATCTGCTGAATTGGTCATCTCCTGTATCTCATCACCCTTTTTTACTTCCTGTCCTTTTCATTTTTCCCCACTTTGTCATTGTCTCTCTTTCATTCTCTCTCTCCCCTTTTATCTTACTCCCTCTATTTCTCTCCCCATTTCATTAATTTCTTTCTCTCTCTCTTTCTCTCCCTTCTGCTCCCATCTGTACATCTTGACACTTTCCAGGCAATCGCAAATTTCGTAGCTCACAATGCAGGCACAATTTCCTGAAAGGATACAATGAAAATATCTTCGCTTACTTTTCTCTGTCCGTTTGATACTCAAGTTATTAGGTTAATTATAACAACTTATCTAAAGGGTTTAGCTTCATTGTTGGATATAAATACTAACCTCATGAAACTTTGCAGCTGCCAGATGGTGAAGCTATTGGAGAAAATAAATAAGAATAAAGAAGTTTACTGAAAAACATTAATCTCCTGCTATGAAATTTTGCATCTTCATACGCTGCTTATTACTAGCAAATTTGAATTTCAATGGTCTTTAGTAACTAAAAAACCATGTATTCCTCAAATATATATAAACTGTGCATAAATGCTTATCCTGACAACTAAAGATAATACATCAATCATAAGATGTAAACAGGATACAATACATCTACATCAAGATCTAAAATATTCAGTGGCATAGAAATTATCTGTACTGGCTTTTTCAAGAGAACATCCTAAAAGCTGAAAAAGTAATACATCTTTGATTGTGTGACAATTACAAATAAGGATAATTTACTCTGAATAATCTCAAAACCATGCACCACACCGACTGATATTCTCAGGGAGTAGAAGGCATTCTTACCGCTGTCCAGTCATTAGCATCCTTGAGAGTCACATTGGCATTCTTTTCCTCCACCAGGTACTTCAACTGCTCCCACATCTCTGGGGTCAGCTGACTCACGGTAAGCATCACAATTGTCCAGCCGTCAGCATCACGGAAGTTCACGTCAGCGCTGGAGTCTTCCAACAGGAGATCTGCACATCCCACATGGCCCTTCATGAAGGCAATGGCCAGGGGCGGTACCTGCATTGAAGAAAAAACAATGGCAATGCAGTCAACTCCCAATGCCTTTCAAAGATCTTTGGAAATTATGATGTGAATATCCTCCTTTTATAAATGAGTGATACAAGAATGGAAAATTACTATCATGAACTTGGTTATGTTACTTACAAATATTTCTGTAAAGCGCTTAAAGACATCAGAGATGTATAAGGCACTATAAAAATCCAGATTATTATTTTTGTTATTAGTTCAGTGTAATTATTAGGGTTCTTGCCAAAACATTACAGCAATGATGCTAATTAATGCTAAGCTTGGAGTAATTCATGAAAAAAATACCAAACAGCAAATTCTCCCAAACAGGGTTAGCAAAAAGAAAAATAAATATGATGCATGCATTTGACCCACAGGTTGCTTCTTTTCTTAAAACCTCCCTTTAGGAGCTTGCTTATTACAGATGATCAATGACTGAATAAGATTAATGGTTCACATTTGTTTAGATGAACTCACTTTCCAATCATTGAGGGCATTGGGGTCTGCACCAGCAGAGAGAAGAAGCTTGAGCACAAACCACCAACCATAGGCAGCAGCATAGTGAAGAGATGTGTTCCCTGAGGAATCGCGTGCATTCGGATCACATCCTTTGCGTAGCAGGAATGCGGCAACGGGAACGTGCCCATTCATGGCAGCCAGTATCAGGGGTGTGCGCTTCAGCTTATCTGAGATATGAATGGGGAGGACAAGCGTTACATTACATGATACCACAGAAACTAAAAGATATGCAGAGTTTTGTGGTGTAATTATACAGTATTATTACAGAAAAGCCCGTACTTTAGTCTGAATGTGTATAATTGCATGTCAAATCCATCAGAATTTTACACTAACCTTGTAATGCAGGAAACAAATACAATGTGCATTAACTGAAGTCTTCCCAGTGAATTACTCTAAATAACCATTAAAACTGCAGAATAACAGAAACACATTGACATGTAGTGCCATCCAATTCATGGGTTCACTGCTGATATTCTCTTCCATAGACACAGTGCATTTTTCTTAAAAGCAAGAATGCAACTGTACCTACATATGATATCATACCCTCATAAATAAAGTAAAATGTGAACAGGCTGTTAAATGACTGGGGAGGACTTACCCCTCTGGTCAAGTATGGCCCCATGGTCCGCCATAATCTTAACCACCTGGAGATAGCCACGTTCACATGCCACCATGAATGGAGTGAGTTTATTCTTGCCAGCTGATAGGGGAGCCTGAAGGTTGGCACCATGCTTCAGAAGTGCACGTACAGCATCCTGACAGATTAAGAAATGAAACAAACAGAAATTGTAAGGGACATCATCTCGCCAACCTTCCAACACTGGGATATATTTGTACAGAGCATATCATGACACCAAACTGAGTTGAGGGGTAAACAGGCTTTTTGCTGTCCAATTGACTAATTTGGGTATGATTATGAACAGAATCAAGAAAAAAAAAGATATACAATAAAGAAAAAAAAATTATTAGGACAGCTGCATTGTTGGGGCAGCTACTATGGTTCTGAGTATGGAGTACAGAAAATATATGTAGCCTTGTCAATAGAATCCTCATTTAACTATGTTTTCCTTTATAATCAACATTTACTACTGACAGACAACATAGATTCAAGTAACATAAAAATTGTGCAAATGCTTGTAGATATTTTAGCTCAGATTTTCTGATTTAGATATTTTGTAGATATTTTAGCTCAGATTTTCTGATTTAGGAATAAATAGGCACATCTGGAGCTAAAGAAAATTTGTTTCAGATTTATTTGTTCACATAACCAAACCTAAATAATTCAGATCTAGATAATATAAAACATGACAAAATATTTCTTATTTTGGGTTGATTATAGCTTATAAAAAGCCTGCCAGATAAATATTTTCACAACTTTTCGATAGCAAGTTCATATGAGTACACAAGTTTGTACTCACAGTATGTCCATTCGCTGCAGCAAAGTGAAGAGGTGTCTGACCAAAGGTGTTTTTACGGAATACTCCACCCTTTTCATCTGTGTACAAGATTCAAATCATGGAAAATCATATAGCTCATTAGAGAATAGAGACAGACTGGTTATTTTGTATAGGAAGTATTTTTTGAAGGCCAGCCGAATATCTTCACAAATTAGTCTAAAGTTACACAGAGAAAAATTAAAGAGTAAGAGAAGCTGGGAGAACAGGTGAAAGAACAAAGCATAACCCTTGAATCATTGATCTCAAGGTAAAGAATAACACAAGGATTGTTTGTAGAAAAAATTCTGGTGCAAAGCAACAAAGCCATGTGGCATGAATTGAAGTTCTTATGTAGGCGAGGAGGTAAAGATTTTGCTTTCTGGCTAGAAGAAGTATTCTCCTCTTTCAATACATGAATCTATATATAATGTTACACTCATTCTTGACTGTATGCATGCAACGAAGTATCTAGGGCATGCACCTTACAAGCTTTGTTTTTATAGCTTGCCCCTCCGTTTTACTGTTTTTCGGCCAGTTCAACTTTATTTTGTTCAGTTCCTCAGTAATTCTGTTCTTTCTTTTACAATGTTATTTCATTATATTAATTATGTAACTATGAGATTACAGAATTCATATATTTGTTTTGTACATGTTTACTGTGAAACGGAAAAATGAAAAATAAATAAATCAAATCAAATCAAATCAAATCAAATCAAATCAAATATCAAATCTTTTTTAAAAAGCATCTTCAACCCTTAGCACTTTCAAACTACAAAATACTCAAATAGTCATCTTCAAGACAAAAAAGTTCAACATTCTATTCCTTAAATTTGGTGTTTACCTGATTTCAGTTTCTTCACAAGGACCTCAATGTTCTGTGTTCTGTTGAGTGAGGCTGCAATCATGAGAGGTGTAGCTCCCCGATTATCTGTTTCATCTGCAAACGCTGACCTAGTTATGTTAGAACACACACACACAAACAAAAAGGTATTTTGTGTTAATTCAATTAAAAAAATTAACATCATATATTTCCTTTGTTGAAAAAACAACAGAAAAGCATGCAAATACTTAACTGCATCTTATAAAGAGCAGGATAGGACATCATGTTGCTGAACCATCTTTTCCTTATCGAGACTTTGCACTTGGATTTTTTTTTAATTTGAAGAGTTCTAAAACAAGGTTTTAACAGAGTACTGAAAGAGGGTTTTAACAGAGTTCTAAACAAAGTGTTAACAGAGTTCTAAAACAGGAAGAACAAAACAGTACAACTTTGAGGACATAGATTGTTGAAATAATATTTCAATGTGCTTACATTTAATTCATTTCTGCTCTTCAAAAACATGAAGCAATATCTCAACCCATATCTTGGCACGTATATAAATATATACATATAAAATATCATGTTTTCTAATTTTGTTACATACGACAGTTTACTTCAAGGAAGGTTTCCGATTGGTCAGATTTGCTCTTCCTGCCATTACGTAATTCGTTATATGGCCACAACTGTAGTATATAACGCTGTATTTGTGTACAAAATCGATAGGCCAAGATATCGATAATTTATGAATTATCAAAACTTTACGAATTTGCATAAAGCATAAAGCGCACGGAGTGCGTTGCACTTTATGACTTGTGATGGATGTTGCAATGAAAATAGTTTGGTGAGCTCCTAAAAGCAATTTCCCGTGTTATATAGTGCAAAGTACATGCTCATTGTCAAATATACCATAAAATGTGCATCCATAGATAAAGAATTTCTCACGTGCATTATATCTCAACTTGGCCCATAGGCCTCGGTGACATATAATGCACTTGAGAAATTTTAAAGCTATGGATGCACATATGACAGTATATTAAACTCAAGAGCATGTACTATATGTATATGTTTTTGTAAATTGATTATTTGTTAAAGGTTATACAGGGCCTCCTGGAAGAACGGTATTGTATTTACTGAAGGGGCCGACCTATTAAATCAAATCAAGTACAAACCTTTGCAAGAGGAGCTCCAGAGGTCCAGACCCAGTGCAGGCTGCAGCGTAGTGAATGATTTTCCAGCCCTTAGTATCAGCTAGGGTCATCTCTGGCACAGCATTGAGCAGTTTCTCCAAGATCTTGGGGTTAGGATTGGTGGCAGCACAATGGATTGGCATCATCTGAGAGGACAGATTGAGAGGGAGGGTAAGATCATGAAAACCACTTCCTGTTATTTTACTGAATGCATTTAGAAAGTTATTTAAATAATATGGACTGGCCTTGATAGAGATATGGCATATATTGCCCAAATTAGATCATATCGCTCGAGGCTGTAGCCGAGGGTAATATGAATCTAATGAGGGCAATATATGAATGTCATATCTCGGAAAGGCCAGTCCATATCATAATTATTATCTACAAGACATCTTGAGCAAATTCGTGACAAAAATGAAAGTTGATGTATCTAAATTCACATTATAAAACAATGCAAGCGCTAACAGGCAAAAAAAAAAATCATTCCAAAAAATTAAATTTGCATTTAGATGCGTGCATTGATATGCTAATATCACTGCACGTGCACTAGATCGCGTTCGCGCATTTAAACCAAGTTTGATTGTTTACGTGTGCTCAAAATTTCTTGTACACGAAAAAACGTAGTATATCAAAAATATGGACCGGCTTTCTGAATAATATGGACATTTCTCTAAATTGGGTCGATATGATTTGAAAATTGACCTGCTCAGATGTCTTGTATGGATAATAATTGCATATATCCTTCCAAACAAATGAATATATGACATATAACATCGCCTCAATTGCTGTAAAAAAGTTTTATTGACTTTTAGAGCACTTGATATCACATTAACCTTGATCAATAATGATGTGATCTGTTTCATAATTTACAATTTCTTAAATGGATTTATGATGATCGGTCGGGCTTGGTTTTATGTAAACAGGATCCCTAAAAAAGATGTGATAACTCAATACTATGGGTAAGTTTATATGGGAACACTGATACAAAGAAATGAAAAGAGAAAACCTTTGCATGCTAACTGTTGATATCTAAATAGTGATACAGAAAACAAAGCTATACCTTCCCACCATACCGTTTGCTAACAGGGCTTGGTCCATCTTCCAATATTTTTCACCAATACTTAGTTTTGTAGCATACCATGGAGGGTGGGGGGGGGGGGGGGGGATGAGGGCATATGAGACTGTCTAAAAAAAAACTAAAAAGATAAGGTGCAAATTTCCAGTTTCGCAATCTTACTCTGTCACAGGTGTATGGTTTCTTCTTGACTGAGACTGGCTTGAATGGTGATAGCTCTGCTGGGTTATCACACAGCAACACCTACACATAAAAAAAACAACACAAAATTAATAGGACAAACATGGAGACGAGAGAGACACACACACAAACGCAACAGACTTGCCAACTCTGCAAGTCAAGAAATTGAGACAAATGATAAAGAAACTGTCAAAAATAGAGACATTCCTGAATTTCCCATATATTACTATAGAGAGATTTTTTTCAAACAAAATTAGGAACACAAGGTTGTAACAGGTGAATATTGCTCTTTCATTTTCCCCAAAATAGGGACAGTTGGCAGGTATGATGTAATATTGAATTAATAAGTGCTATCATCCTCGTAACTGAGAAAAGACTAATGCATGTTCAAGATGTCATTCTGAAGGATCACATTAAGAAACATGTAAATATTGTAAAGAACTCTTAAAAATTTTTTTTTTCCCAAATTCTTTTGTTAACATAAAATTTACTTGGCATTATGTTGCATTCAAACCATGTAGGTATGAATAGAAAAGCTCCTATCCCCCCCACACAAAAATAAATGATTCTAAAGGTCTTCATAATACTCCCTAAAGGCCCTGTCCCATACTACCATTTAATGATTCAGTCTGCCTCATCTAAATATTTATGTCAGACGGTGTCAAATTCAAAAATTTGTGGCCATGAACTAGCGCCGTCTGCCAACGTCTAGATACGTCTGTAAACCAGCTTAAGAACGAATTTAGAAAGTCCAATAAATGTATGCGTTCATTTCTCAGATGGAATCGTTAAACAGCAGTGTGGGACAGGGCCTTAACATTAAGCATTAATGAAATTATTGCACAACATTTTCTTACCTCAGAATGCAATTTGTTGAAGCCAAATCCACCTTCACTCTCAAAACGTTTGATGAGTTCCCCAGCTACTTTCCTGTTTCCTTTTCTGACCATTCTCTGAAGGTTCGATGCTACAGTATTCTGGGTATTTTAAAAAAATGCAATACACAAAAGTAGTAAGGATAATTGTGAAACAGATATTTTATTACACCTATCTTATTGCTGAACTTTTAAAACTCAAAAACAAACCTGCAACCTCTGTAGTTCCAAAGATACTCTGCTAATACTGCGTATCCCTTCACATAAAACAAGAGTAACACTGGGAGATAAAGCATTTGCTTGTACCGCCCCACACTGTGGAATGACTTCGCAACAGAAATCAGGAAATCGCTATCTTTAAATATCTCTAAATCAAAGCTTAAAGCACACCTTTTTCGCACACCTGTAACTGTGCACAGATGTAGTGGTTTCAAGCACATCAGGAGCTCTTGAGCATAGAAACTATACAAATATATTCTATTGCACAGCAGAATATATTCATATAGTTCCTGCAAGCTGAAATGTTTCATTATTATTATCATTTTGGCATCATCCAATGTTAAAGACTTAACCAAAAATCTTTAAAGTGCTTACACTTGTTTTCTGTTTACACTTGTTTGCTTTGGTCTTTCTTTTTTCCATAAAGATATATTTATCAGCTACTGAAACCAGCCAAAACCATCTTATATTTTAATTCTTCATGTAAATGTAATGGCAATAATTAGGCCTTATGGTCTGACATCTAAACACTGACTTAATAGATACTAGACATTTCAGATGTCTTGCTATAAATATATTTGAACCTCCTGTCTGATTCATTCACACTCAGATTACAGTATAGCAAAGGGAAGGTTGATGAGGGTCAATGGATTTCTAAAGGTTGGGAATATTTATTCACACATTACTAAAGTTGGAGAGAATTCATGTGTATTTCTCTTTCTCCTTTACAGTATTACCACTGATCATGCAATGTACTAGCAAAAAGCTTGTTAAAATGAGAAACATTAAAAAAAACAAAAACATTAAAGGTGTTTATCGTGACTTACTCTGACACCCTGCCTCTCTTTACATATGAGATCTACTGTTGAGAGAGTTACATCATAATCAGTAAGCTTAAGACCAATACTTGAGTCACTCTCATATACGTCTAAGCTGTCCTGTAATGCAAAAGACAGAATGGAAAAAGAAAACTTAATGTTGATAATACGAACAATGAAATTCTACAGAAAATGGTGATAAAAACTCATCTTGTCTATAAGACATTACCATGTTCTTTTGAAAGTAGCATGTAGTCTACAAGCAGACTCTACTTTGATACTTCTTTTAAAAATCAATATTCAGCAAATTGCATCTTGCCTAAATCATCCAACTACACACAGAATATATGTATATATTTTGTATGTGTAAATGTATAACAAACAAATAAATAAATACCTGTAAATGTAAAGCAAATTCACATGCATAATTACATTTGTATAGTAACAAGTTTTCTATAATGAAATGAATTTCAGATATTTCCCCTGACATCATAATGACTCTCACATCCATATCACATTCAAATATACTGTAAATGCAGAAATATTTGTAGTACATTAATTTTGCAGATATTGCACTATTTTCGGCAAGCGCGAATTCTAGAACTCACAAAGATATTAGCACAGTTTCTTATGCTTGTTTTGAACGGATGCCGAATTGCGCTTTAGCTGATTAAATGCATGTTTGAATCCAATTCAGTTTAGAGTACATTTGTGTAGTTGTGTCTGCCGTAAGCATTTGAATGGACAGCGTGTGTGTGAAATAACAAATGGAGCTGCGCTGGTTATTTATCTTCAAATGTGACCATTTTGAGTTATAGCTACGGCAGAAAAACCATTGTCATGCATTGAAATATCACATGTTGCATTTTGGGAGTGAGTAATTGTGCAGCACGAATTTGTTCTTGGGTCGCTCAGTGCGAAAAATTAATCACGCAAAATACAGCAATCAATTTTAGTAATTACCTTAAGGAATGCATCCTGACCCTCTCTCCCTCCTCGTGACACATTGATGGCCCTGACAGCATGCCCAAGACTCATGTAGTTGTAACTAGTAGAGAAAAGGAGAGATTCAATATAAATCAACAGTAATTCATATAATGATGGCCCTGACAGCATGCCCAAGACTCATGCAGTTATAACTAGTAGAGAAAAGGAGAGAGATTCAACATAAATCAACAGTAGTTTGATATAATGATGGCCCTGACAGCATGCCCAAGACTCATGTAGTTGTAACTAGTAGAGAAAAGGAGAGATTCAATATAAATCAACAGTAGTTTGATATATTGATGGCCATTACTGCATGTCCAAGACTCATGTAGTTATAACTAGTAGAGAAAAGGAGAGAGATTCAACATAAATCATTAGTAATATGATATAATGATGACCACTACCACATGATCAAGACTCATGTAGTTGTAACTAGTAGAGAAAAGGAGAGAGATTCAATATAAATCAACAATAAATTGATATTTTGATGGCCCTCACATCAATGGACTACAGATATCAAGGAGGGGAAGAAGGGAAAGCAAAAAAGAGAGGAAGCGAAGGGAATAAGAGAAAGAGAGAGAGAAAAAAAGGAGGCATTTTATCTTCCCTTGAATGCTGAATTAAGGCTCGAAGAGGGAAACCCCGCAATTTCTTCTTTTGCCCCTTACAAAATGGCCACTGGCCAGTAGAGAGAGAGAGAGAAAGAAAACTTTCAATACAATCAAACACTGTGGTAACATTATATGAATTAGCATGGTGCAACGATATAGTGCTCATCCTGTGCATCAGGATACAGATGTGAAAATAAGGAGCTGACTTCCTTTAATTTATCACACCATTCACAAAAAACAAATTTCAAAACCTAGCTGAATACCAGTACTCAACCTAGCTGAGTACCAGTCAGAAGCTTACTGACCCCAAAACAGGCCTTGCGACTAACAGGTGCCCTGGACACTTGGGCCCCCCAAATCTTGGTCCAGACCCCCAAATCTAAAAATTATTACATAGGGCTCAATACAAACAGACCCTTAATGAAACTTAGGGTCCTTTTGGGGTCATTTAGGGTCCAATGAAAAAGGGTTAGAGCGGAGCTCTGACTAAATATAGTTCAGAGGTGAAAGGGGGTTTTAATCACCAAATATTTCCAGAAATTCTGCATGAATTTACATCTGCAGCTTTTTGTTTTCTATGTCTGTCCCCTTGAAAGTGAAAAATAAATTCCACATTCAAGCACTGAACGATCACGATCTTCACTGATTTAACCTTGCAGTGTCATTCAGCTAAGCTCAGTCTTACAAGCAACAATAAACAATCTAATTCTGTTTTATCTAATCTAACTTTTTTATAGCACTACATACAAACTCACCTGCCAGTATTTTCTTTTTGAAGACTATGAGCTGGCATCGCACAACGAGTTGGACTATTCTTCAGCTCAGTCAGAAATGCTCTGATGAATGTTTGACTATTAGCCTGCACAGAAATAGCAAAGGAATTCTTTGTTCTGTTCTGTTTGTATGTTTTTGTTTGTATCCCTTTTACTTTTTATATGAGCATGATGGACAAGTCAATTCAAAGGATTATTCTAATCATGTAAGCTTTCCAAAGTAAATCGCAACTGTTCTTATTCTTTCAATCCGCACTGAGAAATTGAAAACTCTTACAGCATGACGGAACTATGTTTATCTGAACATGATATATAGCACTGATAAGGGCTTTCAAATGATAAATCAATTCTTATTTCAATTCACAGAGCATTAAAAAGTAATCAATCATTTAAGCTAACACTTATGTCTAAATCACTTTGGGAGAGATCATCACCAGACATTAACACTAAATAGTACAGACTTGATAGTGAGACTAGCCCTGTAAATAACTGAGCTACAATAAAGAAAAGATGGAAGATATGAATTTATTGTTTGCAGGTAAATATTTGAATTCCTGAAAGCATGAAAACATATGACAAGCAGAAAGAAGAACAACAACTATTAAAGATGTTCTCAAGTACCTTGATAGCATATCCCAGAGCAGTCTCCTGTACAGCCACACTTCTCTGGATGAAGACTGAAGGCACTCTCTTGGTGTCTGTCAGGAGTTGTTTCAGGAGTGGCATGTCGTTGGTCAGGACGGCTCGTATGGCTCGTTTGCACTGGACTACCTTTGACACTTCAGGCATGCTATTCTCATTTCTGTCATTGTAAATCACAGTTTTAGCATGGTAAAGATAGTGGAAAAAAATTATAAGATTTTGTCAAGAGGTGAAAAATTCTAATGGTGCAGGACAAAGAGAGGATATGATATATGGTATCATATCAAGTCTTAGATCACAACAATAATTTGCTTCTTTTAGATCCAAAGCAGCCTACAAATAGATTCTAGATGCAGGGTGAATTAGTGAAGTTACTTACACTTAGTTTGGAAATAGACATCATCTTTCATTTCATATAATTTTTTTTTAAAATTTCCAATGGTGCAGGACAAAGAGAAGATATGATATATGGTATCATATCAAGTCTTACAAACTAGCCTTCAAGTCAATTCAAGACGCACACAGAGTCTAATATGTAAATTCAGGTAAAATTAGTTTGGAAATAAACATGATCTTTCAGTTCATATCATTTGTTTTTGTGACACGGCTACACGAGTTAATACATAACAGATATACAGCAATGCATTAAAACAATAGTAGTAGTTACATTATTGCAGCAATGGACAAAGAAATGAAAATAAAAACATGTGAAGGAATATACTCCCCACATGATCTTAATCCATTGTCTATGTAAGCCAAATGGTATCTGCACAAAGATTACATGAATGACAAACTTTGAAAGTGATGAGTACAAACGTTTATGAACTCTACCAGTACTTACTTGACTTCAAACATAGGATCTTTGTTGACCAGTTCTATCTTGGTATTGGGAACCAGTTTTCTGTTTGGGTCTAACTTGGCTCGTCCTTTGCTAGCTTTTTCCTCCTTTTTCTTCCCACCTCTGCCCTTGGGGATAGCTTTTTTCTTTGCTGTAACAGAGTAAGCATATATTTCAGGGAAAAAAAGGTATTCACAAGAAGATCGATGTGTTCTTTTTAAAAACAAATCATGAGTGTGTGCTATCTAGCAGTGTTGGGTCCGAGACAGTCTCAGACAAGAAAGAGACCGAGACCGAGACAATGATCCCCGAGACAGAGACACTTGTGTCCAGAACAGCTGAGACCAAGACAGAGACCGAGACATTAGCGTCCGAGACCGATATGAGCCACGAGACACCCAACACTGTAAATGCTTGAGTATAATGCGGGGGGGGGGGGGCTTAAACAGATGTGGGACTTTTGCCATTTTTGTAACAGTCATTGGGCGCCCGGCCTTCAATTCTGAATTTCGTTTACTTCTAGTTTTTTCCCCTTATGTATTTTGGTATGTATTCTCTGATTGTTAAATAAAAATAAAAAATCTACAAACTGTATTTCAAGGTATCCAACTCTGAATCTCTACTCTCTTTCGAGTTCTTTTTACTTTCAGAATGAAAAAAATGTGATTTTATTGTACAGACTGCAGTAAAGCAGTGAGATTAACTCGTCAAAATTGAGCTCTTTTTCAGTGTCTTGCCGACAGTGTCTCGGCCTCCGAGACACGAGACATTTCCCTTCGAGACAGAGACCGAGACCAAGACATTAGCGTCTGAGACTGAGATGAGACACGAGACACACAATCACTGTCTCAAGACACCCAACACTGCTATCTAGCTACCAATTTCTGCAAATCAATGCTGTAATTCGCATACTATGTCATCAAGCTAACATTATACATGTACATCATTTCAAAGCAATGCATATCAATGTATACCATCTATTTCCCATTGAAACATCTTCTGATACTGTACCTTCCCTCCCAACCACTCCACACATGATGTAAATCACCCAACCACTTTTATTCATCAAATGCTGCTAATCCTCTATCTAACGATATGGATCTGATGCTGCATATGTTGTATAAGCAAACGTTTTTACAGTGGTTTAATTTCACAATTATGTCCTTGCTAAAATTTTCCACTCAATAAATGCCTGTATTCAAGTATAGGAACATCATTCAAAAAATGAAAATAACAACTAGCTAATATGTCAAAATTGTCCCAAATCACTAAAATATCTGTACGCTAAATATTTGCTTACACAGTAGTCTATCAAACACTGCACATCATTCAACATCATAAATAATCAACACAAATGTCCATAATCCTACATCTTCACCGACACAGTCAATCATGCAACGATGTAAATGCTTTACATTGTAAATGTTCCTCCACATACGCACATATGCATTGATTAAAAAAAAAAAAATACCTAGGGGTCTAAGTGTACTATGCATCACATTTCTGTATCATGTAACACAGATTTAAGGGAGTACACATATAGCACCTTTGTTATACCACCAGCAAGTCTTGCGTCCACTATGTAAAAAAAAAAAAAAAAAAAAAATGTTTTTCAAAGCGGTTTGCCACTGCATATGTAAACAAGCTTTAAGAATAAAAAGTTTTGGGTGTTACCTTTTGCAGCAGCCTTTTTCCTCCCTGTAGATCTATCCTTGGCGCTCTTGAGAATCTTGGAAGCTACGGTTCTGGTCTTGGTAGGAACCTTCCTCCTGCGATTGGGTGTCTGTTTGGGCTTGGTTGGGGTGGAGGCTGCAGCCTTCCTCCCCCTCCCCTTAGAATTAGCAATCTGCTCTGAGAGCTGATCTAGAGAGGCACGACCTGAAGGGCGAAAGGTGTGATTATAGCAGTTAAAAAGCATCTCTCTCACCCATTATTCATACCAATGTTCCAAAAATGATATAATGATACTTGCACTTTAAACAAACTGTCTTGTAATAGCCCCAGGAATGCCGAAACTTTTAATAATCTGATAGGTGAGAAAAGTTGATATTCTTTTTAAATTGTTTGCTATTCACATCAGATTACTACATAATACTTAAGACATAAACATACCTGTTCAGAATTCATTTGGTATTCATAGGCAAGCTAAGATCAAGCTGCAATATTTCAAAGTAGTTTGGTGATGGATAAAGGCATGTGCAAAAAGCTATTGTAGATGTGTAAACAAACATGAATAACGAGAGATGATTTACCATCAGCATCGCTGAGTTGTCCCTTTTCTTTCTTGACCGAGATATTCAAAATCTTGTCGATCCGGGAGATCTCCGAATCGGGCAGCTTCTTCAGTCCCTTCTCTCCTGATGGTCGGAGCTGGACCTGTGTCAGGACACTGTCTCTGTCCACAAAGTCTATGAAGGACATCTTATAGATGCCTGGCTTGGTTTCCTCCAGCCATTGGATAGCAAGCTTGCGGCTGACATCATAAACTATCTTCAAGGACTGGCACAAGAAGAAACCACCTGAGGATAAACATGTAAGAAGGAAATGATATTGATACTTAATAGGATTATCGGCAGTTAATACAGTCTGGTTCACTAAATCAATTATATCTTATGGATAAAAGACCAAAAATAAAGCAGAAGAGGAACAAAAATAAACCAAAAACCAAAGAAAAGCACTTAATTCTCACATTACACAAAATCAGGAAGTGCTATAAATGGGTATAGACTTATATTTCTCCATGCATTCACATACCTTCGCTTCTTACAGCTAGATAGGCTCCCTTTCCAAAGAAGACCTCTTTCTTAGCTGATGCAGGGGTCCTGGTCTTAGAGGGCTTGGAGAAAGCCTCCACCACATCGGACTGGTAGCGATCGGCTTGCGTGCGTTTGCGCTTCACATTAGGGCTGCGCTGCGGACTTTCAGACTTGGCTGGAGAGGAGCGCTTCTGAAAATGGAAGAAAGAGGCAACAAAAAGATATTCAGATTGACAGGTACACATACATGTATGCATGTGTTTCAAATTGACCAATAAAAAGACTGAATATTCAATTAGCCTACAAAAAAGTAAGAAAGAATTTGACAGCATGATAGCATGAAATCAGTCCAGTACACTGTTTCAGTAAGTAATCACAAATAAAATATATGTACATTTCTTACTCATAACTAATTTTTAGAAACACTTAAGTACATTAAGGAACTAGCTCATGTTGTTAAAAATAAAATGTGTTTTCTTGACTTTTAAAGGCACACTGATGGTAAATTAAAGACAACTAACTCATTCTTTAAGAGCAATAAAAATCCACCTCGCCCATTATAATTCAGTGCCCACCTTCATTTTGAACAACAGCAAGATCCTGGTATGATGATCTTTTTTTTTTGTTGTTGTTGTTGTAATTATGTATGATGATCTGTTTTCATCTGGCTAAAGCGCTTCAAGGGCTCAAAGCAGACTAATTACAGTGCACATTGCATTTAATGATTATTGTCAACTCCCTACAAGACAGCATGCTACGTCTATCCATTTTCTTCCTATCAGACATCTAATGTTTTCAAAACAACTTCCTGATTCCTGATTCCCATGTGCACATATTAATCAAAATAGCCATTTTAAAGATTTTGAGATTTGCTGATTCTGGCTTCTTTTTCCTTGTCACCAATATCAGTCCTTTTACACCGAAATTTACTATTACTATTTTGAAAATGGTTACAATAGACCTGTTCACTAATTTTATGCATACTTGTTGAACAAATGTTTCCCTTGACAACTAAGAAGCTTGCTAGAGGCTTGCCCAACTTAGCAACAACTAATGTATGAAAACTGGCTTCCATCTATTCAGATGCCATTATGCCTAACAGGGGAAGTGAATAGTTGGTAACTAAGGGTTCTGGAGAGAAATGAGCATAGATTAAAATTAGTAATCAGGTCTATTGCAATTAAGAATGGTGTGAATTTTGTTCAAAGAAAGGTCAGGACTGTCACATTTCACTATGACCACTATAATAAAAAAAAAAAAAAGAGGGTCGATCTCTAGCTTACCAACACACATTTGAAATGAAAAATGTAATAAATTTGTACACAATCAATCTAAATCAAAACATTTTATCTCCCACCACAAATTTTATATGTTTTTAAACCATTTTTGAAATTATTTACATCTTTCTTTTTGTGATGGGTCAGTTAACATACAATAAAACAGCACTTGACTTTAACATATGCATTGAGTGTGAGATATGTTATGACATAGCTGTTTATTATTGGAAAACATTAAACAGTTTGTAGAATCGCTTCTGGTTTCTATGTGGTTTGTAACGCATCAATCAAATCAATGCATCTAATCTTTCTTTAAGGCTTTAAAGTTTTATTTTTTATTTTGTGAAAATTATTCCAGTAATTTATGGTAGAAATCATTTAGAAGACATTTTGCTATAATAGCAAACAAAGTGTTACAAATTCATCTGGATTTTTTTTTTCTTGACTGTGTTGTCTTCTTTAAGCAATGAACATCAAACTTCTTGATTTACAGGGAAGATGTATTATACATTTAAACATTTTTTTGCATAAATGCTTACAACTATAATAATCAACAAAAAAAGTTAAATATCAAACAGTAAGAAGCACAAAATACCTTTGGAGGAGCAGCACTACTAGTACTAGCTTCTTGCTCATCAGCCATCTTCCTCCGCTTCTGCAAAAGAAAAAAAAATGAAACAATGAAAAAAATACTTTTGTCATATCTTTTTCACATCGTCCATATGGCAAAGGTTCAGTCTGTATACTCTCAACCAATAAGAGCATTATGAGAAACCAAAACTTGAACTATAAATACTTTAATGGACCCCACGTCTGTTCATGATCAGCTTTACACTCAATTAATTATACTTCTACACACTGAGTCCAGAAATCACTCATGTATGTACAGGCCTGATAATAAACAATTTACAACTTAAGGCGCTTTCACACATGATGCGACAGTGTGGTACCACACTGTGGCGCCACACTTTTTTGTGTATGAGCCTATGGGGTATAGGGCGACAAAAAATGTCGCCGAGGCAGGACACACTTTTTTTTGCTGCCTAGATACACAAAAAATGCGCACCAATCAAATTTCTAAAAAGTCAGCGCAAAAATTGTTGCCATGAGATCGCTTGCGCAAGTTTTGACAATATGCTCTCTTATTGAGAGTTGACACGTTAATGCGTGTTCATTAGCATATGTGGTGACACAAAGTCCCACCATGTGTGAAGACGAAACAGTGTGGCGCCACAGTGTGGTATCACACATGTGTGAAAGCACCTTAAAAATGACATATTTTTTCTTATACTATTTGGAACTCTCAATTCCATTGGGTACAAATGCATGAAATAGACAATCATGAAATTGAATTCACAAAAAAAACATAAATACAGCAAAGAATTCAGCAAAACTCATGATCTAAATATTTTACAAATTAGACCTGGAATTGTAAGCCTACTACAACACAATGAAGGTGAAGACCTAATATACAATATGAAGAATAACTTTTAATTGCCATTTTAAAACTCAAAAGAATAATAGAGGCACGAGGAGCAAATGAACATTACATGTTTGCAGAGTACTGTATATCATGGGTAAACAGATCCTCATTATCCTACGATTGAGAGCAGTCCTGTATTTGATAAGAGGAGAAATGCCTGCGCATATCTTTTGTGAAAACGTGTACACACGCTGTAATCATAATGTCAGTGTGTACACAGAGCACAGTGTACTGTACATGGCCTTGAACATGTGCCATGCACAGTCGCATACTGTAAAACACATACATGTACAGGTAGGTCATTCAATTCTTAACAAAAGATGACTGGAAATAATAAGAACCTGGGATCAATGGTAGAATAGGCATCAGAATGAACAGATAATTTTTATTGCCTTATAGTAATGAATTCCATACGTTTACTTCAAAATACCAACCTATCTGCACACTTCCATGATTCTTCATAACTCACCTATGGCCATGTACATATGTATACAAATTGTCATAGTCCTATATTGATATACATGTAGGCTACTGTGTACACCATTCGCTGATCTTTTTGTGGACATAAATTTTTGTGAATGGGACTAGTCAAACCACTTCTCAAAAGATTAAATTCTCAATCTGAACTTCTAAAATCAATGACAATTCTACATACAGTACTGAAGTTTTTAAGATTTTTTACAGGGTGTAAAAAAAACAAAAAAACCTACCAATGATTTTTTTATAGCAATTATTCCTTAGACTTCTTTTTTCAATATTCTAGGAAATAACTACTGTTGCTCATGGCTATAACTGCAGAAGCACATACCGGTACTACAACGTATACAGAGGTGTTAAGTTGTGATCTCACAATGCTCGCTAATTACATGTAGGTACATGTACATCTGTACTTGCATATTTGATATTGCCAGTATTTTTGGCATGTTGTTGAATTTGCGATCCATTGTTGACTCGCAAAATAAAATCACTGTGAAATATATGGCATATGTAGTCCCTTAAACTTTAAAGCTTCTTAAATGTATATGATATTTACACAACCTTTAATCTATATGTACAAATGTATATATGTACAAATGCAAAGCTCAAATAGTAAGCACCAAGGGGGGGGGGGGGGGGGCCACTCAGATATACTGATGTACACATGCACGTCCAAGAAAACACGTAAGAAGGGGTCTTTTTTTCATGTGGAACGTGTAACGCGTGTTCCGTGTTAAGGGGTCCTAGAATGCTGACTTCCAACAAAAAGGGGTGCTTTTAATTAATGTGGCAGAACGCGTTAAGGGGGTAAATTTTCCATACCAGCGACAATTATATGAACGGAACATTTTGGGACATTTTCAGGGATTTTCAGTTAGCAAAAGGTGAAGAATGTGTCATTTTGCAAATGGTTATCCTGAATTTTGGGTCTATACAGGTTAGTTTAGGGGGTAATATTTCAATCAAACCCGTTTAGGGGGTTTAATTTTATGAGAAACGGCGCTAAATCCTTGTTAAGGGGTGTTTTTTCATTGAAGTATTCAAGTATGAAACCTGTTTAGGGGGTATGTTTAAAACCCATGGACACCCATGTGTACACCAATATATATGAGTGGCCCCCCTGGGAGTAAGCATTATAAAAGGACACATTCCACAGGGAAAATTTGTACACACTTCATATTGCAAGTCATAAAATACCATGTTGATGCACGTATTACACATACATGTAAGAAAAGCACAGTTCCCTTCTACAATGTACATGTACCCCAAATCCCTAATTCTTTCTCTAAAACGAAAATTAGGCTTCTGCACTCTAACAAGTTTTCAATCAAGATATAGCTGTGGTGCATTGAATAAATCATTGTGCAACACTGAGGTAATTTCTTTAAAAAGAAAGGGAAGGAGAGAGTGAGAGTGAGGGGGGGGGGGGGGTGGAATTTGGGGCAAAAAGGATAGTTCAGTCAAAAAGCATCAGAGCAGGAATGGCTTAGTAAATTTGTGTGCAGTCTGTCACAATGACTATGAAGCTCCATCTAAAATTTGTGAGCTGGTATGAGAAAAAAAATTCTTAAATTTTATACATCAAATATACACTGCTCATCAATACAAGCATTACTTTTAAGGTGAAATACATGGCATCAAGGACATAAAAAAGCAGGGTTTGATATTTCATCCGTCAAGCTGGTATTATACTGTAATCATATAACATACATCCCGTCATCATGATCTAGCAAAACAGCCAATATCTATTACAAGAGAATATCTACAGCAC
This sequence comes from Echinometra lucunter, assembly GCA_029962745.1. NCBI lineage: Eukaryota > Metazoa > Echinodermata > Echinoidea > Camarodonta > Echinometridae > Echinometra > Echinometra lucunter. Next base: position 38,970,965 of record CM057152.1, read on the forward strand.
TGTCAATGAAAAAATAAATACAAAACAACCCCTAAATAAAAAGGCAGAGAGAAAGCAAAATTGTTACATGTATTACATTCATATTCATCTTGATCAAATATACTTTCAAAGAACATACATGTTAAGTACTAATTTTGCTTTGTAAATTGCATGTAGTTGGGAAGGTACATATATGATACTGAAGAAATTGAAAAATAAGGCATTTAAAAACAAAAAGATATCATTTTTAAAAGAAAAAAAATCCACAACACATACCGGTACCCTGGCTCTGCTTGTAGAACGTCGTAACCACATACCACGAGTCATGGCTTATCAAATGTGTGGACAATCTCACCATAGACAGAAAAATAATACATTAAAACAATCAGCAGCAGCTTTCAGTTGCTTCCCTGCATCTTCCAGAAAATGGATAGAGAAAAAGCTCCAAAGCAAGGAATTTTCTGTCTAAAAATGAAAGCTGTTAGCAGCAACCGCAAAGAACACAGGAGTGTCTCCTATACGCAGTGCATGAATGCTGCGAAGAGCTCTATGCCGGCTGCCACAACCCACCGGCATTTATAGCCATATGCCCACATTTCAAATAACAAAGTTCAATACTGAATAGAGTCTCTCTCTCTCTTGAGCTCTCATGTCTGCTTGTCTGAACCTGAAGCTCTGACGTAATGACTAGCTATAGGCTGACTGGCTTGGTGCCAATTTCAAGGCTCACAATTCTGTGTAGTGATTGAGTGCTTATGCTGCCACCGGAACAGATGCATGCACGCAGTCATGTAAATAATGTTGCACATTAGAAGACATTGATCATGTGATTTACACAATGTACACTACAAATAATTACATTAAAGAGAGACAGGGTATTGCAATTTGGCAAAGGTTTTCAACTCATGCGAAAATGCTTTACATGGTATTAATCACTGGCGGTACAAAGTGATCCTTATTTACTCAACATGAAGCATCAAACTGGGCTTTGTACTCCCAGGCACTTGCAGAAACATGTCCTCGAAATGTTTTAAAGAGTGGCACAAAATAGTCAATATATGACACCTGATCGCCTCACTCCTCCTCAACCTAGAACTCTTATCTATTCTCATTCAAGGATGCTGGTACTTTCAGAAAGTCATATTTTCTTTCTTGTTTAATTCTTTTGAAGGTGGTATTTATTCTATCAATTTGATTTAAAATGGAAGTCCATTCTGCAAAGAGAGAGAGAGAGAGAGAGAGAGAGAGAGAGAGAGAGAAAGAGTGAGGTATTTATTTATATCAGAGGTAATAAGAGAAACGGATCAGTGACTAGACAGTGATAATCAGAGAATGATAGAAATCTGATAAAGACAAAAATGTTATTCTCTCTTAATCATCAAATTTGTGATGTACATGTATCACGACACAACTCTTGAACATTCCCTTAGAGTACATTTTCCATTTTTCATATTCTATCATTCCTATGTTATATTTGGTAAATTTCACAAGTTCATTTTTTTTTTACAATGAAAGTTTTCATACAAATGCATTTGTACATTGTCTCTATGAAAAGGATGTACAACTACATGTATGTACAGTTGTATACATACATGTACAATTTATTTCTTTATCTGAATATACAAGTGCAGTTTACATGAAAATTTATGAAATTCCAGTAAAAATCACGATACATTATAGATGGACTAAAAATATAAATGTACAATATGTTAAAAAAATACAGAGGTTTGTGACTTTGAATAATACAGAGTACAGTGGAAACTCGGTATAAAGAGATCTGATATAACAATATTCCTGATATAACAAGGTAATACTCCCATCCTAGCTCTTTATATTCTATTGTTTTTTAAACCTGATATAATGAGATTTCTGCTATAACAAGGTAATTTTGATGGTCCCAAGGACCTCGTTATACTGAGTTTCCACTGTACAGTTAAGTGACAATCGTTCACAGAGAGAGATTTTCTTACTACTGTACCTGTTGGCTTTTCCTTGAAAAAAAAAAAATCACTAATAAATCAGACAGGTTTTTAAAAATTTTCTACTTTTGATAAAACTAACTTATTTTCAAAGTGGACCTTCCCTTTACTTGATCACAATTTCTATTCATTCTGCCCCATTAGACTACATGTAGGTTGAATGTTGAACATATTAACAGAAATCAATTGAAAGTACAAACAGATACATTAAATATAAATAGAATCAAATGCACTAAAAAACCTTTATATAAAAACTACATACATGTACTACAGGTACAGTGTATGTACATTTACATTGTATTAAAGATTGAAGATCAAATAATTACCAAGGCTACATTTTCAAGAAGACTTCACAATAAATTGATCCTGATGAAGCTCTCAGAGGTGGCATGACTTGAATTTGAGGTCATAGGGGTCAAAAGCTACTTGAAATGTTTTCCCTTACTCCAAGGCACAAAAGAAGTTGCCTACATGTGCCAGTATGTTTCACATGATATGGTACACTGTACTTTAAGGTATTGGCTAACTTTGTGAGTAGCTGATTTAAAAAATTCTCAAACTAAGATGAAACATGTGTATGAGTACTTGTATTTGTACTCAAAAACCCTGAAACCAACCATAATTTGGAATGAAAAAGTGTAAGTTAGACGCAAACGGCGATTTTATTATCCTTCGTCTCACGAGACAATCACTAAGAGGACCACTTTGCTTGAATTTGAAAATGCCGTTATGTGCCTCCCGCCGCGTGATTCGCCAATACACACAGTACGGTAAGGTGAGTCATGCGTGCATGCGCACTCCTTATGTCTATTCTGTGCAACCGACCCTCGTATAGTTTTCAAACATTGGTTACATTTTTGATATTTAAAAATACTTCCTGTGGATATTAATATTATACTTTCAAACTTTCAGACTGGTATTTTTACACTATAACCCTTATGTTTATCCCATTTTCAAGTAACAAAACAAGATTTTTTAAAATCATAACAATGTTAACCAATGTCTTTAATGTAAAAAGTGGACATGCAACATAAAATGTACGATGTAGATGTACATGTACATACAGAGTAACAGAATTTTAGATAACTTTTTTTTGTGCCTACAGCCCTACACTGTACATGTACATGTAGATTTGACAGATAATTTTGAACTATATATTTATGCTAATTATAAGCCAATAATAATGTTCACACTAAAAATAGAAAATCTTTTTGAGGATTTGACCAAGATTGATCACTTTACACATGTTTACTAATACTAATGGAAAAAAAAAGGAACATTCCTCCTTTTCTACATGTACATGTAAAATGCATCACAAATAAATGAACTCTTTTTATCTGCCTCATATCAAAGCTATTTGTTTGCACACTTGTTACAAAGGGAAAGGTTCATAATTTGCAATCATCATCATACATGTTTCCATTCATGTACATGTAGTTCGACGATATGTCTAGGACCCTGTTTACACTCACTTTGTTAGAGGCTTTAGTGCTCCAACGTAAGTGAAAAAAGAAGACCGATCCAGAAAGCGATCCTGAAGATCATATATATATATATACCCAAAGTGGTCTTCAGGAGCAGTTCCTTGCTAGAGCACTCTAGAACTGCTCTAGAACCGCTTGAATGTGCAATTTTGTAAACAAAAGTGATCTGAAAGTGTTCTACAACCAGAAGAGGGTGTGACGATGCAGAGAATATGAGCTCTAGAGTAGAAAAAATAAATAAAACAAGTGAATTTGAGAAACAGTAGAAATGGAAGATGTAACTGTTGGAAATTGAAGAAATAACACAGTAGTAGAACATGTGATAAGAAAAGATGAGAGAAGGATAAAGTTAAAGGTATCAAAAGGACACATAGATAGAAAAGGGTAAAAACAACAAACAACAAGGATAGAAAGTAGAGATGATAGAAGGACAATATCAAGCAATATAGGAAAGAAAGAAAGAGAAGATGAAAGAAGGATAAAAGAAAGAGAAACATAATATTATTTGGCCAAAATTCACAAAAGAGGTTTAAACCAAGGGGTGGTTTAATTAAACCTCTCCTGGGTTTTTTAAGTGTACATACATGTATGCACAGTCCAATTATCTGCTTTCTTTAAGCGTGCACATAGCCAACATGCGCCAATTTACGTTTATTTTAATACGCATATGGAGGTTTAAAGGCATTGGCTAACTTTGTGAGCAGCTGATTTAAAAAATTCTCAAACTAAGATGAAACATGTGTATGAGTACTTGTATTTGTACTCAAAAACCCTGAAACCAACCATAAATTGGAATGAAAAACTGTAAGTTAGACGCAAACGGCGATTTTATTATCTTTCATCTCACGAGACAATAACTAAGAGGACCGCTTTGCTAGAATTTAAAAATGCCGTTATGTGCCTCCCGCAGAGTGATACACCAATACACACAGTACGGTTTGGTGAGTCATGCGTGCATGCGCACTCCTTGTGCCTAGTCTGTGCAAACGACCCTCGTATATTTTTCAAACATTGGTTCACATTTTTTATATTTAAAAATACTTCCTGTGGATATTATACTTTGAAACTTTCAGACTGGTATTTTTACACTACATGTATAACCCTTATCCCACTATAACCCTTATCTCATTTTCAATTAACAAAACAAGATTTTTAAAAATCATAACAATGTTAACCAATGTCTTTAAACCACCCCATGGTCTAAACCTCTATTGTGAATTCTGGCCAAGGAAAGATATACATGTAGAGAGAAGGATAGAATGAAATCAAAGAATAACATGAGGGGTTGAGGACTGAAAAAAAACACGAAAAAAGGGTAAAGCAGAGATTTAACAGAGAAGAGAATACCATGTTACAGATAAAGAAAGACAAAAAAATACAAGATGAAAGAAAATAAATAAAAAAAAAAAAAAAAAAAAACAACGCATGACTTGACAATCGAGCAGGATGAAACAGACTTAGATTCCATTAAAAAAATTGGAGATGTGCTGCCATACTAGCAACAGGAAGGAGCGGTTCCTCTCATGGAAACATCAAAATGTGCAGAGTGTAAAGGGAAACAATCCACGACCTACATGTACCATCCTTGACAAACCGCTCTAGTTCCCAATATTTCCTGATTTGCTAAGTTAATTGAATAGAACTCCTTTTAGAGGAAATCGCTTTTTATTTTCTTCATCAAACCACCATTCCTAATACTTTGTACATGCACCTGGAGTTTAGTACAGGTTGTCTGAGTTTGATGAGATGTTCCACTTCATCAACATGTACATGCACAATGAATACTTTCAAGAAATGCTATTTACCTGCAACACATCCAGGCTTCTCAGTTCTCACCAAGATTTTCAATACTAGCGGTGGAAACGTAATGTTCGGCAAGGAGGAAAAGTTAATGCATGGTACAGAAAACCGAATTCGTGGCCTTGTTTTGATTGAGTAACTTTTAATACAAAAAGTGCCATAGGCAAATGATTGGGTGCACTTTCATACTTAAATTTACACATGGTGGTATTTCACCTTCTAAATTTACCCATGGTGGCAAAAATGTTCTTTATCTTTACACATGACACATGGTGGCCCCGCCATGTGTAAAGGTTCTGGCGAGAAGCATGATACACTATAGGTAAGTACAAGCAATACCCTCTAACAATACAGATTACAGCAATGACATTTTCAATCATTAGTTTGAAAGTTTGAAAATTCAAACCAGAAAAGAAATAGTAAACATTTAAATAGACATCAACACAGAACCCATGTATGAAAATATTTTGGCCTTTAAAGGAGAATGCAACCTGGGCATCAGTGTGCTATTCATGAATAAAGATGACCAAGAAGAGTAAACAGTGAAAGTTTGAGCAAAATCGGACAATCTGTTCAAGAGTTATGAATTTTGAAAGTTTCAGTAAATCCCTATTATGGGGATCCTTGAGTTGGCAACTTTGGCAGCACCTGTGATGTCATCGTGGACAACTCTCAATTCATTTTGCACATAATTTTTCAAAAAAAAATTGATTTATACAAAAATTCAAGTCCAAAATCCACATAATTCTTCCAAAAATGTTTGCAGAATTGATATACAAATGTAGCCATGTCATGCTCAAACAATAAATCAATAGAATTTTTATTTTTCTTGAAAATAAAGAAAATGTTAAATTCCGTGTACAAAATGAATGGAGAGTTGTACACGATGACATCACAGATGCTGGCAAAGTTAGGATCCGATAATAAGGATTTACTTAAACTTTCAAACTTCATAACTCTTGAACAGATTGTCCGATTTTCCCCAAACTTTCACTGTTTACTCTTCTTGTTCTTCTTCATTCACTGGAAGCACACTGATGTCTGGGTTGCATTCTCCTTTAATGCACGATGAACATACAACAAGACACAAAGAAAGAAGAATCATTTTCAGCTCAATTTCAATGTTCTAATCTAGCCAGAAATTTTCAGAGCACTTTGTTTAACAAGATTATCAGAAAGCAGAATTAACTGCTTTCTTACATGTACATGTACGTATACATGTATATCTCTACTAAAGATGTCCAAAATATAACCACAAGGTAACCACAATAAATGATGGGCATTTCTTTGCTACATGCATTTACTCAAATCAGTGTACAACTTTTTTCCCTTCCGATTTAAATGTTCATGTTCATGCAGTTCATTTGCCAGCACTTGAAATAAAATATGTTCATTCACTACCTTCATAATGTGAAGTACATGTACATGTAACTACACACAAAGTGCTAAAATCAATAAATTGGAAAGATCTGAACTTCCAACATGAATTTGAAAAAAGATCATTTCAAATTCCTGGATGCAATGTTTATGGCCTTTGTCCCACAAGATACATGTACACACAACTTTTCAAATGGCAAGGCAAATTCATGTAATCCATTCATTAACATCCTTCCTCCCTTCCTATTGTCATTTTCATTTGCACTGTGTCATTCACACACAGTGAATTGGGTGGGTTCATCTTACAAACAAAGAAAACTTATGTTGCACCTCAAACCTGCTGAGAAAAGGCTCTGAAATCATTCAGTTATCTTTTGAATGCTGAATTCATAAGAACGACTCCTCTGTTCATCTGAAGTTTCGTGAAGGGTGAGCAAATTTTTGTAAAACCAGTTGGGCATAATTAAAAGGGAAGTCCATTCTTAGGGAATGTCGTTATTTGGTAAATAGCCAAATGGTGTCAGATTTTCCATAAGATCCAATTATTACATACATGTGCTTTCCATGTTGGAAAGCATGGGGTAATTGAAAATCACAATTCTCTCAATCATGAATTCATTACATCAAATTAAAATACATTGTAATCACTTAACTACACATGTACATCTCATTTTAAGTCTTATCTCATCACTCTGCTATTAAAGTCATAAATGCAAGTGAGGTATGAGAAAAGAAATACCGTACTGCATGTATTTGAACAGTAAAATAAATACATGTACTGTACTGTTGGTAGAGGCCCCCAGTTTACCCAATTGTGTACATGTAGTTGTTGCCATAAAAATTACCCTCAGCTAAAATGGTCAAATGAGGGAGCTGTTCCAGAATCTCAAGTTATCCCCATGGTACATGTATAAGGAACATTCTTTTTTTATTCACTCAAATACATGTCTTTTACATTTACCATCTTCTGTTCCACAGAAAATGACAAATACAATCTCCAAATCTATGAACTGTATAACAATGCAAGCATTTGTTTGAAGTTGTAAGCTAAAAATGGAAAGATCAGTGACCCTTCAAAATTATCCAGGAAGAGAATAACAAACACACAAGTTTTATGCATTTCAAAGATAACCCAAAATTTGACAAAAATCAATGTTCAGTGTATAAATGGAAAAAAAAGCTATATTCAAGAGGAATTAACTCTATACATACAATGTACTAGAGACACAAATGTGACACAATGATACGAAGCAACCTTTTTTTTAAGGACATACATGTAAAGGAACCTTTTTTTAACAGTTGTGATCACTGTTGGAGTTGGTTAGCGGTAACATCCATTGTCAGTTCTTTGTCTTCACCTACAAACGGATTCTGATTGGACCCAGGTTCGAATCTGAGTCATGTCTTATGGATGGTGATATTAAAGGTCAGTCCCAGACGTAAATAATGATATCTGATTGATATGTGACTGCAAAAACCCAATCACACACACACACACACAGAGTTGTGATCACCACTTCTGCAACATAGTACAAAGAATCTCCTGTTTGTAAATACAGTACATGTATGTGTTAAAAGTGATGGAAAACACTAACATTTGTGAATAGAGTTAACAAAATAAAACTGGAATGGCATGGCAGGCTTTTTCCCCCATGATGCAAAATTGCAAATGGAGAATGATCCCCAGCATGGACAAAAATATTTGTTTCATTAAGAATGAAGAGCAAACATATACTTTTGAATAATTTGGTTAACGATACATGATGGAATAGAAGTAAACGTCAACTTCCAATATACTTGACTGTATGATGTATTATTAGTGATCTTGACTTTCAAAAAATTTAGAATTTACTACATCCTACATGTACGGTGTATGTGGAAGTGTACATTATTCCAAAATACTTGACTTTTTGGAAAGGGCTTTGATTTTTTTGAAAATCCACTACAAGATGTGAAGATCTAATGTATCATTCAGAGAGCTGTACAAAGAATAAGATACATGTAAGGTTAAATAAATTGTTAATGAAAGTAAGAAAAAGTGAAATAATCTCTCGGTCAGAAAATGAAATTTGTAGGTGAACAGGTCAGTTATATGTAATATGAAAATTTTCACTTCCTGTTCCCAACAGGTAGATGAAAAGAAATCAAAATTTGTCATACTATACAACCCCCACAACTACGATCATATCCTAACATACATCAGAGACACGAGAATGAAAGTCTAGACTACGTGTACATAATAACCCGGCATATTACATGTAATTACTGATATTAATACACACTTCTTTCAGTATACGATTCCCATGATTTTAGGGACTCAATTCACTTTCTTTTTATTAAGCACGAACCAGTAATATATAGAGTTTTATTTTATAGAAATTGGAGGAAATTTTACCGGAGTAGACCTGAAGAATCTCTGTATAGCGCCTGGTGCACAGGACACAAGTTTGTCGACGCACCATCACTTACCACAACAACAACAACAACAACTCTCAATTAACAATTACAGTAAATCTTACAAAAGTAATGTTTAGTGTAACTGCCATTGTGAATGTATTGAAAATGTGTCTTCACTCTGAGGGTACATTTGACTTGGATGATGAAATCAACATGTTTTTCCTGTTTGGATATGAATATTCTGGTTTGACTTAGTGGAAATTTGAGTTGGGAATTTTGGACTTAGCCACATATTTTTCAAAAGGAAATAAACAGGAAATTCTGGACATTTTTTGTTGATTCGACTTACATGAAATTTGACTTATGCAAGGTTTACAGTAACCGTTTAAGGATGTTCCACAGTTGTTTGTGCGCATCCTGATCTGCGCATATATTTTACACTATGCGCGTGACGTAATAATGACTGAACAGCTGATTGATCAGCTGTACATAAGCTCAAATTAATATTGGGGGGGGGGTAAACACAAATAAAAATATTTTACTTACACTTTTTGTTGTTTCTTATACCGTTGGGGTAAGTTGAGACACTTTGTCCCACTTCTCCCCAATTACTTTTTGTTTGTATAAGTCATCATCCATTGATAAAGTACATGGAATGTCTTTATCATTAATAGAAAAATATTAATTAAGTCATATCGATCAATTCTTTTTTGCAGTTCATTCATGCTACCTCAGACTACTTTTGTGTAAAAAAAAATGTATTGCAATTAGGAAGAGTAACAGAATTTCACCAAAAACTGTCAAAATAAAAGGTAAAATTACAAAACGGTGATAATTTTTTTTGCAATATTTCCTAAGTTAGTATTGATCTTAATGTCAATTTACAAGTAAGTCTTAAGCAGGTTTTTTTTTTTTTTTTTTAAAGTACTAAAATTACTTTTGATAATACCCAACATTAATTTTAGACAAATGTCCCCAAAATATGTAATTTTAGCATTCTTAATACATGTAGTTTTGTCCCACTTCTCCTTGACTGTCCGACTTCACCCCTACTTCCGTATAGTTCAAAAACAAGCACATGCACCCCACTTTTTTTAATGTTTCAATCTCTTCAGTATACTTTCATCTACAATTCTAGAGAGAAAGATGAATATGACATGGGTTTTGAATGCTTGGGGCCATAAAATTGAGTCATCCGTATTTTGGATTAGATTCTCAGCATTTTGCATGTTTTTGGCACGTTTGTGTGGTTTTCAAGCCGATTCGTAACTATTAGGGAAATGATAGTTCAAAAACAAGCACATGGACCCCACTTTTTTAATGTTTCAATCTCTTCATTATACTTTCCTCTACAATTCTAGAGAGAAAGACGAATATGACATGGGTTTCGAATGTTTGGGACCATAACATTGAATCGGCCGTATTTTGGATTACATTCTCAGTATTTTTGGCGCGTTTTTGTGGTTTTCAAGCCGATTCGCAGCCATTAGGGAGCCGACAGCTTGAAAACGAGCACATGAACCCCCATTTTTTTAATGTGTTTACCCCTTTAGTAGGCATTCCTCTACAACTTTGCAAATTTTCATGAAAATGACATGGATTTTGAGTAAAGTGCGGCTTAAACTGTCCTTTTTATTTTTCGTGTAGATTCCAAGCCTCTAAGATTATGTTTTTTGTCCTTTTTGGCACCATTTTCGCCACATGAGGGCGCTGCTAGTTTAAAGAGAAGTACAGATGGCCCAGTATAAACAGTCTTTCCACCTTTGTCAGACATTTCGCTACAAATCTGGAAGGTTTAATGAAGTTTAATAGGGTTTTGACAGAGTAAAAGTGATTTATACTCGTTTGTTGAAATCTCTTGATTGCATCATTTTATCTGCCATCCAATTATGGCAACTTCAAAGTCCCGTAGAAAAAAAATAAGCACATGAACCTATATTATTTTTTTACATTTTTGGCCTACATAGGTACCAAAGTAACTCTATGCAAAATTTGGAGAAAACGACATGGATTTCATTTTACATGTAACTGTGGAACGTCCTTAAAAGAGACAAATTCTAATCCCTTTTCATCTGCCTTTCGGAAACAGAAAGTGAAAATTTTCATCTTAATAGGGGCATTCACACACAAGCGGAATTGAAATTTGGATTGCGACCCAAATTGCGACCCAAATTGCAATTTTTTTTCGAATGTTCACACTCAGAGACAGACTGACATGGGCGAGGAAGGAATGATTGCACATATGTACAATAGATGAATATCTATGTAGTTTCGTGTCCCCACCAGCTTCCTTTTTTGCAGCCACCTCATTTCTTTTTTATCATTTTTTTTTTTTGGGGGGGGGGGTTAAAAAACACCCCCAAAACACTACTACACCAACAACGACAATAATACAGAAAACCAAAACAATAGAAAAAAAACAATAACACCACCACCAGCTATGGATCTAAAATTTACTTGAGAGGAAAAGCATAACATTGCTAATGTGGGACAATTTCATTGTTCTCCTGAGTATTAAAATGTACTGGTACTTCATAGGAAATTTGAAGTTCAAAAGCCAAGTCAGAATGAGTTGTTAAAGGGTTTGAATAAAAACCCAACTCGATTTTTCTATGTGGGGCAGAGACTTTGTACAGACCTAAAACTTGACTTGCGCAGTTGAAAGAGATTTCGAAAAAATTTCAATTTTAAACTTGATACAATCTTAAGCCACAGTTCGTTTTCCAAAAAGACATTGACTTCTGATATTTTCCTATTTATTGAATAATTGAAGTCCATTTGCTTTCAAAATAGTAAAGTAAAAGCACATTCAGAAAATTCACTGAAGCAAAATATGATAAATATTGTGAAATAATCAGATTTTCTTCTTTTTCCCAGTTGCTTGGACCTTATTTTTCTCACAGTCAGTTCCACAATGTTCAGTAACTTCCAAAAACCATACAAATACTTGCTCCTACAAACACACTAAGTAGTAAAATACAGTGTCCTCTATTTTCTTCACAATTTCTGAAATATTTCTTATACTTTAACTAGTTTTTATAACATTTTGAGAAAGTTTATTAACAGAAAAAGAAAAATGTTTAAAAATCACACATGACTAAAAGCATACAGTGTACATGTACATGTAGGTCTACAATGCCATTGCCTAATGAGTTTATTTCAATTCATTTTACCCTAAAATTTTGCTTTAGCTGCAGGTATCTCTTAGATCTGAGAAGCTAGAAAAAATATAAAATATCAGATAACACGCATAACACTGGGGGCCACTTCTCGAAACCGTCATAAGCCTAACTTCTTGGACATCACATTAAAACGTATATAGAATTAAAACAGGTTTCAATGGGATGTCCATGAACTTAGACTTATGATGGTTTCGAGAAATGCAGCCCTGATTTCTATAATTACTCAGCTAGTATCCAATATTCAACAAAATATGAAAACAAACAAACCAACCCAATGCATTTATGTATGATAAAATACTCTTTAAAGCATGCATCAGATCACACAATTTTAACATGAAAAATTCAAAAAAGCTCCACACTGTGGGATGGGGGAATGCCCCCTCCCGCACATTCTCCAGCTTCACTTGGTCAGCCTTGATCGCTTCACTCCCTTGCGCTTCGCTTGTAATTGGCAGCCCTTACATATTGCCCAAATGCACTTCTGCCTACCGGTACATCCTTTTCCTTTTTACATTTCTAAAAGTAAGCTGAAACAAACACTTTTAATTTTTTGCTATAGTTATTTTTTTATTTGGCCTTAGATCGAATAATGTACATGTTTACAGTGTACTCTCAACTTCATTGCAGACAACAGTCGGCGCTAGTGCGCTTTCGCACCAGATGACTTAAATCCCATTCTACCATGCAAAATCACTCACAAATATTAAATCAAGTGTCAGAAACCAGTTTCGAAGTCTGTCCTGTGCTGTCTTCATGTATTTTTCCAGAAATGCTCTATTTTATGACAAATTCACCTGCACAATTCTCGCGATCGCACAGCTTCATCGCAGCTTGAAGATTTAGACTGAAATTAGCAGTCAATATTTCGTTGAAGCTGTGGTAGTGGTTTCTCTTCCTTTTTTCCTTTTTTTTAAATTTCACTTTTGCGTTTCAGCAGTACTTGATACGAGAAAGATTGCAGTATATACATAGAGATGGAAAACTTGACAAAGGAGGATAGATTAAAGACAATACGGTATATGAAGAGATGAAGGGAAGAAAAGAGATAAAATTTAGAATTTAAACCAAAAGAAACATAAGAAAATATGGAGATGGATAATATGAAAGCAGTTCGTAGCATACAGGGAGAAAGGATAAATTGGCAGAAAAACAAAAGGAAAGAATGATAGAGAGAGAGAGAGAGAGAGATGGATAAAATGAAAAGGAATAACAGAAAAATTGAAAGAAAAGTATATTGAAACAAAAAATAGAGATGGATGAAATGAAAACAAAGAATAGCAAAGGGAAAGACGATAGACTTAAGAGAAAGTAAAAACACATCTCTTTTAATATTGGCAGCATAAACTGCATTGGTTTTGAAGCTGCCGGTTGCATGGGGCATGGGGCATGAGGCAGGCAATATCGTGTTTCAGGTAATGTTAATTCTATTTTGGCGAGTGAATGTAGCAAGCGAGCAAAAAAACCAAACACTTCCCTTTTAATGATAATTGGTACCATAGTAAACTTTGATTTATTGTTGAAGGTCGGGGGCGGGCACAATAATGTGGGTGAGACGATCAATATTAATTCCACATGGCGAGTGAGCGAAAAAAAAAAAAAAAAACTCCACTTGTAATAACGAAAACAGGAAGGACGGACGGACGGACGGACAACCCGAAAACATAATGCCTCCGTCCGCCGTAGGCATTATACATAAAAAAATAGAAAAAGAAGACAAACCCTACCATAGCTTCAACGTAAATACTGACTTATAATTTCAGTCTATATCTTCAAGCTGCGATGAAGCCGTGCGATCGCGAGAATTGAGCAGGTGAATTTGTCATAAAATAGAGCATTTCTGGAAAAATACATGAAGACAGCACAGGACAGACTTAGACAGTGGCGGCACCAAGGGGGGGGGGCATGGGGGGGGGCATTTGCCCCCCCACTCAGAAGCTTTGCCCCCCCCCCCAGTTGCCCCCCCAGAAATTTTGAGGATTGAACAAAAAAATTATACAGTAATTTGTAAATAAGTAGATGTTGTCATAAGCATCATATTCAAGCTGTGAAGTGCTCTAAAATACCATTTTCCGCTCTTCAAAACTTCGATTGAAAACAAAAAAAATGGTTATTTTTGGCTCGCTTGCTTCGCTCGCTCGTCATATTTTTAAATTTCTTTTCTAAAATGCAATGAAAAACAAGAAAAATAGCCATTTTTGGCTCGCTCCCTTCGCTCGCTCGTCATATTTCAGAATATTTATTCAAAAACGCGATTAAAAACCAAAAAAACAGTTATAATTCAAATTGATATTAAAATGTGTGTAAGAGGAAAAAAAAAAAATCTAAAAATTCAATTATCCCCCCACTCCTCAAAGTGGATTTACGCCGGCGACTAAAACTCGCGCTTCACGCTCGATTTTTCCATACACGCAAAAAAAAAATTGACTGCCCCTGCCCCCCCCAACATTTTCTTTTTGCCCTCCATTTGCCCCCCCCCCCCCCACTTTAACAATCCTGGTGCCGCCACTGGACTTAGAAATTGGTTTCTGACACTCGATTTAAATTTTAATATTAGAGAGTGATTTTGCGTGGTAGAATGGGATTTAAGTCATCCGGTGCGAAAGCGCACTAGCGCCCAACAGTCAACAGACATTTTCATCAGAATCACAATTTGCTTCTTAGCTTCCACTAGTCATCGAGTCATTGACTAAAAGTTAGACCCTATTAATATGAAATCACAGTCTTGCTTCAAAAACAACATTCTACGCTACGTAGCCATGTTGGCATTAAACAATAATTTGATAATCATCAAATTGCAGAGGTTTGGCTCAAAGAAGCAAGATACAGCAAGTTCTTACTGCTAGCCTGGCTAGTCTATACCTGATGGCATGAACCCCACGCTTACACAAACAGTAATTCATGCACAACACAATAATTGCATTGGCAATGTACGCGAAGACCTCATCGCGTCCTCACTCAAATAACACAAGCATACAATACAAGCTTTTCAACGAGGGACCTCCCCATTGCAACACATGTGAAACAACTTGAAGGTCGCAAATTCTACACTTCTAGTAGTCTAAACATGGAATACACACTGATATATAGCTTTCACTTCCATCAAGAGTATCATAAATTAACCATACATATTACCAAACGATGCATTCATTGTAATATTGACTGATTCTGATAAAAAGGAGAAATTTACATACCTGAGTCCTCTGTCCTGTAATTTATTGGTACCGCTCGCTAGCTAGATCAACGCTATATTCTTCATGAGCTTGAACGTAGATGGCGGCAAACCACAAAGGTGCAGATGCTGAATGCACAACACGTAAAGCACGTGTTCTATGCATAGGATACGATTGAGCTGATCTCGATTTCCGAAAGTCAGACGCGACGCCCCGGCCCGGCGGCGCGGCACCATCGATCCGATCCCTCGACCCTTTCTCTATCTTTCCGGCCGTTTCCATTTCGGATCATCGCAAGCAAAATTATGGCGAGCACCACTAACAAACCAGCTTTTAGTTACGTAGAGGAAATTCAGCAGCGTACGAAATTGGCTGCAGAGGAATTGGAAATGGTTAGAATATGGCCTGATTTTTTTCCAAGTAAAAACTAACTATTATTAAAGTTAGAATTTAGAAATAATGGTGTTTAAAAATGAAATATGATAAAGTATTAATTGCGTTTAAAGTTAGACATCATAACAGTTAGTCATAGAATCTAACTTCATGCCGTAACTTTGTGGACTGTGAAAGTGAAATCAAGTGGTGCAATTTATCAGCGTGATTTCACAAAATGATGATAATAATAATGAAGGTGGTGATGATGATGGCGGTGGTGCTGTGCCTATGGTGGTCAGTGGTGGTGTCTGGTCCGGGTGTCTGGTGGCGGTAATTATGATGGTGATGGTGGTTGCATCATAACCAAGGTCAGGGACTCTGATCTGGATGAAGGGGTAAAGGCCAGGTGGCAGTGGTGATGATGGTGATGCATGGTGGTGGAGATCTGGTTAATGTGATGCATGACGAAGAAAGTGATGAAGCTTAATTTATGATGGATAATGATTGAGATGATGATCACTATGATGATGATGCTGAAGATGATGTTCATCTTCATGATCTTGAACGATGCAAAGAAAGACGATTCTCAATACTCGGTCTAACGTTAACTGTAAGAGGTGTTCCATAGCCATAGTTCTGCCATTGAAGGAAAATTGACGCTTTTTGTAGCTACAGACTTCTACTTATGACACATTTTGTCGGCTTTTTATAAACACTCCGGTCACGTTCTGGTCATGTTCTGGTCATGTTCTGAAATTATCAACTAAAAAATCCTGTGGTATCTTTAATGGGTTTCTTTTTTTTTTATTAATTTTTTTTTTTTTTTGTACAGTTGATATTTCAATTTAACACGGACATAGGCGGATCCAGGGAGAGGGCTGGGGGGGGGGGAACCTTGGGATCCGCCTATGTCCGTATTGCCCAAGGTCCCCCCCCCCCCCCCCCCCGGCCCTCTCCCTGGATCCGCCTATGTCCGTGTTAAATTGAAATATCAACTGAAAAAAAAAAAATGAAGGGGGAGGGGGCTTCCACCCCCTAGGCCCCCTGGATCCGCCTATGTCCGTGTTGCTCCAAGGTCCCCCCCCCCCCAAGCCCTCTCCCTGGATCCGCCTATGTCCGTGTTAAATTGAAATATCACCTGTACAAAAAAATTAATTAAAAAAAAAACCCTTTAAAGATACCATAGGATTTTTTAGTCGATAATTTCAGAACATGACCAGGACATGACCAGAATGTGACCGGAGTGTTTATAACAAGCCCATTTTGTCACTGTTTACTGTTACTGTTAGAACTCTCTTAGTCTCTTTATGGATACATGTACAAATTCATGCGCTTTTGCCAATGAATTCAATAATAGACCAAAGTTAAAATTTGTTCATATTGAGGTCTATGTATGGCAGGATGACCAGATTTTGAATTCTGAAATACGGGACTTTCTGGGCCTTGACTTTAGAGGGTCCAAAGGTACATGTAAGGCACAACAGGGAAATCATGAACGAGTGCAGCAAGGGAAAATCTAGGACAATCGGCTTCATTGTCATCTCTACAAATTAATGCTAACCAACAGTGGAATCCCTTATTGAAGCCCTGCTTGATCATTATGTATATATTGTTTGATGTCCAAATCTCTTCCAATTTATGGCTGAGGAGTTGTTTTATGCAGATTCTTGTATTGATTCTAATTCTACAGGATAATACAGATGAGGTATTCATTGTTGCTTTATGGTGCATTTATTTTGCATGAGCAAGAAGTCTAGTCACGTCAAATTCATACTTAAAGAAAACTTGGCATTTTTTATTTTGTGTTATTTGTAAAAAAAATTGACAGTACCTGGATTTTGGTAAAGTTATATTTTCAACATATTTCTCTCAGAAATATACAGGCCTGCCCAAATGTTTCAAATATGATTTAAAAAAAGACAACATATGATATTTCAGAATACCGGTACTACCCCCCTAAATTGGAATGTAAAGTTTTTACTGATGTAGATTTTATGTTTGATTCATCCATAGGTTAAAGAAAGAGAATGCCAACTGCAGGCCCAGAAAGAAGCACTTCTGCTCATGAGGAGAAACTATGATGCAGATATTGAAGAACGGCAGAGGGTCATCAATGCAGCAAGAGAGAAACTACCTGATATACAAGCAAAGAAAATGTAAGAAATATGAAGGTATGACAATAATAAGTAAATGAATACAGCCTTTAAGATGTGTCATCAATCTAGCTAACTACATATTCTGAGGTGCAGGTATCAAAGACTGTGTTCTGTCAATTCAATAGAATTTCATGTGGTAGATGCATGGTTATTGTTCCTTAACATAATCTGACTCCTGTCCATTAGATTTTTTAAAACTGAGTGAGAGCCATATCTTAGAGCTTACAAGTAGACTGTTGAATTAAAAGAATAAGATGAATAGATATCAGAGAATTTATTAGTCATTGTTAAGCCCTATTATAGTTTCAGTGAGGCCTGAAAAACTTTTTATTTTTTCTTTAATTTTAGGTGATAAAAGAACAAGGTCCTAGCTAAGCATGTTGTGCACACTGATCTATGAGATCAGTGTGCAGACAGAAATGACCAGATAGCCTCGGTTGACATTCCTTCTAGATTATAAGCTGAAATTCACTGGAAACAAAATAAACAAAGTCATTTTCAACTGTGTAAAAAATATCCTATTGTATGTATGGAAAATGTGAAGTTTGTTTTTAGCATTCTGGGACAGGATGTAAATTCTGTTGTGTATCAAAAACAATTGGACGATTGCACAATCACGGATTTGCAGGAACATCTATGAGATCAGTGTGCAGACAGAAATGACCAGATAGCCTCGGTTGACATTCCTTCTAGATTATAAGCTGAAATTCACTGGAAACAAAATAAACAAAGTCATTTTCAACTGTGTAAAAAATATCCTATTGTATGTATGGAAAATGTTGTGCTCTATCAGTTTATTATTTTGTTTTATCATGATAATTTTCACATATTTATTTTCAGGTTTGATGATGTCTTTGGCCTTGTGGACAGCTGCTACCATCAAGAGCTTCTGATATTAGAGCTTAAGGAACAACTGGTGCTAGCTAAAGCACTTCGTGAAGAAAAGGATTGCAGTGACATGCTGCAAGGTACGCTCTGCAATCACAAGTCTCATCGCACTTTTAATGCTTGTAGGCTTGGTAATGACGTAATACAGAGAATACAGAAACATGATTGGACTATAGATGCAAGCTTGGACAACAATTGCTCTGTGATCAATTTGAAATTCTATCAGAATTCCAAGCCTTGCATCTACATTGTACAATGTACCTAACCTGACATGAAACCTTGTAACAGCATAGCTGAAACCCTTTATCTTTGATGAGAAGACCTGAAGTAATGTTGCTGAAGGCAATGTTTCTCAAGTTAATATTACGAGAGCATTTTAGCTCCAGAGAATAGTAAACTCAAGGCTTGGTTATCCTCCTTTAGTGATGATATAGGGTTACACCCCTAAAGCATAATATGGTATCAGCTTTTTATGTTAGTGTGTAAGTGTGCTACCATTTTATTCCATCAAATTCAGCAAATGAACTGAAACCCAGTATTTTCATGAAGGAGTATTAATAATGAGGAAATAATACAGCCCCCCCCCATCTCTCTCATTCTCTTTCCCTGTCTTTAATGCATCTCTGTCTTTCTCTCTCTCTCTCTCTCTCTCTCTCTCTCTCTCTCTCTCTCTCTCACACACACACACACACATACACACACTCTCTTTCTCTTTGTTGCCCTCCTCAGGTCTCATAGAGGTTCAGGACATTCCTGATGATGTTGACCCATCAAGTGTGCTATGTTCCTGGTATTATCAAATGAAGAAACATATTCACAGCAATTTGAGTGAGTTCCTATTGTTTTCTTTCTGTCAAGCACTACGTAACACAATGCACATCTTCCAAATTTTGTTATATGAACCCTCAATTCCTCTCTTTCTTGATATATTTATGTAAAGTCATGTATAATGTGCTACTTTATATATTTCTAATTTCACCTTCGGTTTCTAACTTTTGCAGTAGAAAAGTACCAGTTGCATTTCTGAAACCTCAAAGGGGATGATATTAATGTGTTCTGTCAAAATCGTTTGGAAATATTAAAAAGCTAATAAACTGTAAACCTTGCAATTGGATTTATCTATGATGTAGATTGCCCTGCTGATGAAGACTGCTTCTACAACATCAAGCTATCATCAGTCCATAGAGGATCTGTGTCGGGTTCTTTTTCAGTGCCAAAGTTGACCTTTTCAACCAGATACAGGGGTTACTGTCTTTATCTCAGCATAGAAGAAACCAGGTAAGACTATAGCTGAAACCAGTGTTTCATACTCACATTGATGTGATCCCTGTGTAAATTGTATTACTGTATAAGCTGAAATTTTCGCGGGGGGTTTAATTTTCGCTAATTTCGCGATGATGTCCTCGCCAAAATTTCCACTCAGTAAAATGCCTATACTTGTATAGAAGTATCTTTCAAAACGTGAAAATAATAACTCGCTAATATGTCAAACTTGTCTCAAATCGCTAAAATATCTGTTCGCTAAAATATTAGCTTATACAGTAATGTTTATGAAGTTTTCATGAAGTTCGTGAAACACAAAATGCAGAGTCTGCAAATACATTCTTACAAGGCTCAGAGGAAAACTTCAGTTGCGTAAATATGTGAGCTTACAATGTACTAGTATACAGAATTGCTGTCGGGTGATCTAGTGATCTAGTGAATATCAATATATCCCAGAATTCTATAAAACAGATTCATACTCTACCAAAAAGTCTATTTTCTGTTCATTTGCAGGTCCTCAAGCCAATGTCCATCCATTCCACAATATGCCATCACATCAGATATACAGCTTGAAGGGTTAGAGGTGAAAGGTTGTGAATACCTGGAGAGAGGTCAGACTGTAGAGGAGTTCATCATGCAAGTGGTGTGGCCTCTCATGGAGAAGAATATCTGTGCATGAGAATGACTTCATCTATCAAAATACCAGTTTCCATTCATATTGCATACTGCAATTGTGTCATAGTCCAATTGATTAAACACTTGACTTGGGGTGTGAAGGTCATCGGTTGGACCCAAAGCACTTGGGTCCACTGATGAGAGATGAATGCATATTGCCACTCTCCACTCAGATATCAAGTGAGGACCTGGTAGCATAGAATTTCTTAAGAGCACTATGCAAGTATCCAATATTAATGAGTTAGTACAGTGGAACCTTGATATATATTTCTGTAGATAGCTAGGGGCTAAACCTTATTATATCAGTCTTGCAGGAAATCACCAAGTTATCTCTGATTACCTCTGATATACAGTACAGAGTTGTGATGGAGTTCAAATTCAAGTTTAGGTGTGATTGATTTAGATCATTATCAATAGACTTAGCTCTAGGGCTTAAAAACAATTGAAAATACAAAGAAATGGCTCTGGTAAAGTAACAGATGATTCATTTTCCTCAATCTTTTTTCAGACTTTGGTTATATTTTGTTGTACTGATAACTGAAATTGATGCTGGTCAATTTTAGATTGGTCATAAACTTACTGAATTGTCAAGTTTCAGAGTGTTACTCTTAAGGTATTATGTAATACTGAGTCCCCATCATGAATACTTCTAAAGCAATATGGTTGCAATAAGTGCTTGACCAAAGGCCAAGCATTCCTTGTGATAAATGTCTGAAGCTGTCCTTAGCCATTCATTTTCTGGAAACGATATTTGTTTTAATCAAACATGAATTCTGATGCGGGGAAAACTTTAGTGCAGAAGTAATTCTTACCATAAATGTATCTAACTACCGGTATGTAAATTTTGCTAATACTAAATTTTGTTATCTTGTTGCATTGCACTGATGGATATGATTTTGTTTAGTAAATGATGAAAAATGAAATTGATGGAAATGTGTGAATATATTCATTTAACAATTTGAAATATATGTTTTTTTTCTTACTCTCTCCCCTGATGTATCTCGCTTTGTCCTATTTTTTATGTCTCTACCCACTGAAGATGGTGCTTGAGGCATAGAGATCCTCACTAGAAGGCGTACTCCCCCCGATTGCTGTGTCGAATTGATCATGGAAGTGTTTCATGAAGAGTCTTGTTGGTGATTTTCACTGACTAATTTGCTCTCAGCCAATCAGATGCGAGGATTTTCAGTAGCTTATAACAGTTGTCAGTGAAAATCACTGACAAAACTCTTCATGAAATGCTCCACAGGCGGTCTGCCATCTTAATCCGGGCGAATCTGGGCAAAAATCAACATACCTAGTAACCAGATCACCGGCTATAGGGGCTTGGCTTAGCTACTGTATCATTACAAGGTGGATAAAGGCACCATTTTGGGCACAAAACTTTCCTTATGGACTAAATTTCAATTTTTTGGAAGGGTAACCACCCAAACCGATGTTGGGGTCAGGGGCAGGGGGCAGGGAGGGGGTGACCCCTTAAGGTGCTTAAATGTACATTGTATGCAAAGTGGTTGAGCTTTACAATGGAAAATAGGCATAAGTTTAGAAGTGAGAAAATTTTAAAACAGGGACTAGAAGATAACAAATGTGTCCCTCCCTGAGGAAGGGGGGGGGGGGGCTAAGGGTGAAACACCAAAGTACCACTTTGATAATAGATATGAACCGCTTCCTGCCTGTATGAGTAATGGATAGTAGATTTTAACCAAACTTGGTTGGAATCATCCCTAACCAGAAAGAACTTCAAATTATTAAATCGGGTAAGTGCATACTGAGAAATGTGTTTGTTGGGGCAGCATGACCCTTAAGTGCCCATGGGGCAAAAGTAGATACATGTAGTAGGTAATTTTGTCAATGAGATGCAGCTGGACTTTAACCAAACTTGGTAGGAATCATCCTTTTGCAAATGGAAATTATAATTGTTCATAATCTGATTGTGCTTTCATAGGCCTATTGATAAATATAATTTGTCATTTTTAGCAATAGGGGCACCTATATAGGAATGTTGTCCCTAGCCCCTTCACCTATTCCCTCATTAGGCCTACCCAATTTGAACAACGTTAAACTTCCACTGCTTAGGGATGATTCATGATATAAAATTTAGGTAAACTCAAATTGTGCATTATTGAGAAGCCCTAAAATGTGCATATTTAATGCCTCAGGCACTTTGGGTGCTACTCCTACACTTATGTTCATTCACTGCACAACCAGTAGGCACTTCGTGAGCGGTGACATTTTCGACCGGGGGATGCACACATTGCTTTCAAAGGAGTTAATTTTGTTTTTAAAAAAATAATTGTTTCAGAGAGCCAATGCCAATGGATGGCAAACTTTTCATCGAGTTTCATTTCATTTTGTGATTTTGTCTGTAAACATCTTTTTGATAGATATTATCTATGAAGCATCGTCTGCAACGTATACCAGGTTATACCATGTGTTTTTCTTTGGTATTCATAATATCATGAATATTATCCTATTAAATTTCAGAGCTCATACAAAAGCACTGCAGATCTCAAACGCTAGAGGCAACACCTTCAAAGTTTCACTCATCAGTGCCCTTACATAATGGGGACAGTGGTAGGATAGGTCAGTCATGTCCAGAGCCTTTCAAAATGGCCCTGCTCTTGAAGTGAGCAGCACAAACATACGTGCCTACCCTTTCACTAGGAAGTGAATCGCATCTGAACAACTTCCATGCCCTTATCTTAAAGATGATTCCAATCAAATTTCGTTAAAATGGTTCCTTACTCAGGAGACTTAAAAATATGTGTGCATTTTTACCACAGGGGTACTTTTGGGGTGTTGCTCCTGTCACCTTTTATTTATTTATTTTTGGGGGGTTTTTTTTTGGGGGGGGAGCTCTTGTAAATACATCGTTCCCTTAAAAAAAATCAATATCAAATCAATTATATTTTTGCCACACCATAAACTAAGTTAACCCATAGCAGTACAGAGCTTTCTTGAGGTCTAAATTAATCATCTTCAATCCTCAAATTGGCAATAAAATATATTTTTTTCCATGCTTAGATAGCTTGAAAAAAATAAATATGGATATAACATAAACCAAAATGAAATATAATTGTAAAATTTAATCAGAAATTGCCAAATTGAACATGGAAATAGTGATTATGTATTATTCACTGCATTGCCAATTTAAAGAGTTTAATGATTAGTAACAGTTAAACTGCTCTATTCGAGAACACCACATCATACGGCAATGGGAATGGGCTCAAAATTTTCAGTGCATTTTTCTCTTTCTGCTCATGTATGATATGTACTGCCGAACATTCTGGACCAACAGATACTGCAAAAGCGTCTCCTAAAGGTGACATTGTACCTCTATGGGTTAAGCTCACATACACGTAGCATACAGTACATTTCAGCACCCTGGGAAGAGTCATCCCCTCCACCCCCCCCCCCCACCCCTGCCCTAAAATTACAAGGAGATCACATTATAAAACAAATATATTTGGTCGTATGACTTTTAAGTTGCATACAGCGTTAAAGTGGTAAAGAAAATTGACATATCTAACTTGCTCCCATATAGTGGGGCATGTTATAATCCGGGCAGGAGCAGAGTTTTTGCCCGGATTAAGATGGCGGCCTGTCTGTTCAATTGCGCACAGCAGCACTGCGCACGCGCCAATGCAAAGTGAGCGCTCTGGTGTCAATATATAGGATCTCTATGGCTTGAGGCATTACTTTCTCATGTCGTCCGTCCATTCAGCCTTCTCGTTAATGCGATATCTCAAGAACTGTTTAGATATGAACTTCAAACTTGGTACTTCAATCACCATAGGTAGATGATCTGATTAGATTTTGGGGTACATGTAGGTAGGTCAAAGGTCATTGAGGTAAAATCCGCAGTTTGGAGTTTAGCATTGTTAACGCGATACCTCAGCAACCATTCCAAGCATGAACTTCAACCTTTGTGTTAGGATGCATTACCATAGTGAGACAAATGGAAGGATATATTTGGGGTTTAGTAGGTTAAAGGCCAAGGTCACCGAGGTCAGTATGCATGAAAATTAAAGATTAGGGTTTTTTTTTTACACCATATTGCAATTATTTTGAATGCATGTCTATTAGGAGACCCAAAGTGATTAGACTTGGGCTTTTAGGTCAAATATGAGAGGTTAATGAACATGTAATGAACATTGTATAGGTTTTCATTCTGGTTATCACAATAATTCAAGAAGAGTTTGAGCCACGAAGTTACTGAATAAAGGTGGAGGCATTATTAGGAAATGCAGTCGTATTCATCTTTTTACTTTGTCTCTTTTTTCCTCTTTCTCTCTCTCTCCCCCTTTTCTCCCTCTGTTTTGTCTGTCCACCTCACGGTTCTCACCTTTCCTGCCCCCTCTGTTCTCCCTCTTTTCTCCCCTCCCCCCTCATTAAACCGATACTCCATGGAAACAAAATAATGTACCAGACAACAATGTAGAAAAACAGCAAATAGAATAAATTAATATAAAACAATGGGTTTATTTGCTACAAATTTATGTACAGAACACACTAGTAGACATTCACTGATACAGGATATACCACATATTACATTCGCTGCACAGAAAGGGAGACATTAATCCAAAACCATGACTCTCGCCAAATTAAATACTAAGATTGACTCATTAAGGCATCACTGTTGATGTTAAAGAAATCAATGTCAGAACATTGAAATATCTTCCCTTTCTTGATGTCTTCAAAATGAATTTTGCTTACGTTGACAATATATGCTTCACTCATGTTATTAAAAAGTGTAACAAACAAGCAAATTTTCTTTACAAAATTTACAAACATGCTCCAAGATACCTAAATTTGGACGGGAATCTCCAAACTGCACCTTTCTCAGTGACAGATTTTCCTTGCAACCAGGGAATTTATCTCGAGATGCATGTACTCCTATGTTTATTGAAATACTTACCGCAACATGACCCCAAGATACATAAAATCAAAACAAGGATCATTTTAAAAGACAGGCCATCCAAAATGCAGTACTTTTTCACTTGTCAATGTCTTAACAAAAGCTGCAAACATGGCACATACACTGTCAGAGGTGCTTTGGTGTAAAGAAACTGCCTTTCCACTCACTAAGTTACTTCTTTGCTATAAACTTTTTTCGCAGTACATCTGCATTTAGAGTGACACTGTACTACAATGTATGGGATGCCAGGCACAAGTATGGATAAATTTCAATGGATAAAAAGGAAAGTGCTGTGTAAGCTATAATTTTCACGAATTTTGCAAATCACTCACCAATCGCAAATTCAACAGCATGTAAAAATATTGCCACTGTTGCATTTCAACCCGCAAAATATCCACACGTTTGTTTTAGCTCTCATTGTCGTCAGCACAGAAATTGTCGCTCACCGCAAGTTAGTTCCGTAGTCACCTCCAAAAAAACCCTCTAAAAAACCAAAATCTATCAAAAATGCAGAATTGGCACCATTTTTCCAAAGCACGCGGGGCTTTAGTGGGGTGGTAAGAAAGAAGGTGGCCCAAAATAGGCTATATAAATCAAGAATCAAGAAATCGGGGGTTATGACAGCTCTTTTGCTTATCACAAGCTACAAGTGTGATGGTATCGGAATTAAAACAAATTGAAAACCAATCAATCTGACCTGCTGCTATGGCTCTTTCATGTACTAATAATAAGTTATAGAAAGTCCCCATCTTGCACTGCACTCGTGCTCGTGAAATCAATGACTCTCAAAAATGTCTCTGAGCCTGCAATTCGTTAAAATATCTTTACGCAAATATACTGACTTATACATGCACAGTAATCCCTTCAGATGTATTTTTGCCAGAGGCACTTATACTTCCTTCATAGAAGCATCATGTCAAACATCTCTCACCTACAATATAACTTTGATTTTAAAGCTGTACTTCATAAACATGGGTAAGAGTAAAGAAGTAGTGAAATTGCAATGACTATGATTAAGGAATACCGGTACATAAAATTCTGTTCCAAAACATTCCTGCATCCTCAAGATCGTCTTAAAGTGACACTCCTGGTACATCTACTGCACCCACCATCTCTTACTCTACCTTTGGTTTTGGGTAGAAAACTTTTAGCTTCCAGAAACAATGCTTTAAATACAAATCTGAAGTAAGATAAGTTTTGCATTAGACATTAAAAGTATTGGCAACAAACCGTTTCAACAATATTCAGTGCGTCTAACAATGGAAATTTAAATGAACTCATTGATTTGCATACACACAAAAAAATAGTGAACTAAAATGGGGAATAATGGAAACACTCATTATAATAATTATATATTCCTTATACAAGGCCTTTCACATAAAAAAGTAAAATATAGAAATTAAAGGGTAGAATAAGAATTAGCAAGTGCAGAAGTATCTCTTTTGCCTTGATCAAGCAAGAGAAAAGAATATGTAAATGAGTGCTTCAAATTTCTTTAAAAATGAGCCGCGAGGCAACTTCACAAGAGAAAAACCCTGGTAACCACTGAACCGATATCTTCAAGAAATGCATAAACACATGGAACATACATTTGAGCCTCCTTCCACTTATGGCTGCATCATGACTTCGAAGGGAAGCCATTGAGTATTCCACCCTTTCCTAGGATCACTATTCTTATCCTCCTTGACCATTCACAAGCATACATGGTCATGAAATCCAGTTACTTGATTCCATCTC
This sequence comes from Echinometra lucunter, assembly GCA_029962745.1. NCBI lineage: Eukaryota > Metazoa > Echinodermata > Echinoidea > Camarodonta > Echinometridae > Echinometra > Echinometra lucunter. Next base: position 38,998,345 of record CM057152.1, read on the forward strand.
TTATAACTGAGCAGTTTTGCATTTTAGGATCACTATTCTTATCCTCCTTGACCATTCACAAGCATACACGGTCATGAAATCCAGTTACTTGATTCCATCTCTTATAACTGAGCAGTTTTGCATTTTAGGATCACTATTCTTATTCTCCTTGATCATTCACAAGCATAAACGGTCATGAAATTCAGTTACTTGATTCCATCTCTTATAACTGAGTAGTTTTGCATTTTAGGATCACTATTCTTATCCTCCTTGATCATTCACAAGCATAAACGGTCATGAAATCCAGTTACTTGATTCCATCTCTTATAACTGAGCAGTTTTGCATTTTAGGATCACTATTCTTATCCTCCTTGACCATTCACAAGCATAAACGGTCATGAAATCCAGTTACTTGATTCCATCTCTTATAACTGAGTAGTTTTGCATCTAGAGCAACCTGTAAGGATGCATGGATTCATAAGCACTCCCCACCAGCATAGAATACATTCCATCGTGTCTATTTAGCAGGTGCATTTACACCTTTGACATTAACATCAAGCGTGGGGGGATTTCATGAGATAATACAGAGGAGTAATACTCCCCTACAAGGATATTATCAAGGGTACCAGCATGGGCACCTGGTATGTCAGTGTGTGCTGTTACCAGCAGAGCCTGGATCCTCCCAAATCATTCCTCAGATATGGCAAAACCAAATTTCACTAAATTTGCACCAGGAGAATGCAATATCTTGCCAAAACACTGCTTCTTAGATGCACTGCAGCACTGAAAAAGTCTTGATGTCTGCAAATACATAATTATCTCTCAGGGATGATTGCATGGAAACAAATGCATTGAGATAATTTCCCTCTGCTCTCTCTAACTCTTTGTAGAGCACAGGTCCCTGAAACTTAGATGAATGTAAACAGGGGTGTTGATGTGATGACCGGTGCTAGATGAGCCCTCTCATCTTCTTGTACTCGTCCAAGTTGAGCGACCTTCGTGGAGCACCCTGAGGCTCTCTCTCTGAATTGACAGCAGAGATAGGCCTGGTTTCTGCATAAACAATAAGAACAAGTGAAGAGAATGGTGTTATTTACGAGTCTGATTGTGTCATTCCAACTAGAGAATTGTTAATGGTGACAATGAAAGAAAAAGGAGACTACTACACCATAGGAGTCATATATGTATTATTTCTTTCAAGGACATGCTTTATTCACACGCCCGTTATCACAAACATATATATTCATACATCAACCAATACCCATGTTCTTTAGGAACAGCTGCAGATCAATCCCAGCTGATAACTGGCCTTGAAAAAGTGGTGCAATGTTAACACGGTTTAATATCACAATGCATGTACTGCTTACATAATATTTTGACAAAATGTGGTATACCATTCAGACATAACTGATGTAAATAGTTTTCAGTTTGGAATAGAATACAAGCTTAGACATATGGCACATTATATTTGTAAGCTTACCTGGTATGGAAACATCAAGGTCAATTTTAATGTCAAAGTCATGGGCCTGGAAAAGATCCTCTGAGACTTTCCTATCTGTGACCTTTGCTGGAACTGCTTCCTGGGTCAGGGATGCAATAATGTCTTCTTCCTGCAGAGAAAGATAGAGCACATGTGTCATTATCATAAGGAATTTAAAAAGGCCCTGATAACATGGAAAAAAAAAACTCATAAGAAATAATCTGAACACTACAGTATATTCAACATCACATAAAGTTTTTCAGTTTCAAATTTCATGATCATACAGTTTTATTGTCTCAATGATTTCTTTTTCTTTCAGTAATACAAATGAAATACTACAACAACAACAACAGGCAACTTAACAAATTTAACCTATAGCATTCCTGGTTAAAACTAAATATGCCAGTTGTTACCTTGTTTCACAATGTCTAGCACAACCTTCATCATTTGTCTGACACACACAGATTGGCTTAAAAAGGTGACTATACACAATTTCTCCTTCATTGCCTGTTTGGATACAGATAGATAGAAGATATTCTGACTTACCCTTCTTTTCTTCAGTTCTTCCTCTTCTCTCTTTTCCTTTTCTGCCTTTTCCTGCATGAGTCTTTCTTCTTCCAACCTCTTCAGAATATCTGCAGTATCTTCTCGAGACTGTACAGAAGAAATAGTTACAAATGTACATGTATATGAATGTACATTATCTCAAAGTAAATCTGTAGACATGATGAAATATCACAAAATGAGAGTAAGTGCAAAGAGTCTTACAGATAAATTATGAAACATTCCACTGGTAAGAGAATAAGAATTATGAAGAGAAGAAAAATTATACCATAAAAGTGGCCACTTAAATTCATAGAATAACTAAACGGATGAAAGAGACATCTTACCTTTGTCACTAGTTGTGGTCTACAATGTCTGCGTGTGAAGGGATCCGGTGGGGCATTCTCAATTTCTTTAATTTCTTCTTTCATGGCCATCTCAGACTCTTCAATATTCCTGGTCCTGTTCCTCTGGTTGATATACCTGTCATTTTTTTCACATAATATTAATAATAATTAATTATAATAATAATAATAATAATAATAATAATAATAATAATAATAATGAAAATAATAATAATATTAATAACTGCACTCCCACCCACCACCATACCACATGAAATAATTATTAGCTCATTTTTTACTGTATAACCAAGAATATGTAAAATATGAATTTCAAGGCAGTCTGAATTTCTTACAATTCATCCAATAAAACGTCAATGTAATTTTGTAATGTATTAATTTACAATGAAAAAAATGAAATAGTATTAAATCTTCATTGATGAATTATAATTACACTTTAACATAATACAAATATGTTTTTCTTACGTGATGGCATTGACTTCACTGTTTCTGATCCTATCCAGCTCCTGCGCTCTTTCTTCAAGGTCTGTTAGTTTCTGAGCAAGGCGTTTAGCATTCTCTTCATCACCTTCTATTAATGCTTGCTCCTATTAAACAGATATGAGTACCGTTGACAGGTTAATAAAGACATACCAAATAAACCAACAATAACACTTGCAAAGGTACCTAAGAAAAGAATGGTAAAATAACAGTTTAAGTCAAAAACTTTACAATTGCATTGGTATTACGATTACTAAACAAGATAAATGCAACTGCGTCTCCTAAATGCCTCCGCCTATTTTCGTTTTAATAACTTCATGGCTCAATTTGTTCTTGAATTATTGTGATAACCATAATAAAAACCCAATAATGACATGTTAATTGACCTAACTTGTCACATCATAGTGATGCATACTAGCACCAAGTTTGAAGTTCACAACTCAAATGTTTGAAATATAGCATTAATGAAGTAATTTAGGAATTGACCTGTGACCGTTGATCTTTGATGTACTTACGCCAAATCAGTGGTGATACATAATAACACAGAGCTTGAGGTTCATACCTCATATCAAGTTAACAGGTCTAAAACCTTAAACTTCAGAAATTTACCTCTATAACATTTGACCTACATACCCCACAATCTAATCAGATTGTTTTCCTATGGTGATACATAATAACATGAAGTTTGAAGTTTATTCCTCAAATGGTTCTTGAAGTAACATGTTATTAGAAGATAAGAAGTTTTCAAGAAAGATCTCAAAACTCTACTCTTCAAACAGTAACCAAATCAATGCTTATTTTTATTCCTACTCTTACGCCTATGTAAAGTGCTGTGAAACAACTTGTAGTTCGTAAGAGCGCTATAGAAATGTTATTATTATTATTATTATTATTATTACAACCTTGAATTTTGGAACTTACCCATGACCTTTAACCTATGACCTACCTACCCCAAAATCTAATCAGATCGTCTTCCTATGGTGATGCATGCTAGCACAAAGTTTGAAGTGCATACCTTAAATGCTTCCTGAGATATTGCATTAGTAACGTTTCAGGTTGTCCGTCCGTTTGTCAATCCATCCCAAATTTTTTCGTTAATGCAATATCTCAGGAAGCATTTAAGGTATGCACTTCAAACTTTGTGCTAGCATGCATCACCATAGGCATAACAGGGCAGAGGCATCAAAGAAAAAAAATAGTATCAAATGAACTGAATTGAACTCAAAATAAGACATCAACACAGATAAAAAAAACCCCTAAGGTTTCTGTGGAACTCTACATGCCTGATATCCTTTCAGAACCTTACTGGCATAAGGAAAACGTGAATTTAAACTAACCTACAATTGCAATAGAAAATGGATTCATGCAAAATTCATAAAATCAAGTAGCTGCCTAACCAAAGCAAGAACCAGAATAATAGGAAGATTCCTTTCAAGATCTTACCCTGGCTTTTCTCAGTTCTGTTTTCTTCATTGCATAATTCCTGGGATTTTTCCTGAACCTTTCCTTCTCATGTACAATCTGAATGAAAGAAAAATACATATTTGATGTAGAAATCAACAAAAAATAAGTTTTACTGTTACTTCAACATAGAGATAGATCAACATAGGGATGGTTGGCAGATGAACTTAAGACTGTCTTGTCAATGAGAAACAGGCCCCTGGTTGTCAAAATGAACCAATCCACAGACCTACAACAACTGTTCAACCTTTAGAAGTAAAAGTTGATTATAACTGTTTCTCTGTCCACTTAGTAGAGCAGCATAGCTCAGATTTTTTGCACATTGTGCACTTCTGTCTCCCAAATTGGTAGTTGTTAAATGATACATATGGAACAATATCTGATATCGATGCACTTTCAAAAATAACTTAATGGGGGCAATTTTTAAGGAAATTGCAATTTCAATTTCCCCAGATAGAATACTCGCTCACCTCCATTTTTAATAGAGGCTGTTGCATCCCAATACAATAAAGGGTGCAGCTCACAGTACATTTTGAACCCCAAATGTAAATAACTTGCCATGAGACCCACTATTCCAAACATATCTATGACAGCTATCTTTGTACCTAAATCAACAAGACCCTCTCACCTTCTCAATGTCTTCTTCTTTGTACTTGTAATTGAGTGCTCTTTTGATAATTGCTTCTTTGCTTTCAACATCATTGATGGTGGGTAGGTCGTAATCTCCATTGATCATCTGAGAAAGAAATGAGAAAAGACTATTGAGTAGGTAAAAAGCTCATAATAATCTGATTGATGCATCGTAATGTCCTCCCAACAGGCAAAATTCAAAATCTTCACTGAAATTGTCATATACTACTGCAGCTTGAAAGGGCAGATTGCCAAGTTCTATTATGACACTCTTCAAAGCCAAACTGAACCCAATAATGGCTCAAAGAACAGTTACATAAGTAAACTTGTATAAATGTAGTCTATGGCTCAGAAAATAAAGACCCTCAATTGTGACCAATGGAGTTATACCAGCGATGGTCTTCCTAAAGAAAAGCATCAAATACCATGCATCCCTTTAAACAAATCAAGATGAATGCTACTACGTCTGCGTCTCCTCTATGCCTCTGTCAATATTCATTAAATTTCATGACTCAAACCGTTCTTGCATTATTTTGATAACCAGAATATAAAAACCTATAAATGCATGTTAACTGACCTCTTTGTCCTGTGACCCTTGACATAATTATCCCAAAGTCTGATCACTTTGTCTCCTAACCTTTGAAGGGTGGAGGCATAAAAAAGTCTCAAAAGAGAAATGATATGCTTATGAACTTGTTTTAACCCAGTGACTTCTGAGTTCTCTCCTTTCCCTAGATTTAATACAGGAACCACCTGGTAACCATATGCAATGGGTTAAAAGGAACCTGAAAGTGAATCTTACATCTTCATGCCATCTCTTGAACTCTGTCTCTGTGAAATCCTGGTTAGAAACAAACTCCAACCTGAAGACACGTTCTTGTGATGCATATCTGTATTCAAAGAGAAAATTACATATTACCATTGTATAATTGGTTCTTATGTGGTAACTTGCAGTTTAGTATAGTTATTTTTTCTTATTCAATGTATCTAATTTTCAGTGTTACAAATAATGCCATTAATACTACAAAAATATATCAAATGTTTTTTCTTTTTGTTCTCGAATATTATGATGTAAATTGTTAAGAAACTTTCATATTAAGGGCAAAAGGAATGCAATATTTTTATTATCATTGTTGTTATTATTATTACCATTACTGAACCTAAACATGCATGCACCAATTCACATGTCCATATAAGCCAACTACAATGACAATAAAAATTACATTTGCATGGTCATCTGCATGTTGTTGTTTTTTTACAATCAAGAGATCTTATCATCAAATCAGTATGGCATTGTCATCAAGATACATTTGCATAAACCATGAGCTACTCATGGTTTCTCAAATGACCCACATCCCTTACACAAAAAACAATCATAAATGATAAATAAAATAAAATTATCCCACATGATGAAATACGTTGTACAATTATTCCATTTTCTTGATATTATAAACATCAAATTTTTGTTCTCTGCAACACAGAAAATACATAGAAAAAACATCAATTTTTGTTCTTGGTTAACACAGAAAATACATAGAAAGTTTAAAGTATAAAATCTGTAAAATAGCAATTTCAAAGGTTTGTTCTCATATGAAGTGGAAATCCCCCATTGTAAGCGCAAATATTCTAATTTAGAAGTGATAAGTGCCTCTAAATTAAAAAACCTACCAACCAACCGTAAACCCCACCATTTTTTGTGTTGGTCTACAAATAAATGGGATATGAGGTGCCCCCCCCCCGACAAAAAAGGCTGAGACGAGAGGCATTTTTGCCTCCTGGTGGAAAAAAGGTATGGATCTAATAAAGTTTGTGCAAAATATGACCTTACGAGTTTGTTGGCACAATTTTTGGTAAAATTCTCCCCTGATGCATTAATGCACATTTCTTTATCATAAGAAATGCATTTTACCGCCCCATTATGTGAACACTAAAAAAAAATGGGGGTTTTCCACTGGATATCTGAATAAGCCTTAACAGACAGCAATGGGGGGGGGGGGGGGGGTATTTTCATGTGAACTTTAATGGGACATAATCTCATGTCAATTGACACGCAGTTCTTTCAATCAAATATTGTTAAAATGTGATAACAGTTTAAACTTACTTGAGTCTGAGTCCTTTATTTGTGCGAGTGCTTCCAAGGGGATACACCTTGGCAGTTTCTACTACATCAATGATTTCTGCTACCTGTAAAGTGAGTCAAGCATATCAAAGTCATTAAATAATGAACAATGTCACGGTATAAATTCTTCTTCATTCAGAATTCACTCTTGATAATAAGTTCTTTCCCAAAGTTGAGAATGAAATTCAATTTCTTCTGGTCACAGAAAGAAGTGAAAAAAAAGTGTAAAAAGTATTAAAACAAGAAAGTTAAGAAAAAAAATTATACACCATCAGTCAGCTTTCAAGGACACCACAAAAGGAAAATTGAACAAATTATCTTGGGGATTATTAAATACTGAATTATTTTCATCTAACAATATCCCCACAATGTATTTCATTTTCCATACAATACAATTATTCTTATTTCAAACTAACAGATTAATGCATTCTACTCAAGAAATAAAAGAATTTGAACCTTGAATGGGAAAATAGGCACGTTCATACATTTAACCATATTAAAACCATTGTACTTCATAGAGCACAACACTTGATAACCACTTGTAAAAAGCATGGTATTAAGATGGTATTAAGGTAGTAACTTACTCTGTAGACAGGCCGGCCATTATTCTGCCCTATACCAATACGTACAAAACAGCCAATGGTCGTCTGAGGGAAGAAGGGCATATGGACCCACCTAAAAACATAATAAACAGACAACATGAACTTATTGTAAGTCACAATCTTTGTTTTAAAGGTACAATACATTATTATATTCTACTGTGATGATAGATTAAGGTGCAGTGAGAAAAATTGGAGGAAGGAGTGACTACTGCATAAAAATACAGAGACAGAAACAGAGGCCAAGTGGACAGACTGCACTGAGAGAAAAATGATGAGGAAAAAAATAGCCGTAGGGAGGGGGGGGGGGGGGTGGTTAGAAAAAAACAAATATAAATAGTGAGACAAGAAGAGAAAGAGAGAAAGAGAGAAAGAGAGAAAGAGAGAAAGAGAGAAATACAGAGAGAAAGAGAGGGGGAGAGAGAGATAAAGTAAATATCAAAAGTTAGTACATAACAGTAGGGAGCATTTTATCAACAGCTCTTGGTATGCAAAATCAGCATAATGAAATATTTCATTTAAAATGAAACCTTTCCACTAATAATATAATAAAAAAAAATTCTGACATATCTATGTATGAGTGGCAATCAAAGTAAATTTTCAGTGTGTTTTATGAGGTTAAATACTTACTTTTCTAGTTTATTTCTTGATAGTCTAATCCTGTTCAGCTCCTCTCTAGTAGAAACATACATTGTCATCTGTTCATCTTCATCACTGCAACAATTCAAATGCGAAAAGTGATGATTGCATAGCTCTTATGACAGGCATTCCATAAAGATACACACACACACACAAAAAAAAAAAAACCATACTATTTACAGCTTTCAAACACACACAACAGGAATAACATGAGAAAACAACATAAAAGAGAAATGCCATTAACTCTCTTCTCCCCAACTTCTCACACAAAAACGTAGCACAACAATTACCGAATATGAATTTCAAAGGGGACCATAAAGATTTTCAAATTTCAACAACCTTTGCATCTCTGCACTAATTTGCAAAGATCAGAACAAATCCTAAAACAAGCGGTTACTTGGCATACCTTCACAGAAATAATATTTGATAATTCATCTGTTGCAATGAACAAAGAAAGTGTTTTATTCCAAGTTATTAATCATTTAAAAAAATTATAATTCAAATCTCAAAGCGATATTTTTGAAAAAAAATTGGAAAAATATCGCAAAATTCATCAAAATGAAATTAGCATATATCAAAAATTTACAATAAGCAAACTATAATCTGATATAAGATATGAATAATTAAACTTTTTCACATAACAAAGTGTGCATGTTACAGAACTAACACTAAAAATTTCCATAACTCATTGAGACAAGGAACCTCTGACTTACTCATCCCTGTCAGAGTCTGAAGCTTCTGAAGATTCATCACTCTGATCAGATGGCTCCTCATTCCTCTCTTCATCATCCTCCTCCTCTTCTTCCTCATCATCATCCTCATCATCTGTGTATACATCACTGGCCTTCAAGAGCTCCTTCTTTGATGGTGCATTCTCAACTACATTTATTTAAAATGTACAATATATAAATATTTTCAAAATATTACGAACAAGGTATTTTCCTCATGTAAACACGTAAATTATAATTACATGATGGTAGAGAAACGGCTGAAAAGCAGTCTCCTTGGCAGAACGGAAATTTTACCATCGATCAATAAAAACATTAAGGATTCAAATGCACCATTTTCCATTTGAAGAGGCTTAATAAAAAGAGAAGGGGAAAAATAGTTCAAATTAGAAAATCGGTGTTCATAGTAACATGTGTGCAATATCTTGTTTATACATAATGCTCTCTGGAAAACTCTGGAAGCACATGTGCTCAAAGTTATTGAATATATTATTTTGGATGAGCATTTACACAGTTGGAAACTGAGATAAACAATCTGTGTGGCACCTACCTGATTTCTTTTTCTTTTCCCTAAGGGCTTTGAGATCCTCTATAGCTCTTGCCTTCTTATCATACTTGGTTTCAATGGTCTGTCTCCTTTCCTTGCTACGGTTCTCTCTAGAGCTATTGTACACATTGACAGCACTGTTGGCAGCTGCAGCAACAGCAGAGGCCGTGGAGATGGCAGCTTGTTTCATCATTTCTTCACGTTTCTGCTTCTTCCGCTCCTTCTTCTCTTTCTTTAGCTTCCTTTCTATTTCATGCCTGTAAAAAAAAAATACACCTGCTGTGTCATGCTTGTTTCTTTGAACCCATTTTGTGAAAATTAGTTTTTTTTTCCAACGAGCAGCAATGTGTGCAAATAGCCCAGGCTGGGGCACACATGTGCTCATCAAGGAATCACTTTATGCTTCTACACTAAAGACATCAATTTCAGGCATCATTCCTATCAAACGAGGGTCAAATTATAGACTACAACTAGAAAGAGGGATAAACCTGTGGTTCAAAGCATTTAGCCTCATAACAGCAATTATTCCTTTGAAAATTGAATGGTTGACAGCTATGAACCTCTACAGTTGAAATGTAAAAAATCTGACCTTGTTCTGAGAGCATCTCTCTTCTCTGATCTGTTGTAGATAACCTGTTCTCTCTCCTTCTCTGTCATCTTCTCCAGCATGGCTCTATCCTCCTCATCTCCAATGAAGTTCTCATCGTAGCCATCAAAGAACTTTCCATCATCCGAACCGGAATCAGAATCGTCGCTTTCAGAATCAGATACCTCGCCTAGGTAAAGACAGATAGGTATGAAGTCATAAATGTAATTCTCATAATGCATGGTAATTTCTAAAACCTGTAATGAGAAAAAATATTATCACATTTTTTTTTTACTATTCTTTGTTCTAAAATCCAGCTGACTCAAACAGTAAAAAAAAGGATGAAGATACGTTTGTATATCCTGAATTAATTTTCAAAATTATCAAAATTCTCATTTACAATGTGTCAGTTGCCCAGCGGAAGGGAACAATTGCCCTTGACCGGCGAAACGAACAAAGAGACATGCAGTCAAATATTGAGATATTTTAAGAAATCTATGAATAATTACTTCAAGAACATTTCAGAATGGATCTGGTATAAATTTCTTGAAGTGATTATTCATAGATTTCTCAATATTTGAAGATGTAGATATTGAGATAAATATCTCAATGTTTGACCACATGTCTCATTCCCTTCTGCAGGGCAACCAACAAATATATGTGTGGGGGGGGGGGGGGGGGGGGGGGGGGGGGGGGGGGGGGAGGAAGGAAGAACAGTCATGTTCATCCAAAAACACCTGGAGGGAAGATAAATAAATCTCTGAACCAAATGTTATTAACAAGATAAGAAATTCACATGCACATATTATTCCATCTATATTAACATGCTAAAAAAATTCTTTAATCAGGAAAATTATAGCAATGAACTCTGTGAGCTATTTCAAAGCAGTTTAATAGAAAATGTGTACATACCACAAATTCAAAGCATAATGGATTGGAGATAAAGGTCATATTCTACTGTACCTTCTTCAAGGGAAGACTTGTCTGAGTCACTGATGACTCCTGATCCATCAGATGCTGATCGAGCCACCTTCTTCTTAGGATTCTTCTTAATTCTAGACTTCTTCTTGTTGCCACCCAGAGTCCACTACAAAAACAAAATATGTCCCATTTTTTATCATTACCAGCATTATACATGTACATGTAAATGAATTAACAAACATGACTATCTGAAAATAACATGAACAAACATTTTGACAAACATGTTTATGGAAACATTACTGTTCAAGTTTTCAATATAGGGAATAATTGCAATGCAAAATGGTAAACAGTCCTACAGAGAGGTGGCATGGTCTCATGGACTTCTCTCAACTGGAAATCCCATGGCTCCTATGAAGGTGGAGTCCTAGTCATGTCACTCTTGTTACCAATCCACTTTGTGAGGTATAACCTTATCCTACTCAATGAATTATCTTGTAGTGAAGAGATATAATTGCGGTGTAGTATGTATGTTTTATTTGCCAGATGTTGGTCCCAATTTTCATCCAGCAAGACATGTACATGTACAATGTACATGTCATTTAACCACTCTCACATCTCTCAAAGAATATGTACTTTGTAGAAGGGTAAATGGTACAATCACAGCTTTCGTAATAAAACCTTTTTTTAAAAACTGAATGTAAGTTGAAAATGGTCACGCTGTAATCTAAAAAAAAAAAATAAACAAACAAAAAACTTAACAAAATACAAAACTAGGTTGGAAAACCTATTACATGCAGTAATTTACCCTTGTCCCACACAGGGCTACATTGGTATGCTGAGCTGTGCAAATTTATGTAACATTCTGCCCTCTATAGTCGGAGACTGAAATCACTAAAATAATCAACAAATTCATATAAAATATTTGCTTTTTACACCTAGGTTAATAAAATATCCTATTTCCATTCCATTCCTCCAATTAAATGTAAATTATCTTGATCAAATGAATTTTGAAAAACATTTTTCTGATCACTGGTGACAGAGCTCTTGCTACTCTATCCCCCCAAAAATCATTGGTAGAACACTACTTTCCTATTGTCAGCAATTTGCATGCTACAGCACATCTGTTGTGCGAGGTTAGTATAACCGAGCACTAGTGTGAGTGCCCTTTTCCATATCTCTGCTAAAAGAGAAGAAACAAACAAACAAATCTTTAAAATGGGCAGGGAGTGCTATACCTCTGCCATGTAGAGAAGTCCTTAAAGGAGAATGCAACCCAGACATCAGTGTGCTTCCAGTGAATGAAGAAGAACAAGAAGAGTAAACAGTGAAGTTTGAGGAAAATCGGATAATCTGTTCAAGAGTTATGAACTTTGAAAGTTTAAGTAAATCCGTATTATGGGATCCTTGAATTGGAAACTTTGCCAGCATCTGTGATGTCATTGTGGACAACTCTTCATTCATTTTGTACATAAAATTTAACATTTTCTTTATTTTCAAGAAAAATAAAAATTCTTTTGATCTGTTGTTTGAGTATGGCATGGCTATATCAATTCTGCAAGCATATTGGAAAAAATTATGTTGATTCCTGACTTAAAATTTCATATAAATCAATTTTTTTTTAAATTATGTACAAAATGAATTGAGAGTTGTCCACGATGACATCACAGATGGTGGCAAAGTTGCCAACTCAGGGATCCCCATAATAGGGATTTACAGAAACTCTCAAAATTTGTAACTCTTGAACCGATTGTCTGATTTTGCTCAAACTTTCACTGACCACTCTTCCTCGTCATCTTTATTCACTAAGAGCACACTGATGCCTGGGTTGCATTCTCCTTTAAATCTCAAACCTTACATCATCATCACTCTCTGATGTCTCAGACTCTGAGTTACTCTTCTGTGATGTTGATTCCTTGGCTGGCTCTGGCTCTAGCTTTTTCCTTTTGGCCAAAGTCAACAGTTCCTGCAGAAATAGGCAATTACATAATTTTTAAGCTCATATGAAATGTTACAATCAAATACATAGAAATAAAGGCAAGGACTTAATTGCAATCATTTTGCCCGAAACTAACATGAAGTAAATAAATTCTTGAAATATCATTTAATACCTATAAAAACTTCCTCCTTCTCATCTTCTTCTTGATCTTTTTCTTTTCTTCTAATTCTCCTTCTCCTTTTCTCTTCTTTTTCTTTTAAGCATTTGTGTAATGCAATCAGGGACAGGTAATATTCTCAAACTGTTCTAAAAAATGACTTTTTTCTTTACAAAACAGAAACAAATGAACAAGGAGGAAATGCCACATCTTCAGATGGAAAAGATAATCTTGAATCATCCCCACAAAAGTTAAATTTGGTGAAAAGGGGAGAAGAAAAGGGTCTTGACTTTCCTCTCTCATGTGTCTAAGAATCTATTTACACACTTTTCATTCTTTGTACTACTACAAGAATATGGTTTGAAATGGAGAAAAAAAAAACATGCCTTTTATGTTCTCTGTCTGATCTGTGTGAGCATAGATCCCTACATCAAACTTCACAATGAAAAAAAAAAAGTTTTTAAACAGAAGCTGACATTCTTTTCAGTTTCACTCTCTGCTGCATGTCGTCAACAAGAATATCGACAACAACCATGCTAATCATAACATACATAAACAGCATATCAATCAAGACGTCAGACAACTCAACAAAGTCAAAACAAAGGCATGAAACACTGGCTCAATTCAACATGTTCAATAATGCATCTAATGTTAGGCATTAACCCTGTCATAAACCCTTGCCACGGCACAGGCTTAGGCATAGGCATGGTACTAGCAAGAAGCATTTTGCTTCATTGTCATGACACAATGGCTATTGCAATTTGCATGCTGCAAATGCCACAAGCTCACAGTACACAGTTCACTATCACATGCATGCATGTATTTGAAGACTGTCAGGCACTGACAGTGCAGTGTGCATATCGCATAGCCATAGGCCCTAGATAAAGTGAATGGGGAATTTAACTCACCTCTTCTAGATCCGATTCATTTTCCGATGCTGAACTATCAGAATTAATTACAGCCCTGCTCAGTTTCTTACGTTTCGACATTTTACATGGGCTGATCACTCATCCAATGCGTAGATATTAAAGTTACGCCTAATTAATATTTTGAAGCAGTTTCCAGTGCAACAGAACAATGTTTGCGATGTCCTCACCGTCCTCACGATAAATATCACCACCAATAGCGTGCGCGCGCGCTCGCTCATCGCCAGCGCAGCATGCTAGCAGCTAGCGGCTAGCATGCAGCAATATTATGTGCACGTGCTGAGCGCTAGTTGCACTTGAATTTTTGTGTGCTAAATTTAGGAACATTTGCACTACTATTCAATCAGCGCGCGCGCGAACGAAGCAAGAAAAATAAGCTCACTCAGGAAATGGCATTTATGGTAGTCCCAAAGAGAGCAGCAGTATATTAGTACACATTTTTTCTGCGGATGAATTGTATTGAAAGAAGAACACATAGAATCCCGGTGTCGTCACTCTATATTCAAAGGTGTAACCATGATCGTTCGGCAACCCAGAATTTGACTCCTATTTCGCGGTGTTTTAAGTACATTTTCAGCCATTTTAACCCCTATTTGGCACAAAACGGGTACAAACTGGCCTTTAAAAAAACACCCCTATTTTTCGCATTCCAAGTACACCTTTACTAAACCACCCCTTTCAAATTCAATTCATGTTTGAGTCAAAAACAGAAAAATTGCAAACATGGACAAAAGAAAAACACTTTTTTTTTCAATTTCGAGTACAAACTAAAAAACACCCTCTCTTCGATTTCGAGTACAAGCTCATGAAAACAACCCTTTTTTTCAAAATCGGGAACATTAATTTCATCTTCGCGAACCGTATGCTAAGAAAGACCCCTTTTTACGTGAAATTTCGAACGATCATTCATACACGAAGTCAATACAGAGTGACAAGACCAAGCACCTAATCACTAAAAACAAACGCAAGAATCACATGTTTAGTTTAACCCACCTATCAAAGTATAAAGATATTAATACCTTATATACTGTCAGGGGGAAAAAAGAATGATCAGATGCAGTAGCGAAATACGGGGGGCATGGGGGCACGTGCCGGCCCCCAATGGGCTGGCCAAAAAAAAAAAGGAAAGGAAAGAGAAGAGAAAGGGAAAGGAAAGTGAAAAGAAAGGGGGAAAACAAGGAAAAGGAAAATGGGACTCGGAAGTCGGGTAGCGCTCGCTTCGCTCGCCAGCATTTAAGTAACTTATCCAATGCCAATGATTGCTATTCTTATGAAAGGAATCAGTTTGCATTTTGTGTCTCAATCTGATATCATAATTATATAGGCTACTATTCTTCCACTCATAGAATATTAGTAATCACTCCAAGAAATCGAGCAGCACGTTTACCTAAAAATAGATACACTTTCAGTAGATATGGCCTAGATAAAAACAAAAATTCCCACTTTTTCGTTAGCCACTCGCTACTCTCGCTCGTAAAATCCAATGACCTTTTTTTTTTCCAGGGTCGACCAAGTTCGTCGTATACAAACAGAAGCTTTGCCAACCGAGCCAACTCGAATGCTGAATTAGAAAATTATCTGTTTTATATCATCACCATGATATTCAGGATGTCAGGCTTCCGCGCTGCCCAACTCATGAAGTGCGTGGTGGCAGCTGGCTGCTTAAACATGCTGAACTTCCAGAATCCCGGACGGAGTGGGACCTGGGATGAACGCAACACGGGGAGGGCAAAGGAGGGCAAGTGCCCAGGGCGGCACTTTGAGGGGGCGTAAAAAACGCAAAATAGTATTTTTTAAAAACTTTAAAAGGAAAATGAAGAAAAATATTATGCTTTTAAGGATTTTGCGCCCCCCCCCCCACATTCGCAGGGTATAATCTCATCAGAAATCAAAGTTTTGAGGGTAAAAGTGCAAAAATTTTCTAAAGCTCGGTCGCTTTGCTCCCTCGCATGATCATTTCCTCTCAGAATCTCATAATTTCAAGCTTCCTATAATAGTTCTGAAACAAGCTTTTAAAGAGAGGTTCAGAATTTTAAAAATAGTGATGCAATTGTCGTTGTTTTGCTCGCTGTTATGTAGGTTTTATCATGCCTCTTGCTAAATACTGCTCCCCCAGTGTTGCCTATAATATAGAATTTGCAAAGGTAAAAAAAAAAAAATAACATCTAATTTAGGAGCAGCACTGTAGAGGGGGCGCAAAAGACGCAAGAGAAAAAAGTATAAAGGAGAAAATGAAGAAAAATCATAATCTTTAAGGGATGTGTCCTTTCTCCCCGATCCGCAGGGTAAATGCATCAGAAATAGTGTTTTTGAGGGTTTGAAATGCCTTAAAATGTCACATTTTTCTAGTTCTCTTTGCTCTCTCGCATAGATATTTCCTTTCAGGATATCACGGGCTTTTTAAAATAGCCCCTTTTAAGGGGGTTCAGAATTTGAAAAATAATGGTGCAGTTGTCCTTGCTTTGCTCGCTATAGTTTCATCTGCCTCTCGCTATAAATACTGCCCCTCCCATAATACAGCATTTAAAAAGTTTAAACATTTGAAAGAAATCTAAATTTTTGTTGCCTTGCTAACTATATCAGGCCTTGACTATTTCTCGAGGTTTCCGTTAATTTTACTCCCAATTTTCAGCTGAGAAAATAGAAAGCTGTTTATCTGTTTATTGATATCTGATTTCGATCTACCGTTCACTTTCAGTGGTCAATTGCCAAGTTTTTTGGGTAAAATTGCGTTTTCACGGATTAAATTTTCGTTAAAATTCGCCGCTTGGTCGCTTCGCTCCCTCGAGATGTATACGTTTGGGCACTCGGGAGGGGGGGGGGGCACAACTTCACTGTTTTCCCCGGGCGCCATAATGCCTAGATACGTCACTGCCTATTATGCAGCCCATTTTCCCCACTATGATAACAGAAGATGCCGATAAAATGTAGAAAAATGGAGAAAACAGTACTATACACTGGAACCTGTTCGCATATACAGAAAACTTCTATTTGTTTTCGCCGAGTC
>CM057152.1:39015944-39023444 GCA_029962745.1 Echinometra lucunter
TTTCTTTATGTTCATTGGTTTAGTATGTTTTTTACAAGTTTTTTCTTTCAGTTTGAAGTAAGAGGGAAAGAAGCATAACATATTTATTATGTTATGTTTCTTTGGTTACGAATTTGATGTGGGCCAAGCAGCCTTATGTTATAAAAGAGCATTTTTATGTGTAATAATGACTGATTAAAGACAGATAGATTGCAGATAGATAGCAGAGACACACGAGACTACAGACTGCTTCTTTATTTTCATCTTCTTAGTTCCTGTAACGTTTGAGTTTGCTGAATGCTGAATGTGTGCTGTTTGAACTTTATTTTACTTCACATTAACTGTATATTTTACAACCCTACAACTGGTAGCAGCAGTGGTCGGACTTCTCCATGCCTCGTCTTTTCCGTTCACCCATTTGAGTTTCTTCTTCTGTTCTTCATCGTTATGTTCCTGATCGACAAAATTTGGCCTTCTCCAGTTCTGTTCAGCCGTAATTCTTGCCTGTTTGATGATGGCCAGCCGTTCGCCTGTTACTCCTCCATCACTGCTCTGGCTTGTTTAGTGGATGATGTTGTAAGCAGCCAGTCTGCGCCTATTGCTCTACGTGAGTGGATGAAAGTTCTGCCTGTAAACCAGCCTCTCGCCTTTTAACTACAACCACTGCTTGTCTTCGTGGAGTGGATGATGCCGCTGCCTACTGATCTTCATTCAGGTACACTACATTTCACTTCATTCAGCTACCTCCCTTGCTACATCATGCCTTTGAGCCTCTCGCCTTTTACTCTACTTCGAGTGGATGATGCTGTCTCCGGTCTTCATGTCGCTATGTCCCGCCTTCGTTTCTCGATGCATGATACCTTCCAGCCTCTCGCCTGTTACTCTGTTGCCAATGCACCTAGAGTTGGATGATGCTCTGCATTGAACTTCGAAGTTAGCCTCGCCTTTTGCTCAACAGTTGCTCCAGCACACGAGTGGATGATGCTGTGCCCTGGTCTTCATGTGTACAGAAACTTTGCTTGCTCCCCCCCCCCCCCACCCCCACCAGAAGGATCAGATTTACCCGATGCAGAATCGTCAACAACTCCATCTTTTCATCGCCGCTGATTTACTTTTTTTTTCCAGAACTTATAATTGGACTGAGACTGTAAATCTTCACCTTAATTATTTTTTTTTCCTGAACCACAGTACATTTCATGTAAATTTATTTTTGTTACAGATTTTAAATTCAGCTATATAATCTTGGAATGAATTTCTCTTGTATTCATAACTAAAATATTTACACCATTTTAATTCCCAAAAGTTGTTTTCTTTGTTGAAACTTGTATTTCTGCCGTTCCTATCATGTTCTATCAATACCCATTCGATCTTGCAAAAAAAAAACAACCTTAAAATCAATGTTTTACGATTTAAATTTTCAAGATGTAAGTTTGAGATTTAACTAAACTTGTCATTTTAAATGTACTGAAATCATATTTATCCTATAAAATGGGTAGAGAAACACAGGTGTATTTTGGTAGTCCAAATGTCTCTCGTCTATTGCACATTTTCTGAATTGATAAACATTGCTTCTTTTGTATTGTGGAAAAAAACCCCTCAAATTTATTCAAATTTCACAAAAAAGGTACTTTTAGGTAATCTATTTCCTATAGATTCGAAATACTGTTTGTCTGGGTAGTGCCATTTTACAGTTTGTCTGCTTTTATATGAACATCTAATATTCTAATGAAATCTGAAATTATATATATCACTGTACTCGAATTCGAAATTTAAAATAGTGCAATATTTACATTTGTATATTTGGGAAATAATAACTTAAACAATTATCTACGATTCCATTCAACTTGCAGAATGTTTGAAACATGTCATTGTCGATTTTAGTGCATATTTCTTCAATCTGAATTTTATATATACATGTACATATTTGAATGAATCTTAATATTTTTTTATCAATTCAAAATTCAATTCAAAATTCAATTCAAAAATCAATTCAAAATTTATTCAAAATCTGTTATGCTTGAATTTATTGATATTGTAATGTGCAATGTATTTTGGTGTCTATTAATGTTTTAACCATTGTAACACAAAAATTTAGATAATTCAAATGATTTTCATATTACAGAATTGCAATTACCTCTATTGTGCAATTTAATTAACAGAAAGAGGAAAGCAAAATTGAATTGTTTAAATTTACATGTTGATGAAATTAATTTTCAGTTCAGTTATCAGTGATATAATGCTTAATTGGGTAATTTTGAGCTTTTTTATATATATACAACTCTGATTTTTAGCCTATGATTAATATTTTGATAGTTTTAAAATCTATGTACTATTTTTACATGATAGAAAAAAAATCTGCTAGTACTTTTATCCGGTTTTAAAATTGAGGACAATATTTTTGGAAGGAGAAATTTATGTAGGGTGCCTCTTTTGTCATTTTGGTTTCTCCTTGTTTACATTCCTTTTCTGTTCTTCAGTTGGAATTAGTCATTTAAGTTCAAGTTTCAATGGATGTTATGTTGCCATTCTCCTCATCAGCCTCTGCCCTACTTCTCTCGTCACCTTCATTCCTTTCCTATTCAGATGTGTTCATTCATTCCATCCACACATCTGATTCTTTTGTTGAACATTCTTCATTACATAATCACTCAGTCATTGACTCATCTTCATCCTAGTTACTTTCTGATTGTTTTTTTTTTTTAATTAGGTTGTTACATTTTTAGTTGGATCTTTCCATTTTCTTTATGTTCATTGGTTTAGTATGTTTTATAAGGGTTTTTTCAGTTTGAAGTAAGAGGGAAAGAAGCATAACATATTTATTATGTTATGTTTCTTTGGTTACAAATTTGATGTGGGCTAAGCAGCCTTATGTTATAAAAGAGCATTTTTATGTGTAATAAGGACTGATTAAAGACAGATAGATTGCAGATAGATAGCAGAGACACACCAGACTACAGACTGCTTCTTTATTTTCATCTTCTTAGTTCCTGTAACGTTTGAGTTTGCTGAATGCTGAATGTGTGCTGTTTGAACTTTATTTTTACTTCACATTAACTGTAGATTTTACAACCCTACACCATAATGAAAACCATCTAAATTGGTAAATTGCTCATTTCATAGGCTTGCAAAACCATAAAACCCAAGGGCTTCAGAGGGCTCCGCCCTGAACCCCCGCCAAGGGTCCTACAGCTCCTGACTCCGCATGTTTGGGTGTCAGGGGCCCCCCCCCCCTCAAAAAAACGTTCCGCTGTCTCTGCTTTGGATGTTGAAAAAAAAGGGGGGGAGGGGGGGGTGAGATGGCCGGGAGATGGAGAACCGCAGCAATTGAGCTGGATAGAGATACCCACTCATTGTTGCGCACATGTATAGTCATGCGTAGTAGCGCAACGGTACACGACCTTTGTATGGATGGGTCGAGATCTATAGTCGAGATATGAGAGCAGTGAGTGTGTGTGTTGACAAAACATAAGCTGCACTGACTAACTGCACTGCGCTGCTGGTTTAATTTGTGAACCAGCTCTACATGTATAATATGCACGGTATTGCTTTGCCCCGGTGGTCTCTGAGTTGATTACTATTACTTCCAAAACATGTATTCCATAGTCTATTTCTTCTCAGTTCGAGATGGCAAGCAGATCTAAAACTACATTACCTATTAAATACAAATCTAAACGGATTTGTGAGGAGAAATTCGACTGTGACGGCTCGAATGCGAGTTACGAGTGTCTGAATTGTGGGACAAGGCAATGTGAACATTGCGAACAACTTCTTCACAAACCGGAGAGACAAAAATTTGCTAGTCATATCAGACGGAAAATTGAGCAACTCCCTTGCGCCGTCGAATGTGCTCTTTGCCCATATAAACCCGCAGAATTTTCCTGCTTGGAATGTAAAACTGTGATCTGTAGGGATTGCAATAAGGAGTATCACCGGGAAACTAACGGGGCATCGCCGCACTCCTCTACCAAAACAAAAACAGAACAAAGACGAAAGCGAAACAATATCACAGAGCCCATCCAGCGAAATGAATCCTTCAAGATCTTCGCCGGAAAACTGCCTGCCTAGTTCTCCATTCCTTGATTCTCTCAGTGAGCCAACACCATGTGAAATAAAGGAGAGACAAACTACCATCCTGACTGGGGAAATTTCATCCTCATCTACTGGACTCAACCTCATCGATGAGCTAACTTTCGATGAAGACTTTCATAGTTTGACATTAGCAGACGTGGGGAAAAAGTCTTCGCTATCTTCTCCCGATTCCAACGACATGGACAGGGATGAATTTCTATCTTTAGACAGTGAGACCAGCAACCAAAGTGGACCAAAATCTTTGGATTTTCAGTCGGGGCATTTTGCAAGTTTAGAAAGACCCACTGTTGCACAATCGAGTGCAATAGCCATTCCCAAGACAACAGAGAGCAGTGTCAATAGAAGTGCAAGTGGCATGACTGTGACTCATAGAACAACACGGGCACAGGGCAAACCCGGAAGTGGCAGGAATGTCAACAAACCTGGATCGGTGCAGAGTGATCTGCATAATCATGGGGAGAAAATCATGACAACAGGGAATTTCCCAGAAATTCGTGGAGTCCAGTTGAAAACAGAGGACAGTCAAGCTAATCAACTTTCTGATCAAACTTCAAATTCCAGACATTCTGTGGACTTTAACAGGTCAAATTCAGGATCAGGATCGGGAGAGTGGACTCCTCCACAGCCACTGTCTCACAGCCTGGAGAGCTCTGGAGGAAAGAAAAGAATGGAAGCTATTGTTAAACCTGTTGGTAGTGTGAAAGCTGTACCATCATCACCAAGAGAGAAAGGAGTGGAAAGCCAAAAGAAGACCACATCACCATCACCAATGAAGGGACATGCAGAACTGGACACTGCTGAGGATGAAATTGATCTTGTAGATCCTGATCATGCAAAGGGCTTTCTTCTTGTTGATGACTCTGAGACACTTCAGGTAATATCAATTCTACAATATTCTACAATATTCTTCTTGATTCAATGATGCAAGGATGTAAAATGAATAATTTATCATGTAATAAGATATGTTTTTTGTGTAGTTTCAAAACAAATATGGACTTCAGTCTAGATTATAAAAAATCTATATACCGGTACGGTATTTACTAAAAGATGTATAAAGTTTCATATGGTAAGTCTTTATAAAACCTTTTTTCTTCCAATACATGTAAATGTGGTCATATTCTGAAATCAGATTTAAAATTTAATCTACAGTATTATTTCACTTATAAATATTTCCATCCAGGTGAAATCTGCTGAGTCATTAGTGGAGAAGCTACAATGTGATCTGAAGACTCCTGTCAAAGTAGTCTCCATCTTCGGAAACACTGGAGATGGCAAATCACACACCCTCAACCACACCTTCTTTGGAGGGCAAGAGGTTTTCCACACCTCACCAACCCAGGAATCCTGCACCATTGGTGTGTGGGCAGCCTACGACGAAAGAACAAACATCATTGTGGTAGATACGGAGGGTCTACTTGGAGTCTCAACCAACGAAAACAAGCGCACAAGGCTCCTCCTGAAGGTTATAGCCATCTCAGATGTTGTCATCTATCGCACCAGAGCAGACAGGTTGCATCGGGATCTGTTCCAATTCCTTGGAGATGCATCCAAAGCTTACTTAAAGCATTTCACTCCCGAGCTGAAACTGACATTGGAGAAGTGCAACATCAAAGGACCAGTGTCCACACTTGGACCAGCAGTGATTGTGTTCCATGAGACCACACATACATTACCACTTGGAGCAGGTATTTACATGCACACATTTGTTCTTTGTTCCTAAGAATCAGCTTTTTTCCTGTTCTAATGCACAGTTTTATGTGTAATGTTACGAGTAATGTCGTTTCATTTCTAGCTTTGTATTATTTTTCCTAGCATATTTCTTGTGCCCTCTGCAGACATAAGTGGTTAAGGGGAATTGACTGAAATAATTCTTTGTTTATAAAAATGAGCTTTTTCTTTCTTTTTTATAGAAAATTTTTGTATTCTGTTTATATTTTTATATTTGATCTATATTAACTACAAGATGCTTTTGGGGTATGTCAGGCTTGAATGTATTGTTATTGTTATTCATTATTGATTGATTGATTAAAAAGATGTTATAACTATATTCTTGCACCTCAAGTATTAAATCACATGGAATGCACATACATGTACATAAAGCAGTAGACTACAAAGTACCAAAGTTATCATGAGTAGTTAGTTAACAAAATACTTTACACAAACTCATATGTGAAACAGACAAAAACTAAGAGAGGGCCAATCTGTCAGGTACATGTTCATCTCTGGTACATGTACATAACTTATGATGATGATGATAATAATAATAATTATTAGTAGTAGTAGTATTGTTAGTGATATTATATTATTATTACTATTATTATTTATTATTATTATCATTATTATTATTATTATTATTGTTATTATTATTATCATCATTATCATTATTATCATTATTATTATCATTATTATCATTATTATCATTATTATTGTTATTATTATTATTATTATTATTATTATTATTATTATCATTATTAATATTATTATTTCATTATTATTATCATTATTATCATTATTATTATCATTATTATCATTATTATTATCATTATTATTATTTGTTGTTGTACTAGTAGTAGTAGTAGTAGTAGTATGATTATGATTATTATTATTTATCATTATTATTCAAAACTCTCCATCCGTAAATGTCTTCAAATCCAAGTTAAAATCATATTTTTTGCAGTTGAGATAATATATTTTTGTAGAATTAAGTAAAAAGGAGCTCTGAACCAGCACAGCTGAATATATTTTGCATTTTAACTCTGCTACATAAATTTATGCTTATTATCATTATTAATTTTATTATGATCATTATTATCATTATTATTATTGTTATTGTTATCATCATCATCATCATTATTATAATAAACTAGTAGCAGTAGTGGTAGTGGTATTGTTTTATCATGGTCATCATCATCACCATTATTTTTTATTTATTATCATTATGATTATTGTTTTATTGCTGTTGTTACTCTTTCTTCTGATCATGATCATGATGATCATCATCATAAACATAATTGCTTATGTTATTATATGGTTTACAATGATGCTGATAAAAGTAATGAAATGGGGAGAATTGTAATGAAAATACCAGTAAGAATGATTATAGTAGATGTGATGGATGAAACAGAATGAATATTTGGCACTATACATGCGCAATATTTAAGCAAACCGAAACCAGGCTGAGAGTACACCAGATGCTAGGATGTAAACTAGGATGTAAAGTAATGAGCATTAAAAACAAAGTTTAAATGATAAAAGAAATGTGGGCAAGATTGTTTATACAGACAAATTGAAGATACTAAAGATGGTAAACATAATAAGGGGTGCATGCATGAGAAAAGTAGCAGGTGCAGCATTTCTTCATCAGTAGAATAGTATTAAAGTATTAAGGGCTTGTGTAGAAAATATAGTTTATATCCTGACACTGTGACATGA
>CM057152.1:39028444-39215162 GCA_029962745.1 Echinometra lucunter
GTGACTAAATGAGGTAACAAAATACACAAATAAATAATGAAATTCATACCTTATTTCTTTGCCCAATGCATGAATCATACAAGAACACAGCACTTCTGTGCATTATGTACAAGTGTAGTAATGCTACTTTGTGTAAGTTGAAAAAATTTCTTGACTTATGTGCAAGTTGAACTTTTCTAAGATGACATATTTCCTTCAGTTCTCAGGGATTCAACTTATGCGAGGTTCACTGTACACATGTTTCTCCCGAAAAAATGTTCAGTTATCATGGAGAATTATTGGGAATATCAGGTCTGGAAAGAGCCTTTCAGTATTTATGTTTGTATTTTGTCTGCATTTGATTATTTGCATTTTTTCAGTTTTTAGTAATCAAACCTGTCAGTGAAATTCACCTGATTTTCTAGCAGTTATGGGCATCCTAAGTTTCAAATTTCCTAAAAATCGACACTTATATTGTATTTAATCTCCTACTTTCCATGCAGGGTAGCACAGTTTTGCAAGGAACGCACAATGCAGGACGACGTCTGCTGGATGGCATTCATCAGGTTGTAGATGTAGTGGGCAGTGTGAGTGCTAAACCTACCACTATGATGTCACAATGGATGATGGATCAGATTGCACCACCCTATTGGAGACCTAATGCTGAGATCACTGTAAGATTTCATACACTGGTTCATGGATTTCCTTTGTATGTGTGTGTGTATTGGGGTTGTACAGATGTGTAAATCAGATATGATTGTCTACGTCTGGGACCGACCTATGTCACCATCTGAAAGACATGGCTCAGACTCGAACCTGGGTCCTATCAGAACCAACTCCTGCTCCCTTTATAATATTCTATTTGTCTTATTATTTCAAAATTGTACTTGAATTTCATGGATTAGTAATTACTTCCGTACCATCAAGTTTTTGAACAGCTGTCGTAAATGAATTGCCAAAGTGTTGATATGGATTAATATGAGGCTTTCTCCATTGTTGAATTGTTTGTGAAAATATTTTGTATGAAAATACATCCACATCTTCAAGAAGAAGAAGAACATATCTATTTTTTTTTAAATGTCAAGGCATCTTTCTACTTTCAGATTCTGCTTAGGATTTGCCTCTCTTGGTGTAGAAAGGGTTGGCTTGATTAGTGATGTGCTACATCAAAATTTTCAATTTCACATTTAAACTTCTTCCCAAGCTTTAGTGATATGGTATACTGAATTCATCATAAAAAAGCAGTATCATAAAGATATCTTAGCATCACTGTTAACATTCAACCCTTTGACCCCCATTGCATCCTCAGGCCTGTCATCAGTGCTCCAAGAAGTTTGATGAGACGGAGAAGCTCCATCATTGCCGGGATTGTGGGGAAGGGGTCTGTGATGATTGCTCTCAGCGTCAGCTACCAGTACCAGAGAGAGGATGGGGACCCAAGCCTGTCAGGGTCTGTGATGGTTGCTATCAAAAGAAAACATCAGGTGGGACTTTCTTCAGATTTGGACAGTGATGGTAGCCTACCATTTTCTTAATAAAGGCAGAAAGATAGATTGTTTTTATATCTTCTTTTACATCAATACATGTCGAAAAGCTTAAGTATGTGTGTGTTCAACGCTTTTCCGATTTTACAGTACCAAACATCTATTTAATCAATACATCTATACCTTATTATATGAATGATTATAATGATAGTCTAGTTTCTTATCTATTTTCCTCACTGGCCATTGGGTTTCAGTCAGCATATTACTGGTATGTGTGCTCTATATCTGCTATTTAGGAAGTACATTTCACCTTGCTATAATATGCATCTTGCATATTCATGCAAGGCAGCAAAAACAATCACGTTGGGCTTATTCAATCCTTACAGGCTCCTGCTCTCTCTTGAGTAAGACTTGCTAAAGATTTTTATTGCTTTGGCTTGGACTTGAACCATGGATAATTTCATTTATTCATCTACTTTCATCTTTCATTCATATTAAAATGATTTTGATATTATCTCTGCTTTGTCTATTCTCTTCTTTGAAAAAAAAAAAACAATCAGCAGTGAAACTCAAAAGGCTTGTACGCAGTGCAATTTGTAAATAGAATCTTTTTTCACTGCAGATGTTGGTGGTGGGAAGATGCCTGTGGATGATATCCAAGCTGAGATTGAGAGTGCCATGAATGATGAACCTCAGCCAGTCATGGCTAGGAAGGTTGGAGAAGTTCTTCAAACAACTATAGGAGTCTTAGGCACTGCTGTCAACTACCCTGCAGGTGGGTTAGAATAAATGGTCTTGGCCCCGTTTCATAAACTTGTTATCAGTAATAACAACTGCCACATTTCTATGACAAATTTGCTCTCAGCCAATCGGATGCAAGGATTTCAGTAGCCAGTTATTGCAACTTGTTATTGATAACAAGTTTTATGAAACGGGACCCTGATTGATGTTGTAAATGATTGCTATTCATTGATTGATTGATTTACTAAGTGGCTGACAGGTTGGTTGGTTGATTGATTGATTGATTGATTGGTTAAAGACGCTCAGTCGTGGGCTTTAATGGGGAATTTTACACCATGGGTGCTTACCCAGTAACAGGTGTTGTCCATCACTATGAGTTTTATGACCAACAGACCTTATGTAATGCTCCGTATATTCCACCCTTTGCCCCATATGGCAAAGTCATTATCTCACTTTCCCTGGCCCGAGAATGCCTGAAGCAGGCCAAAGAATGTTTATGGTGGGACAGCTTGTTTTGCTGTGCTCTAGAAATGTAGCTCTATTACAGGTATTTCCAGTGCTTTTCACAAAGTCTGGTGTCAGCAAATTATGATCGACTCCCCATGAAAGCCCACGACTGAATGTCTTTAATGGATGGATGGGTTGTTTGATTGATGGATGGATGGATGGATGGATGGATAGATTAATTGATTGATTGATTGATTGATCAGGTGAGTGGATGAGTGAGTGATTGATTGATTAGTTGGTTGAATGGATGGATGCATGGATTTGTTGATGAGCTAGTTGGTCTATTGGCTGGTAGGAATGGAAAGTCATGCAAACATTCTCAACTCTCCAGAGTCCTTCAGTCAACTCACTATCCAAGTGAGTCATAATACAGAATAGATTGTTGATTGATATTTTGATAAATACATGTATGGTAGGTTATATGATTGATATGATTATGACTGAATGTTTTCCAGTGTAACGTGCATGATATTGGTAATGCAGCCAATTACCTCACAAATGAGACACTTTGATGGGTGAATGATTGAATGCTGTTGTAATTTAATTTTTTTTTTTTTTTTTTTTACTGATTTTACCTTTATTTTCTTATTTTATGAAGTTATCAGCTATTAAATAACTAATTCAGATACAAATTTTGATGACTTAAAATTGGCAGCATTATTTGGGACTTTCAATCAGTAATATGCATGATTTCCATTGTTTTACCAGGCATGCTAATAGAGGCTGCAAGACCAGCCTACTGGATCCCAGATAGTGAGATCACCCACTGCATCGCTTGCAAGGAGGAGTTCAACCCTAAGCTCAAAATCCACCACTGCCGAGGGTGTGGACAAGGTGTGTGTGCAGAATGCTCCTCCAACAAAAGACCGGTGCCCTCTAGAGGTTGGGATATGCCAGTCAGGGTGTGTCGTCTTTGCAATGCCAAGGAAGGACAGCTCTGAGATGGTGCATTAATGATGTGAAAGAAAGAAAGTGGTGTGGGTTCTCAGGAAAGTGGTATGATTCAGCCTAGGTCCTCTCTGTTTACTCTGTCCGATTAAATCGTTGGTATTAGAACTTTTTTGCTCATACTCATCTGGGCCATGGACTTGGGTTTGGTCAGTATACATTTTATGCAGGGGATAGACGGAGAGAGGACTACATAACCTTTGTTAGCCTGATTGGCACAGTTGGGGTATCACTTAGTGATAGCATTTCAGAGGATCTATTTTACTTCTTTTGCATTTGTAATGCAACTGATTGACTCTCTTAATTCAATTGGTTTGTCAAAGTTTGCCATGTAAAAGCTTGTTCACATTCAGATATCCAGCAGAAAACTCCCAGGTTTTTTTTTTTTAATGTTCACATGTGGTAAACTGTGTCACTTATGGTAATGAAACGTGCATTAGCTCGTCAGTGCTCACACTAAAGAGTTTTGCCCAAATTTGTGCATACCCATGACATCATGTTTTGCCTTAACAACTTGATTGATCTGTAAGAGTAAAAAAAAATGCCTCTTTCCTCAGCTTTTTTTTTTGTGCATTTTTTTTTTTCTGCCACCTCATATCCCATTCATTTGTATACAAAAGATTCTGGGGTTTATTGCAGGGTATTTCTATTTCGTATGTGAACAAGCGTACATGTTAAAATGGTGTGCATTAGGAGCTAATTACTTGAAATTTTATTGCTACACATATTTCATTACATAACAACTGACATATCAACTGTACAGTTTACGCGTGTGTGTCAGCTTCATTTGAAGAGTAGAATCATGTACATGAGGAGCCATACAGATGCTTGTGGATATATTCACCTTCTCCCTTGTTTGGTTATTTTCCTCCTGATCAGATAGGTGTCGTGTAATAGACCAAAACATGGTTTATATTGCAAGTAAAACGGGTGGATACCATGTTTGTTTTGTTATTCATGATGATGGAAACATTTTTTCAAGACTTTGGCAAATACAATCTTTCATTGATGCATGATTCACCTCTCTCTCTCTTTCACTCTCCCCCTATCTTTTTTTTTTCTTGTCAAGACAAAAAGTTAAGTATTATTGCAGGCCTGCTGTTATTGGCTACCTGATATTAAGTATTGTGGTGCGAATTGATTAGTAACTTTGATAATGACCAATGACCTGTGAGGGTATTGTCTAAATTGTGAATACAGTCCATGCTCATCTTTATAGTCATATTCAAAGGAGTAATTGTTGTGTTCTCATATTTGAAGATATTGAAATAGCCTGCATTTTACATGTCTGAAAAATAAATTTAGTTATATTTCTGATGGTTGAAAGTTGATGTAATTCTTATTTGTGTGCAATAATGCTGTTGATACAATAGACACGTTTGAATTAAAGATTAGCATTCACTCATAACTCTTGCCATTAATTTATGGAGAAATGTAAATTGTTATACACTATTTCTTGCAGATATAAAAAGATTTTTTAAAAATTGTTGGATCTGCATTTTCAGCACTTCAGGAAGAATTGTTCATATGATGATCTGAATTTATTCAAATAACAAATATAAATTCGTATTAATGCACTTTGTACATAAAGTCATTTATTGGATTAATATGCACTGTATATTATGGATGTATATCTATATCTGTATTTTAAGTCCCATCAAAACACAGGCATATACTGAAACAAAAACAAAACATCTTGTAAGCTATAGAATATTTGAGTTCCAGAGTGTCCTGCAATATCTGCAACACTGAAATTCATTTGCTTCACACACATCTCGCTGTCAATATACCGTTCAAAATAGTTCTCTTTGTGCCACTCTTACTGGACAGTGTGTACTGGTATGTAGTGTAAATTAACAAGAAAGGTCATTTACAAAAAGCATAATATAACACTGACATTGGCAGACACTTTTTTTTATGCCTCCATCAAGTCGGTGCAGGAGGCATTATGTTTCTGGGTTGTCCGTTCATCCGTCCATCCCGCTTTTTCATTAACGCAATATCTCAAGAACTGCCTGAGGTATGGACTTCAAACTTGATCCTAATATGTATCCCCGTAGGTGGATGATCTGATTAGATTTGGGGGTATGTAGGTCAAAGTTCAAGGTCACAGAGGTCAATATAAGTAATTGCAGGTTTGCCTCCTTAACACGATATTTCAAGAACCATTGAAGCCATGAACTTCAAACTTCATGCTAGTATGCATCAGAACAGGAAGATGATCTGATCTGAATGTGGAGTACTTACGTCAAAGATTGCAGAGGTCAATTCCAAAATTTCAGGTGTTATCCTTTTTAACACAGTATCTCAAGAACAATTTGAGTTATGAAGTTAAAACTTGGTGCAAGTATGCATCACCATAGAAAGACAATCTGATTGGACTTTTGGGTAGGTATGTCAAAGATCATAGATGTCCGATGTCATATGCATGAAATTAGACATTTCTCTTGTTAGCACTATATTTCGACTATTTTCTTTGTTAGGATACTATTTATATTATAGGCTTGCAAAGTTGTTCAAATTGGGTTTATACCCCTTGGGACTTGGGGCATCACCAGCAAAGTGTCCCTATGCAATGGTAATAATAATCCTGTCAAATATCTCTAATTTTGAGACTCTTAACAGGGATTTCTTGCATGGTATTTCACACCCTATTTGAGGATAAAAACTCACGGGAATAAAACTTCCTACCCTTTCTGTAAAATGAGAATGAGGTAATTTTAATTAGCATGATATGTAGCTTTTGATGTGCATAAATTAAAAACTGCGTGGAAGGCAGAGGCATAATTATTAAGTGCGCAGTCGAATTGCTCTCGTTCCAAATGTGAAACAATCCAACTCACATTGTTTACTCTTTATGATTTGCAATAAAATATTAGCATTCCTTGATTTTTTCTTTTTTAATTGTCGTTGAGTTCTCAGTATTCAGGATTAATGAAGTTTGCCAGTAGCTAATTGTTATATTACTTTTGTCACATGTTGTGTGGAGACAACATTTTCACAAGCTTAGCACTGCACTTAAAGATACTGGTAACATATCAACACTCACCCATGAAGAAATCACACCAGTACTATCAGTATTTTTAGATTTCTCACATAAATACTTTATTGCAAAATACAGCTATATTTGGCAGTGTACAAGTGTAATATTATAATCTAAGAAATATGGTTTGATACTGTTATCAATTTATGAATATAAATAAAAGATTATTGTGATGTAATTATATGCTACATGTCTGCTTTGTATGGTATCTGCAAATTAAAAGAGCTATCGTCACACTATTTGTTTTTTGGTTTTTTGTGTGTTTTCTTTGTAATGAAAACTGATCAAGAAAGTTGCTATATCAAAAACAACCATAACACATAGCCACCAAAAACATAGTACTGCTGTACTATATAGCTTAGGTTTTACTGGGGTAATTTTTTTTTTTATGTATTACAATGTATTTCATTTACTTCATAGTTGGATATCTTTGCCTCTCTAGGTTCAATAAAACTACATGTACATGCATTTACTGAAACCATGATATAGAATTCAAATATTTTTCAACATTTGCAAAAACAACATATTTGTTAACAAATGAGGACAAATCAACACAAAATACTAATTAGTACACACTTTGTATGGATGGTGTACAGAGTTGTATTACTTTAGCTAAAGTACATAAGGCAATCTTGATTACTTCAATATGCAAAAATCAAGATATCCAAAAAGTCAAGTGTAATTCCCAATGCAAAGTCAACAATAAAGGGTTTTTCAACTTACAACATGACACTGCCAGAAATTGATAATGACAATTCAAACTGTATGTCTTTTTATTAAAATCTTAACTTCGATTATTGACTTTAAACTTTCTCTACAAAAATAGGTTTTGTGATAACACATAAAATTTACTTTCGAATGTTGCCGGGACTAAAAAATAATACAAAGATTTAGAAATGATTATATTCTCTCACTAGCATAAATAGTGCTATGAGTAAGAACATAAAAACATAAAAAATGAAAGACAATAGTGTATTGCTTTGATATTGTTCCTTGTCTCCTCAACATCGTCAATAATAATAATAAAATTTGATATAGTGCATATATCCACCATATAAAGTGCTCAAGGCACTCCAATATTACCCCAGCTCAGCTAACTAGGCTACCAGTGTCAGAGCTCATGGCATTCAAAGAATTCCTCCCTGCTGGTACCCACTGAAAATAAGTTTTATATTCAAGCCTCCAGAAATATTCTCCGGCCAAGCATAAACCATAAATGCTGAAACCATCTTAAGGCTCTTAAAAATGGGGTCACTTCCTTATCTCCCAGGCTCTGCAAGCTTGGATCAGAATAAAACCATAACTACAGTGGAACCTCATTATAAAGAACACTGTTATAACAAACTCTTGTTAATAACAAGGTAATTTGGCCGGTCCCACTCCTTTGTATTTGATTGTTTTTTAGCCCTGATATAACAAGGTTTCAATATAAAGAGGTAATTTCCTTGGTCCGGAGGAGTTTGTTATAACGAGGTTTACCTGTATTAGGAGGGTGGTAAATATTGTAATGTTCTTTAGTCTGAACAAAGAACATTACAATTTGGAAACAGAGACACAGTGAATGAGCTTGATGCATATATGGGACTACACACTGGATTGTTTTCTGTCCACCAATGACCAACTGGAGAAAAAAAGGAGGGTAACAGTCTAAAACTGATGATCCAGCCGCTCTGTGCACTTCATATCCATATTGCAAGAAAATATATCGTGACATGCTAATAACAGTTGACTGAACCCCAAAGTTATGTATGGTATAGCTATGGCAAGGCTATGCATTCTACAGTACAGCTACATAAATAATATATGACCCATGATAATTCTTCCAATATAGTAAATAGTATATTATGTATAATACATGCTGGGATTGGTAAGATTTGCATTGTGACATGTGTAAATTATGCAATATTGCATGAATGTGCACTGTATTGATTGTTGCACAGGGAATCCAGTGTTAACCCATTGTACACTAAGCCCGAGATAACTTGGGGTAGGGTCTATACAAATGCTTCTCATACTAAGATCAAATCATTTTTAACGGGTTCAATTGGTATACTAGATCTAATGTTAGGGGGTTTATTTACTATAAAAAAATAGTGCATATTCTAATAATGCACCATTACTGGACTATATGAAC
Source organism: Echinometra lucunter (assembly GCA_029962745.1). NCBI lineage: Eukaryota > Metazoa > Echinodermata > Echinoidea > Camarodonta > Echinometridae > Echinometra > Echinometra lucunter. The sequence continues at coordinate 39,037,281 of CM057152.1, forward strand.
TCCAAATACTAAATTATCCCTTGTGCATGTCTATTTCACCTGGGCATTAGGCCACGGTGAAACAAAACTGCACTTAGGATGATTCATTATTTGTTGGGCGCATAATCCAGTATAGTGCATGGTAAACCATGCGTTATTTATGTAATGTAATCCTTCTCCTTCTCCTCCTCCTCCTCCTACTACTACTACTGCTACTACTACTACTACTACTACTACCACCACTACTACTACTACTACTGCTACTACTACTACTGCTACTACTACCACTACTACTGCTACTACTACTACTACTACTACTGCTACTGCTACTATTACTACTACTACCTCTACTACTACCACTACTACTACTTCCACTACTACCACTAATACTACTACTACTACTAATTCTGCTACTGATGATGATGATGGTAATAATAAAAAGTAATAATAATAATAAGAAGAAGAAGAAGAAGAAGAAGAATAACACAATATCAATATTATGTGTACTTGGGGCAGCCTCTTCATACTATATGCTGTTCTCCTGGAGGGTCCTGCAATCATAGTCCAGTGTCATGAAGTACGGTAGTGATTGCAGCTGTCTCAGTATCTCTCAAAAGCAAGCTCTTGCCCTGCAGTATAGTGAAATAACATAAAATGAACCTGCATGCACATACCTACACATGATCATTGCTGTAAAGGAAATTATTGGTAGAAGATATGCACATGAAACCATTGCTTTGGGTGGAGATTTGTCATAGCTTGCAATGATTAGAGTATTACCACAGTACTGGTATGTGTATTCTGGAAATCAAATATCAATCCATGATTGTATTTATATTGCTCCCTTCAAATATGTATACTAGGTGTCCCAGAAAAAGCGGAATGGTGCAGCCACAGCGTAGGACCCCAATTAAATCCTCGTAATCTCGTAAAAGCTTTTGAATTCGTAATGGCTACCGAACGCCTCCCTGAGAGAGGATCAATGAATCCTCGAAAATACAACCTCTCATTTCTCCCTTATTTTGGCACCAAAATTCATAAAAATTTCAGATTACATCAGAAATGATGATATTTTTCTTCATTTTCATTTTCTCCAAAAACGGTAGGGTATTTTTTGAAATGCAAGTATTTTCAGTTCCAGAGGACCGTGGGAAGAGGTGTTTATTTTTTCCCGACACAACCCTAGGAGAGCATGAATATGCAAACAATTGACATGTTACTAGACTTTAGTGTCCATGCTAACTTTCTGTGTATTTTCATGTTTGCACAATGAGTAGTTTTCTGTAAATCTGCCTTCAAAAGTCACGGTTTTAACATAAAATGACTGTAAACTGTCACTACTGCGCATGCGCTTTTCAGACTTTTTCTATGAATGAGCTAAGTAGAGCAATTACATCATGCATATCACACTGCACTAATGCACTGCACGTACGTTGCATGGCGCATGTCCCCAGCAAGCAGCAAGCCTTTGATTAATTCGCTGTTTATGCGAGGCCAAAATAATTGTATGCACGTAATTTTCTTTCAATTTCCTTTCTTTGAAATTCTTCATCATCTGTTTACCGTGCCATGCTTTGTTCTCTGTTTTCTGAACCATTATTTTATTGAGAAGTGCACGGGTCTCGTACGGTTAGCGCCACAGATAGTTCAGTTCACTTCGCACAGTCACACTGCACTGCGCAGTATAGGCCGTGCATGAACCGGAGTACGTGGGACTGCACGAGATGAATCTTGAAGGGTTCATGAATGACACTGCCTTGGATTTTTTCCCGACATAACCGTTCGACAGTAAATTTTGAAAAGATATTCGGAGGGGACTTTCGATATACTTTGATTGTTCATATATGCAAGCCTCGATCTTGGGCAATAACGGAAAATATGAAAAATGACGTAACTTTTGCTGACTAAAAAAAAAAGAAAAAGAAGCATCTCATTTCACTAATTTTTCATATAATAAAACATGATTCTGCTACAAATAATTATCGTGATAAGTTAGAACAACTCTCATTCTTTAATTTGAAGTTTGATTCATTTCATTTGGTGGTTTCTAAGGCGAGATTTTACAGTTTAGCCACGACTCCTCCGTAGTGGTTTTATGTGAACAAATTGTTTACTTTATGCAAATTAGGCAGCACGGAGTGAAAGCTTTCGGGCAGTTAATTGGGGTGCTACGCTGTGGCTGGGTGGATTTTCAGTACTTTACCCTCAAAAGTCAAAATGTTGATATTTTGTTTACACCAATGGCTAAAGCATCTTCCATCAAAGAAAATGATACCAAGATCATCGAATTTGGTGAAGTAATTTTTATTCTACGCCTGTTTTTTAAAATACAGTAATTTTCAAATTTGTCATGTTTTTTGCCACAGATGAGAGCAGAATTGTGACGGGAATGGCCTTTCATATGGCATGTTTTGTTACTGACATGCATCAATGGGTTTCCTCAAACATCGTATTATGAAATACCTTCCCGACACAATTTTGCTCTCATCTCTCGCCCAAAATTTGAAAATGACTGTATTTTAAGACATGCATGGGCACAGAATCAAAATTAGTTCACCCAATTCAATGATATCGGTATCGTTCTTTTGGTAGAGGATCCTGTACCCAATGATGTAGAAAAATTACATACTTTTCAAAGGTAAAGTACCGAAAATCCGCTGTTCCGCTTTTTCTGGGAAACCCAGTATAAATGAGAATTAACTACTTAATAGGTATTTCAAAGAACATTTTGACTCACTTGGACGAACTTGTATCACTCTACTGAAGTATCTCGTCCTAAGAATCCCTTCCCTGTTGCCTCGGGTCAGAATCACTCCATTCTTGGATAAGAAGAACTTGATGCCATCTAAATTTACAGACATAAAAGCAGCATGGTATCACATCAATTCTATATTCTTAGCAAACAAAGCATGCCGTCGCACAGTTATATTTCCATAGGTGAATGGCATATGATATAGACAACCCCAACACATAAACAGTTACCGTCTTGTTCTAAATGATGCCAATGCATAACAGTGGTAGAAATGAATCAATATCATACATTTCACGGAGCACTGGATCTTAAATATAACTGCTCTTGCACCAATTGCCAGCCTGCTACCAATTTCAGTCTGGCCCCTCAAAATACATTAAAAATAAATAAAGATTATCTAGTGTATTTCATGCAAGTTTTATACTATAGTAATTATTTCACAAGTGACTGAAAAGACAATGCAACCATACATTAGTTATTCAGAATCAAATATTAGACTTACCTCTCATTGCTGCAGCAAGATCAATAAATATCATTACTTCACATGATCTTCTCATTCCTGAAAGAACAATACATAACATCAAAGAATTATAGCATAAATATATGTGAAATACTAGCAATACATCACAATACTTGGAGATCAGATGCCAGCTTCAGAGCAGGCCACATTGCAAAACACTAATTGTGCACGCATGAAATCAGTACTAATATTTTGTTGAAATTAACCTTGGCAATCACCAAGCAAGTGCAGCAAATACATGCAAGTATTCTATCAAGACTGAAGATTGCTGACACAGTATAAAGGTTCATATCTTCTACTATTACTTGGTAAAATAATGCCCCATGCCCCGTGAGTCTGTGACCAGGCCCCTAAAGCTCCGCCATTTTGTCCAGATCCATTAGAAGGCCAACCTAAGCACCATCAATATTCATGATCAAAAATGAATAATTCATTTTGTAAGATGCTTCCAACTAGTAGCATTTGTTTGTACACATTATGAAACATTACATGCATCAGCTTACCGCATGCGCAGTTAATGCACAATAAATGCGCAACAAATGCGCATTAAATCAAAGTGTCACAATAAAATTGATACGCGCAATAGATATGAATAATGCAACAGTGCTATCGATATCATGGCGATAACGGGTGCTTATCGGCCCTTTCAAATGATCCGAAAGAGGTGGGGCCTAATACCATTCGTGTAATGATATTTGTGCGTGCTGCTTTTCGTCTAGTAAATTTATTATATGTCTATGCCCTTGACCATCACCCTCTGGACAACTTCCCAAAGAACACTAACCTCCTTAAAATTAGTACATCCCCTCTCTTGAATAACTAACCCCTGGCAAACTTCCCAAGCACCATAAACCCCATCTCAGATAACTAAAGATATGGTAGCAGTGAAACCTAGACAACAACACTCCCTTTTTCATCTGATTCCATGGTAGATGTCACCAGTCATTCTGCAGTGTGTGTTCTAATGAGTTGTAAGGGTAGTTTTAATGGAGATTCATGTTAAGGTAGATTAGAAAGGGTGTGGTGCGAAAAGACTGTTTGCATTCTGGAGGCATCTTTTGCATCACTCCATTTCCCTAAGCTACCTTTCATACTGATATAAGCGCTTTTCACACTTGCTGCGGATTAACTGTCACAGGGTAACTGATGGTAATTCTTATGGAAATAGTTCTCAAGAAAATGGTGGGGGGTGTGCTCTTCTAGGAGCAGAGATATCTGCCCATGAGGATTACTTTCTGTTTCTGATACAGAATATTACTAACCACTGATAACTCCATCAGCTCCTGGCTCACCCCGAGCAAAGTGAATGTGCGTCCTGTTCATCGTTCTCAGTCCCTATCAAAAAAAAAAAAAAAAAAAAATAGAGAGAGGAAGAGTGAGATGGATGGGTCATGTGTTGAGAAAGGAAGATGATGAGTCTGTGAAAAGAGTGTGGGATCTGGAAGTGGATGGCATAAGAGAAAAGAAAGAGCAAAGACTAATTGGTATTTGGTAGAATATAGTGAAGAAAGAATAAGGTTGGTCTAACAGAGGAGGATGCTCAAGACAAGACGAAGTGGAGGAAGGTAGTGTCATCACGGCACGAAAGTCAGTGACCCCTTGTAAAAGGGGAAAATGCTGACTTTCTTAAATAATGATAATGATAATAGAAATATTGAGGTGCTAATACTAGTGCTTCAATTTTCAATACTGTTACCTGTCTACGGATTTGGTACCAGTTCTGGAAATAAGTTCCATGAACTACTATCGGAAAACGGCTGGCATCAGTGACAGGTTCAAACTCAGGATCAGGTATCTGCAATAAGACCAAGGAGATTTCCAACATGAACTACAAAACTGAAGCATTCTGAAATTTACTAAATAACATAAATTATTCTGTAAAAAATCAAAATATCTATGGCATGAAAATGGATATGGTCAAAGAGCCCTCTTTGTTATCAAATTAGTGAAAGTTCTTGCACATAAAATATTTGGTATCACATAAGTCAGGAGATCACCAACATGGAGTCTCAACACCTTGGACATTATTCATCACATCAGGTTGATTTGTCTGAATTTCTAAATTCTATTAATAAAAAAGGCCTTACCTCAAAGGAATGTCCTTGGTTGGCACAGATCATTAATTCACCAGTATCATCGTTGTTTTTTAAGGAGTAACGTTGTTTGTCATTGGTAGCAACAACCCTTCTAATGTCAGCCTCAGTAAAATGCTTGAACATCTTATGTGCAAGTAGTTCCCTGACTAGAACATATCCCCCTGAAATGATGTGTATAAGATCACAATAAGAACAACCTTCATGGATCCACAAAACAATAAGAAGTTACATAATTGATGGTTCATTTAACCTGATTGTCGAGAAAGCATAATTAGAATCACTTACAATATACAAGGTATAGATATGAATATATATTAAATATAGAATCATATTTATACAAATCTATACAATAACAAATTTTCTAAGCAAGCTAGCAACAGTAAGAGACCTTGGTTTCAAACATTTTAAAGGGGGTACCCAATGCTGAAACATTGTTAGTTCATTTAAAAGAGCATGATTTTATTAGCAGAAAATCTTCTGCCTAAAGTTTTTTAAAAAGTCATGTTGCCAAGGAAACCCCCAAATGTGGTAAGATTTCAGGATATTTTTGACCCCTCAGCTGTGACCCAGTTTCAACTGGGTACCCACTTTGATGTCAAAATGACGTCAAAGTGGGTACCTTGTCGCGCAATTCTAGCAAAATGCGCGCAAGGTATAATACAAATTGTACAGTCTAGCGTGCAGCACAACTGCAATGCGCGAAGCTGGGTACCCACTTTTACGTCATACCTCATGCTCAAATTTTTTGTTCAACTCTTGACTTTTTATGAGAAAATTAGCCAAAATGCATTCATTTCGATTGAAAATCATCAAATTTTTAATGTTAATCTTCTTAGAATTCTATTCTCAATCATATATCAAAAAAAAATTTACCATTGTGTAATCACTTTAAGGCTTGTTCATATGAGGGGAAACCATGAGTATTTTTTTCCAGCATATTTTTTGTATACAAAATGAATGGCAATGATGCAACATAGGGGTGTGCTTAAAATGTCTCACAATCGACTTGCATATTATGCTTAAAAACACCCTCTGAAAAAACTCCACGGTCAATTCCCCTCTCATATTTGAAAAGGGCTTAAATTTGATGCGTGGATCTCTCATCAGTTAGACCATTGCTCTATCGTTGTGAACAATCATTATAAAATACAATAATAATAATAATAATAATAATAATAATGATAATAATAATAATAATGATAATAATAATAATAGTGATATAGAATACTTAAGCACATAACTACTTCTCTATGCAATTTACGATTTATGTATAGTACATGCAAAATCATATATCAAAATTAATTAGGCATATATAAGAGAAATCATGAGTAAATTCATTCATGAATGATTATACACATGTACAATTATCTAGCATATTATAAAAATGAAAAAAAAAAATCTTGAGAACAAAATAGGCTCTCCTGAAGCTGTCATTGCTCTCCCCCCCCCCCCCCAACCCAAAGCTTTTCAAGGTAGCTGATTTGGTCTTTTTGAAATTTGTCACCCCTTTTTCCGCGTGTGCCCTCGCATTGTGTACAAACTCTATGGGAGAGGAAAGCTGTCACCTGCACTGACGAACTAAACGGCAGTGAATGGACTGGTGACAAATTTCACGATAATGCCACTAATTCATCAATTGCTAGGAAATCATATTTTGTTTTGTAAAATACACAAATTCCTGTTCCTGACAACAGTATTGAAATGCCTACGCTACAGCTATGACCTACAGCAACGATGAATCCAGGGAGATCAAACTCCCATCTCCCTGATGAATCATTACAATGCAGATTGGCCACTTTCATGTGGATTCTGGAATTGGTTAAATATGCTGTGCATGCCAAAGCTTTACCTACCTGGATAAATGGTGAAGCCTAATTTTATGGCTCTGTGCCTCAAAACCAGTGAAAGAAGTTTAGACAGTCGGACGTCCATGTTTCTCAAATATCGGAGATAACCTACCTAGGGCCAAGTTATGTGTCTGGGTTTTACTTTTGCCGTTGAAGCCCGTGGACTGGTATGGAAGAGATACCACTAACGTTAGTAATGTGCACGGTCAGACGGTGTGAACGATTAGGTGAGGGATGCTGCAGACTGCATCTACTGCCTGCTGGTATCCTGTTCAGTTTCTCCGTTTTCGATCCTAGAAAATTACCTTATAAGCTCTTTCTTACATGTTACATGATGCACCAGCGAGTGAACTGTGATCTTTCAACATCACAGGAGATTGCTCTGACATTAATTGTCAACTTAGTTATGCAATAAAAACAAAATCTGAATTTGCCGGAAGATTGCGCAATACTTTACAGAGCAGTTATAGTCTGGTAGTCTGCAAACACAGACTCTATTTAGCTAACAGTGTAACCTAGAAAAGTTCTTTCCGTTGAAGTTTTTTCATTGATTTAGGTTCCTATGTAGTTTGTGAACATTTTCAGCTTGGTTGCCCAAACAGCAACCTTGAGTAATTTGCATAATTTGCATAAATCTGTATGCGTATAGGTTTTGCAGCGCAAAGACAACTTACACAGAACGTTCAAACTGAACTACGTGCCAATTAATTATGTAGGGCCTAAATGTGCGATGATACGGAACTTTAATAGCGTTGTCAATCTTGTGAATTCAACCTTTGATGAAACGAAACAATTAATACACACAATCAGATATGGATGCACATCCAATTAGGGGTTTGTGGGACATGGAAATCATTTCAGTGTTATTTTTCAGGCCATGTGTAACTACATAATGACAGTCCCACTTGTTCCTTTAAAACGTAAATAAAAATAACCTGTTGGTCATCTCGCGCCGCCCCTGCCGGGGGCCGTATCCTCATTGAGTATCCTCCAGGTACACAATGAAAACGCTTTTAAAAGGTAATTTTTTCAGCATGAGGCACGTAACGCGAGCTCTTTTAGGGTATATACAGCAAAAATTAAAAAAAACATTAAAAAAAAAAGGTATCAAATTCAGAGGTAATGATACCATGCAATATGTAAAATGATAATCCTTATTCAGAGTATTAAAGTCAGATCAGAAATGCCCTTATTTCATTGTTTAGGGTTTCAAAACCACTCCTACTTCAATCCTCGTTCTCTCTCTAAATTCTTTAGATTGAGATGAGGGACAAATCCAAAGTTAGATTGAAAATCTCAATCCAATAGATTTAGAAGTCAATCTTTTTCTCAGTCTAATTTTGGATTGGTCCCCAACCAAAATCTTTTAGATTGATTTCCAATCTAGGGAATTTAGAGAGCAGGGTACTTTTCAGAAAGTGATGTATGTGGATGCAGGCCTAGGTGAGACCTGGGAGCGTTTCATGAAGAGTTTTGTCGGTGAAAATCACCGACAAACCTCTTCATGAAATGCTCCCAGTGGCGGCACCAAGGGGGGGGGGGGGGCATGGGGGGCATTTGCCCCCCACTCAGAAGCTTTGCCCCCCCAGTTGCCCCCCCCCAGCAATTTTGAGGACTGAAAAGAAAAATTATACAGTAATTTGTAAATAAGTAGATGTTGTCATAAGCATCATATTCAAGCTGTGAAGTGCTCTAAAATACCATTTTCCGCTCTTCAAAACTTCGATTGAAAACCAAAAAAGTGGTTATTTTTGGCTCGTTCGCTTCGCTCGCTCGTCATATTTTAAAATTTCTTTTCTAAAATGCGATTCAAAACAAGAAAAGTAGCCATTTTTGGCTCGCTCCCTTGTCATATTTCAGAATATTTATTCAAAAATGCGATTAAAAACCAAAAAAGCGGTTATTTTTGCTCGCTCGCTTGCAAAATTGATATCAAAATGTGTGTAAGAGGAAAAAAAATAGTCCAAAAATTCAATTATCCCCCCCCCCACTCCTCAAAGTGGATTTATGCCGGCGACTAAAACTCGCGCTTCACTCTCGATTTTTCCATACACTCAAAAAAAAATTGACTGCCCCTGCCCCCCCCAACATTTTCTTTTGCCCTCCATTTGCCCCCCCCCCCCCCCCCACTTTAACAATCCTGGTGCCGCCACTGAATGCTCCCCAGGGAAAGTTACATTTCCCTGGTGAGACATCCCCCTCCCCCTCCCCACCTCGTGTTTTGCTTAAGCTGAGGGGCTATTTGATACGCAGTTCTAGACCAGTAACTAATAAGCTCTGTCTTTGTATGCAAATTGAAACTGAGACCCAAATATCAATATGATATTCTTGACCCTTAGCTGGGAGCCGGTCCATAACCCCCCCCCCCCCCCCCCCCATTACCCCATCGACCAAGCAAAATCCTGGGTTCTGCCAGTGGGGAGCGTACACCCGAGCACTCGTGCAAACATTTTCTCAGGGTCATGCCCGTAAGAAATACAGTAAGTTACTCTGGCTCTCAACTCAAGTAATTTTTCTTACGCAATATATCGATGTATGGATGATTGTGCAATACTCCAATCAAGCAAACAAGTCCCAAGTCAAGATGACGAAATTCAAATATCATTGAAAAGTTGGGATAACTGTTATGGGGATCTGCCGATGTTCGTGATGTGTCATTTCCGTTGATTATGTAGTACCATACTAACTTTATCAAATCCCTTCATAAAAACGCCCCCCAAAGGGAGATTTGTGTGTGTGTGTGTGTGGGGGGGGGGGGGGGTATACAGCCGCTACCTACTGTTGTTTTGCTGGAGAACAAGTCAGTAGTATAACCCTACCTTACTTTGTCACAATAACTCCTGGCCTATAAGTATTCCAACCATCATGATTACCCCCTCCCCCGGATTACCCCCAGTTGATGATTCGTGGAGTATAAATCTCTACAGAGCCCTTTATTACAGAGTTTGGCCAACTCGGTTTCAGTGGGTTACAACATGGCACAATATCTTTTGTATTGTGCTTGCCTAACATTATGAGCCATGTTGTACCCTACTGGAGCCGAGCCTTGGCCAAACTCTGTAATAAAGGGCTCAGTAGAGTCTCTCGGAGCACTAGCGCCATCTCTTAAAAAAAAAAAAAAAAAAAAAAAAAAGCCGCCTCACACTAGGAGGCCAGCCGCTACACTCTAGCCATGTTTTTTGTTTTTTTGTTTTGTTATTTTTTAACCACTGATAGAGAAGTTGTGTTACCAACCTGCACTAAGTTAATACAGAACTGAAGGCAGAGCGGCTGTGCTTGGAATAAAGATTTAGTTCGTCAGAGGCGTATCCAGAGGGACGGAGAGATAGAGCAAACAATCCCCGACTTGAAAAAAAAAAAAAAAAAAAAAAAAAAAAAAGACGCAGAAAATGGGGTCCGTCCACTTGACCGAAGGACCGCGAGACCGAAAATGAAAAAGAGCCCACGAGACAAAGGGCCCGCGAGGCCGACTTTTCTCACTCTCGTATCGTATTTTCCTTCATCACAAATAATGCGCTATCGCCTATCGGTATATTATGTCTCCTTTAGGTTTCAGCATGTTTAGTCCCCGTTTCCGGATGTCCCACACCTTCAATGAAAAACTTTCCGCTGCCCTTTAATACTTATGTATGAATAATATTCTTTAATTTATTATTTAACGTATAGACTGAAATACCCTGGACTCTTATTCCTTATTCATTTTCTGAATACCTCGCCGCATAAATTATGATAGCAATCAATTGGATTTTGAAGTTAAAAGTTCATTAAGTTGCTATTAATAATATAGGGCCTAGTTTTGAACCATAACTCTCCTTCATTTAAAAAAAAAAAAACTTAAACTGAAATACCCACAACTCTTTTATTCCGTATTAATTTTCTAAAATTTCTTTTAAATACCTCTCTCGATTAACACAGAGGAAATAGTTTTTAAGAGTGAAACTTCGTATTTTAAACCTATAACACGGTATACAATAGGGTATTGCGGTGAAGGGGGTCTGTGACGTCACCTTCCGAAAAATTTATTGTATGATGAGAGGGAGCGTAGTGAAACTTATGGCGTACTCATACTCCTCTAACATGGTTTACAGCATGGCAAACCATTGAATATATTACAAATTCTACTAATTAATTGCTAGACATTTTTTCTTTTTAATTTCCAAAATATAAGAGGAGGGTATGCGTCCCCCCATTGCACGGACGTCAATCCGGGGGGGGGGGGGGGGGGGGACAGGAGGTCACGTCCCCCAAAAATATTGAAGGGTGAGGGACACAATAGGGAATGTTCCCCAAAATTTTTGAAGCCTTGTATTTCATATATTAAGCCCTAGGGGACAACTTCTAATAAAGCACTAAGATTTACGCTCTATGATTTTGATCATTGAACTATAGATCAACAAATGTTTTTTATGATATAATGGTACCATGAGGAAATCAGCTAGGTATTGTGCACCTTCTCACTCTCCTCTCGATGTAGGCCAAAATCCTTGAAAATTCTAATCCACAGTTGGAAACAATATACATGTATACAGTGTCTCCCGTCAATTGGGTGGGGACAGGAGGGCCCAATTTTTTTTAGGGATGGAGACGCATTTAAAAAAAAAGACACCTGCAAAAGCTAATAATTTTATTAGGGTATAAAGTTTCCTCACAGGAGCGGCGGAGTCGGGGACAGGGGCACTTTTAAAATCCCCCATTTTTCTTTTAGATAAATTTTACGACCGCACCGTTTTTCACCGGAAGTTGACCCTTTTCCCTTTTTCATAGCCCTCTTTTCCCTTCCGAGAAGTGTGCCCTTTTTATTTCGTTATAAAACTAATGTCCTTGTCATGCTTATACTGAAATGTGATGAGTTCCCCCTTTGACTTCTATTTTTTTCAATTCTAGTTGTGTAATTCCCCTTCTGCTGAGTGCCCCCGTTCACCTGTGAAAAGTTTCCTATTGCACTTTGGAAACTGCCCCACATGAAGTCTGATTCTTCGGACCAATGCCCTTTTTCCATTTTGGTTTGTCCCATTTCTCATTCTTGTACGTTATACATTGCGTCCCAGAAAAAACAGAATCCTAAAACAAAGGCTTATTGTGCGGAAGCAATTGGGTGTAGGATTGAAAAAAAAAAAAAAATGTTCAAAATAAACTTTGACTTATGCTCTTTCAAAATGATGCATTAAGCAAACTTATTTATTCATGCATCTCTGAGTACCATGAATTTGAAAATTTAATGTCAAAAACCAGTTGCTACACTTGCTGGCTTTGACACTGAGCACATGATGAAAAGAAAGAGATGGACACATCTTAGTATTAGAGTAAACAGAAACCTAAAACAAAAGCTAATTGTACCGAATCACTGCAGTGTAAGATTAAAAACAAATGTTCAAAATAAATTTGAAATATTCTTTCGAATGATACTCAAATGAGATCCATTCATTGATGCATCCCTGAGTACTGTGGTTTGAAAAAAAATTTAATGTCGAAATCCATTTGCTCCACTTTGGGGGGGGGGGGGGAAATCTTTCACAAATGACGAACTGACCAACCTAAAATTATTTAGGTTGGTCAGTTGATCTCAAGAAATTGGTAACGATAAACACTCTCTGTTCAGGGGTTAGCCGAACCATATTCTGTAAGTTTGGTAAAGTAGGAGTGTTTCATTCACCATTTGCTTGATTGATTCATCACCCAAGCATTCCCCCTTTTACGACACATGAGGACATTAGAAATTCATTTTAATATTCAAATGTCATGCATCCTTTTGAACAAACTAATGTTAGGTTGCTCTTGACAACAACAACAACAACAACAAAACTTGTCTGAGGCTTGTCCGGCATAGTGACAACTAAATGAATAATGTTAGTGAACAGGTCTTTGGAAATGAATGTCCACTGTCCTCATCTGTCGTAAAAGGGGGAGTGCTTGGGTGATGAATCAATCAAGCATATGAATTGGTGAATGAAACACCCCTACTTTACCAAACTGAACGATTATTTGTCAAGATTTATTTTGAACATTTGTTTTTAATCATACACCCCAGTGATTCGGTACCATAGGGTCTAGTTTATTCTAATGCTAAGATGTGTCCATCTCTTTCTTCATGTGCTCAGTGCCAAAGCCAGCAATGGTTTTTTTACATTAAAATTTCAAAGTCATGGTACTCAGAGATGCATGAATAAATAAGTTTGCTTAATATATCGTTTGAAAGAGCATAAGTCAAAGTTTATTTTGAATTTTTTTTCAGTCATACGCCCCATTGCTTTCGCACAATAAGCCTTTGTTTTAGGGTTCTGTTTTTTCTGGGACGCACTGTATAGGGCCACGTGCCAAAAGTGGCCCTTTTGTTTTCTGATATGTTTCCCTTTTCCATTCCAGCATGTTCACCAAGTGTGTTGTAAATATAAGGTCCTATCTATAGCCCAATTAATGTTTCACTTTTAAGGATTTTTTATTTAATATTATACATGGTATAGGTCGTGATTACAGCTCAAATATGCACTGAAATTATAGCTTGGTCAATAGGGGAAAACTACAAGTTTAATTGATAAAAACAACGATGATAAGGAAGAACCCTGAAATAATTTTTAAACATCTTTACCATCACTAACATTGAATAATGCAAATAATGTGGTTTTCACAAAGGAAATTACCATATTTTGCTCGCTCGCTTCGCTCGCTCGCTAATGAGTAAAAAGGACAGTTTTTACAACTACAGAGTAGTTACTACGTTAAGGACAAAATATAATGTAACATAATGATTCTTAAAAGTGTGTTCCAGAATTGACACCAGAGAATGAACGGTATTTTCCAATCTGTGTTCCCCCTTTGTTAGTGCCCCTCTTTTAAAGAATGCCCTTTTTGCTGGCACCTCCCCTCACTCTGATATCGCCGCCTTTGCCCCCCCCCCCAATAGAAATAGAGACACCCATGGCCGTACGCAGCGGGGGGCAGGGGAGCAGTTGCCCCCCCCCCCAATGAAAACTTACATTTTTTTACTGAAAATTTTCACGAAATTCACGATAAGTGGGCACCAAATGCTTCAATTTCACATTAAAAAATGCAAAAGCGCCCCAAGACAAGCTCGGTCGCTTCGCTTCCTCGTTTTTGAGTTTCTTCGAAAATTTTTACACGTTTTGCCCCCCGCAAATATTTCTGTGAACGGCCCTGAAGACACTTGATTTTTTTGGCTTCTCAGGAATTTTTGGGACTGTGTCCCCCCCCCCAAAAAAAAACACTAGAAAACGGATTGACGCCCATGCCCCATTGCAGCAGTGTGCGCATAAATGCTTTTTAATTTTGGCGAATAACAATCTATATTTTTTTTAATTCTGTAAAAGATATTTACAGTTCAGCTCATGCTGCGAGACAATATTTTTTTTTTCTTCCGTAGAATGATGACAAAAGTAGTTTTGCAAATGATTCCAAGTCTAATAAGTTAATACTCCGGCAGAAGCTGAAATATCATCTAAGAAAATTGATTTAAAATAAGGAATCAATGAATGAATAGATGAATGAATGAATGAATGAATGAATGAATGAATGAATGAATAAGTGAATGAAAGAATGAATAAATAACTGAACAAATAAATAAATTAATTGATTAATAATGCACAAACTACTTCATTCATTAGCAAACTTAATATGATAAGCATTGATTTAAATCAATTTTTCTCTGGAAAAGTTGGTGCCTTCGGCGGGGGAGAGCCGTTCTTCTAGGAGTTGTCCTAAGGGAAGCCGTCCTCCATGGGAATGTCAGATATGTCCTCCAAAAGAGTAGTCCTACCACCTCACTTGCATCCCTCATAAGTACCTCTTTGAAAAACATTAAGTACCTACGCTACATAGAGAAAAGCTAAAATGAAGAAATTAACCGATTCCGGAACAGGTTTGACTTGCTGTAATATCATGACATCAAAAAGTATCGGCCAAGCAATTATTAGTAGGATTTGTCGGCTTTGCAGATGTCGGCGGAGCATTATGTCGTCCGAGTGAATGCCATGTATAATGTTAAACCTCATCCATTGTTTAATAATTAAACTTCCTTCTGGCACTAGAATTGGTCAGAGCGGTGCGACTAGATTACAACAATTATTTGCTAATTTCGGCCTCGCGGGCCTTCGGTGAAGTGGGTTGTCACCCAGAAAATCCCTGTTCCGCTTACATCAAAATATGACGACCTTCATTATTATTATTGGTTGTTCGGGACTATTTGATCCCTCCTTTCCAAGCAAGCCCTATAAATCCCCACTGACATAGTTAGCATAATGAGCCATTTGAAATAATTACCATGTATACTATGTCGATGCAATGGCAATGTCTATATATAGTGTTTGTGGAAACATGGAATTAGGGGGAGGACCAGACGGGGGTACTGGTCCGAAGCATAGCGTGTTGCACATCATACTTCTAAGGTTAAGGGGAACCTATACAATACCCATTTAAAGCTCCGTGCATGGCTTCAAGACCTTCAAGCCTTCTGACCTCATTTTTCTTCCCTTTATTTAAAAAATAGAGAAACTGATTGACATTACAAGTTCTCCTCGGAGTGTACGAGGAGTAGCTGATTCTGAAATTGATTAGAGTCATTATGCGGAAAATTCTGCGCAAGGAGATAATGTTCGATACCGTACTAAATTGATGCAATTGCCTGACGAGACAGGCAGGCAATCTTGATACATTATGTTGAACATGCATGTAGTTTGAAAGATAGAGTCGAGATACTGAAAGGGTATGCTATGGAACGGGGTATAAGGAAGATACACAGACAGGGAAGATGCATAGGATGAGTAGTGGTGTATAGATGGTCCTATCAGAGGAGAAAGGGGAGAGATTACAAGAGGGGAGAGATACAAGAGAGAGAGAGAGAGAGAGAGAGAGAGTTTTTTTGAGAGGGAGAGGTAGAAGTTAGAAAAACAGACAGGGACTAGAGAGAAAGGAACAGAGAGAGGGAGAGAGAGAGAGAGAGAGAGAGAGAGAGAGAGAGAGAGCGCGCAAGAGAGAGAGAGAAGTTGAAATATGAGATATGAATTTGAAAGGCTATTATCCAACCTAATTCACGAATTTGATATTAAGTTGATTATCAAAAAGCTGCTGAAAATAAACAAATCCTCTCAAAATATCGTCAATCATAGTCATTTGTGAATAAAACAATTACCAGTGTCCATCATCGTTATCAAAATAATAGAATTCTCTATTTTCATTCGATAATTTTGTAATTGGCATGTTAGAAAGGACCTCATGGTAAATATTGGGAGGATGACATTACACGTTTCCTTGATGAATAAACCTTAAATACCGCGTTAAACAGTTTAATGACATTTCTGAAAGGGACACAAAGAAAGAGGGATTGGAACTGAAATTTTATTTCATGTTATTTAGGCTGTATAGACCGACATGGCATTGTATTCCATTATATTCATACACAGTGTGGAAAACTTCACAATAGCTGAACGTGTCTCTCAATATCAAAGAGGGACACTCGATATGTCTACATCATCTCCTTAAAGATTCATTGCTTGCATTCAGGCAAGACAAGCGAGATTTTTATGCAGCAGCATGGCGCCCCGCATCTCCTTATCATTATGTTTGTGTTAGACGGTGTACTTGAAAAACACCTATAGGATTCGAAAAAGAAACTTCTATGGCACCTTCGATTTTGATTGTCAATACCTGATTGTGGTTGTAGAAAATAATGTATAAATAGTTCGTTTTGCCAATTGCTATTCGATTGCACATACGTTAATATGCTAACTATTGTCAAAACTCAAACACCGAAAGCACAGCGCAGAACTGATCATCCAGAAATTTCTTCATGGGGAATGGAGGGGGGGGGGGGGTGACCGGGGAATCGATGATCTAATTCCGCACCTCACCTCCCACATGCAAAATAATTTTGTTTGAATGATTATCATCTCTCTTCCTTTTCACTTTCTTTCTTTCTTCCTCTCCAACTCCATTTCTCTCTCTCTCTTCCGTCGATATACAGTATTCCCTCTTTCTTGCATTTTTTTTTTAACCTTTTCTTCCCCCCTCACTCTGTAACTATTTCTTATGTAGTGGCGTATCTAGGGGGTGCAAGGGGGGCAAGTGCCCCGGGCGGCACTTTGAGGGGGCGCAAAGGCAACGCAAAAGAGAGGGGGGAAAGGGGGGGAATGAGGAAAAACATAAACCTTAAGGATTATGTGCCCCCATCGGCAGTGTAAATGCATAACAAATACAGTTTTCGATGGTTTAAAATGCAAAATTTTCTATAGCTCGGTCACTTTGCTCCCTCGCACAATTGTTTTCTCTTAGGACCTCGTAATTTTGCGCCCCCAGTATATAGTTTTCTTTATTTTTCAAATTTTGAACCCTTTAAAAAACTGTTCTTAACAGTTTTTTAAGGGTTCAAAATTTGAAAAATAGAGAAAAATCTTTTTTGTTGCATATTAAACAGAATTTGCAGAAGCTCAACATTTGAAAGAAATCCCAACTTTCAGTTATGCACCCCCCCCCCCCCCATCGGCAGGGTAAATGCACTTGTTGAGGATTTAGAATGCGAAAATTTTCTAAAGCTCTGTCGCTCTGTTCCCTCGCATAATTAGTTTCTTTCAAGATCTCGTAATTTCACTCCCCCAGTATACCGCATAGTTCTTAAAAAGGTAAAGGGTTCAAAATTTGAAATACATGTACATGTATAAAGATGCAATTGTCGTTACTTTACTCGCCATCATGGAAGATTTATCTCCCTCTCAGTATTGCGCCGCCAAATATAGGATCAAATGCATAAAACAACATTTGAGAGATTCAACATTTACAACTGAGGAATCTCAACTTTCAGTCGGCTTGCCAAATTCCTCGATTAGGCTTATTTCTCAAAGGTTTTCGTTTTATTTTACTCCCAATGTTAGAAGGGAGTGAATAGAAAATGAGCACATTTCGAACTTCTCAACCGCTCAATTGCACTGGTCAGTTGCAAAATGTCCTGGGTAAAATAGGCAAGAAATTGTGTTAGGTACGGTTAGAAATGAAAAAAAAAAATTATTACTGGCGCTCGGTCGCTTCGCTCCCTCTATTGAACAATAAAGTAGAGAGGTTTGGCCACGGGGGGGGGGGGGGGGGCATATTTGTTGTTTGCCCCGGGCGCCATAATCTGATACGCCACTGTTCTTATGCCACAATCAATCGATGGTAGAATCTGCTTTCATCTATACTTTCTTTTCAAAAAGGGGTGGGGGGGGGGTTCAATTTAAAAATGACGGAAAGTTGTTACTTATGGTTTGGAAACGGGAAAGTGGTGAAAATAAATAAAAAGAGCCAAAAAATGGTTTATAGAGCGTCGGTCTTCCATGCCGCATGAGTGATATTCAGTAATGCCTTTGATTACTATATCGCCTGTATATGTACAGAGTGAAGGAGGAAATGAAATCGCATAATTTGAGAGCCTGGAAACGCAAGAATTTATAGAGAATCGAGGAAATAATATGCATGGAGGAAACAACTTGGACTGCAGTCAGACCAATGCTCAGGGTGCACTCTTCGTGGAATTCAATATATGATGCGGTTTGGTGCAACCGCCACGGCGTTAGTCATCACCTGGACCTTATGCTTCAATTCAATTAGAAAGATGATATGGGTACAGACTTCTCGCTTTCTTGACGTGAACTCAAACGATCACGCCAGCATGCGGGAGATCTTCATCGACTAAGCAGAGTTTCATGAGTAAACTTTTTTTTTTCTATGAACGACAACATTTGGAAAGTTTTACATATTTTGTGAAAATTGGTAGAATTACACGATTTGCACCAGATTTAGAGTGGCATGGGATCTTGCCTCGAATCGAAATGTAAAAACAACAACAACAACAACCTAAAGACGAGCAAAGGAGGGAGAAAAAGAGGAAGAGAGAGAGAGAGAGAGAGAGAGAGAGAGAGAGAGAGAGAGAGAGAGAGAGAGATTGGGGGGGGGGGGGGGTCCTATAGGGGAAAAAAGGGCTTCCGGACCTTCCCCCAAGCTCCCTCACATGTTAACGAAAATGTTACTAGCACAGCACTAAGTAACAGAACTTTCAATTTGAACATGGTCAAAAATGTATGGCAAAACCTAATTCCTAATGTCTCCAGCTCCATGAAGCATCAACACATACTTCTGTCATGCACCATCGAGACTCGCATTAAACTGACAGCAGACCGACTAAGACAACATCGATTGGCCAAGATTTGACGCTTATCGGTCGGTATTATGATATTTAGTACTAGAATATTCTTCCTTCTCGTAGCAGTCGTATAGGCTTCTTGGAGAATGCTTCATGATTAAGGCTCGGCAGCCTCTGCAATCTATTCTCTTCAAGGGGGCGGGAAAGGGGGGGGGGGGGCGGTAGCAAGAGAAAGTGAAGTAGGTAAGTGAGAGGACGATGCATAAAAGAGCGGTAAATGCAGGACTTTGATACATATTCATTTACAATAATGACAACACAAACGTTACACAAACGTTGTGTACAACGTATATAACTTATATTATCCCCACTCTGCATCTACATTAAATTTTAACATCACAACTTTTTCTCTGTAAAACTTTGTAATGCTCATTATCAAGGAAAAAGAAATCACTATTTAATATTTTAAGAAGGATGTTTCTGAGAAGGTAGACGCGTTATGCGTGTTATTTCATTTACTCTAATAGGTTTATTTCCCACGATCTTCCGTTATGATCAAACACAATTTTGTGTTGAACAAAACTGATAAATAACCGGGATGAAAGATGAACTGGCATGCTCGTATCCACTTTTTTCGTGAGTTCAATTCGATTCAGTTCAATTCAAATAAACATTTATTTTCTTCCACTTGATTTGCAGAAGTCTTTTTCCAGTATGGTAACATATATCTTACAATAACATCAATTATGGAAGAAGGCGAGGTCCGTATAAAAGCGAGAGTGTGGCGGGCTCGCCTGAACAATAACACGAATATGAAAATAATGAAAGGAAGAGAATGACAGACAAGAGAGGGAAAATAAGACAGAGGCCGGAGAGAGTTTAGAGTAAAGAGAAAGGAAGAGGAAGAAGAAGTAGAAGAAGAAGAAAACGGCAATATAGTAACCCCCAAATTTATGGTGAAATCTTAAATCATATTCTTGTTATAGCTGTAATCATACACAAAGTAAAGTTATCTTCACTGGATGGGTTGGACCAGGCCTTTAAAGGTATATATAAAAATCTACATGTAGGTGTGGATCAATTCATCGAAATTAGTATGCGTGGCAACGTGAGTGAATCGGGGCCTAGGAGACCTCTCAATTTCCATGATATGTCTTGGATTTCACAAACAAGTTGTTCACGTTAAGTAAGGAATAGGGATATTGTGTTTCGGGCGAGAAATAGAAAATCATAAGAGATGATATGTAGGTAGCTGAAGTGATATAGGTTTGAAAGATTTGAGGTTTGTTGGAATGGAAAGATGAAACATGAGATTGATTGCGCAATCTCCGGGTCATTTATAGCAGTGCACAGTCAAGAGTATATAGAAACCGTGTAAAGATTTAGACTAGAGAACACTGCTAGAAAAGGTGTTTAAAAATCATTATGGAATGCACTTCATCACGAATTAAATAATTCTCTTCCGATCAAGACTTTAAACGCGCACTGCAATCAAGCGATCGTTGCCTCTTGTTTTAATAGCATACACGTTGTTGTTTACTTGTTTAATAAAGCATGCATTCATTTTTTTTTTAGCTTGGATGAATATAGGCGAAAATAATTCACTTACCGACACTCCTCGGAATCTCCATAAAACCATAAACGCTTTATTCCTCATGAGCTAATATACCGTATTAGTCGTTGGCTGATTGAGCAAATTTCTGATCCAACAAAAGTTCAATGAAAGATTTAGGAAAGAAACGCTAAGTAAATCGCCAAAGGTTTTGTACAGTAGGCATATAAAGTTAAAGTCATTTAAAGCCAGCAGTGAAAGATGAGACCAAATCATTCAATTGATATGGAGATTCAGGGGCGGTGGAGCGCCTTTCGAAGAGGTGTTGTGGTCAAGTGGTTAAGTCTCGGGTGATATAACCACAGGTACAGGGTTCGAATCCCTGCCACGGCACTAACGCCTTATGGTAAGAGATTAACCACATTTTGCCACTCTTGACCCAGGTGTAGCAAGTTGGTATACCTGGTGGGATTTATTCCACTAAGGAATGAAGCGCTATGGTTGCTCGACCTAACCCGGGGTTATCCAAAGACCAGTGGAAGCAAAAAGAGACGTTATTATTATTTATGTGCATTATGCGCTACACAGACACAAAAAACCGCGTATTATGCAGCCTCTCTAATTCTTTGGAGCTAAATCTTTTTTTTTTTAAAGGACTTTAGGGTACTATACCAGAGGTGAAAGGGTACAGGGGAAATGGCACAAGAAAGAATAGGGTGTTTATCAGACGTAAGTGGGCCTACTTCTCTGAAGTGAAAGGGAGCATTTATCGGGATAATAAATTGAAAAATAATGATTATAAATAAATATAAACCTTGAAAATGGCCACCTGAAAAGGTTTGAATTTCAGGATATCATCACTCATCAAACAAGTACGAATATACCCTGACTGGTGATCGTCATGACAGACGCAAGGTCTTGCTACAAAAAAGAAATAGGGAGAGACATACAACCTCCTGATAGTTGGCAGCAATCAGCAAACACATGTATCTATGTATAACCTATTATGTTCAGTCTGTATTGTTGTTTCCCTTTTCTTTCTCTCCCTTCTCTCCCTATTCTTTCTTCCTTCTTGTTCTGCTTCTATCTTCTTTCCAAACTTTATACTCTTTGGGGAAATAACATGCACCCCACTAAGGGAACAGAATAATGTTATTCATGCCTACTACCTTGCCATAATTCATTATTCATAATCTTAATTCCATTCCTTTTGGGGTTCAGACAAGCAGTCACATTCCTACATCTAATAATTCCTTTAAGTGCTTAGTTCTTTGAGTGCTGTATGATTGTAATTGTATTTGTTTTCTTTTTGATATACATGTACTTAATTATTACTCCCTTCTCCCTGCTCCTCTTCTATTCTTCACTTTTTTTCTTTGACTCTCTCCATTCCTCCTTATTCTCCTTTCCTTGTTGATTTTCTTTTCCTCATAACCTTTCATTCTCTTGGGAGTAATTTAATTTAATTTATTTATAATTTATAAGGGAAATGAGACCCTGGGGAAGATTGGTTTAGTGGGGGGGGGGGGGGTAACATTTTGAGGGAGGTACTCTTTGGGGTTTGGGGTTATAAAATCCAATATCTATAATTGGAAATAAAAAAAGGAATGTATTTTCCGGTACCCTGTATCCCTGTTACAAATAGATAATGGCGTCCTATTATTTCGTTTAAAAATCACCGATGTATCTCACTTGTGTATATATTCATCAAAATAATTACAACGTACAATGATAAAGAGTGCATGTCACCCTATACAAAACCACTTCATGTAGGGAAAATTCAGTAATCAATATTCATCGAACCACTGTCTCAATTAAGGACTTAAATGTGATGACAGGGCATAAAATCGTGCTCGGCATACACTATAAAAATATAAAGACGTTACTTGCTTTAATTATCATGATTCCAATAAAAGCAATGAATACACAGTTCGAAAATCATGTAAGGTTTTTAAATTGCTATTTGAAATGATTGTATTTCCTATTAAGGATATGAAAAAACCCCAAATGTTAATGCCCTTGCAGTGATATTTTCGAAACATATTGATATGCATATTGTTTCCAGCAAGCTTTACCACACTCATAATTCAACCACATCTTGCACTGAATATTTGTTTTTCCCTTTGCAATAAGAAGAGTAAAACGAGTTTAGGAATATTTAGTGGATTAAGATTTTGCAGCGTAGCGATGCTTGTAAATTAGAGTAAAGTGTTGTAAAAACCTTTTCTGCCTAAGGAGACGTTGACCTTAATACACCACAAATCATGCAAAGTACTACGATAATGAATGCTTGCACAAAGTATATGTATTTGATTTTGTTGTAGGTGCCATGTATGTGTATAAGAAATTTCTTGTTATTTTCTTCTTTCACAATAGTAATGTGCACTAAAAACTCTTTGTTGTCTCCTCTTTAAGATCCTTTTCTGATTCATGCTTTCATATTATAAGTCTCATCATATATCATTTTGTTGATAGCATTAAATGTTTGATAAAGCCTTCTGTTACTCAGTGCTACTTACATAAACTTCTAAAATCTAATTAAGTTTGGCTTCCACTTGGAATAATAGCTCTTATTGATTTAAACTATGAGAAAAACCAACGGAAGTGGAAGAGGTCAGGGAAGAGATTTTGAATAACTGAAATGAAGTGCAGTACATTCATTTGTATGCAGTATAAACTTTCCTGATAAAGTATTCCGGAACATGAGCTAAGCATATAAAGTTTTAAATGTAACAGTGTTACAGAGTATCTTCTTGTAGGAGCATTTTTGCATTGTCTATCGATCCACAATGGAAGGAAATAACACACATTAGGCATGGGTAGAAAGAGCGAATTCATTGCAAAATTTGAGTCCATTTTCAATACCATACGTTGTGCCGTTCGTGAATAAGATCGACTTTACTCTAAACTAATCATTGGAGTCTCAAGCAATAAAGTGGAAAATATCTAATCAGTATTAGTGTGTACATAATGACAATTTTCTGTTATCTTTTGCCATTTTCATTCACCTTGATTGGCTTATACCATATTATCTTCTTTTTTTTCTCCAAATTATAAGCAGAATTGGGAAAACAGAATGGGTGTCAACCTTAAGAGGGAAATCTGATTAATTCAGCTCTTAAGAAAATTCTGCACTGCTATGGGTTTACCTTTATGTAGGTACTCTAGCTTTACCTAGTCAGGGGGTCAGGTGCCAACTGCCTACGATGTAAATATTCCCATTCCGTGTGCTACAAATTTTACTCGCTCTCACCCCTACAAACCTCACTCACATAATAGAAGAACTGACTGCAGTAATGTTATAAACCACGAGCTTGTGTGATTGTAGAGCGATTGGCATTTTCATACTCTAAAAACTCATGCACTTTAATACTGCCAATCACTGATACATTGTATAACACCATTCACCAATTTGTTGAAAGAAAACTTTACATGGTCCATTATTAGGAATACCTGTATAACCCCAAAGAAAATAATGCATTGTCATTTTTTGTTGGTAGTTTGTCAAACACCCTTGCCAAAGGATAATGGTGTGTGTTTTCTGTCTTTTTCGATATTTTCCTGAGGATTTTAATTTGAAATATAAAATTTGGCATTATTTCACTTGTAATTAAACCACACATTTCTGGCGAGTTGTTTGGTTTCGTAATAAGTTTGTGCATGGTAGGCCTATATTGCAAACACGGACGAAATGCGGCACCGGATTCTTCGTAAATTTTGGGGACTAGAATGCTCTTTTCCAAATAAAAGAGTAGTCGTCTTGTGGTTTCAAGACATCAGTAGATAAACAGATAAAAAGGAAAACTTCCGTCAGAATGTAGACGAGAAACATTCCTCAGGAGCTGTGCTATTTACCCCCAATATTCCCCTCGGTTGCTGATCAGTTACAAGTCCTCCCTACTCAGATTTGTCTTCGCCGTCAAACTCTGTTCATTTCCCACTTCGGATAACAAGAAGGTAAACTTTCTTGTGAGCTGGTCGAGACTCGTTATGTTTCAATTTTTAATCGGGGAGGAATGACGGTGAATAGCCTCAAAATAGAAAGCTAAGTGGCATAGCCATTAGCCGAAATGATGTAATGCGCACATGGGGCCCTTGGCGTAAATCTCGGGGGATGGGGTATATATACCATTAATATTCACTTAGTAAAACCTAGTAAAACCAGTCACCCCTGCAGTGCCCCATTGGCGACTGGACCCATGATACTATCCCGCTGTTAGAACCACGTGGAAGCATGGGTGTTAATCGGTGGGGGACAGGGGGGACACGTCCCCCCCCCCACGATTTTTGGGGTGGGGGACATCATATCATGTTTTGTCAGAAAAGAAGGGGGACCACTGGGGACAGTGATTTTGTATACCTTGCCAAGGAGATGAGAGTTAAATTCCATTGAAAATTAACAATTGCCCCCCCCCCCCGGTTGAAAATTCCTGTCTACGCCAGTGTCCAGGACCATGTTAAATTCCGCAAATCTGTATGGAACACTTTTGATTTATACCTGATGTGAAATTGGTAAAAATCGTCTGGACTTCCCCTTTAATAATGGAAGGAATTTACGTGTTTATTTAGGTAGTTAAAATTAGTAAATGCCACTTCAGCAGGAATTATTTTCTTTCAATACTATGGTGTTCATTTTCCCTTCAACTGCATGTTCAACAAAGTTGTGATGACAAATGTCTAATAATGTGTCATATATTTTTAGAAGTCCGAATAAAATATGACAAATAATGCATTTTGTTTTGAGTTTGATATATTTTAATGTATACAAATACAATCATATTCTCTTCGTTATTGAACAGAATACAAAACAATACAAACTTCAGTGGGGTAAAGAAAAAAAATTACAGCCAAACTGTTTATTGTTTGTATGTAAATTATTATCATACTTTCTTGATAAAAATAGGCACTCAGATGTACCAGAGAGAGGGAGAGAGTGAAGAAGAAGAAGAAAAAGACAAAGGAGAAGAAAGAGAAAAAGAAGAAGAGGAGGAAGAAGAAGTATGAAGGTGAAGTTGATAAAAATAGGCACTTGAAAGAAAAGAATGATAATGGTAGCAAGTTCCCCAGAAGTAATCAAAATTATTGATAAACTATTAATGCTTGTAATGCTGATAACTAGACAATAAATGAACCGGTCACCAATGAAACTAAACAGCGTGAAAGAGCATAACTAGAGAGAGAGAGGGGGGGGGGGGGTTATAGCAATATAATGAGGTATAACTTTTATACCTCATTATATTGCCGGCAACCCACCCACCTGCTGCCGAGATGGTCACCACAGCAATCACTGAGTTGAAGGACCCAATTGGCTCTTCGCTTCAGGCAATCAAGAAATACTTTAAAGTAACTGGAAAGGAGACAAGCTATTGTGTCCCCCCCCCCCCCCATGCTCAAGTTCGGATCGACGCCCATGCGTGGAAGTAAAACACAAGGAGAAGCTGAGGTGTATGAAGATAGGAGAAAAATTGCTAATCATGGCAAAGTTATATGCATAAAGAGCAATGCATGTCATTTTCTCAACAATCAACGCCATCAAAGGTCTTAAGTCAAAGGTAAAACACATTAGCCTATTGCGTGTTACATTATTTATTACATATTGCTGTATAAAGTGAGAACGCAGTTACTATTATACCTCTCCATCCCAAAATAATATTAAGCCCATGGTATGAGAGCAATATTCTAATGTCTTCTATCTTATCATGTTCTACACTCATAGAAATTCCGAGTCAGACTTGACCCGGAAAAAAGTCCGTTGAGGCCACACTCCATTCCGGGTCAAAAATGACCTGGAATAGAGTAAAAATGACCCGGAATAAGGTCAAATGTGACCCAGAAACTAGTCTTAATGATCATATTCCAGGTCATTTTTTGACCCGGAATGGAGTGTGGTCCCAACGGACTATTTTCCGGGTCAATCTGACACGGAAGTTTTAAGAGTGTAGGGCTCTGGAAATCGTCGTTAACAAGAGAGTTAAATATGAAAGATATAGGTCTAATACATTACTGCAAGTTATTTTCAGTTTAGGAAATTATGCTAATTTTCTAGACGAGTCTTGGTCTGTCTCTTGCCTTCACGTACATCAGGTGGCAGCTTATCATTTCTTCTCAATACACCATACAGGTTGACAAGTAATCTACCCATTGAAACATATACGATCATGATAATTACTAGCGAACATTTTTAGGTCCTTTGTACACAATGCTGTGTTAATTATAAAGTGTCTTGGGAGAAGACCAATTTCATCTCCGGTTTATGTATTTGGCCCTCTATCGGCGACGCCATTGCTGCGGTGGGCAAGCGCGCTGACCGCGATTGGCTCTGTGTACAAAATGAATGTAAGATATGAGATATGCCCCGATATTGTTCCATTTACTTTATTCTAGATCAATAAAATAAAGCATGGATACATGGGTAGATGAGGTAAGACAATGGTCATATCTGACGGATGAAGGTATGATGTATTTTTGTACTTTCGATGGTTTTTCAACTTAGTTTTGTCAGTAAAAGTTCGATGGCAGCATAGAAGCCGTAGTAAACGGGAGCCCTAAATCTTACCCTGTTTACAAAGTCATTGAAATTTTACGCCAATGTACAAATGATAATGTTTCTTGACTTCAAAGTCCTTTCTGTTGATGTTCTTACCCACTGGCGACGAATTCCTTCACATTGCTTACGGAAACCTGTGTAGGGAGTACGGCTTCTCACACAAACAGGCTTCATGAGTCAAAAGCGAGTGAATTTCGCACTTAGTTAGCTTCCAATTTTTAAACTTTCTCTAATTCTTGTGGCATTTGAGCACCGCACAGCTGCGACCTGAACTTCCCTGATAATTTCTCATTGCAAATATTAAAATAAATCTGCATATACTGGTCAAAATAGACAAAAAATTGAACGAATGTACATAACGCGCTATTGACTTGTGTAAGTACTATAAAAGTTGGAGCGCCCACCGCAGTATGTCGAACTGTGTCGAACAGTCTGCTGCCCTCTTGCGTTGTGAAATTGGTCTATACACGCGAGAGAGGTCATGTTTTGGGGTGTTTTTTTTTTTAAAGTATAATGTGTGATTGTACTGTCTAGGTGACGTTTGGGGTCTGGAATCTGCGCTGGCTTGATGATGCTGGGAGATGGGATGATCTGTAGTCTGTCTGCGGTTGTCTTCGGGAGGAGGGCTCGGGCCCCTTCGCTGGTCTTCTCTTTTTGAGTACTTGTAAAAAGCTGCCTTTACCTTTTTTTTTCTTCTTCTTCTTTTTGTTCATTTTTTTCATGTTCTGCTAATATTGTTATTGTTTTTATTTTATGTTAATCAATGATTTATGTGTGATTGTTTTGTATTGTGAATCTTGAAACTTAATAAAACATACAAATATAAAAAATACAAAATAAAAAATTATAAAGTGTCTATCTTATGTTTACCACTATAGTCATACCGACCTCTTAATGATGCTATTTCGTTCTTGTATAAAGCACATATGGAGCTTTGAAAATAATTATCCAGGCTTGTTACTATACAATTTCCCAAGAATTTGCCCAATAGAGATTTTTGTCAGGAGGACTTCCGGTTATAAGGTGAAGACATGTCTGATTCCCAGCATGTGCGTGACCGTGTGCTAACATGTGGGCGGGTTTGTGCGTGATTATGTCGGTGTATATCTGATCAGAAGCTGTACATGTATCATTAGTGGTTGTCTCCAATTTCTTCATGTTCTTACACTTTGTTTATATACAGGACGCTTCCAACGTATGTCTGTTCTCCTGGAAATTACAGCTGACCTCATTCTCTCCTCCTCTCTCATTCATTCTCTTTCTTTCTCTATCTCTCTCTCTCTCTCTCTCTCTCTCCATTCGTCACATCCCTCGAGCTCCCTCGCACACTCACCTTCTTTATCCCCCTCTCTCTTCTACATGTTTTTTTTTATTTCTCTGATACATTTTCTGTCATCAGTGAACATTTTTCAATTTCTTGAGCTAGTTTTTCGTCTGTACAATTTCCAACAAGATGTGTAGACCTTCCGGATATTCAACCAGTTAGTTTGATAAAAATTTAGCATTTCTACTGCAGTCGGGCATGTCAACCCTGATCTGTTTCAATTGATTTGACTTGATTCATACATACAGAGGTAATTGCAATGCATTCAGGTTCCACCTGAACAGGCTCACTAAAAGGACTTTTGGGGGGCCTTGATGGAAACATCCAACATGACAGGGTGAATTGAGAACTGTACATACTATAGTAATTCATTACAGCTGTATGTACTAAATGTAAAAGAAGAAAATGAGGAAAAAGATGGAGGGCGGAGAAACTGACGGAGAGGAAGGATTGATAATGATTAAGAGAGAAATGCGAATGATAAGAAAGAAAGGTTGAAAAGAGTGTGTGAGAGAGAGATTGGACCGAGGCTACAGAATTCAATTTGAAGATAACTGAAGAAATTTCAAAATTATACGAGTCCACATGTAACGTTATCATTGTTAATAACTTTCAGGATACAAACCTATTTCTTTTTCATTCATTTATAGCTCTCCTTTTCATTTTCCATCTTTCATAACCCATCATCTCTTATCTTTCTGCTTTCTCCTAGTTCGTCCACCTTCCTGGTTCGATACCCATCGCATCATTATGCCTTTGGGAAATTTAACTTGGAAGACTAAACGTTTCAGCACAGTAAATAAGCGTATATGTAATTTTTGCCAAACCCCATAATTCATAACTCTCTAAATTCTGTTTGCAATGAGAGACCAATCCAAAATTAGATTGAAAATTGCAATCTAATAGATTTAGAAGTCAATCTTTTTCTCAATCTAATTTTGGATTGGTCCCCAACCAAAATCTTATAGATTGATTTCAATCTAAGGAATTTAGAGAGAACGCATTAGCTAATCTCATGCGGAAAATATACATTGAACATAATTATGATGTGCTGCTATGACAGCAGACAACGCAGCTCATTCAAATAAGAAATGGAACAAGGTAATAACGGTAATACTGTTCATGTACTGTATGTGGAAGGCAGTATACAAAGCAACATCTGGACTTTTAAAGGAGCTCATATAAGCATACCGTTTTTTATCGGTGATTGTGAAACCACAACAAAATGTTTCTTGCCTGAAGTTTTAAAAAAATGTATGTAAGGGAAGGATCATGAAACCAAAATCTACTTTTTGAAGAACCTGATACTTCATGACAAAGATGTATGGTGCTGCGATAAGAAATATTCATGTCTTTCGTAGCATTGTCGCGGCACACGAATATCGAGCAAAAAATTTGCTTACAGAAATACATTTCCCCCTAATGGAAAGAGAGAAAGACGGTAGAGAGACGGGAGAAAGACGGGAGAGAGAAAGAGAGAGAGAGAGAGAGAGAGAAAGAGAAAGAGAAAGAGAGAGAGAGATATTGTGTGCGTGTGTGTGTGTGTGTGTGTGTGTGTGTGTTGTGTAGAGCCCATATGTCTGGCTGTAGGGTTTGTCCATACAGCGAAAGAGAGGGAGAGAAAGAGAGAGAGAGACAGACATAATATTAAATAATCATTCAACAGAGAAGAGAGAGAGGGGGGGAGGGAGGGGAGAGGGAGAGAGAGATAGAAACAAAGGGGAGAGAGAGAGTGTGAGAAAAAAGAAAAAAGATGGAAGAAATAGAGAGTAGGGGAGAGATAGGAATAGATGGAAACAAAAATATAGTGTGGGCCATGGATGAGGGAAGGAAGAATAATGAAGACAAAGGCATTGAAAAGAACAATCAAGGTACAGAGACGCAGAACAAAATGATGTTTCCTTTTATGCACATAATTATTGGTAATTTTTTGGAAAATGTATAAAGTCACTGACATAATGATATCCCACTCACTTCTCACCATTTTTGGTTCTATTTTACATTTGGAATATGATGCGTAGACTTGTCATGTTCTTTCCATGTTCGAATTCGCGAATATGAAGTGCTTTGCGATTTCCATTACGGATCCTGTAGTTTAATTTCACCAGTCGCTTATGTTTTTCCGTGCGATTAAATCCATTCACCTGTCGTATCTTTACGCTTCACTTCGCCTCTCTTCGAAATGAAACACGTTTTCATCAGGGAATATTATGTCGCATCGGAAGTCTTCACGCGAAACTATCCACCCTGTTTTTCTTTCGCTCATGATTATGTACTCATTCGTGCCTACTTTTGCCAAGCGATAGTGCTTAGTGATTATAAATCAGGGTGTGCTAAAATACACACTGAATCTTTGATAATCATTTCTCGTCCGAATATAAATGAAAAATTGGGCAGAATGAGAGACAGATAAACAAACATAGCCTGCAGACACAGAGACTAAATTACATAGAGATGGATGCGAAAGGAGGATAGAAAATAGCTCGAAGGGGAGAGGGAGACATTGAGAGTGTGCGACAAGTAGAGAAGAGTTCTGAGAGAGAAAGAAAGAGAAAAATATTCATATACAGCGGGTAAGTAGAATCAAAGAAACAGACATGACTGAAGGGTAGGGCAGAGAAAAAATAACCATGATAACAGGACAGATGATCGACGGCAGGAGTGGAGGCGAGAGAGGACCTCTAATGGAGAGAAGGGGAAGGGGTTCATTACAAAATTGGCGCGGCGATAAACAGAGAAGCTATAAGAAAATGCACACATGAGAGAGAGAGAGAGAGAGAGAGAGAGAGAGAGAGGAGAGAAAGAAAGAGAACGAAGAGACTGAAGGGGGTGTGATTTTTTCTTCATTAGAAAAGCAAGGCAAGGCAAGGCAAGGCATGGAAAAAATGTGAGTGCATGGGTGTGTTGAGGGTGTGCGTGCGTGTGTGTGTGTGTGTTTGTGTGTGAGCATGAGCGTGCGCTGTGGGGGAAGAGCGGGTGAGAGTGTGCATGTCTGAGTATATCAATGAGATCTGGATGATCGTGAACATAATACTACCCCCTCCCTTCCCATCCTGTTAAAGAATGGGCTTTCTCTGAAAAATTAAAAGTCAGTATCTCAGTGTTGCGCATCGAAGCTGCCAATTATTGACAATTATTGTCCTTGTATCTAGATATAAGTAACCCGTTGATTAAAGATGAACCTTTAAGGCATTAGTTGGGATACGTGAATGATCATCAGAATAGCACCACTTTAGAAGATTAATCTCCGTTAATCGGTTTGCAGTTACAAACACCACGCTAAAACGAAGTTGTATATGTGTGCGTCTGTCGATAAATAACTCGATTACATTCCTCCGTATCCATGGCGTATACGAGGAAGAAATCGATAAGGTAACATTCTGTTAGAATTTTACCGCTATTCATAGACACCTCGAGACGATAAATAACATTTGAATAATTAGATAAGAGATTCATTGTTCTATTAATATCCATTAGTATGTAACCAGACCATTCTGTTGCTCAGCGATCTACTAGATTGTGTGTCAGGAGATGAGAGGTTTGAAACATCCTAGTTGATGACTTTACGGTTTTCTTCTTTCTATTTCGCTGGTTGTGGCGGATCTTATTCACCTTTTGCCTCGATACAATCAGATCCCAAAGACTCATTCTTATCTCAGTCTCACTGAGAAGACATGAAGATTTATGAGACTGAAGTTTTGTCTCGCACGCCTGCAGTTTTGAAGAACCTTTGTGGCTGGTCACAGTGTAGCAAATAATCATTTGGACATTCTGACACGTAAAACAAGCAAATAAACATTCTTTTATGCCGATTTTAAAAATACAATCAAATGAAATACACTTAAATGCACATAAACTAAAAAAGATTAAATCGTCATTAAGATGGGTATATAGTTATATACAAGTCATGATCGTTGAAGCATGACAAGTTACGGTCCATTTATCACAACAGCAATCATTTTCAGTCCCTGCCGTTATTAACGGACCGTCACCCGTCAATGAAAATGACGTTCTTATTTGCTGATGTTATAGGTAATGTATCTATGTTTAATTTGATACGTTTTCTAAAACATTTATCTGTAGTTTGATATGAATTCTTTTAATTACGTTCGGTATTACTGTTGTCAAAAGCACATGAAAGTATATGAATCTAATATTGTGCCACATATATTACCAGTGTGTGCAAGAATGCTGAAAATGCATTCAAGAAAGATGAGTGCACACTAGACTTAATCAGGGACAACTAAAAATTTAATAATCTTAATCTAATAGTTTTAGAATTTAATCTTATTTATGATAATTTCTTAATCTAATTTTGGAGTTGCTCCTCATTACAATCTACTTAGATTCTAATCCAAAAAATTAAGAGAGCGAAATTTATACAGTTCTGAATGAAATATGATTAATTACACATCAAATTAAAGAGAAGTATATTGCCCAAAACTGGCATTGTAATAAGTCATATTTGTTGATGCATGACGATTTATGGTCAATTAATCACAGCAAGGTCTGAAAATGAATCTTGTGATCATAGGCGGCGATCCCGGGTGGATGAGGGATGTGTCCTCACCCCTCGATTTTTTCGGTGATGGGGGTCGTCTTCCCCTCATTTAGAAAGAAATTATTTTCCTATTTTGTTCGAATTTTGATAGATTTTGTAATTATGAAAAAAGCATTTTAACTTTCTACTTTTAACAATGACAACGCACCCGTCATTTAAAGTATGAGCATTTGTGCGAAGTAGGTCATTCCGTTTCGAATTTGTGATATACAAATATACATGTATCTTCAGGGCGCTTTTTTCCCGCGCGAGGGTATAATTATTTTGCCTTCGGTGTTTCTGTCCGCCACTCGTTACATGAAATCGCCGCAACTGGTTGTGATTAATGATGGACCTTAACTCGTGATGCCTCTCTGATCATGACTATTTACTATACTCATCTCAACGACGATATGATTTTCTTTAATTTGATATGTGGTTTTTTCTATTTCATTTTTTTTTATAGTATTCAAAAAATTAGAATTAATAAGGGTGATAATTTGCTTGTTTCACGTAGGAAGTTCTCAGCGTGTGCAAATAATTATTACGCTGTAAATCAGGAAGAAAAAAAAAACCCCCACAAACAATGAGAATTAGTAATCGCCTGGACAACTCTTCATTATTTCGATATCAAGTATCATAATTTCGATATCACCTTCCTCAGATGATAACAAGTTAATTCAAATACCTTTTTACAGACTACAAATCAAAAAGATAAGTAAGTGAAGACAGGTATATATAGGTTGGGGTTATAGGTTAGATCTTATAATTTTTCTTTGCATTCATTTTTTGCTCAGCTTAGAAGACTGAATTTGTACCTGCATTAAAGGATAATCCCCTTAACATTTTGAGTTTTTATGATTAAATTGTAAATCTTATGATGTCATTGATTGTTTAATAATGCATATATACTTTTCGTGTAGAAATGATAACTTGCTACAGCATCCAAACAAAAGGCGGAAACTCTTTCTTTATAGAGGCGTTGGTTTCACCAGAAATGACCATGATACTTTAGGCTGCTTTTGCTGTCCTTTAGAATTCATTAAAGAGGGAGAGTAAAAACAAAAGTATTTTTCTTATTTTACCGTATAGAATAGTTTTTCTAGCCGGAATCGTGCCAAAATCGCTATTCTTTATTAAGCCATAATTCGAGTCAATATGAATTTGATCCTTTCCTAAACATGTTGTTGATTCCTATTTTATTGCACAAAGCAGACATCTCTACATGTATATGAAGTAAGTGCATATAAACAGGTTTTGCCATATAGCGAGGAGGTGAAAGCACCCTTTTATTCAACATTGCACTAATGTGTATATAGTGTTTCATCAATCCTTGGAAATGTTTCCCACTTCAATTTCCAGGAAGAGTAAAATAAATCATCTTACATTATGAAAGCCACGCTGAAGACAGTGCAATCAAGATTTAATTATTTGAGAAGAACATGGAAAGTGGCACGGCGGTAAAACTGAGAGACAGTG
Organism: Echinometra lucunter; assembly: GCA_029962745.1. Taxonomy (NCBI): domain Eukaryota; kingdom Metazoa; phylum Echinodermata; class Echinoidea; order Camarodonta; family Echinometridae; genus Echinometra; species Echinometra lucunter. The sequence goes on from CM057152.1 coordinate 39,072,038, forward strand.
AAATGTAGTTAGAGTGTGAAGAGAGCAGGAGGGGTGAAGAAAGAAGAGGGATGAAGAAGGGGTGCAGAGAAAAGAGAAGGGATGCTGACGAGAGAATGAAAAGATAGTGAAAGATAGAGAGAAAGAGAAAGAAAGATAGGGAGAATGTACGTGTGGTGGGGGGGGGGTGCGCGAGCGCGTGCTTATGTCTGAGGAGGGTGTGGGGTGTTCCGTATAGGCGGCAACTGCAGGAAATTCATAACCTTAAAGGAGGTACCCAATGCTGAAACAATGTTAGTTCATTTAAAAGAGCATGATTTCATTAGCATTAGCAGAAAATCATCTGCCTTAAGTTTTTTTTAAAGTCGTGTTGCCAAGGAAACCCCCAAATGTGGTAAGATTTCAGGATATTTTTGACCCCTCAGCTGTGACCCAGTTTCAACTGGGTACCCACTTTGACGTCAAAATGACGTCAAAGTGGGTACCATGTCGCGCAATTCGAGCAAAATGCGCGCAGGTATAATACATATTGTACAGTCTAGCGCGCAGCACAACTGCAATGCGCGAAGCTGGGTACCCACTTTGACGTCATACCTCATACTCAAATTTTTGGTTCAACTCTTGACTTTTTATGAGAAAATTAGCCAAAATGCATTGATTTTGAATGAAAAACATTAAATTTTTAATGTTATTCTTCTTAGAATTCTATTCTCGATCATATATCAAAAAAAAAAAAAAAATACCATTGTGTAATCACTTTTAAACATTTTGATAGGATTCATAGTTTATCACACGTCTCCCGTCTTATACCGTCTTAGCGAATGTTAATCCAAAATACCCCCCCCCCTCCCCAATTGAGTGCTGTTGATCCTATACTTATCTAAAACCTGATAGCTTAATTAAAACATTGCCAGGATTGTTCTTCCTCTACCGAGATTCCATTCACCGTAATTGCACTAATTGCAATACTAATGTTTGATCAGTGACAGATAATGGTCTTTGAAGGTCCGCGTTTATAGTATGGCTGTATATGCAAGAGAGCTAGGGTAATCTTGTTGAAAATCACATCATTATAAAACGCGGGCATGACAAGGAACGTCATAGACCGACTTGATGGAATCGTACTCATTGTAGAGTCATTGGGTATGCACTAATGCACTGTATTAACAAGGAAAATTCGTACATTAATTCAGTATGCATGCATGTGGTACAAATAATATAAACTGTTTTCCTTTCTATGTGACCCCTCAGTATTTCAAATTGAAAGGCTTGACTGAAAATTGCATAATCGCAGTCTTACATTGACATTGAATCAAAATTTTAAAATAAAATGAACAAATCGACAGGAATGCAATATGACAAAGTAGGAAACGTCTTTATACTAAAACTCTATCATTCAGAATGAATTAAGGAAAATGAGAAGAGGAGAGCGAAAAGAGGAAAATTGAGCACGAACCGGCAAAAGGTTAGATTGAGATGGAGAAGATAGAAGGGAAGGGGAAGCGACTCAGCGAGAGAAGTGGAGAAATATGATGACGAAAACTGTTTGCACAGAAGCATTTATATGGAATCATAGTAGACAAACAGAGAAAAATCGCTACTATATGCTTTTAGCCTGGAGATCTACGTGATAGGACTTGAAGTCTGCAGATGTACTATACACATACTTACCCTTTTTCGGAGACAAGCAAAATAATAAGCAATAGAGAAAATGATGCTTATATGAAAGTACTTCGCTTGGAAGAAAGACTAGGAGAGAGCCTACAAAGAAGGTAAAAAAAATTAGAAATCATGAAAATGGGTCACATCGTAAATCAAACTCAAGATTGATTAACAGTTTGGTGACATATATATTTAATGTTGAGTACTAGGACAAGCATATAAGATGTAAAATGATAAGATAAATCGATATGTCGATGGAGATCTTTGGAAGCATTGAGAAGTTTTATGTTTTAGCAATTTTATATCTAGATATTTCATATTTTGATAAATCATATTTTTATGCTTGAAGAATGCCCTTTACAACTATTTTTGGAGTATTAGATATAGAATTTACATGTTTTCGGCATTATTCTTGGAAACATAATATCTCCAAGCAAACGTAAATCAAAGATAGTGGTCTTGGCACCAAAACAGTATTAATCATATTGTCAATTTCAAAGAAGCCATTAATCTTTGCTTAAAAAAACAAAAACAAAACCAAGCAAACACAATCACACGCACACGCACACCCGCACACCCCTACCCACACCCACACAAAGAGGAAGGCCCTAAAGTAAGGCATGGTTATATCAGAATGTCATAAATTAATTTCGAAGCTCTCCATAAAATAAGCAGTGTGATCGTCAAAAGGGGGGGGGGGATTACATATTCGGGTTAACATGGATGATATGGAATCACCATTTTTTTGAGGTTGTAAACCCTTTTTATATGAGTCCATATAAGTATTTCGTTAATTTAAGTGTGTTTCTAACTTAGTTAAATGTCAAATACAAAAGAAAAGTATAACGAATTATTTCTCTCTTCTTCCCTTAACCACCCGCTAGAAGTCGAGCAAAATTTTTACGTATGTCTTTTTTGGAATACGAACACATATTTCGAAAGCGGTAAGTAGATTAATACTGGCCATAATATTTGATTGAAAATTTTTTAGATAGAAAATCCTGCAATTTGGTGCTATTTGTACTTGTAATCTGAACATTTTGACCTCCACGTTTAGCTGTTTAGTCGTGCTGTCTCCATCACTGGTGGATCCTACAGCGTATTATATACGAGAAGAAATTTCGTTACACTCCATTTCTTCCTCTATCATCTCATCCATCCCTACACCTCTTGAAAAATCATCATCCTCGGGACATCCCTGAACGAACCTCTTTCTCAACACAAGATACCTCAAAGGGTGAGGCCCAATTAAGGTGCTGACTCGAGGTTCAACCATGGGTTCTATCACCATGGTGTGGCCATCGGCAAATTTAAGTAGATATTTGTTTTCATTCACCTGCAAATTGGGGACGATTTGTTTTTCCACAACGCATAATCTAACGTAATTATGATTTTTAGTTGTATCATTCGCAACTTGATGATTTTATTCTGTGCATTCCTATCTTATGAGAATTTAGAAGACTTGTTTTCGACTGCATCGCAATTGGCATATACAAACCCCTACCGAGTCCCTCTTTTTATACGATGCCATTTCTTAAACCATATTCCTTGCTTAAAAGTGTCTCGATAATCAGTATTTTAAAAAAAAACACTTGCACACGTTGGTATTCAAATGCCTATAGCATTTTCATTTATTTGATATACGATAAAAGAGCAATGTAAATAAAGTTTTTTGCTCAGGGGCATAAGTGCAGCACCGGGGATCGAACCCTCGGCTCTCACGTCTCCAGTCAAGCGCCTTAAACCATGCGACCACGACACCTCTACTGTTATATTGCTACGAACGATTTATGATAATTTATAGTTGTCATTACATTAAAATAGATGTCAGCGATAGCGATACTACTCGATGACTTTTACTAGGGACGAAAACGAGAAGTGGTAATCATTCTGAGCAGCAAATGAACGACGTCAAACTAAAGTATTACCGAAAGCTGAAACTCGAAACAAGAAACGGCCTTCTCCTCTATGTGATAGGAATGATTGTACTGAATAGGTTGGGGTAAATGCATTTGATTCAATTTGGAATAATGAAGGCAGACACCTCTATTACCCCGATACATTAAGAGCAACGACTAACGACATCTATGTCTCTCTAAAAGGTTTTATTCATTTTATCTTCAGGAAAAATGGAAATACTTGAAAATGTGCGTATGCATGCAGTAGAAACTTGGAGTACTTAGATACACAAGAAGGATAGAATTCCATTATTCATTTTCTACATGGGACAAGGAATGAAAATGATTGCCACCTAGGTTAACGTTTTGCGTTTGGCCAAATAGGAAAAGTTTGCAATATGCATCTTTCTTGATAAAATATTTAAAAAAAGAGTATTGTGAACGGTTATCATTAGTTATGATCAGATGTACATCGTTTTATAAAACATTCGAAAGCCTAAGAGTAATGAGTCTGAATTGGGTTAGGGACCCTCTAGAGATTTCATGCAATAATAAATTTATCATCGCCCCCTTACAAAATACGCATGGGGGTGAACTTTTACCTTCATATTCTTGTTGTCAAATTATGTCAAATTGATGTCAAAGGAATGTAACACCATCAAGTTATGCTTAGGCCTATGTGACAATCCTTTTTTTACCATTTTATTTACGTCAAAACTGTCTAATGTAATTACTTGCGTTGCGTTCAGTTTGTGAGGTAAATTTTAAGAAAACGGCCTTAAAGAAATAAGCAAATAAACCACAAACGACCTACTCTTTCCAAATCTGTCGACGAGATCATATTAGTGCTCACATTAAATCTCCTTTTAAAATCACGATTGTTTGATAGCACATTCTACCCAGGTAAAAGACCCTCTGTTGGCTGTCAAAACAGGCCAACTAATTAAATTTGCCTTAGGACTTTGACTGCTATTTAAGGAACAGACAATGCACGAACGAACAAATATCGTAAGCATTGAACCCCGCAACAAAAATATGTTTCCATCCCCTGTGTTGAGAAGAAATTATGTTTAAATATGGAAGCACGTTTCTTATTTAGGTGAGGAGCGTCGATAATGAGACAGTAGACATGATAGTGGGAATCAAATGGAACAGAGGAAGGCGAGGGGTGGGGTGGGGCGCTTCAACGCGATAAACTAGGTCTAAAGGATCTTTGAAGGAAGATCAGTTTAGAAGGAATTTTTCCCGATTTTCAGAAGATGTAGCCTTTAAAAATTGCAATTATACTCAATTACGGATCGTTGCCCTGACATTAGAGTTTGTACACGGGTTGGCCGCAAGCTGCTTAAAAACGTATCATATCGTAGTCCAAGATCATCTCGCAAATATTATGTGCCCGCTTCCTGGAACACGAGTTGCTTCTGGCAAAAGAGCTTTACGGGCAGCAGCAACACCCTTCTTTCAACAAAATGAACCCAATCATTGGATAAATACATAGAAGCACGAAGAAAATTAAGACCACATATCACTGCAAATTGTTTCATTTCCATGAAGTATATGAACTTTATTATTCAGTATCATCAGTATATATAGAAAAGCAAACATTTTCACTGGGTCTGTTCACAGAATACAAATAAATTGGCCTTTACAATAATGGCAATCGGTCGAATAGACTGAAATCAAAGATAACATTACGCTTTATAGCGAAAATAAGAACTGTTGGAATTATGCACGGTTCGAGAAAGAAAAACCATGATAAAAGCGAAAAAATATTAAAAAACAATTACAGATTGATTACATGAAAAATATATACACTCCTTTTTGTTCATCTTCAAATTCTAGAGACGTTTATAAAACGAGTGAATATTATTGTCACAATCACTAACAAATTTCGATTATGAAAATATTTCATCTAACGTTTGTTCTATTTATATGCCTATATAGGAACTACAAATTCATAATACAATATCATACTCCCAATATCAAGTACCCCCTCGTAGAATTTTGAAACAAGCTACGGAGAGGAGGAGGAGGAGGAGGAGAAGAGAGAGAAAGAGAGAGAGAGAGAGAACCTGCTACGTGATAAACAGAATGTCAGCTTTATAAACTTGATAGACATATTTTCAAACTTCTTTTCTCACTTTAAGGTGCTTTCACACATGATGCGACAGTGTGGTACCACACTGTGGCGCCACACTTTTTTGTGTACAAGCCTATGGGGTATAGGGCGACAAAAAAATGTCGCCGAGGCAGGACACACTTTTTTTTTTTGCTGCCTAGATACACAAAAAATGCGCACCAATCAAATTTCTAAAAGTTAGCGCAAAGATTGTTGCCATGAGATTGGTTGCGCAAGCGTGCGCAAGTTTTGACAATATGCTCTCTTATTACAATAATCATACGACAGTCACGATTTTATAGCATGCAATGTTTAATTTTTCATTTCAAATAATTTGTTTACTGTTTTTTGTTTTTGTTTGGATTTAATGTATATTAGTTAGTTTGTGCCAGATGTATACTAAAATTTTCGGACCTTGTGAGAATATTTGTGAATGACCTTTTTGTTAATTCATTCATTTATTTATTTATTCATTTATTTACTTTTATTATTATTTTCTTTTCCTTCATATATTTATTTAATTATAGTTGTTACTGAATCTGAATTCGTGTAAAATCTGTATATAAATATGTAAATATTCAAATAATTGTTCTTATTCTAAATGTAAACTTATGATTTTCTCCAATACCCATTTCGGGTGACATGAGGAAATAAAAATCACATTGTCATTGTCATTGTTGTCATTGTCATTGTCATTGTCATTGTCATTGAGAGTTGACGCGTTAATGCGCGTTCATTAGCATATGTGGTGACACAAAGTCCCACCATGTGTGAAGACGAAACAGTGTGGCGCCACAGTGTGGTACCACACTGTCGCATCATGTGTGAAAGCACCTTACTGTTAATTTACAGCTACGCTTCCTCGAGTGATAATACATGTATTTATTACAGTAATGCCACAACGCCACACCAATGGAAAGCAATGACCTTCCTGCTCCCTCTTATTCCCATCTGAAAAACAAACACAAAAAGAAAAACAAAAAACCTGGCCAGACTGCTTTAATAATACTCTTAATATCTTGTCTCTGTCTCTGTAACGGCGTTGTTGTTTTTTAGTGGGTTTACCACATTATGAATAAAAAGGCCTGTACTATATTCTAAAGCGAATTTTTTCTTTTTAATTGCGAAATGCAAAAAATGCAAAAAACTTAAGATAGACCACTAAAAAGGTATTTGTTACTTCCGTGTTCAATACTTTACCAGATATCGGAGAGTTCTGGATAAGCTTGGACTCGCCCGATAACATTACATGGCATAGCAGCTGTAGTCATAGAAAAGAGAAGATATCATCTCTATCAATATCAGAATATAGTAGATATCAAGTACACTCGGTAACACGATTGGCTGAACTGTCACATAATTAGATACTACGGTAACGGAATATGGGCACGGCAACAACCTTTTTTTTTTTTTCAAAACTACATTCGTGATTGCAAGTATCTGGTAACCGTTGAAATGAGAACAGACTTAAATCTTTTAATTTCTACTGCTAAATGTGGTTATATTTTGTCACCTCATGAAAAATATTACATTTGAATTTATCTTATACGTAATTTCATTCGTAATCAAATTTACATAAAACAGCATGAGAGTTAATGCAAAGAGGCAAACAAAATATTTTTGCCTGCCTGTGAAAAATTTTGACAGATCAGCAACAAACCATCTCTGTTCAGTGAAATAATGATTCCTTCATGGAACGAACTACTTAATATGATTTTGTGTCTCTATATCTTATCCTTATAAGGAAACTGATCAAATAGGAATGAAAGAATGTTATAAAAACCAGAGGAATGATTTTTCAGTGTTCATCCTACTTTAGTGTAGTGTTCTTAACATATTTAAAAAATAATGAAACGAAATAAACAAAACATAGATTCTTTTTTGACAAAAGGGATTTAGTTTGCACATCTGGACTATTTGACGTAAATGAAAATACTTCAGATGCTTTTTAGGCAATTACTATTCAATCACATTCAACGGCGCATCACCAGTATAAAGTATAAGCAAAGGAGCTATTCCTATTACCTGATTGTAGCTGGAAGAGACTATCATTAAAAATCTAGTCTTACAACTATGATAATGGATTCTTTTTGAAATAGGATTCTTTTTGAGAAAGGGAAATGCCCGAGAAAAGTAAAAACGAAGAAAGCTAAGAAGGTTAGGGAGATGGAGGGGGGGGGGGGGAGTTATTGTGCAATAAAAAGACTGAAATGGTAAAAATAGAAGGAAAGTGGTGAAATACTGAAACAAGACATGTACGCACGTAAGAAAACGTTGCGGCTTCTGTCAGGTAATAAATCATCAAAGTTCATTAAACACAAGATATGAATCGCACACATACTGAAAACACGCATACCGAATGAGATGTGCAGAGAGAGTGCGCGATAATGGTCTATTAAAATGCATCTAATTTTAGTGTGAGAACCCCTTTAAATCATTGGATTTGCAATCACTATTACTATCATTTTATTTAATTCTCTGATAATTAAACCAAATCAGTTATCTACTACGAAGTGTGAATATTGTAGAATGTCAATAAGAATATCGATTGCTAAAATTGATCTTTATTCTTTGATGTAATGATATTTCGATAGCTGTTATTTTCATCATTATATTCATAATTATTAGAATTAGAATTATCATAGTAATGATTATTATTATTATTATCATTAGTATATCAATTTCATCTTTGTTACTCTTTTTATTCACTGTCATTATGGATAGTTGTTGAAATTGTTCGGGATATTGTATTATTGTTTTTTACCATGAATATTACATCGCAACCATCGCAATTCAGTATTCCGACTGCGTGAATGAAATGTTTTCAATGAAATCCTTCGATCAATAAATCTATATTTTTTCATAAAAACATGAAGGTTGCATGAAATCTGCGATGCATGCATAAATGAAAAATGGTATGACGTTTCTCTGTTATGTTACAACCGGTGGTTCTCCAACTTTTTTTTTAATATGGGAGAATGAACACTGTAAATTTCTGTAAAGCGAATTAAATTCCATTCCATAAGGATTTAATTATTTTCAGTAGTTTCAAAGTGTTATAATGTGTCAGTACTAAAAACCACCAACCACATCGTTTTAAAATAACACAACACGTGATTGTCTGGTCTAAATTTCAAATAAAATTCCTGGTTCATTGAAATTCATTTATTCTACCAGGACAATGACTCACATTTTGCTCCTATGTGTGAGGTGTACATGCAACTTATATAATCTCTTATATCATCTCTTATATCTGATGAAGAACATAATTCCCCTTTAGAGTGTTTGCAAGAGAGTGTATGTTTTGTAAAGTGAAAAATACCTAACTCTCGGCATTTTCCATAAAATGAGAAGGCAAATTGTATAGATGGCTGCACTACAATCCATATAAAACGTTAACTTCACGAGTTTATTTTTCTGTTCCGTCAGACTCTCAGCATTAGCTTTCAAAGAGCCAATTTTCTATGAGGCTATTATGCCCATCTCAACCTCTTACTGATAGACCCACTAAAACTTGCACCCTTAGATCGGCATTTAAACTGTCCTTTTGGTGGCTGGCAATGATCAGCTATCTCCGAATTTTAATGAAAGAGAAAATTATGTATATTTAAATCAATAATTGCGAGAACATAATTATTGATAAACCCTGTTAAGAACTCATTGATTTTGCTCGATAAGAAAGAACTGGGGGCGTTTCATCAACATTTGTTGTCTGACAAGTTGTCAGATCTGACATCTTTCCTTGATTTTGATTGGCTGAGAAGCATCGTTACTATGGCAACTGTCGGATAAAACAGACTTTGTCAGATAAAACATCCGACAAGTCCTTTCATGAAACGCTCCCCTGGTAAGTAGAAAGATGAACTCCCATCGTGAGAAAAGATCTGAAGGACACTAATTTTTACATTTATTATGTCCTATATCAGCAGTTGTTAAAGAAAAGAGACGTGCCAAATCACATCCTAAACACTTACTATGCATTAAAACAATGATTAGAGATTGTGTCATATTCGGACTTTTTTTTTGTTCACTTCATCAAGATCACCATCATCAACATCAGCATCTCATCCCGTTATTATCTCGATCTTCAGACCTTGATATGTATAGTAAAAGGAAGCGAAAACCGACCTTGTCACCATGGTCACTGTACATAAGCAAAAATTCATATACATTATAATATAGAGTTTCATTTACTGTTTTGAAAAAAAAGTACAAAATAAAAAAGATTTGGCCTGCAAATCAATTAATTACTCGCTGTGTCCATTCAATGACAAATGAGTGAAAGGTGAAAGTATAAAACATATTGCACTATAGAGTTGTATGACAAAACAACGATGAGAAATTGCCAATTGACCCACAAGGGAATTACTAGACTTTCTAAGAAGTGCAACGGCATCGTCTTATTTCTTTTCCTTAAAAAATTGACACGGTTAACATACGTATACCAGGAAGACATGCAAGGCAAAAGTAAGTTAATGGATATTCAAATATATAGATATATTCCAAAGCCTCAGACCACTGTATATTTATGAGCAACAAAGGAGAAAAGCACAAACACACTATGCGTCATTATGAATTCCATTTTCAATACATGTAGTATTATCTGACATAATTTACTATATCCGAATGAAATTATCCAAAAGCAGGAATTGTGTGTTACTCTCAGAAACGGCATTATGGTTAGTCTACTGTCCTGTTACGACGCGCTTAGGAGAGAGAGGAGGAAGGCGTGGCGTCTGGTCACCTCCTTGTCCGTGAACATCCACCCTTAACATGTGCTCGTTGGGTCGTGACTTGTAGGAATCAATGTCCACATTGATATGAGTCGTACTGTTGACACTGTGTCGCATACATGCAGGATCGGGAGAGGAACATACTGGTGACAACGCATCGGTGCTGCGACTCAAGAATGACAAGTTAAGCAAGTTCTTGGTGGTCGGATTTTCCAGGTAGAGATTGGTCAAAGATTTGCCCATTTTATTCTGAACAGTAAGGTCCTCTTCGGAGTTGGAGCTCCGTTCGTAAGTGACACCGTCGAAGCTCTTAGACTGTCTTTGATTAGAATGACGATTAATGGCGGATAGTGGGCGACGGGGCAACGAAGACGGCTTTGTTCTCTTTACAAAGATGTTGGTGCTTGTGGAACGGTTATCAGGGTCCTGCTCGAGACTGGTCGCATCTTCTGCGTACTGGTAATGGAGCGCATCGGGGTTTGTAACTTCCGGTAAACTGGCTCGCTTCATTTCGATAAGGTGCTTTCTAACCACAGGGATGTCATTGATGTTCTTTACCGGGTGTAGGGCGTGAAAACGACGTGACAAAGCGTCCATGTGCTGTTGAGGATTTTTACGGTAGGTGGGCGGAGTGGGAACGGCTATTGTGCCCTTTGAGCAATTCGGTCTCGGAGAGAGTTCCTCGCTTGAGCTGTCCTTGCTATTACCACGTGGGCCGCATCCATCAACGCTGGAGCAATTGGATTCCATACTCTCGTTCTTTTGTAAGTTCGACCGCGGATCAACATTTTGTTTCGTTGGACTAGAGTCTGTCGGTTTCGACTGACGACGTATTTTCGGCAAAAAGGCCTCAAGCTCCGGAGTAGAACAGCCTCCTACGCGAGCCCATTCAGCGGCAGTCATATTTTTAATCTGGTCTCTCTGATCTAAGGATGCCTTACCCTCATGGGCTAGGAGCTTCACACATTCCATATCGCCATTTTTGGCGGCCGTCATCAGTGCACTCATTCCTTCACCATTCAGTCTATCGACATCAAGTCCCAACCTTCGAAACGATCTTGTGAGAATCAATATGCCCGTCGCGTTGCCGACCATGCTGCAATACATCAACGGCGTATTTCCATTGTTGTCTTCTATGTTAGGATCGACATTGTTCTTCACCAAAATTTTGATCACGTCATTATAGTGTAGTTCCGCTGCATAGCTTAGTGCAGTCCTGCCCATGTTATCCTTATGATTTACATTGGCTCCATGCTGAATTAAGAGCTGTGCGACTTTTAATCGCGTCTGGCAATCCTCCACCTTCATAGCTCTAATGAGAGGCGTTTTCCCATGTGAGTCTCGAGAGTTTACAACACAGTGACCTTCGACAGCATCTAGAATAAACTTGGCAAGGTGGATCTTGCCTTTTGCTACGGCGTCGTGTATGGCAGCTCCACCTGAAATCTGTCCTAAGCTGCCTCGGCGAGCTCGCTCACGAACTGATGGTATACGACGAAAGATGGAAGACATAGTTGGCGAACCCCCATCGCCGTGACTCGACATGTTTTGAAATATTCAATAAGAGCCCTGCACCTCCTTTGATCCAATAAAATTCAGCAATTCGATGTCTGAAGAAAATGATATCACACAGTTGCACGAGTCAAACGATAAGATCGCAATTAGTCCTGACCATATTTTCGAGATACATCACTAAATTAGATTAACTTGTGCGTGTGGGTATGATCCTACACACATGGCAAGGTACTTGCCATAAACGCTTTGTTAACAAAGTACACTTAATGCCCCAAATGTGAAGAGCTTAGAGATATATTCCACTGAGTGAGCAATTATAGTCTTAACATGTAAGCGTTGCGTTGAGAGGAGAAATTCTAAATGCCAATTTCAATTATTCCAAGAAACTTTACGACAATCACTGGTTTTCCTTAAGCTTCCCAGTGTCTTAAAAAAAAAACACGATTCGTGCTTGAAGAAGATGGTGGCGGGAGTTGGCGAACAAGGCCTCAGTATCTTCCGCATATCAAATCAGTATCCAACTCGTGTTCATCCGAGAAAAGGTGCCACTTGGGGATAGAGAATATTGCCTGCGATCGTTCGAGTTTATATGAGATAGGATCCTCCAGGAAAGAAAGCAATTTATCCTCTCTTGGTGAATATCATTATCATTCCCCACTCATGCGTCCCGTGCTTTCACGGTGTAATGATTTCCTCTCGACACCATCCACAATCCACCCGGTATCATTCGACACGTTTCCCTGGAAACTTCAGTGAAACAACACGAAGAGAAAATTAGTTCAAACAAAAGACGATAAGGCTTGCATTTATATCAATGTCTTAAAGCGTCGCTGTCAGATTTATTGCAGCGGGAACAACCAGCATCATGATGCATGTAAATTCAAACTGTCATCACGACGACATTCAACAAACGTTCTGGTAGTGGGTGAAGAGCTTGGATGTGAGCTCCCTGCTTCGCTATCGCCTCTGTGATTTGATGAGCACGTGAAGCCTAGTCTTCGTCGTACAGGGGTTTTCATGAATTAAAGTTCAGTCTTTCGATAGATGTCATGGATATAAGAGGTTGAGCTGAGCAGGCATTGATAAATCGCTTACTTAGAAGATTATTAACTCGAGCAAGTGATGTACTCATCTACTTCAGGGAGTCAAAAACTTTGTTGGAAACTTAGGATGTTTTCGAAATAAAATAGAAGTTAGCTTGATATTTATTTTGGGCTGCTCAGCCAGCAAAACTTAATCTTAGATATCTTGATAGCTGGGCGTTAACCTTGAGAAGGAGAGGGGCTCCCTGAAAAGAAACGTTAGATAGTTTTCAGAACAATAATTGTATACACGACTAAGTGTGAGTGGAATGTATATAAACAACCTAGATTTTGATGTTTAATGTTGGAATTTCGGTAACCCTTTTTCATGCCAGAAGTTTCTTTATATAAATAGAAAAATGGCTGCATGTTCAGAGAGAGAGAGAGAGAGAGAGAGAGAGAAAGAGAGAGAGAGAGTAGGCAGTTGAATCTAATAGTCAGACACACATGGAAATACCGCGCTGAAGAGGAGTAAATGATATGAAAAATGAAGGTGAAAAAATCATCAACTATAAACCATACGAATCTTGTTAATACAAGCAAATACCTGTTTTGCTCCGTATTGTTTGCCAAATGCTCTAGTTTGATTTCAAAGAGCGAGGTGGCATTATGTCGCTCCTTCATGATGTTCATATGACAGAGAAGAGAGAGATGGAGCTGAAAGACAAACATGATGTCAATGTTGATTACTGGTTGTCTCAACCGGTTGTTGAGTGCTCATTAGCCTGCCAATATTGTGCCCGGTCCATTAGTTCGAGACGATGGCAAATGGCTTTTGGCGCAACTTTGCAAAATATCCAGAATCAAAGTATCGAGGGTATTATACTCAAGACGATGCAGGGTTAGGTATATTGTGCTAATATGGAAAGGGTATATGAAATCGTGACATAATGTAGGCGATAAAATGTTCATTTCGGTTTCACTGGATTTATATTAGTTAATTGATAGACAGGATGTTGATGTGATTTATTGTTTAAATAATGTAAGTTCACATTCTGTCATAAATTATTTTCACTGAGGTGTATAATGTTTGTCGCCAGTGACCTGACTATATATTTCCAACTGCGGATTGTGTTTCTTTATGATGACTGTTCGGCATCTTTTTACTTAGGAGTAAAAAAGATATTTTATTTTTTGACAGCAGGAATGGTATTGAAAATAATCAAGGAGAGAACGGAAATTCGTCACAGCATTTGGGCTTCCAGTTTTTACCCCTTTTTAGACCCCACCTAGTCCGCTGTATGCTCCATCATGTAACAGCCGTAGGGCATTCAATGGCGGCTCTACACCATTAGCAATCAACCAATACACTGTCTTTCTCATCAGGACCTTCACGGTTCTCCCATTATAAGGATATCCTACAATTCTAATACGTCCACATCCGGATATACCCAGGGGACCGTGGCAATTTTTTAAATTGAGGAAATCATAGGCCTACGACAGAGAGCTGGAGGAAGATAATAGACGGTAGTAGTGGATGCACCGACAATATTAGGCGGTTAAGAAAAGTCTATTTACAGAGGGATGGCGTGATGGGGAGGGCATCGTGCCCACCTCACAGTTAGGGAAAAGGGTATAGGTTTAAAATGTTTATTGATACTCGTTTTAATGATTTGGTAATGAATACGATATTACCTTAACATTACTTGAATATTAAAGGGATTTTAAAAAAAAGATGAGAAAATCAATAGACGTGTGTGTGTGTGTGTGTGTGTGTGTGTGTGTGTGTGTGTGTGTTGTGTGTTGCGTGTGAGGGTGCGTGTTTGTCTAAAGCTCCATCAATTAATTTTGGTTAGATTCATAAATCCTTTATTTCTTGCTCGCTCAATATACTGTCTGATATAATTTTTTTTTTATTTCTTTTTTTTTTATTGAAAATAGAACTTAATATCATAACATATTTACAATAACATCATATCAATACAATAGATGGAAATATACAAAACACGGTACAACACAAGACAATACAACACAAAACAACACAACACAAAGACAATGCCTCATTTCAGTCAGTAAAGGCTCACGCTGACATGCAACAAAGTATAATGTGAGAAGAAAGATGGACTCGTCAAAGTGAGGCTCCACTGAAATACAGTAATATTAACAATAGAATAATATAAATGACAATTAGCATACAATTTATTTAGTGCTAGGGGACTAAGATTCTACATAAAAGAAAATTTCCCAAAGTGGGAGCTCAATTTACCTTTTTTCTCTGCTATTTTATATTCAGTTTTCTGTTTCATTTTTACAAATGAAAGGAAACCCTGGAAATCTGATTCTACCTCTTGAAATTTACAGCGAAAAACATAGAATGTGAGACACAGGAATAAAAGTTGATACATACATCATGCCTGCCACCTAAGTCAATACCAAAATAAGAGCCGCAAACTCAGGATACACAGTCGTTTCCTTCGTCATATTATCGATATAATCTCCAAGCTTTTTCCACAATCACGACAATGGAGCAACTACTGTGCATTTACAAAATATATGAACCAAGGTTTCAGGGAGCTCCTGACAGAAGTAACTCAAAGGACTATCCCTTCTTCCAATTTTATATAAAAATGAGTTTAGGGCTATGACATTATGAAAGATTTTGAAATAAAAGGACCTTAACTGAGTTTCTACAGTGCATTTAAAATTATTTTTGTGTATAACATACCAATCAATTTCATCTCTATCCAAACATTGCCACTCTTACCACTTATTACCAACCTTGGCCTGTAATGATTTATCTTTATTACGTAGTACAGAGTAAGCAAAGTTAGGCACTTTCAACTTCCTAAGCAACTCAAAAACAATCTTATCAAAAATATTCTCCTGAACATCTTGAGGATCAATAAACCTAAATCTAAATAAATCTAAATATAAAGCATTCATCAGGGAATCATACTTGTGACGGTCAGTTATGGGGATATCAAATTCGACAACCAAGTCTTCAAAAGTTTTCACCATATTACAACCCCTATACAACTGAGAGACATATACAATCCCTCTCTCATACCATGCATGATAGTAAAAGTAAGGTCTGTGCCTTAAACTCACATTTTTGTTGTACCAAATATAATCCTGAATAATTATGATAAGTATCTAAGTTCAATTCTTTCACAATTAAAAATTACTGTCTGATATAATTAAGCAAGAGATGGAAGAATTGGGAAGGAAGGAAGGAAAT
This sequence comes from Echinometra lucunter, assembly GCA_029962745.1. Classification (NCBI taxonomy): domain Eukaryota; kingdom Metazoa; phylum Echinodermata; class Echinoidea; order Camarodonta; family Echinometridae; genus Echinometra; species Echinometra lucunter. Next base: position 39,088,204 of record CM057152.1, read on the forward strand.
CAGAAGAAGAGGGTGAGGGTCGAGAGATTGTAATGGGGTCATACCTTTTTTCTTTCTTCTTTCCTTTTATTAGGGGGGGGGGAGTGGACAAATAACGACAACGCGAGATACATTTTTAACAGATCACGTAAAAAATTAACTTCTATAAATATACAAAAAATATAGGAATTTCAGGATCCTTTGCAATATTTTTTTCTTCTTTTTACCCTTCCACAGGTTCCTTTATTGAGTATCAACATAATTATATATTTTTCAAACAAAATATTAATGAATATCAACATAATTTTTTGTCATAAAAGATTGATACATGTACAGTAATCCATGAATTGTCATATATCAGTTTCATATAGCATATATCAGATCGTTAAAGGGTCACAAATTTACTTAGCAATATTTATTACTTTTTTAAAAGAAAGACTGGGAAAAAGTCTACTATATGCTAATGATACACAGGTTCAGCCTTAAATCACTCATCTTGCATATGCATGAACCATTAAACTAATTTATTTACATAGGCGGTAGATATCAAATACTCGTCTCTGCAATCTTATCTGTCAACTTCTTCTGTTCCCTGACTACCAAAGCTGATTATAGACACGGTGGAAACATACATTTTTAATGAAAAATTCTATCCTTGGAAACAGGATTTACTATTTTAAGCCTAACGCGGCATCTCACCTCAGACAGGCTAAATATTTCAATACCCAGACGGTTTTATTTGTTTAATGATTTAAAAAAGGATGGACTTAGGTATACTCATTCATTATTTATTGTATGCATTTTCTTCTTGTCAAGAAGAGAACTGAATCGAATTTACCATTTCTTCTTTCCTAATCTTTTGGGACAAACTTTGAATTGACCACACGTGCTACATCCAAACTTTATTATAGACACCTACATCCCATAGCTATTTTCGATACACACACACACACACACCCACCCACCAACTAACACACCCATACACAAACGAACATTCACTAATATATATATAGTTATGTGATAATGTAGAATATCCTTGTACCATTCGCTTTCCTTTTGGTGATGCTGAATATAGTGTGATAAAAGTCAAAACAATGATAACGCATGATATACTCCATTCATTTTTAGCTTTCGTCCATCGGACTTCTTCAGAAATTTGTTATTTATTCTGAAAGGAAGTCCGATGGACGAAAGCTAAAATTGAATGGAGTATATCCTGCATCATTTTTGTTTTGACTTTTATCACACTATGGGGAATTAAAAATCCCGGAACATATACATGTCATATAGCAGTTCGTTATGATAGCTCTATACGAGAGCCGGCACGGCACGGAACAGACGAAATGATTTGATATCTTATAAGGATCCTTTTATGATCTTCCTTATATCATGATACTTGGAAACGTATGGGAGGTGGACAATATAACCAAGTAATTTTAGTTGCCAGTGTGGGCAATATGTGTGTTTGTGTTTATCTTTGTGTGACGATTCCGTATAATCACGGAGAGTTGATTACGATGGGCTGAGGGACTAAGGAGAAAAATAGTGTAATGACCATTGCGACCAAAAGAGAAAGATGAAGATTGTGGGGGGGGGGGGGGGGGATATTGTGTTTGGGAAGACATGTCCAGAAGACGGATTTAAAATCAAACAAACATAAGATGGCCGGGTAATGAGCAGGTCGCGCTTGTTTTCAAAGGTTTCTAAAATTCGTCTGTGCAAATGCGTCATGGATTCCTTATCTCGTTCCTGGAATAACGGTGTTCGCTTTTTATTACGAGAAGACATAACATAAGGGCTTTATTTTGCCGCTAATTGCCTAATCTTACTGATTAACAGTGACGGGTATTTCTAATTAAGGTCAGCGCTTGGAATGTTGCAATATCCTTCATTTCTAGTGACGGTATCCGTCTACAGTGCTAATAACCACAGTTTCCAAGAATCATGGAAGGTTGAGACAGCGGAAAATAAGCCAGGATTATTAAGTGATGCGGAAGTGTAATTCAAATTAACTAGGGGGTTTAGAATCTCATGAGCTCATGTCGAACATGCCTATAGATCATCATTGGAAAAAATATAACATTGGGCAATTTTGGTTGAGTGTTACTATCAAATCTGTGTGTGATTATAATTACATACGTAAGGAGAATAAATCTAAAAGAAATTATGAAAATTAGAAAGTAATAAATCTGACTGGGAATAAAAGAAAATTCAGTTGCATTTTTAAGTTCTGTTCCGACCTCTACCACCATCTCGTTTTTCAGCTTTGTCCTTGGTTTGCCCCACTCCCTCTCCCTAAATCCATGTTTAGAATTCTTGTGCCACATAGTAATTAGTGTTTTCGTTCAAACTAGTTTGAAAATAGCATTCATTTTGTTGTGAAATCATAACATTACATAAAATGGTAATTGCACCTCAGAGAGGCATTGGTGAAAGGGAAAGAAGAAGCCATGAAAACATGTTTTGATATTGTGAATTTTAGTTATTATATTTATGTAACATTCATAATTTCTAATTTAGGCATTCTTTTAATCTTACAAGATAAAGAAAAACAGACACAACGATTTCAACAGCGCACCCACATTACAGATAGAAAATGTAACACTGATGGGTACCATACATAAGACTACAATTCTTATTGTATTTTTCCTTTTCTTTTACGTTTTTTTTTTTTTTTTTTTGTCGGCGTAAATTTGCAACTTGACATACAACATAATATTGATGAAGGATAATGTATACATGTGGACAAAAACGTGAAGAATTTTGAAACACACATACATTTATAAGTATACAACATTGCTTTAAGGCATTATTTCCATTAGTATTCTATCCTTGAATGGTCGTGATATTATCATGATATTCATCAAGGCTACTTCTCCGTTCACATGGTGATGAATGGTGCTAATTCACAATTGTAATACTTAGTATTCATCATGCCGCAGGAGAAAACATAACTGCGAGGGGCAAAGGCCTATTATTAGTTTATTATGTCTGGCAAAACTTTATCAAGATCATCATCTTATATTATCAAGAGAGTAGCCTATGTTGTGTTGTGTTATTTTTTGAGGCATCGTAGCAAAAATAAGGCTCGATGTTAATAATATACATCGTGATAACAATGTTAATAATGATTATAATGATAACAACAACAACATTTCTAATGATGATGATGATGATGCTGATAACAACAACAACTACTACTACTACAACAGTAACAATAATGATAATGATGCTGATGATGATGCTGATGATAATAATAATGATAATGATGATGATAATAATTATATTACTGATGATTTAAAACATCGTCATCATTATCATAATCAAGATAATTATCATTTTTATTCGAATATAGTGCACTTTTCACTGAAATCAAAGCGTAGACAAGATGTCATCCATGATCTGTACATAATAAAGTTTACGCAGCAGTGACAATTTTAATGTTTGCACAGCTTTCAAGAATAGGTATTTTTTTCAAATTCCTTTGGATTTTTTTCTAATGGTGACAGCTTAAACTGTGTTTTTTCACTCTAAAAACTAAAACGTTACATCACCGTTTAAAAGAGCCAGTGAGTGACTATATTTTCAAACTGGTATAGATTAACACTTTGAACATGCTGGATTCAACAATGGAATCCAGCATGTTCAAGGTGTTAAGCTATCAGTTTGAAAATGTAGTCACTCCTCGGCCCTTTGAAATGGTAGTGTTCCACGTGTGTTCTGCTACGCTATCCCCAAGTGTGTTTCTTTTCCACATGCATGTATTCGGATACGCATTCCCCTTGTGAACAGCCGTCTGGCGTAGATGTGAACCTATTCTACTTGGATAGTAAGATCAGCGCTGTAAACCGCTATTTAGTCAAGAAGCACATCTTTCCCTGGTAACAGGAAAATCTCAAGTGATCCGATAATCCCCTTAAGAGAATTATATGCTCCTTGGAGCATTAATTGGCGTAGCCGGGAGGGGGGAAGAGGGCAGAGGGAGGTTGCTCCAGCTCACAATCAATATTTAGATTTATAAACATTAAGATTTAGAAATTAGACCTCAAGTCTTCAAATTTGTATGTATGGGGGCAAAAGCGAGCATGTTCCCTTTAAATGTCTAAACATGAGTTGCGATTACCCCCTCCCTCGGCACTGATCTGGCACTGGCAATCCAGGTTAGGTTGGGAATGCAATTAGTACATAACCCCTCCCTTTCTAAAATATATATAAGTTTTTTATTTTATGATTTTTTTTTCTTTAATAATCTATATAAGTCTTGATTTTTTGTCTTGATGGATCATGCCATCCACTCTAATGTGTAATCTTGATGTATACAATGAATAGTGTGAATATCTAACTGTTGACAATCTCTCTCTCACATACATTTTTTACATGTATGTTATGCCCTGTCTACATGTATTTCTACTTCTGCAACCCTCGACCAAGGTAAATACAAGTATTTGTTCCTTTACCAAGTTTTTATGTAAATCACAAACCCCATGTAATGCCATGATCAGTATTCTATTATTGTCTCCTTTGTGTTGGTTAATGGTAGTACTAATTTCCAAATATGGTACTACTAACTAAGCGATATATGTTCTGAGCCCCCCCCCCTCTTTTTTTTTTCTTCTAATTTTACCCAATCTGTTGTAAATGATGTAATTTGTTTTGTTTTGCTCACAATTACTCTGATTATTTGTAAATATGATAATTAGTTGTTGATCCTTCAATAAACACACAATTATAAAATATATATATATATATATATATATATATATATATATATATATATATATATAAGTGGTAAATGTCTTGCAAGTGGATAAAGCGATTTGAGTTCCAAGAAGGCCTGATATGATTTTTGCATGAATTGGAGTTTGCAATGACCACAAAATAATTATCAAATGAAGACATTTTGAAGAAAATAAAGCATATCCTAAATAAGGGTTCAGTGGGCTAGAAGCTGACAACTGAAGGGATTCATGAATTTAGTCATGTCAGATAGCTAAAGGGAAGGGGAAATGGGAAGATCGAGCAGAGACATTGAGAGCGTGAAGATTGAGGGGCAGGGGAATGAATAGGAAGTGGGCGAGATAACGTGTGTGAGGGTGTGATTGAGTGAAAGAGGGAAAGGAGAAGAGAGGAAAGGGGAGAAAGAAAGGGAGGCGGGCAACTTTTTTTTTGGGGGGGGGGACTGTCGAAGTCAACACGTACAGAGAGATTTCGTTCGTTTATGCACTGGTTTTGATGCAGTTTCATAGGGCAGTATATCCGTGATGTCAAGGATCAAACAAAATGATACTGATTCACGTGCTCCGGAATTCGGGGACAATTAAAGGCAAGTAGCCCATACTGTGAAATTAAGAAATATATTTCCCTCTTATCATCCTCATTTCACATAAAGGGACAAAGGAAATATAGAAAAAGCACCTTCCCTTTATTAAAGAGCTCCCTTTGTACATCGATCTTTGAATATCTTTTGATAACTAATGTAAAAGAAGCATTATATCCATCCATTCCCTACCCAAAGGATGACTGTGTCTTGGGCCATGCAACCTTTCTTTTAAAAACAAGCAAGGAAATTATTGCTTTTAAGAATAATTTGATGCTTGCTTAATTTTGATCACCAGAGCAATTCCTGATCCAAGAACTTTAAAAAAGATTCTTGGTTTCCTGTAGTAAAATATTTATCTGATTCGAGGCCTAGCGTGCATGCAGTTTGTGATATGAGTCAGAGAGTGAAATTATTCATTTATTTTCTTATCTTGATAGCCTCATTTCAATGCATTATCAGTTCACGAGATCTTGTCTTGCCCGAGTATATTTTGGTATCATTTTGTCAGATTATTTGATGTGTAGGACTAGCTTTATAAGCACAGAAGAGAGTTCAGAGAGAGCTGGGTGAACAAAATTTGAATATGAATGACATGAAAGGAAGCTAGCCTCAATACTGATAATGACCCCTTGGAAAGAAAGAAGGCCCATATTTATGAAGCCTTCATAGGCCTAGTTGTCACCTAACTGTGTACTATGACCTATGTAATTAGTTGACAACTAGCTTAGTAAGGTTTCATGAATATGGGCCCTGATGAATTTGTGAAAGTTAGTTTACAGATGTCACGCTATATCCTTAATGAATGCTTAACTGACAAGATGAAGCCTTCGATATCCTTTGATTTCGCTATAATGGCTATACTTCATTCCCACATTTCCCATCTGTTTTGTAAGGCATATCAAACATCACCATGTGTTTTCTTCCTTAGAACAGAAAAATCGATAAGGAATGCTCACTTGATCTGCATATGCCCAGGCATGACCTGCGAAAACTTATACACAAGGAAGGAAAGTGAAAACAGGCCCCATAGCCCTTTTTTTCCCCCTCTGACCTCGTACTCGCGCCAACTCCTGTTGGATCAGCGTGCATTACTACTCCCGAGTGGGTAAACACTTCTGGGTCAAAATTGCACTTCTTATGTTGTTAATCATTAAACACAAGATCAATGCTTAACACAAGTAAAGGTGAGGACTAATGGAAAGAAGGAGAGAAAAAAAAAAGAAGGAAGGGAGAAAGAAAGAAGGAAGGAAAGAAAAAGAAAGAAAGAAGTAGAACGAGAATAAAAAGAAGGAAAAACATTCTAAAACGGAATGGTAACCCGGGATGGTAACTCCGTCATGTCCGTGAATTAATCGGAAAATGCGACGATTACGCAGACACGGTTGCTTAGTACTCAATTTAGCGTCCACTTTTTGAAATGTTGTTCGAGGATAGGGGCATAGCAGGGGGACTTGAAGGGGAGGAGAGTATGCGAATTTTCTGACAGGCGAAAAATAAGTCTTCTCACAATATAGAGCCCAAAAGCCTCGAACAATAATTACCTATGGGGAACGGACTGACCTTCAGAAAAGGCAATTCTGATTTCCAATGGCTGTGACATCATTGAATTTCTGTGTGTTTACTCAACTTCAGGATGTTACCATGCACGCTTGTCTGATATATATTTCACATAACAAAACAGATACGTGTTGATACTGAGAGATCGCATGATAAGAAATTACATCTGAAAACGTATAGCATTGTCAAAACTCATAGAAGGTGTTTAAAATATCTACTATTGGTGTTTTTTTCCGTTTAACAGTGGATGAATGCATTCTGGAATTTGTTTTCCAAGAACTAAAGATCGGGTTTAACACCGAAATCCTGTAGGAAACACAAATGATCATCTTAATACAGATCAAACACCTTGGGCGAACATTGGATTTCTAATTGTTTAATCATGCCCGTCATATCGGATATCTTTCATTATGATAAATATTAAATCTGAGAGATCACGTTTTAGCAGGCGATCACATTCATTTTCCCTCATGTATTCTTGCCTTGGCACGTTTCTGAATTTAGGCCTATTCCCGCGGTGGTATTGGAGCTTTTAAACCCGTTTCGAATGTCTGCTTTATTAATGCAGTTGAGAATATGGGAATAATAATTATGTGACCGCCGTGTATTACGTTTCCGGGATATTTGTCAAGAGTGGAATTATTCATCAAAACTGTCCGGTCAAATTCTCCTAAACGCTTCCTCAGCAGTTCTAAGGAAAAAATAACGACGTTTCTTTGTTATCGCTCCTTGTCTGCTTCGTTTCTCCATACGGTCTCTCACCTTTTTCTTTTTTTTCGCTATACGGTGGGGGCAACCGCCCCCACCGCCCCCTGGTGCCTCTTACTATTCTTCTCTCGTGGATTTTGGTGTGTTGTTTGTACGATGCAACCCTTGTGAACCTACAGCATTTCTCAAGTTGTATACACTGATTTTTTGCTTACAATAACCGTCAAAGCAGCTTCTTAACGCACTGAGCAATAACTAGAAAATAGAATTAACAATAAAACAAAAATTAAAGGAATTATTGAGATTTGAGCTATTGTCATGATAGTAAACAAACTAAGAAAAATGCAAGAAAAAAAACTGAAGTGAGATATAGCAGGTTTGGAATTCATAGCATATTGTAGACATTCTGATATCACAGGGAAAGAAATAAACACGAAAATTAGATAATTATCATTACCATTCAGGACTGGAGTGAAATAACAGAGGTTTGTATCATCTGCGTACTTTTTCTTTTAGTCTCTCTGATGCTTCTTTCTCTTTCTCCTTCTATCTCTCTCCCCCTCTCTCTAATCTCCCTTTCTCCCCTCTTTATACCCCCTATTATTGGAATCACGTTGCATTGTTTCCCTCCCCGTGGCTACTACATTGCATATTGGTTTCCGTCTTCTGAAAAGGAATTGTCATTCTTAGTTACGGTAGACAAATCAGATTCTGTCATTGCATGACGCCTACCACAGATCCTTGCGGACCCTTATGGAAAACAGCTCTCTTGCTGATGAGGGAATTCTCCATCCCACGAGCGGAAAATAAATAAATGAATGAATACAGACTATTAAGTGCAAAGAAAGTCCGGTATAGCCAAAGCATACCAAAAAAAAAAAAAAAAAAAAAAAGTGAACGCGTTCACTCTGTTAGGGGTGAATTTCAGAAGAGAGCGTATTTCGAGTTAATTAAGAGTGAATTAAGAGTAAAAATTGTGATATTCACTCTTTGAGGAGTGACCTCAGTGATCTGTCAAGAATTGTGAGTGATCTCTGGGGTCACCCTAAAAGAGTGAATAAAGACTGAATATCAAAATTCTTACTCTTAAATTTACTCGAAATCAACTATCTTCTGAAATTCACCCCAAACAGAGTGAACGCGTTCACTCTTTTTAAAAAGAGAGTATTACCACTCTACACAGTGAAAACGCTGTTTAAAAGGTTGTTTAAAACTTATACAACCTGTTTAAAAATGCAAACAGTTGTTTACAATATGAACTGTACAACAGGTTGTTCAGTTCATATTGTAAGCAACTGTTTGTATTTTCTCTGTGTATATCCGCAGATGTGATCCACACATAATGATAAACAACCAAAGAGTTTCAAGTCCGTGCTATATCTAACCCTGGACTTTCTTAATATCATCCTGAAGTTTCTTCATATCTACTATAGATTCCCGTCGTAATGATGAGCACAAATCGAAACTATAAAGATGTTGCCTTACATCAGAACTTTAAGCAACTAAGTTCCAGGGGCATATGCCTTACAAGCTTTGCTTCTACAGCATGTCACTCCGTTCTAATTTAGGTCAACACTGTTTCGCGTGATTTAGGTCTCATTGCTCTGTGTATTGATTTCAACATTCTTCTGCATATTTTAGTTGTGTTTTCTACAAACTCTGCATGCTATTTCTAAATTCCTTTTATACTTTGCAAATACCTGAATAATTATGTTATATTGATACCGAAAATAAATCAAATCAAATCAAATCAAATCAGATGTTTTACAAAGCGGTAATTTTGTTTAGATAGGCCTATTCAGACAATTTTATGAAGAAGTAAACAGATTAAAAAAGAAAAAAAAAGATTGAAAAAGAAATAGTAAATTCGAAAATCATGTGTAATATTGACTTGCCAGGTTTCTTACTCGCTTATCTATTTTTTCTTAAAGACACATAACGTTTTAAGATACGAAGGCAACAAGAGGATGGTGTGCATATTATAACTTAACAATCCATTATTTTATATTTAATTTCCAGCAGGGCTGGTCCTCTGCGGCTCTGAATGGGACCACTTTGCTTTTTATTTTAACATAGTGAATAAATAAAATGTGTGTGCATGCCTACGTTTAGATTGCTCACCAATAGAAGCCCGTTCTTCGTGCCGAAACGTAAAAGCTCCATTAAGACATAGGCGATCAATTTGGTAAACCCAACGGTTGTGATTAAGTGCTTATATCTCGCGGTATACATCGCTTATCGTGGTGAATCTATGCCATGCTTCAATTCGTATTACTATGGCAACAATCTCATTCCATTTCATCGAAATTTCGTTCACTTTATTTTCTTTGACCCCCCCCCCCCCATCCTCAATATCTTTCCTTCTCTTTCTATCTTTAAACATCCCCTTGTCTTTTACCCCTATCAATACATTGTCCCCTTCTTTTCCTCTTCATCAATTTATGATTCCACAATAGAGGGTTCTGACTTTGCAGGGTATGCATGGTATAGTGGGCCGGAAGGAACTATTCCTCTTCTTTCCAACGTTCAATATCGATCGTATGTGGAAGGTTCTCCTATCGCGCCCTCGATTGGTCAATATGGCAATGCCCTGTAATGATTCCCTCATAATATCTTTGATGATCTGATTGGATTAGGTAATTAATGTCAGCAAGACAGATTGCGTTTTTCTCTCAGAAGATTAGAAGAGGCGATATATCCCTAAGAGGTACATACAGTTCTCTGAATTATCATGCCGTAAACCTGCAGCATGAGAAAGATCTAGTCAATCAAATCGAATTATAATGAAATTTTCAACCATGCAGCCGACTATCAAAGTGTATTATATCGTCGAGTGATGTTTGACACCCCCCCCCCCCCCGCCATTGCTTGCTGGATAGTTAGCAAATGTAGAGAGTGAAAACTTTCTTTCTTTCATAATTGATGATTTTTCGCGGCCTCTTTAGTCTTAATGAATTTGGAAGGAGGAAAGATCCCTATAGCTGACAATGAATACCCCTGCGACAGCTCATGAGCACGGCGTTAAAAATTTCAGGCTCCCGTCACTCTGATCACGTTACAACATGACTGAGGGGCTAGCACAGGGTCTCAAAACTGTGGATGCTAGAGGATACAAGTAATGAAATAACACACCCCCTTCGATCGCACTATACAGTTGTTATACAGGGCGTTTCAAAAAAATATAAACCCAATTTTAATATTTTTAACGAGATGAATATAAAACCAATAGCCATGAAACTCATATCAATGCATCTTATTAGCCTTTCAATAATACCGTGATTAGGTTTCTAGGTCCATGCATCACTGAACACCATTGTTCTGAAAATTTTATGCAAAATTGCAGGTGGTTCACTTTCATGCTGCACGCATTACACACAATTAAACATTCAAGATGAACATGATGAAAGACATCAGAACACAAAAAATCTCAACACTTGCATTCCTGTTCCATAACCTTTTTTGTTTTCCATTAAAACCTTTTGCTTTTGAACATCTTGAGGAGTAAATTTCCATTCCATACTTGTGAAAAATTAATTCTTCCTCAAAATGATGTTGATAAAGAAACAGAAGAAATGAAATTGAGTAAAAGACAAATGTCCCTGTTAGATTGAGTTTTTTTTTTTTCTTTTCTTTTCTTTCACGTGTCCCTCAACGTGTCAGATCTGGCGATCTTGGGGGCCATTCTGGCGTCTTGAGCCCACCAAAGGTACCGTAAGATGCCACTGCCTCCTTCTTCCTTTCCCTTTCTCCTTCTTTCTTTCCCTTTCTCCTTCTTCCTTTTCCTTTCTTCTTCTTTCTTTTCCTTTCTTCTTCTTCCTTTCCCTTTCTCCCTTCCTTTTTCTTCCTTTCCCCACTTTTCATCTTTTCCCGGTGGTTTGGTGGATTTTCCCGCTGAAATCCTTCAGGTGCACTCTGCCCCCCCCCCTGCCCTCCGGCTGTTACGCCACTGCATGCAGCTCAGAGTTCAAGCAAAAGTGAGAGTAATATATCCACTCGACTCAGAACCTGAAAGATGTCACGACTTCTAAGGGCTAATCAAAGTGGCTCATTCTGGGCTCATTCAGAGTGGATTTATAGAGAGAGTGGCTCATTGAATTACCGCCCTCAACGACGTTTTGCTACACAGGTGAAACTGCTGCAGACCATTCTCCGCGATCCGACAAAGAAAGGGACATCAAAATGCCGACTGACGTCGAAACACTGATGGAAATGGGATTTCCAAGGAATAGGGCGTGAGTATATATAATCTTGTAGCATTTATACACCTCCTGACATTTTAAATGAAGAAAATATGAGCAAAACACAATTATAATCTGATCCTAACTGGATGATGCACACTAACGTCACACAAATCATTATGGTTGGGACCGATGTAAAATGAAGAAAAAAATCATATTTAACAGAAGTATCTAACGTTAGGCCTAACGTTACATGTAAGCAGGCTATGCCCAAGGCCAGATCCAGAATTATTTGAAAGGGGGAGGATGGGGCAAACCCGGAGAATAGGGGCTGGACTATGTACGCTGTATTCATTTGTGTGCAAGCAAATGTAGCCCAACGGCAACAGCAGCAGGGACGATCTGCACAAGATTCAGCAGTGAAACATTTGTGAGTTTGACCACATTTCTGGCCAAAATCAAAAATAATTTTCATCAAATAACCAAAAATCTGAATTCTGAAAGCCGAGAGGACAGTATAATATATCAGAACATAATTACCTGATTAAAACATATTTGAAATTCATTTAGAACTTGGACATGTTGGATTAAGGACTTGTCACATACCTTGAGTTTCGGCTATCCTCTGCACTGTATAATTAAATGGCATGCGTGCGCGGGCCGGCCCCTATTCTCCGGGTTTGCTGAGGGTGGTCTGCTATTTCAGGTGTCTGTTGTATCTCCCCACCCCCCCCCCCCCCCAAATGATCCACATTTTCATGTGTATTTTCCTCTAAAAATCTTTTGGGGAAGACTTTCTCTTGCATCAGCCACCCAAATTTAGGGATACAACTTGGCATGATACAGATTCTAACTTAGAGTTTAACTGTTAGGTCTATAGAGGGTCTATAGAGGGTCTATAGAACCCATGATATTAAATACTGAAAATGGGAAAATGTGATGAATATCAGAATATTGATTTATTCCCTCAGAATTAAAAGCTTACCTGTAATACCATGCATTTCACATTGACATCGGTTTATTTAGTCAGAAAAATAAAATCAATGCAGCCTTGGAGTTAGACTAATCCCGTTTTCGAGTTTTTAATTATTAGGAGACCCATCACTTTCAGGGATCTCTCGCTAGTGCAATAGGTAGCACAATAGGTAGCGCTTCGGTATTGAGAAGTGAATGGTTACAGGTTCGAGTCTCGTCAGGCATGATAAGTCAAGACTCAAGAAATTTAAAAAAAGAGTAGACCTAAAGAAAAAAGATGAATCTGAAAGGCACTTTGGGTGGTTGTCGCAAAAGGAAGTCTTTCCATATTTTTCTCTCTTTTTTCCTGCTTTTCAAGGGGGGGGGGTGCAGCTGTGATTTGGCTCCTTGGGTTCAAAAGGGGGGGGGGGGGCTACGGCTGATTCAGCCACCCCCTGGATCCACCCCTGCCCATGCCTATGTGGACGTGGGACTGTGTCCAACATTCACTGTTGTTGCAGCAGTCGAAAACAGACAGCAAAATTGCTCTACATGCTCTAAGCAAGATTTAATTTTCTTAAATTTGCTACATTACCTGATTCAGGGACTCTTCAAGTTCAACTCTTGCTGTGCCACAAATTTGGGGATTCAGGTTGAAAGTGAAATTGTAAATAATTATTTTCCTCTCATGTATGAATGTTCTAGCAAGGAAGAGACCCGCTGATAGTGATACAATTAAAAAGCTACTGAGGCCTATTCACTTGTAAAAGCTACATGTATGTGCAGTTCAAGCTTATCTTCAGATAAGCTTGTTCATGTATAAGGGATTATGAATAACCTTGCATTTGTGTAAGTGATTATGAAGTTGATTAAAAATTATTGTTATGCCATTTCATCACCGTCATTTTCACTTATACATTTTATGGTTGATGTAATAAAAAGTGGTAAATAGTTTTGTACTAAGATGTTCCTGACTAGCTTACACTATCTTCATTTAAGATCAGTAAATTGAATTATTAATGTCAGAATGACAACCTGACCTGCACATTTAGTCTTCAGATTCACACTGAATTATTTGCAGATTGTCCTCTGTATAGGCTCTAACTGCACTCTTAGTGACCTCTCTATACTTTGTGTGTAGGAACATAAATACACAGCAGCACCAACACCACTGCACAATATCGGTGAAATAATCTTCAGAAAATTCAACTTATTGATGTTCGCACTTCGCCGACATAATTTCAAAACAAAATGTGTACTATCGGTTTTGTTGATGTGAGGCATCGAAAAGGGATTGTATACATTTCTTGATTGTTGAGATACGAGATAACGCATAGAGGGCTCACTTCCGAAATATTCAGCATGTAGCAACATTAATACATAAATATTGACTTAAAAAGCGTCACTCATAAAGGGTTATGTTCAGAGTACTTTTGTAACTTCATTTAGTAGCTGTTGATTATGTGTCTGTTTTCTCTTATTTTCTTGTCTGTCCTTTCACAGGGAGAAGGCTCTTGCAAAAACTGGCTACAAAGGGGTTCAAGTAGCAATGGATTGGTAAGCTTGATTCATATCAGTACCTATTGATGAAAATTTTGATATTCCTGTCATTTTTGTCTCGCCTGCGTAGCGGAGCGAGACATAGGTATCACTATTTCTGGTGTCGGCGTAGGCGTCGTCGGCGTCGTCGGCGTCGTCGTCAACAATTGTGTTGTACACCCAATAACTTTCTATAGCTTTAAGGTGGGATCACCAAATTCATACCAGAGGTCCATCTCTTGAAGGCGCAGGTCAAGTTCGAATATGAGTCGAATTTGAATAAGGTCAAAGGTCAAAGGTCAATGAACTTTCCATGACTGGCACTGTGCTATATTGTACACCCAATAACTTTTGATACCTTCGAGGTAGGATTGCCAAATTCATACAAGAGGTCCATCTCTTGAAGGTGCAGGTCAAGTTCGAATGTGAGTTGAATTTGATTAAGGTCAAAGGTCAAAGGTCAATGAACTTTCCATGACTGGCACTGTGCTGTGTTGTACACACAATAACTTTCTATAGCTTCGAGGTGGGATCACCAAATTTATACCAGAGGTACATCTCTTGAAGGAACAGGTCAAGTTTGAGTATGAGTTGAATTTGAATAAGGTCAGAGGTCAAAGGTCAATGAACTTTCCATGACTGGCACTGTGCTATGTTGTACACAAAATAACTTTCTATACCTTCGAGGTAGGATTGCCAAATTCATATGAGAGGTCCATCTCTTGAAGGTGCAGGTCAAGTTCGAATGTGAGTTGAATTTGATTAAGGTCAAAGGTCAATGAACTTTTCATAACTGGCACTGTGCTATGTTGTACACCTAATAACTTTCTATAGCTTTGACGTGGAATCACCAAATTCATACCAGAGGTCCATCTCTTGAAGGTGCAGGTCAAGTTTGAATGTGAATTGAATTTGATTAAGGTTAAAGGTCAATGAACTTTCCATGACTGGCACTGTGCTATGATTTACACCACTTTGTTCCTGTAATGACATGAACTTTATAATTTGATACTTTTTAACACTAACATTTTACTTCAGTTCAACAGAGTTCATTCTACAGTTTACTGTATAATAGCAGCGAACTCACTACTCTCTATACCTGAACCAGATTTTGTATTTTACTTGTTACTGTTTTTCATATATTTGTTTATTTATTTATTTATTTATTTATTTATTTATTTATTTATTTATTTATTTAATTTATCCATAACCAAGCCTATGTAATGATAATTTGTGAACTCCCTTTCACTTATTATTACAATATGATTGTGCATTTTTTAAAATTTATTTACTTAATTTATCCATAACCAAGCCTATGTAATGATAATTTGTGAACTCCCTTTCACTTATTATTACAATATGATTATGCATTTTTCTGTCTGTGTATTTTGATTTAATTAACAGTGAATGCAACATGGCTGAAGGATCACTATGTTTGGATGCTTTTTGCATCTGTTTGTTCCACTAATAGCATGACCTTTACAATTTTAATACTTTCTAACACTAACATTTTACTTCAGTTCAACAGAGTTCATTCTACAGTTTACTGTATAATAGCGGTGAACTCACTACTCTCTATACCTGAACCAGATTTTGTATTTTACTTGTTTATTTTTTAAATGCATTTGTTGTTATTTATTTAATGAGCTCCATTTTTCAAACAATAAGTTTGCCATAACACCTTAATAATTAATTTAATTTTACAATTTTACTCACATTATTATCAGTTACATTCTTTTTCACTAACATTCATTTCCTTACTTGCATGGAAATAATTATAGCTTCATAGTATTAACAGCATTCTTAGTGTTATCTGATTTCCTAGGGATAAAGTAGGCCTATACCATTATTGCATATGTAAACTGTCAGAACCACAATTCACCCCCTAAACTGCTGACAGCCTCAGAAGTCATATAGCATAGTTTTGACATGCAGTCTCTTCATGACTGCAATATGCAGGCGAGACAACGCTTGGCGTTTGCCTTGTTTTTTTTAAATATGAAGTTGACTGAAAATGACTTCTGTTGTAAATAAGTTAGGGCTAGGATTTGGTATTGTGTTTCATTCATTCTTGGAGAATTTGAGTGGTGCATAAAATCACTGTAGAGCAGTTGTCCCTGGAGCCTGTGTTTTACAACATTTATGACTCCTCAAGTTAACTAAAATAATGCAAATTTCGAGTTTCTACACTTCATGCAGTAACTTTGTTTTCAATATATGCATTATTATTTTGATCAGATTATTTGCTCACAATGACTTTGTTTTCAGTATGCATTATTTATTATTTTGATCAGGTTATTTGCTTACAACGACTTTGTTTTCAATATATGCATTATTATTTTGATCAGGTTATTTGCCTTCAGTGACTTTGTTTTCAGTATATGCTTTATTATTTTGACAGGTTATTTGCTCACAATGATGATGCAGACATTGATGAACCAGTTGAAGTGCCTGAAGGAAGAACCCTAGGAGCAAGTGATGGTGATGCTGGTAAGTGGAGCTACCATAATGTACCTCGAGGATTCCAATCATCAAAAATTTGTTTTGCCCTCTATGTTTTAGGGGTTCCATGCTGGTAAAGTTCATTCATATCAGCTTGTAATATGACTGATGTAAAAAAGTTTGAGTACTAGAATTGTACTCCCAAGTAGAGGTAAAAATGACTTCTCACATCACATTTCATGGTCATGGTAGTTAACCCAAGTCAACTTATGTTCTGATCTTGATATAGAATAAACTATACATAAGATAATTAATCAAATAAATAGAATGCTTGACATCTGAACACCTACTCAGGTTTCTTAGTTCAGAAAAAGTTTCAGTCTGTTCCAAGATAAGACGTGAAAAATTGATGCAATATTCTATTTTGTACTCCAAAGATAAACAATACTATTAGTTTTTGTCATATGGCAAAAGGGAGAAGCTAACAATTTTGATCTTTCATATGTTTACATCCAAAGTTCAGAAAATTATTGAAGGAAATTTACTGTTCTTTAAACCTTTTAATATATGTATATACCAGGTGTCCCAGAAAAAGCGAATGGCGGATTTTCAGTACTTAACCTTCGAAAAGTAGGTAATTTTTCTACATCTTTGGGTACAGGATCCTCTACTGAGAAGAATAAAATACTGATGTCATTGAATTTGGTCAAGTAATTTTGATTCTATGCCCATGTCTTAAAATACAGTCATTTTCAAATTTTGGGCGAGAGATGAGAGCAAAATTGTGTCCAGAAGGTCTTTCATAATACATTGTTTGAGGGAAGCCCATTGATGCATGTAAATAACAAAACATGCCATATGAAAGGCCATTCCCGGCACAATTCTGCTCTCATCTGGTGTAAAAAACATGATAAATTTGAAAATTACTGTATTTTAAAAAATGGGCATAGAATCAATATTACTTCACCAAATTCAATGATTTTGGTATCATTTTCTTTGGTGGAAGATGCTTTAGCCATTGGTGTAAACAAAACATCAACATTTTGAGGGTAAAGTACTGAAAATCTGCTGTTCCACTTTTTCTGGGACACCTGGTATACAAACACTGTGAGAAGAAATAGAAAGTGCCTTACCTCTAATTTTCTTGTCACTCAATTTACCGCTTCTCATTTGACTGTCTTTCATTTCTATTGAATGTTATTTCAAGGAGTTATTAGTATACTCCTTGGTTAATTTTATATACCCGTATTCCATGTTATCTACATATAGCTGCTGCTAGCGGAGACTCCAAGCCTGCTGAGGAAACAACTACACAACCAGCTCAAGTCAAATCAATCAAGTGTGATGAGTGAGTAACCCTCAACAGTCTCAGCAATTCTTTTATATAATTTTGTAACAAATCATATGCTTAGATCTATACACATTTGTCTGTTCTGCAGTAGAAGTCTTCCCTCAAGGTGTGTATGATATTTTTTGAATTGATGTGAAAGTGGTTCAAGCATGTACATGTATCAGTTTATCTTATCAAACTGGAGCAGTTCAGATTTTCCTTTTGGACTGTATAAATCATCATTTTTCCTCTTGAAATGGTATTCTTATTCTTATTCTCCATTTCTATATATTTTGAGAAACAAAAATGTATTTGGAATAAACCAATGTGAATGAAAATTACTGAGTTCAATTTTTTGAAAATAACAGTTTATACACACAAACGTGATCAGGAATTACACACCACCTTTCTGTCAATAGTTGAATTGTTTTATTCATGAATAGCACAGTGAACTAAGAAGTAGATTTTAAATTACTTGCTATTTCCTCATTCTGATCATTTTAATGTGTAATTCCCAGCTTTCTGGATCATAATACAGTCTAAGCAAATCTCTAAAAAGAGAAACTGAGCTGCTTTTGATTGATGAGATGTGTAATAATGTCGTATAATACCTTTCCAGAAGATTTTGAATAAAAACTGATCTCTCCCTGCTTTTGATTTTCCTTTTGAATTTCAGATGTGGAAAGAAATTGAGAACTCCAGATGCTATTCAGGTAAAATATTTTCCTATCATTATTGATTTTATTTGGGGGAAAGACTGGAGAGACACAATTTTAGTAATTTGATTTTTCTTTTACATTGTATTGTGACATTTACATAATGATAGCTGTTGAAGAAAGATAACTATTTTGAGCATCTCAAAGATCTCCCACCTTTTTTCTGTCTTTGTGATTTTCTTTTGATTTTCTTGTCTACAGTTATGAATATATGACTGATTATCCATCCAAAAAACAAAATTATGCTGTTTATTTTTCTTTAGGTGCATGCTGCAAGGACAGGGCATCAAAGCTTTTCAGAATCAACAGAGGAAATCAAACCACTCACAGAAGAGGAGAAAAAGGAGCAGCTTGCAAGGTATACATCAACAAAATAATTGTGACAAAATAAGAGTTTTTTTAGAGCAAAGAATCTATATATATACTACATGCAAGGCAATTTTTTCTTCCTGTATTTAAATCACTATCAAATTTTCAATCCAAGCCATTTCTCATAATGTTGTAAAGTTGTTATATCTGTTTATACACAGTGTATGCATTTTGTTATTGAGAAATCTGTGACAACTACCATCACTGAAATTGAACAACAAAATGGCCAATGTCAGTCTCCCTCACAGATTGAATAAATCATTGACTCTAATAGGACCTTTTAATCTGTCCAAGCAAAAAACATTCTGGAATTTGTGATGTAACAGAATATTATTTAGCAGAAGATTTAAGTATAGTTTAATTATATTTACTTTATTGCAAAGTAATAAGTGATCTGGAAGTTCTGATGAACAAAAAGAAAAATCACCAGCAGCTTATTGTTTCATTTCTTTTTTTTTTTTTCTTTTTACCACCTGCCTGGGTAAAAGATTACAGGAGAAACTAAAACAGAAGAAAGTAGAGAGGGAAGAACAAGAGAAGAAGGAAGCATTGGAGAAGGAGAAATTGAGAAGGAAACAGGGCAAGGACTTGGTGCAAGCAAAACATCAGTAAGTTGAAAGAAAAATACCCTGAAATCTGTAGCATTTGTAAGAGTCTTGGGCCAAGTAGTGAAATAGAATGACATTTCATCAGTGAATGTAACTTCCTGTTGGACTTGCGCAATCCGGGAAAGTTTGATGAACACTGTTGTAGCCTATTGGTATTTTTAATTTCCAGGAGTGAAAAATGAAAATCAGTCCAATTCTGTGACTTGGCAATTATGTGCCATTCTTTTGAAATTACTCTTACTTGTGTTCCGTAATGTCAGTCAGTTCTTTTCCCCCCCCCCCCTCACATATTCTTATGTTCATTCTGTTATTTGCAATGAATTTCATGTACCGAGTATTAGAGTATGACTTTAAGTAATGCAATACTACCCTGGACAACATGAGTCATTAGGGGGATGTGTTCTGTTGGCAAGCTGATGCTCTAAAACAATGGAAGGAAATGAGAAAGAAAAAAAGAGGAAATGGAGAAGAGAGAGAGAGAGAGAGGGGGGGGGGGATGGGGTTGAGAAAACTTTCTTTGGGCTTGTGCTTCCTCACTACATTTTGGGATACATTTTGAAATCATTTTATTGTAATCATTTCTCCCTTGAATATTGTGTAACTGTTTTCTGTAAAATCTTGCTAGGATGGAGTTGGATGAGGCCAAACAACTCGCAGCTCAGAAGAAAAGGGAAAAGATGGAGGAAAAACAGGCAAGGTATGAAATCAGTAAATTGTACATGTTGATCTGATGAGATGGCTTTTTGTTTTGTCACTGTTATGATGGACTAATATGGTACTTTCCTTCTTTTTATGCCTCTGCCCACCGTAGGTGGTTGCCGGAGGCATTATGTTTTCGGGTCGTCCGTCCGTCCCGTTTTCATTCTCGCGATAACTTAAGAACCGTTTGACGGATCAACTTCAAACTTGGCTCATGTGTGCACATGGAAGGGACAATGATCTGATTAGATTTTGGGGTCACAAGGTCAAAGGTCAAAGATCATAGAGGTCGTTATGTACATAAAAATGGTTCTTTTTCACCATAACTCAACAACCATTTGACCGATCAACCTCAAACTTAGCGCATGTATGCATCTGGGAGGGACAATGATCTAATTAGATTTTGGGGACTCAAGGTCAAAGGTCAAAGGTCATAGAGGTCATTATGTACATAGAAATGGTCCGTTCTCGCGATAACTCAACCATTTGACGGAGCAGCTTCATACTTGGCACATGTATGCATATGGGGGGGACAATGATGTGATTAGATTTTGGGGTCTCAAGGTTAAAGGTCAAAGGTCATAGAGTTCATTATATACATGAAAATTGCTTGTTCTTGCGATAACTTAAGAACTCTGTGACGGTTCATCTCCAAACTTGCCTCATGTATGCATATGGAAGTCTCATAATTGTCTCATTAGATTTGGGAGTCACAAGGTCAAAGATGTCATTTTATACATGAAAATAAAAAAATCAACATAAATGCCATATATTTCCGATCTGGCAAATGCGGAGGCATAAATTTCGACCGTGCGCGGTCGAGAATTCATCTATTTTTTTTTCTTTTTTCTTTGATGGGGGGGGGGGGGGTTCTTTTCTTCTTGTTTGGCCATTGGATGAATAGAATGAGATGTTCAAGGTATTTTACTTTTATTTATCTTTTATGTATGTAAAATTCATATTAAAAAATACAGTTGAAAATAAAGACCATATCATCAAGTATTCAACTAGTTGCATCATCAATTCAAAAGTTGATTTATGATATATACATCAAATTTCCAAGATAAATGGCACATTACTGTATCCTTACCTACCTGTCTACAAGATCTTGTTATGCCCTAAACACCAGCTCATAGTGGTCTATCCTTAGTGTAAGCGCGCACGAAATTTACAAAATAATGACGTCTGAGAAGTTAAGACTAGAAATGAATCCAAGTATGAAATGAATCCGGGTATAAATGAATAAAGTGCACCGTCAACTTCGTCAACTGCTCATGGCGCAGTGGTTAAAGCCATTGCCAAAGCTTGATATATTACTAGTCATGCTAGTCAAGGGTTCAAATCCCCATGACGGTGGTAATTTTTTTGTCGTTATGAAATTGATGACAGTGGCGTTTATTCTGTTGACGAAATAGTGAAAGTATGATAGATATTCTTCGATCAAGTGCCTACCATTCCGTGCCTGCTTACACTAAGGATCGACCCTCATAGTCTGAGATCATCATATCAGTATCTTCTTAAGATCCCAAAGACACAAGTAGCCTGCGGCGAAAGGGCTTTCTCAGCTGCAGCACCTTCTCTATGAAGTAATTTAACGGTGATGTTGAGAATCACAACATCCCTAGAAACCTTCAATTCCAATTTGAAATTCTAACTCTTTTTAACAAGACCGGTACTTGACACAAGGACACTCATCTGGACTCTTTATATCTCTTCTTTATTTTCTTGTGCTCCTCGGAATAAACTATTTCTGGATAGACGGTGCCATATGAATGTCTATTATTATTTAAGTGAATGTTTCTCATGCATGACATATATGATGATTGTAATCTCTTAGGCAGAGGGTGAAAGAGCAGATTGCTCGTGACAGGGCAGATAGAGCAGCAAGAGAGAAGAGCAGGAAAGAAGAAGTTTCACCTGCTCAACAACCCCCAGCAGCATCATCAGCTCCAGCCACTCCAGCCACCTCTACAGCACCCAAGAAAGAGTATGATACATCAAGGTTACAAGTAAGTCTTCAGGATTTTTTAAGCGGTTGGGGGTGGGGGGGGGGAGGTTAGGGAATACCTCCCAATTGGATTGGTGGGGAGGCATCCAAAGTTGGATTTTTATTCTCAGTTACTTCTTCATGATCTATATTACATGATAACGGGGTATTCCTTTTCACGTTTACATCTTACACACTTCCCATACTTGAAAGATTTGATTCTCTGAGACATTTGTAATAATAAATAATAAATCATTTACGAAGTGCAGAGACTATATCTGTATAATCTACTGCACTGCAAGAGCTCTTAAATGCCTCTACCACAAAATGCTACATAATTCGAGGCATGGGCACAACTGCAGAAATATATGTAGGTCTATGTTTAAAACAAGTAAGTTTTCACTTTTTATTTAAAGCTGTCTGATGACTGAGATTTCCTGATATCTAGTAGTAATCTGTTCCACAATCCAGAGGCTGCACACACACAAAAAAAATTGATTGGTTGCACAGGTTATTTTTGTTGTAATTTGGGGGAGCTGCAGTATCAATGCTATATGTGTACAACGGAGATTTCAACCATGGGTTTGAGTTTTAAAATTCAACAATTCAATAATGTAACTAAGAGCCTGACCATTTAGGCTTTATAGACTATTAAGCAAATTATCACCATTGGTGAAGGTGATGGACAAACTATCACTTTCGAGGTGATCTGGATGTAGCTATCTTTCCGAAGCGAAGCTGAGGAAAGATAGCGTGTACCTCCAGATTGCCAAGGAAGTGATAGTTTTTCTCATCGCCTGAAACCAAAAGGTGATTATTTGCTTTATATTCCTCATCTGCAATCATTCTAGAAAGAAAATGAACTACCCTTTACTAACGTTAGATTCACTTCTCTACGAGAAAGAAAAGTACAACTGTGACGTGTCCAACATTACACTAGTCTGACTTCAATACGGAGTAGGGTTTTAATTAGGTACTGTGTGTTAGCAGACTAGAAAGAAAGGGAGTAAACAACAGAGAGTCTAGACTAAAATATTGAAAATTTTGGGCCTATCATAAAACAACATATTTACAGTAGGCCAAGACCTTTAAAGGCTAGGCCTGGTCTTTAGTTATAAATGTTTACAATGCAGTTAGTGAACTGAAATGTTGCATTGCTGTTCTGGTTTTGGACTTCTGCAGAGCATCCTGTTTCCCTGCTAATTGTCTTCATCATACTTCCAAGAGGTGAATTCCAATTCGAGCATTATCATACCATGTTCCTTCAGATCTCGCAACTTTTTTTGGTTTTTGCCAAAAAAAAAAATGACAATTTAGGATTTAGTTTAGACTTGTATTTCAGGAGTGTTTCCACAGGGCACCTGTTAGTCCTGAGAATTTCAAACATGCGCCCTCCTTGGCTATTCAAGTCATCGTTGGGGTGATTTTTTGTAGCTTTGTAGACTATACAGAAATATTGACGATCATTTTGTTCACTCAGAATAAAGTCATCAGCCTTCATATCGTGCAAATTTCTTCCCCTCTGTTAGCAAAGTGTGTCATTATGTCAAGAAAGACTTTACACTGTAATCCACTTGGAGTTTCCAAGTCAAGACTGCCTTGAATTTTGTTCATGTCGAATTCACTGACAGATTTATGATGTTTTAAGTCAGCTTTTCCCTCCACTTTGAGCTTTTGAAGAATAGTTTTGTACACGTCACTAGACTTGACAAATTCGATGTCCTTAACAATGTCTATTTCTTGGAAATTCAACAAATGTTTGTGCAAACCATACCGCAAAGCCTGCATAGACATTTTACTGTACTACCCACCATTTTGCGATTTCGCACCAGTGTAGAATTGCCCCAACAGTTGGTCTAATGTTCCATGTCCGATAATTGGTCACAATCGACGTTTGTTGCTACACAAAAATCATGAAATACCTTAAGGCTGAACTTTATCTGTCGCTTTGTATTCTTGCTTTCACTGTCTCGCAGAAAATTTTCAATTTCAGCTTCGCTCAGCAGTTGAAATCTGATTTGTCCAGCCATTTTGATTGAGCTACGCGTGTCCACTACTTAGCTGCAGCGCAGTAGTACGGTGTGAAACAGGTATATGTGGATAGACTATAGATCTAAATTTGTAATTGCTGCGCCGGCTACCGTGGTACGTCGGCTGGCCAAATGACTTTAGCTTGCGCAAGCTAATTGTGACGTTACAAAAGAATTTTACTGTTGTATGTGATGGAAAAAAATGGAACAAAAAATCAGAGGGGCAATGCACTTTTATTTCACGCATTCTGAAAATAACTGATAACCTGTTGTGACTTAATGGATCAGCGAAACACAAAAGTTCCATCATTGCGAGTTGACGAATTTTCTTATCGGGTGATGATTGATGGGGAAACTACACTTAATCACATGATTAACTTTATACCAATCTTACAGCAAGATTCTTAGTATGTGGAATATAACAATCAATATCTTAAATAAATTCAATTCTTTGGCATATGGGCAACCAGTGTAATTCCCTTAAAAGTGGTGTACATGTAATATGGGAAAATCTTGGGAGAGTACAAATCAGTCTTGCACGTGTTTTGAACGTGCTGCCACTTTGCTTCCTGTGAATTTAGGTATCATTATGGTGATAAATGAAAAGCTTCTCTTATAATGTATATGATCTGTGATGAGCAGTGAGGTGTAGTAATAAGTGTGCACTCTTTATTGCATGTCTGTTTTTCTGGGGCCAGTCATATGTTGATTGACATATGACCTAATGGGATCCAGAAGAACAATAATAGTATATTACCTCCAAGTGTAGAACTTAACTATCATTCTCAATGTTCACATTAATTGTACATTGATGACAGATTCGTCTTAGTAATGGGAGCACCCTGACCCAATCATTTGGAGCGATGGAGCCCTTGGCTGCAGTACGTGTGTACATAGAACTGAACAGGACAGATGGACAGACAGGTGCCTTCTCTCTCATGACTCCATTCCCTCGTCATGTCTTCACGTCAGAAGACATGGAAAAACCTCTCAAGGAACTAGGTGAGTGAGAGAAACCATATATTTGTGTCACTTCTGTGGCATTTAACACCCACTTGTTATTTCATTTGCTGTCAGAGAGCATGAAGGGTAGTAACTATATGACATGTTTTAACACTCTCCTGGTTATCAAGTGTTTTCCACTGAAACATAGCCTGCGAGTATGAAACGGGAGAGGCACGTTAACACACAACGCACTTGCCCTAGGTGGATTTGAACCTGTGATCTTTGGTTCGACTGGCAGACGCTTTGCAGACTTAGCCACCTTGCCCCCTTATATTTATGTTCAAAATTGTAGCTGAAATTATTGTTGCCATTTTGAGGATCCAGGGAGGTTAATAATCTGTATGAAAGAAGTGTTTACTTTGTGAGCAGCCGATTTGAAAAATTCTCAATTAAGATGAAACGTGAATGAGTACTTGTAATTGTACTCTAAAACCCTGAAACCTACCATTATCTGGAATGAAAAATTGTTAGTAAGACACAAACTGCGATTTTATTATTTTTGGTCTCAGAGACAATAAATAAAAGGACCGTTTTGCTCAAGTTCAAAAAGACCGTTATCTGCCTCCCTCCACGTGATACGCTAATACACACAGTACGGTCTGGTGAGCCATTCGCGCATGCTCACTCCTTACGTCTAGTCTGTACAATCGACCTTTATATATTTTTCAAACATTGGTTCACATTTCTAATATTTAAAAATACTTCCTGTGGATATTATACTTTGAAACTTTCAGACTGGTATTTTTACACTATAGCCCTTATGTTTATCCCATTTTCAAGTAGCAAAATGAATTTCTTTTTATAATTATAACAATGTTAACCAATGCCTTTAATCTAAACACATCAACCTACTGTGCTTTCTTACTCGTTTCTCTCTTCCATGCAGGATTAGTACCCTCTGCTGTGTTGACTATCACCAGACCTCAATGATCCTTGTTATCTTTATATCAACCTCTCCTATGTCATCATGGAATAAGGGTTTAAGAACTCTCAAAGAAACCTCAGTAATGTTCTTCATTATCATCTTCTTCTTCATGGTAAGCCCACATCCTTCACTGGCACTGAAGATTATTGTAGGCTGTAAACTTTATCAATGTCATAATAGAATCAGGATTTGGAACTCCAACATCATCCCATGAACTGTGTTGGGCATTCTACCAGACCTCACTGATTTTGCTTGTCTTCATATAAACTTCCTCTCTGTGATAACAGAATCATGGTTTGGGAGTCATGAACTGTGACCAGACCTCTGTCCCTCATATTTATCTAAACCTCTTCTACGTTTAATGGATTCAGGCTTTGTAACTAATGTCATCTCATGAACTGAGCTAATTGTGTTAAGATTATCCTGTCATGTTTTTTTGTTTGTTAATGTAAATGATGTGTTTAGATTAAAGGCATTGGTTAACATTGTTATAATTATAAAAAGAATCTCATTTTGCAGTACACTGCTTTAACTAATTCAGAGCAGTGTAATAAAGGATTAAAGTCATCTTGTGCTTCAACTGAAAGTGAATTTTCACAGGATTAAGCCAAGTTACTCTGGAAAAAACAAATCTGCTGGATAATTTTCATAGGGGGTGTGTAATTAGAAGAGTCCTGAGCATAAAAAGATGT
Organism: Echinometra lucunter; assembly: GCA_029962745.1. Classification (NCBI taxonomy): domain Eukaryota; kingdom Metazoa; phylum Echinodermata; class Echinoidea; order Camarodonta; family Echinometridae; genus Echinometra; species Echinometra lucunter. The sequence continues at coordinate 39,115,242 of CM057152.1, forward strand.
AAAATTGCTAATTATGTGCCAGAAGTCCCCCCATATAAAAATGTAACCCAGTGTCTTGCTACACCACTGCAGTACAGTGGAGGCCTTATAGGACATTCTTACTACACGTAGTTTCAAGGCTAATATCCATGTGGACTGCCCATTCCAGGAGTATTCTGCATGATTTGTCAGTGTAAGGTGTACAGCATTTTCATTTCCCAAAGTTCCAAGAAATAACATTTGCTTTGCCAGCAGGACAGGGAGTATTTAATTAGGAATGCAATACTAATGACAGAGAAATCAAATGGCTTTGCTTAATTGTAGATTCTTGAATAAAACATCTCTTTATGTGGTATAAAAGCTCTTTGAAACAAAGTCGTTTTTGTTATTCTATGTATCTTGAAGATGAAAAAAAAAAAAGACTGTAAAATATGAAATAAAATTGTTTTGTTTGTAATAATGTAAATTAAATCTAGAATTAAACATATTTTTAATGCAGTGCAAAATATGTCTGTCTGTTATGTACAGCTTCATTTCCACTGGAATGAAATACAGGTAGTTAACACTTATTTTCAACTGGCAGTCATGGCAGTTTAAATATTTTGTACAGTCAACTCTGCCCAAGTCGAATTTCTTGGGACTGAAGAAAATGCTTCGACTTGGAGAAAGTTCGACTTATGAGGGGTCAAAAACAATAGAAAATAAAGGAATGGGACCCAGTACAGACCTTCAACTTAGGCGTTTATTTGACTTATGCGACTTCGACTTATGCAGAGTTGACTTTATTTGGAAATACTGGTAGTCAAAATTTCGTATGAGAATGGCAACCTTCATTCAAATGTAGATGAAGATCACAGCATGATTATGATAGACAGTCCATACCCACTGTACAGTCTGTCATAACTAGTAATAATTGTGTGAGAAAAGAGGTACCATTGCGATCATACTAAGGATAATTTAATTCTATTATTTTTGTTGTTGGTGAGGGGAGGGGGAACGGGTACCTAAGTGGGATAGATTTGCTTGTGAATTGGGCTAGGAGGGAAGAGAGAGAGAGGAGAACACATAATTTCCAAGTCATCTGACAGTGACACGACAATCCCATTATCTTCCAAAATTATTTTATTTTGTGTGAAAGGATAAGTTATTTTATGATGAATCTAGCATTGTGCAGTGGTGCGCATTTACTTAATTATGTACAGTTAAGAAAGAAGAACTTCATACTTCATTCATTTGCAACTTGAATACTGTTTTAATATCTATATATTTACATATTTACAAATAATAATATGCTACACATTTCCAGTCATGAATTGTTGCTATGTCAGTATTATTCAAGACCCTCTCAAAAATGGACTATGATAAATCATACATCACTTAATCACACAATGTCCATCAGCATTGTAAGTATAGCACCACAGATTACATTCTTGACATTCCCCACCTTCCAAAGAGACCATGCTCTATAATGATGGTACATCAAATTCTACCTTAAAGCAACAGTGAACTGACCCTTATTATGATGTAACAGCGCCAACTTACATGTACGGCTACTCAAAACCAGAGACTCTTAGAAACATTATATCCTTTGTGGCTTCTCGTGAATTTCCTTAGTATGAATACAAATACATTTTAACAGATGTTACTCAAAAAATAAAGCTCTCATTGATCAGAATAGAGCATGCTGGGAGCAAAAAGGAGACAAATCAGTAGTTAAGGACTGAGAGGGCGCTATTTCAAAATCCCATACAAGGGTGCCAGTTCGCTCTGGCTTTAATGATTTGTACCCATGTTTTCAGCTAATGTCCATTGTTCATGAAGTTTTGAGATTTAGTATGAGCACGATATCAAGACAGATTATATCTTATCATAGATTCCCTTGTGAAGTGGGCTATCAAGCTAAATCTTCAGGGTAATATATACTGATCACAAATTCTTCACCTTGACTTGGCTTTGAGTAGGCACAACAACAATATATATCTGCACAAAATAAGAAACAAGTATTGCACTGCTTATTCATGTTCCAAACGTGACTGCATGTCACATCAAAAGATCATCAAAAAATAGTATTTTCAAGATGGGGCTTGATATCCTTTTCCCTTTTGTGTACACTAGATACAAGTCTTAGTTACTACTAGGAGTAGCAATTTCTTGTCAACAAGATGCAACAATTCGGGAAGCTTTAGTTGCGATCTCAAAAAGGAAGGGCCTGCGAGGTTACACCCTACATTTTCTTCCAAAAATCAAGTCATACAATGTGCTGTATGCATAGAGTACAACTGCTTCATGTCTCCTGCAACCAAAATCACTTTGGTAGTATCTATCAACCATGGTCGAATCGTGCAGGTTTATCAAAGAGCTTGCCATCACCATCTACTGCTGGATGCCTGTACAGGGGAGACGGCAGGGAGAGACAGGAAGGCAGACAGCACAGGAGACAGCAAGGGAGACAGTGTTCATCGCACACACAGGGTGACCTTTAGTGCCCCTCAGCTGTGGTACATCCTAATGGTACACTTCCTGAGAGTTGACATGTATCGCTCTAGGGTGGAGTGAAGTCTTGGGTTCCTAGCAAAGCAGAGAAGACATAATCAACACAAAATTCACAAGGAATACTTATGGTAACATCATGAAAACCCACATCATCTATACATCTAAATACTCTATACCGGTATGCAATATTTTTTTTTTCATGAAAGGCACTTCTTTGAATAAGTCTATACATCATTAAACCAATGACATGTTCTCTATACATACTCATAACTCCACACGGGTGATGTGCACAGGGCAACAAAAAACGTTTATACAGATCTATATGTAATCTAAATCAATTCTTTTTTTTTAATTGTTACATAAATTGGTAAAACAGCATATCTTTATCACTACCCCAGTTTAAATTGCAAGACAAAAAATGGGGACTAGAGTGGGTACACATACCATGCAACATGAAGTTAATTCACCCTTTCTTGTCATAGCAGTAAAAGGAAGTAATTTCACAAGGAATACTCACCTTCCCAAGGCCTCTACCTGATAGCTGCTACTGGTGTACACTGTCAGAAACTTGCTCATGTCATCCGCTGTCCAGAAGGACTGTTTGCACGGCTCAACAATCTACAATACACAAAAAAGTAAAATAAGTTTAAAGGAAGCTTCAAACTTCATATCAAGTTGATCTGGAAGGAAACAGAAATACAAGAGAAACAGATTGGTAGCAAAATTATATACTGACAAACTTGAAATTGCTAGCAATCCTTCCAATGGTTCATGAAAATCAACTTAAAATCAACAGTAAGAAAGATCTTTTGTTCCCTTGATGTTGCCACAATTAATAAAATGGACTGTACTTTCCAAAAACAAAGTTTAATACTAATTGTACACCCATGATGGATGAAGAAGTTATATTAATTTTCAAGAAACAATATCAATTGCACATCTCTATATTACTGGGCCCAGGGCAGTAAAGTGCAGATTTTTCAAGCAATACTTTACCTTCTCCACCACATCATTGAAGAAATCCCGGAGTTCTTTTGAGTGGATCATTCCACATGCAATACTGATGATTGCCCTAGAGACGGTCTGATTGCAGAAGGAGAAAGGAAACAAGAAGAATATGAGACATGACACAGATGGCATACACAAGCAACAAGAGTACATTATGATCAAGCACATGTTCATTACTGTTATTTACACTACATGTATGACAACTTTTATTAGGAATTTCCATTATTCTTGAGGTAATCAGTACTCTTCGATTTCATGAAAATTGATTGCTATTTTCCAGAATTAAAAGCTGAACTACATGACTAAAAAGGACACTATCTGTTCAAAGCACCTCAAGATACATATGTAAAAGCTGGATCGTACTATTCAAAGCAGGAGCAGGAGTTTGTCTTGCAGTAACGCCCTCAGTTAGCTCTTTTTCTTCGCATCTAACTGACTCTGATCGGACCCAGTTTCGAGCCCGAGTCACGCCTTTTGGATGGTGATGTTAAGGTTGGTCCCAAACGTAAATAATCCTATCTGATTGGTAAATGTCTGTAAAAGCTCATTTACGCGAACACTCAAAGAAATAGAAAAATTGAATATCTGCACCTTTCAAGTTTTCACCTTTCTCATTACATTTCAGTTGACTTGGTTAAATATAACACTGTGATGTGATCATAGAGCTAAGCTATAACCGTTGAGAGTTATCAGTGTTACCATTTGCCAATAGCATAGGTAAATCTTTACCTTGAAATCACTTTCAATATCTGAATAAGCTCGATCTGAAATCTTCCCTTTGATGGAGTTGCACAGCAATCTGTAGCAAAGGGGGGAAAGACATAAAACAGAGTATATCCTGATAAATATGTCTACTTATCAGGATGTTTCAGCTATTATTCAGAAACCTCAAAAGTTCTCTAGAGCAGAAAGTCACTTTACCATTCTGAAAAATACATCAACAAAACAAACTACAAGCATGTAAACCAAAACATAAACAGGCATAATTTCATAAAAATCTATTTTTTATCAAAGTTCAAAATGTTTGAATAAATTATTTCTCTAAATCCTTCACTGTTTTGACTTGTTATTTGTCAGCAATTTTGGTTGGCATATCTAACAACACACCTTTGGGCTTGGATCTAAACCTTAGATATCCTGATCAGATTTTTATAAAAAAAATGGCTATATAACTTACGTTCTATGTTGGTCACTTGCGTCTTTGTCATAGGCAAGAAACTTGAGTTCTCTCAGCGTTTGGAGAAATTCTCTGTCAAAATCTGCATCCAAGTCTTCTTTCCTGGAATCTAGAAGGCAAGATGATACTGATTATGAAACAACAATCTTATTGCTTCCTAAACATTCTAAAAGGACAGTTACATTCTCCTGATGAGAATTTAACCTTGTGATAACTCAGTTCTTTTACTCTCCATAGATTTTACACAGGGATAAACCAGTTCCTGTATGTAATGCATTGACTAAAATGCTTTAAATGCTTTGTATATATGCTTTAAGGTACATTTACATCATGATTAAGAACATGACTCACGTTAATTCTTTCACTGAATGAGGGTGGCAAAATTGCAGACTTGTCAAATGTAGACAGGCCTGCTGTGTATTACAGAGCACACATCAGATCTTAAATCTTCTTGTCTCATATCCATCAAATCAAGTATGAAGTAAGTGAAACTACTGAAACTACACTAGAAAGATAATAGTCATGATATCAACTCATTCATCATGTAGCCAGTAGTCCTTGATATTTCCCTCATCTGCAACTCATGCCACAGGTTTGCACTTGTGCTATATATAATTCACATCTCATTCACAACCAGTCCATATCAGACATACATTCAATCACACTCTGTAACCATTTATAGGCTGCACAACAGTTTTCCCTAATTACGATAGTTCACTCAATAGTTTATTGAGAGTGAACTTACCGAATGATCCTGCTGTCCAACTGCTAATCATTTCATCTGCACAGTATGCCAGATCACTGAAGGTCAGGTATTGGACACGCTTCTTTCCCGTCTCAAACCGATTGTTTGCAAAGAACACGATTGCAGCATACTTCCTGATAGGTAAAGAAGTCAAATGAAATTAGGTGAACAACTTGTGTTGAACAGATAATAATGTTATTGTTCTAACATGCAGTTAGACTTCTGATTTCTGATTTCAAGAAATCATGGAATATTCTTCGATCCCAGCTGGAGCTTTAGCCAAATGCTGGTGCACATGCATAATATAATGGATAGGCAAGCTCCTGAAGCTCTAGCTGATGAGGACGATACCTTGGGGGGGGGGGGGGGTTCAGACACTTTAAAACATGTTCAAATGACCAGGGTTTGCGCCTGTAAACTAAGTTCAACTCAGTTGGAGAGAAGTCCTACATGTAAATCACATAACTTACTTGGCAAGTTCTTCAGAAAGAAGAAAGTTTTTCTGGATGTTCTTCACCATGGGGCCTTCCATGTCCTCTACTGTCTTGAAAACTCTCTTGAAATTATCATACTGTGTGAGAAAGAGATGGGGAAAGCACAGATAGAAAGTGACAAAGAAGACAAAGAGAGAAAGAAACATAAAGCATTAAAGATTTTTTTTTTTTTTCAAAAAAAGAAAATTTTTGCAAGAGTAATCCAAACTCTCCACAGACTAATGTACCTGGATATTAATGCTTCTTTGCTCAAAATCATTAAAGCAGATATTCACTGATTTTAAAAACTGACTTAATCTTAATTATTGGGTAAGTGAAGCTTAGATCGGACAAATTTGTCAAAATTCAACACTTGGAGAAATTCGACATAATGATTATTATCAATTGAAAATTGCTAAAATCCAGCTCCAACATAGCACCTGAAAAAGCTCTCCGAACGCCGCTGAAATGAATGACATCACGGGTAGGATGTTAATTGCACAAGCAGACGATTCCCATAACGTCTCACACATTTTCATTGCCTGTTTTATCATCTTCTCTTCAGTTATTTCTCTAACTTGGGTATGGACATATTTGAATACACTAAATTTTTTTATAATTTGAGAAATAATTGCACTGCAGTTATGTTCATTCTTTATGGGGCGTCGTCTGCTTGTAAAGGATTGGCCCATTTTGTGACGTCATTGGAACATCGTTATTTTCTGGCGAATTGCTCGTATATGACAGATGTTGGGAGGTGGTTTTATTTGTTTTAATTTGTAATCATCTGAAATGTAGTTGATGTTAAACTGATTGATATCTGTTAACTTTGTAGTTTCTACTGATTCATTATTTGCCATATTTGTGATTTTTTTTTTAATGTGTTCCTTAAATCTAGCTTTTGGTATGGAATCCCACACTGAATCACAACAAAATCTGCATCTTCTTGTAGCCAGCATTATCATCAAGTGTAGTATTTGAAGTAAACAAAAATTCATGGCCAAATAAAACATGACAATACCTGTAAAATTCCTTGGCTTATATTGTAATGAAGACATAAACATACAGAAATGATTGTTCGTCTATATCAAGTCCAGTTCAAGTATAATGACATCCCATGGACAACCCTACATATACAAGTTAAACATTTAGAACAGTTTTACCTGTCTTCGGCAACTCCTAAGAGCCACATTTGTTTTTTCTCTGATCTCATCCAAGTCCTTCCTATGTCTGCTTGATAACTTCTTACCAAGTATCTCTCTAGCAACCGAAGCATCCAATTCATAGAAACTGTCAAATACAAACATTTGTAAATTAAAAGGATTCGTAAATGCATATCAAAACAGTTCAGCTGGAAGGAACTCTCTATTCTGAACAGCAACATTATTGTTTAAAACATGGGTTATTCCTATCTATTAGTAAACCCGTAGCCTACTTGAAACAGATGACATCTGTATTAAGCCTATGGAAAGGAGAAAATTCAGTAGTCAACAGGTGAAAAGATGATAGAGTCACTTTTCCAAAAATGCATTCTCATTTATAAACTGCCTTGTGTGGCAATCTGAAAAATCTAGTTCTACTAATTCTTTACAAGTCTTAACATCTTTACAATCTTTAGGTCTGCTGCACTTCAAATTCATATAAACTCAGTGCTTGGATTCTGCAAACACTAGGTAGTGTATACCTCAATGACAAAGCGATGCAGAACATCCCATTTAAGGTTTCATTGTCACAGTTATAGTGTAAAGTTGCAAACTGGTTTTAGTTTAGGTTAGGTTTAGGAGGAAGTATTAAAGAGAGTGTATGAAGAAAGGAACCTGTGGGAAACCATCAGCAGATGGAGGAAACACTGGATGAGACACATTTTAAGGGGACACAATATGCTACGAGATGTACTGGAAGGGAAAATGAATGGTAGAGGGGGGGTGGGGAAGTAGACCAAGAATTGTGGGATGGTGTCTGAACTGAAAGGTGACTTGATTTATGACGTGATGAAAAGGCAGGCCGAAAATAGAGAGGGAGGAGAAGCAACTAATGGTCCGACTCTGGTGTGTGGACCTGCCCCATTGGCAGAACACCAGAGAGAGAGAGAGAGAGAAAGAGAGAGAAAGAGGGGTTCAGGATCAGGGCCCCACTGCATAAAACTTACCATTGATGGTAACTTTGCCATCAATGGCAGCTTCCATGAAAACCTTGAATTTGATTGGGTGTTGAGCAATGTTACCATGGTAGTTACCACTGACGGCAGAGATACCATAATGGTAAGTTATATGCAACGGGGCCCCAGTGTAGATCGTCCAAGGTTAAAGTTAAGAATAATGTTACAATAAAAGATTGAACAAAGAGCAATTGTCATAGAAATAGATGTATATCTTACAACCAATTGATCCATAATTCCAGTGGTCAATAATTACTTTTCAATGAGGAACCCTTGAATGTCTAGAGGAAGTTGAAATAACGGCTGATTGGCAAGACTGAGGGGATTCTGTAGATGTTTCTCCATGGCGATGAAAGCTCTGTAATTATCATCAGTATCGTTCTTGATGATCTCAAAGGAATAACCTGGCTTCTGGCGATTAACCTTCTGATGTCTCTTCCTGGCAGCTTCATAGGCTAGCAAGAAAAGATTGAACAAATTTTGAAATTCATGCGAAATGATTAAAAAAATACACACATTTTGGCTTTCATGGGCCATAAATATCTTTTTACCATGTATCTAGATTGTTAGATGTAATGTTAACAAGGATGTAATAGTTATGGCTACTCTGCTAGATATGACTGGTCGGGAGTCCTCAAGTTATGCAGGTCCTGAAGGTACATATGCACCCTGCACATATGCACAATGCAACACGTTTAGTGCGCCAAACTTCTAATGTGACTGAGCAATGAGAATGTCATCAAGGTCTGCCAAAAAGAATCAGTCATTTAAATTCTTTATTTCATGTGATATCATTAGAAATTGGGGTGAAATTCACACCATAGATCTTTTTTCAAAATCAAGATTTGCATGAATTCATTTATTACAATTGCATAGATTTAGGGCAAACCCGGAGAATAGAGATCGGCAGGGACAGCCGAGAGTCAGGGTATGTGACAAGTCCATAATCGAGTTCAAAATTACTTTAAAATATGTTTTAGTCAGGTAATTATGTTCTAATATATTACATTGTCCTTTCAGCTTTCAGATATTTGGTTATGTGATGAAAATCATTTTGATTTCGGACAGAAATGTTCTCAAACTCACAAATGTTTCATCACTGAATCTTGTGCAGATCGTCACGGTCGCTGCTGCCACTGGACTGCATTTGCTTGCACACAAATGAATATGAGCGCACGTTCCGGTCCCCTATTCTCCGGGTTTGTCAGATTTAGTAACCCTTCATTTCGCTGAACAAAATCGACACTGTCACTGGCACTGACATCGACTTGAAAATATGTGCTATTGTCTGACATTTGTCCATCATAATTTTCATAACAAATTAACACTAATTAAGAATATGTAGAACCATGATAGATGAAAGAAATTTGTACAAATCAATGAATTTTGTGATTTTTTTGCTGCTGAAAACAAAGTGTGTAGCTTTTGGTCAACCCAGCGATGCCGTGCTCCACATGGCGTCGGACAAAGACACACACAAAATCTTGGCGAACCCAGTATCCCGGAACTTCGGAAGGTAATCGGCACTGTCTCTAGATTTAGATTGTTAGACGGGTTTCCCCGTTTAGGGTATCAAAGTTCAAAAACATAGCTATAGGATAGCTATCGTGATTTTATTCTGATATTACACGATAGCTGTAGATTGCTGACATAGGCCCCTGTGAAGACAGATGTGACCTTGAAATATTATGCCTCCAAATCACACTTTCTCATGCCTGGTTAACCCTGCAAACTACCTTCAAAGTTCGCAAGTGGACCAGTCGATCAAACTGTGATATAAGAACCTTAAATTTATTTTTCAAACTCAAAATATCGACTTTTGATTGATACGGGATCCTACCTTCTTGTTGATTTCGCCGCTTGATAAATTTCCATTTCAATAGCGCGACCTCCGACATCGAGAGTTTACCTACACCCGCTGGTCTCGGCCACAGGCGCTAGGCGAAGCAGCGTTGCACTCTCGCATGTGTCGGCGAACGCAGAGTGCGTGCGAGAGTGCAACGCTGCTTCGCCTAGCACCTGTGGCCGAGACCAGTGGGTGTAGGTGAACTCACGATGTCGGAGGTCGCGCTATTGAAATGGAAATTAATCAAGCGGCGAAATCAACAAGAAGGCAGGATCCCGTATCAATCAAAAGTCGATATTTTGAGTTTGAAAAATAAATTTAAGGTTCTTATATCACAGTTTGATCGACTGGTCCACTTGCGAACTTGGAAGGTAGTTTGCAGGGTTAACCGGGCATGAGAAAGTGTGATTTGGAGGCATAATATTTCAAGGTCACATCTGTCTACACAGGGGCCTATGTCAGCAATCTATAGCTATCGTGTAGATCTAGTATCAGAATAAAATCACGATAGCTATCCTATAGCTACAAAAACACACCTCCTTCAATTCTCGTTTAGGGTGCTTCTCAGAAAGTGATGCACATGGATGATGTAACATTAGATCTAACGTTACTAGGTCTACAGGCTTCATTCAATGTCTCTATATGAGACATCTACCGCCTACAGTTAACTTAGTCTTAGTCACTCTTAGATCTAGTCTTTTTGTTTTGCCTAATTTACCTGTATAACCATCCAGCCAATATCTGTATACTTCAGGATCAACCATGGTGATGTTACCAACAACGACGTTGACATGTGTTTCTGACATTTTTCTTTTCTCCTGCTGCTGTAGTGTGGACTTCAAGTTAACTTTAGATCAAGCTGCTGAAACAAAAACACGAGAGCCGTACAGTACAGTACAGTACAGTACATACACGTACGAAGCATTCGAGATTAACTATTGGATACTTACCCAGTACCGGACTGAAATACTAGCCCACTACTACTTGACATTGGAATGGTATCTATAAAAAGACAAAATGAAATTAAGTTATATTACTCATTTTGAGATCTAGAACTTAGTTACATGTAGCTGTAAGAGCACCGCGAGCAGTGGTGTACCGTGGGTCAACGCATGGGGGGGGGGGGGGGGGGGGGGGGGTGTATGTCTCATTGAGGCCTGTACATCATCCGCGTAAATCACTTTCTGAAAAGCACCCTAAACGGGGATTAAAGTAGGACGGAAATAATGTATTACATCTCCGATTTTTATACCCTAAACGGGGATTTTATGAAAGGATTGCATCATTATCTCCTACTTGAGTAACATTTTCCCGGATTTTCCTGATTTTGATACCCTTTTGTCTGATTTTACCTGTTTTTGATACCCTTAAAAGGATCCCCGGGTTCCCCGCCCGGTGCTGAAAAACCCCTTTTCTACGTTTTTGTTTACACGGATGATGTACAGGCTTCAATGAGATATGGAGGGGGGGGGGGGGGGGGACCAAGCATGGCCATACGCAGAAATTTTCCGGGGGGAGGCAAAGGGGGCAAAGTGCGTAAATTTTCTTACAAATACAAATAACAATGGATTACATAATGATTGCATGAAATGATATGGTATAGCGATTGAATGTACAATGTCTTTGACGGGTCTTTGATCCTTCGTTATGTTCAAGGGTTCAACAACTGTTCGTTGTTGTGTGAAGTCTATGAAGAGCAACTTTGGGCATTAAAGAGGAAGGCCATGGGCATCAATCAGTTTTATATTGGGGGGTGTAACAAAATATAAAAAGGTCTTCAGTTTAAAAATTGGGGGGGGGGGGGGCGTAAAGTTCAAGTTCAATTTATTTCCATTTCCAGCGAAAACAATTCCATAACAATTTTGAAAGAAATCATATACATATCACTCCATATGATACATTTTGAATTGCTTGAATTATAAAACAAAGGATAAACAGGCAACAATAAATGGGTTATATATCTGGTTTATTTTCAAAGAAAACGTGTGGAAATGACTTGTAGAATGTGGATCCCTCAATTGCAAACATATAGCCTTTATTATAAAAGATACGAATAAAACTAGAAAAAGTACATGAAGCAGTACAGGTCTCTATTTCATTCACTTTTGTTGTACCAAACATAATTGTAAATCCATATTTTTTTTTAAAGTGTTACAGCTCGATTTTATATTCATATTCATTCTTATATTGTCAGAAAATTTCACTTGATGCTTTTTTATTTTCCCTTTTGCCTTCACTATAAATATCAGTTTTGCTATCCTGATTTGCAAAATGATTGATGGTTTGTTCCTGAGGTTCCTGAGCCCAAAACTGTAGGATGACATAATGCTTTTCGAACTGAATGATTTCACATCATTCATTGTCAGTAATATACGTGTATGTATTTGTATTTCATACTGTTAACATTGTACATTCGATTGCTATACTATTACATGCAATCATTGTGTAATCCATTAACTATCCTTTAATGTTTTAAAAATGTGTACTTAACAATTTTGGTATCCCAAGTGCATGAGGTGTGTTTTATACTGAGCCAGGTAATCTTAATACTTTGTTTATATATACTTTCTGAACTATATGATGCCATTTCAAAATGACTATTGAATATGTACATTGTTATTTCAAATGATGTTAGAAAATAATTACCGGAAAGACACTCATCAGGTGTGATAGGGGGCAGTAATATTTATTAAAAGGAAAGGGAACACTCATCAGACTTGAAAGGGGGCATTCTTTAGAGTTACAAGCATAAACAGTGACACTCATCACAGGGAATTTACTAAGATGCAGATAAAATGAAAAAGTGTGATTACTGATTAAACGTACTATTACTGGTTTAAAAGAGGGATTATCCAAAAGGCATTCAAAGGGGACCATGCCACTTTTAGAAAGGAAGTTGGGACAATATCAGATGTAAATAGGGGTACTGTTATCAGAGGGGCACTTAACATAGTTATCGGAGTTGAAATAAGGGGCACTGCATTAGAAGTCAAATTCCACTATTTTAGGGAACAGCCTGGTCTAGCAGTGACATTCGTAGTCAGCTCTTTGTGTATTATGTTATATATCTACTGACTCTGTTCTTACCCAGGATCGAACCCGAGTCACGCCTTTCGGGTGGTGAAGACATGGGTCGACCCCAGACGTACACACGTTACAAACAAAAAGGTGCACTGAAAGGGGCACACTTTGCATTCTAAAACAGGACCTTCGTTATAATTGGATGAGAGAAGGGCCGCTTGGGACATCGGTGTAAATCCACTTTGAGGAGTGGGGGGATGATCAACTTTTAGTTTGCCGATTTTTTTCTGTCGCTCTCACCCACCCGCACAGACCCCCCTTAAACACATTTTAATTTTTATCTTGCTAGCGAGCGAAGCGAGTGAGCCAAAAATTACCACTTTCGCTGGTTTTCAATCGCATTTTCAAATAGAAATTCTAAAATATGATGAGCGAGCCAAAAATAACAACTTTTCTGGTTTTCAATCGTATTTTCAAATGAAAATTTGAAAATATGACAAGCAAGCAAAACGAGCGAGCCAAACCGCTGTTCTGGTTTTCAATCGTATTTTCAAATAGAAATTCTAAAATGATTATGATGGTTGTTTACGACAGATTATTAAAAATCATATTTAAAGATTAATTCAAATATCATTTCTTCCTCAAAAAATGGGGGGGGGGGATGTTTGTACACGCCATCCCCCTCTCAAAAAGTGGGGGATATATCCCCCATCCCCTCCCCCCCCCCCCCCCCCCCCCCCCCCCCGGATTTACGCCAATGGCTTGGGAGGTGCAAGGACACACTTGTTAGAAAGGCAAATGGATCCTTGTAAGAAAAAAAAAGGAGCCACCACCACTGATCAGATTCGGAAAGGGGCAAATTTCATAGGTAAGGGCACCTTCGCCTACCTGAAAAAGTGGGGGAGGTGAAGGGCCCGTGAAGGGATCCTCTCACACTCCAATTTTTTCACTCGTTTCATTTGTATTATCTGCCTCCGTTTTTCTTTTCTTTCTTTTTACTTTTTGGGTTGCCTAGGCGGCATGGCACTTTTTTTGTTGGTTATTTCAGCCAATATAAAATGCGAGAGGAATCACGCTATATATCGCGATGACTCCGATCGGTGACGGTGACATGATATCACGAGATCGCAACTGACACTCAAGTAACGTTAGCCAAGTAACTCTGCTGAACTTCTAGTTGATTTACCACTGTTAAATCTACTTCTTTTATAAACGTTTTTTACTGCAAGATGATGAACAAGATAATCCTGACGCTTGCTTGCCTTGCATTTTTCTGCTATAATAAAGCAGAATCGCGGACCGTGTCACTTTATGATCTGCAACCAGCGACTCCGATAAAAGCATCAAAGCCTGGTCTTGGGGGTCCTCCCATTTTCAAGAATTGCGGCAAATCTACAGGTGAGTATGGAACTTGGAAGTGTATCCTATTAGTATTACCCACTTATACTTGTACAAACTTATCTGAGATTAGCCCCGGGACGCTGCCACTCTCCTGAGTGGAACCACTGCTTCTCGGTGGAGTTCTCATCCAGTTCAGATAGAACTTCTTAGAAGGTCCCTGAAGGTTAATAATAATATTGTAATCTCCAACTAATTAACATGACATAGATTTTGGAATAAGTTGAAGAGTGTTCTGTAAATTACTTTTAAAAATTATCAACTGATTGACCGGGAGGTCTATATATGCAACCAACAATTACATTTCCATTAATTTCAACAAATATTGCTTCACAATATTCATCACTGGTTTAAAGATCATCTTTTATCGTATAGGGTCTAATTTAAACTATCCAAAATATAGAAACCAATGCCACCACTGTGTTTATTTTCTCTTTCCTGACCAACAAAAGAATAATTATTGAGATGACACAGATTAGGATGCGATTCTTTCAACCATGTTTCTGACAGAGCAATTACACTAACTGTTTTTGAAAATCACTTAGATATAAAGATAGGTTATTAAAATTCTTCGTGAGACTACGACAATTAAGATGCATACATGTAGATCTAATTGATATGTTCTTTTTGTAATCAATAGTTGTATTAAATTCATTAAATTTTTCTACTGTGAAGTATGAAGTCTCTCCAAAGATATTTGTGTTAGCCATCATAAGATACCTTTAGAGTGTTGAGTGAACATAATTTGAAAACGAAAGATAATATAAATAGTAGAGAAAGGAAAAAAAATCTTTCAAATATATAAAGTGATGCTTTGTTACATGAAAAAACAAGCAACCAATAGAAAAAAATACACAATATATAAAGAACTGATAAAAAATACAAAAATTCATCCTAAAATCATGCTGGAATGCATCAATAATTAAAACATGCACTACAGCTGAAAAACGGTGTTTGAGAATATATCTTGCGTTTCATTTTAAGTAAGTATGAATAAGACAGGAGAAATGATAATATGAAGAAAAGGGGTCAAATATTTCAGGAACACAGTCAGATCATATCCAAGTCCAAGTCTTCTTTACAGGTAATGAGTTTTTTTATAGTCTTTCCACCAGTCGCAGGCAGCAGGGCAATAACCCTACCGTCTGATGTCCAGGCTGATAGGATCTTTGAACAGGCTTTAGTTTCACGCAAGAGGGCGGCATTTGCTTTTGTTAAGTCTTCATCTATGCCCATCTTCTGTCCTTCCAGTTCACGACGGTTCGAGACGATTGCTTTCCTTGTTCTAAAGCTGACAAATTTGACAATTATAGGACGCGGGCTAGTTTCTTTATTATTTACAGACAGTGATGCAGAACGGGTCTTCACCCCATCTTGAACGTTAACCCCCTCCTTTTTCTTTGATGAGATTCGATGGGAGCGTTCAGTGTCAGCATTGTTGATGGGTATTTTCAGTTTATTGGTTACAATCTCTCGGATTAAATCATCTGTGTTTTCATTTGCAGATTCCGGGACACCATAAAAGCGGAGGCAATTACGCCTTGAATACTGTTCTTGAGCGTTTAGCTCCCTTTTCAGGTCTACTACTGTGCTTTCTCTGTGCTCCATGTTGCGTTGTAGGCGAACAATGTCAGAAGATAGGGCATCTACCTTATTCTCTAAGTCCATTATCTTGGCTTCGTTGCTATCAAGTCGGTCTATAATCCTCCCTTTTGTACGCCTTCACGAACGGCTTGATGGATGGTATTGAGGAATGCTTCTCCTTTGAAAAAAGTGTGTACAACATTTTGAGCAATGGTTTCCACGTCTATCGATGTAATAAGTTTTTCAGATGACATGATGATAAAATAATAGAGTTATAAACGTCGAAAAAGGTGTAATGAAAATGTAGTTGACTGGTATCACGGAAAAGTCTGCAAAAAGTGTAGCGAAAGTATTTCAACGGATGAAAGTAGATGGCAGCGATGATAATGTATTAATGTTAGAATATATGGAGGCGTTATAAGTTCTGATCAAAGTCATTTGAAGTACTTAAAAATTCGCCTAGATATCTGATATCTCGTTCTACTTTTCCTATAACATACTAGTCAATGATGCATTCCAGAAAATATCTCTGATAACTATATATCACAGCATGATGACCATCCACTGGTTAATGGACATAACATATATATAGTTCCGTGTATTCGCATTCGACGTATGTGGTAGATCCATGTATTGGTGGGACTGATCAGTCACACTGACAACGCGCTTCTCAGAATGGCAGTTGTAAAATCACTTGAAAATCCAAAGTTGATGAAAATATATCATATGAAAATGCTTTAGCCGTTCATCCTCAAGGTTCCTAATCAACTTGATTATAAAAGATGCTGGCTGCCATCCGATTTGCCATCTCATAACTTGAAAGATATTTCCTATCGTGAGCCTCTCTTGATCAGAAAAATACAAGTTTTGTATCATCTTAAAAAATTGTAACAAAAATCATCCGGATGCCGTTGTAAGTATCTGAAATTCCTTCATACCGATTTAATAAGAAAATAATTCACTATGGACCATACTCGGTGTTGGGTGTCCGGACAGGTTGTGTATCCGGACAGTCGATTTCATCAACTTTTCACAGAATGATGAATCCGTTACCAATCTTCATGATCTTGGGGGGAGGGGGGGAGTTGAGTTTGGAATTGAAATTGCCAAGTCTTAGGATTTGGGACCATGCCATGCCCATGGCCATGGGAATATTTGAATTTTATTACCTCAAAAATCCAATGTTGGCACGCAGGGGTTTTTAAACTCCTACCATTGTTGCAACTAGCAACCCTGATGAGCCGAAATCGGAGTTTCGAAGTCAACGTCAAATTCGAATGTTCCCACCCTTGTAAAAAAGCACCGTGGTTACTAGTTTGATGAAATTACCATCAAATCATGGTAATTTGATGGTACTTACATGGTACTTTCATGGTTTTATTCACTTATACATGTCATGTACCAAACAAGTTCATCTGAATATAGACTCCAAGCTTGTACATGTAATTCCATAATATCCTTTACAGGTGAATAGGCTTCAATAGCCTTTGTCTGTATCAGCGGGCCTTTTTGCTTGCTAGATACATAAGAGAAAAATAATTGTTTAAAATTTCAATTTCAACTCTGAATCCCCAAATTTGTGGCATAGTAAGAGTTGAAGAGTCATTGAATCAGGTAATCTAGCAAATTTAAGAAAATTAAATCTTGCTTAGAGCAATTTTGTTGTCTGCTTTTGACTCTGCAACAGTGAATGTTGGACAAAGTCCCACATAAGTATGGGCCTCTTGCCGTCTGTGAGTGGACTTTGATGGCAATTTTGTCAAAATACCAAGTTACACATTTTCTGCAGGGCTCTGAGTGGCCCCTTGATATCAAACTTTCCCCCAAGGCAAGACTGGTAAGCAGATTTGGATCATTCTGTGAAATTTTGATGAAAATCAGTTATATTTTTCACCTTATTGAGGGTTATGAACTTCTTCAGTAGTCGATCAGTGTATGACATCAACAAAAATCTTCTTGCCTGGGTCATAAAATGAAATCACATTGATCTCAATCACCAAAAGAACATGATCCCAGGCTATGAGACGTCTTAATGTTATAATTAAATGGAAGCTTCTGATTTGACTTTAATGACTGTAACTATCAGTGTCAGTGTTACTAAGTCTTTTGGGGTGTTGCAAGAAAGTTGTAATCGATTGCAAGTTGCAACTGATTGTCAATGGCCAATCAAAATCATGTTGCATGCATGTCTTCTTAAAAGGGCAGACCCTGAGTCAATCAGAATGGTTGTTTCAAAATTAGCAATTATTTGCAATTGATTGCAACTTTCTTGCAACACCCCGTTAGATTTCATGCACTCCTAAGAATGCAAGGATATAAATATCCTGTAACTTGGTATTGATGAGCTCTTGTTGGATATTAATGAATTGATGCAAAAATTAATTACCTAATAACATGACTCTAACCTGGCTTGTTTGATTACATTATGTTGCCAGTGCAAAATTCAAATACACTTGGATCTAACATTACTGAAACATTGCCAAAGACTTCTTCCTTCAACAGAAATCTTAAATAAAATCTGACATTAAATCTATATAAAAAAAGAAGAAAGTACATGTAGTTAGTTAGTAGCACAAGATCTTAGGATTTTCAAGAGCAACAAACACATTGTGAAGGAAACCAGACTATAGTATTGGATCCATAACATTGACGCTTTGCCTTTGAATTTTTCATTCATCTTTTTTTTTTTTTCTATACAGATAAATTTGAGCTGACAAATGTTCTTATAGCAGGATGCAGTGCACCACCTTGCCCCTTGATCAAAGGAACAAATGCTTCAGTGGAGATTGACTTTATTGCTCGTAAGTATCAGCTAAATTACAAAATAACTTTTTTTTAAAGTCTGATGGATGCCAGAATGTTCTTGAGAAGAGCTTATAATTAGTTTTGATGATCAAACTGTAAAGTTTGTATCAGGGTTTTTTTTTTTTTTTTCTCAGTTTTACTCTGGACAATTTATCAAATAAAAGAAGAGCAGAATTTGAAGGAGTAAATATTAACTCCTTTATATGTGTAGTTTTTGTCTCGCCTGCGTAGCGGAGCGAGACATAGGTATCACTATTTCCGGTGTCGGCGTCGTCGTCGGCGTCGTCGTCGGCGTCGTCGGCGTCGTCAACAATTGTGTTGTACACCCAATAACTTTCTATAGCTTTAAGGTGGGATCACCAAATTCATACCAGAGGTCCATCTCTTGAAGGCGCAGGTCAAGTTCGAATATGAGTCGAATTGGAATAAGGTCAAAGGTCAAAGGTCAATGAACTTTCCATGACTGGCACTGTGCTATATTGTACACACAATAACTTTTTATACCTTCGAGGTAGGATTGCCAAATTCATACAAGAGGTCCATCTCTTGAAGGTGCAGGTCAAGTTCGAATGTGAGTTGAATTTGATTAAGGTCAAAGGTCAAAGGTCAATGAACTTTCCATGACTGGCACTGTGCTGTGTTGTACACACAATAACTTTCTATAGCTTCGAGGTGGGATCACCAAATTTATACCAGAGGTACATCTCTTGAAGGCACAGGTCAAGTTTGAGTATGAGTTGAATTTGAATAAGGTCAGAGGTCAAAGGTCAATGAACTTTCCATGACTGGCACTGTGCTATGTTGTACACACAATAACTTTCTATACCTTCGAGGTAGGATTGCCAAATTCATATGAGAGGTCCATCTCTTGAAGGTGCAGGTCAAGTTCGAATGTGAGTTGAATTTGATTAAGGTCAAAGGTCAAAGGTCAATGAACTTTTCATAACTGGCACTGTGCTATGTTGTACACCTAATAACTTTCTATAGCTTTGACGTGGAATCACCAAATTCATACCATTTTTCAAACAATAAGTTTGCCATAACACCTTAATAATTAATTTAATTTTACAATTTTACTCACATTATTATCAGTTACATTCTTTTTCACTAACATTCATTTCCTTACTTGCATGGAAATAATTATAGCTTCGTAGTATTAACAGCATTCTTAGTGTTATCTGATTTCCTAGGGATAAAGTAGGCCTATACCATTATTGCATATGTAAACTGTCAGAACCACAATTCACCCCCTAAACTGCTGACAGCCTCAGAAGTCATATAGCATAGTTTTGACATGCAGTCTCTTCATGACTGCAATATGCAGGCGAGACAACGCTTGGCGTTTGCCTTGTTTAAAATTGTGAATGAAAGTTCAGCAGTGATGGCAACTGTTACCTTTTTTGTAGGATTTTGTACTGTTTTTAGGGCATTTACTCAGGTTTCCGACAAAGTACTGTTTTCCTGGGCTGGTATTCAATTTAGTACTTAAGTCAGAAATATGAGTATTTTTCTTAGTTTTTTACTTAGATAAAATACTTAGCCAAATTTGGTATTCAATTCAATATTTTGGCTAAGTTTTTTACTCTAAATCTAAGACACCTACCTACATGTAGAAGACTTAAGCCAGTTATTTTGGAGGCTTTGATTGGCAGGCATAGGTTTACATGTATGTACACAGTCATCATGAGCTGCGCAGAATTATATCATAGCGTATTCGAGAGTATTTGATGTGACATGTTAATTGAGCTTTGAAAATATGACATCACAATGCTTATCAGTAAGAATTTTGGCTAGTTGGCTTACTAAAGTGAAATTAAAGTATTGAATTGAATATGACTTAAGAAAATTTCTTAGCCAAGTAAATACTTAGTAAAAGTTTTACTTAATCCAAGTATTGAATTGAATACCTGCCCTGGACTTTAGTTACTGTACAATTGTGGACTTAAGTTACTGTGTTCCATGGTTTAGGGTAGGATATACTGTCTTTCCATTCATAACACTTCTTTTCAGACATAAAACATACTACAAAACTTGATAAAAGGTTGGACTGCCTGAAAAAGTGAAATAAAGTGTATGGTTTTTATCAGAAAGAGCATTTAAGTCAGTTCCTATTTTTTTAAAGGTCAAAGAGTAATTATAAAAGCACGGCTAAAAGAGTTTTTGGTTTAAGAAAATTTACACAGTTTTATAAAATTTCAAAACAGTCATACCCCCTCCCCCCAAACTGTTACATGACTTTCATCAGTTTTACAAATGACAAAGAATTCAAGACCATTTCATTATTTTCTTAGGATTCTGCGCACATTGTTTCTTGAAATGAAATATAGTCTACAGGATTAACATGATATGACTTATACCCCTTTCACAGTGAGCTCTTCCCTGTTGAACTTAAGCGGGGAAAGGCAGTGAAAGGTGGTGAAAGGTGCACTGTGAAAGGCGCAGGTGAAAACTTCCCCATTGTACTTAAGCGGGTGGAGAAGAGGTGGTGAAGTTAAGCGAGGAAGCGGTTTATCCGCTTAAACTGAGCACTGTGAATGGGACGCTACGAGTTTCCCCGCTTAATGACGTCAGAGGTCAATTCTCATTTCTGCCTGAACTGAGATTCCACCACAGAACTTTTCGTTGGATTCCGCGTGCTGAGCTGCTCCCTTAATGACCCCAGCCTGCTGTACTTCTGGCAGACCTCCATCGCATGCCTCGCATTCACCGGCGAAGAGAAGGTAGTGAGAAAGAGACACTTCTTTCTTCGCCGGTGAAGTGAGGAATGCGTGCTTGTAAAGTTAAGTGGGGAACTTCAATGGGTAAAGGGGAAAAGCTCACTGTGAAAGGGGTATAAATAGAATTAACCTGAACATACTCTTCTTCCATGCAAACAGTTCATACACTAAGAATGACCATTCACTTTTAAATAACCATTATAAGAACAAGTGCATGTTGTAGTAATTGTGTATGCTTGAATTACCTTCATTACTTTGATTTATTTACTTCAATTACTATTTACCTTATTTACAGATGAAGTAGCAACCAAGGTAACAGCAAAAGTTTATGGACAGATAGCCGGTGTTATGGTTCCTTTTCCTCTTTCCAATGTGGATGCATGTACCTGTGGAGTCTCCTGCCCTACCAAAGTGGGTACTGCTTACAAGTACAAATACAGCCTCCCCATAAGTGATGCTTACCCAGCGGTAAGTAAAGTAAATTCTTTCTACAGCACAATAAATTTTTCTTGTCAACCCTTCCTCTTTGCTGACTGTAAGGAAACTACAAAGATGGATTTTTCCCCATGCGAGTTTCTTTATTTCTTAAAGCTGGTCTCTAGTTTTGGTAAATCTCAGGAAAGTATCTTTCACTATTTCAGTTCATCGTCCGATAAAAGTAAAGATTGTATCATAAAACCGTTATGATGTATAGGATATTAAATAAAAACTCATTTGTGTGGGTGTATTTTATAATCAAAATGTCAAAACTTAGCCCTAAAACCACAGGGAGGGGAGGGGGCATTATGGCTCCCCTGTCAAATTTTTGACGGTACTTCACAATGACTCACTATTTCAATCTGAGATTCCATGAGTTTTTTCTCTGATCCTTCCCACACATTTTGAGATCAAATTTGTGACACTCGGGCATGTGGTTCCGAAGTTACGCATAATTTTATACATGCATGTCATACCCAAAATTGCTCAAAAACTTGATTTCATGTACAATTTCAATACAAATTGTTTTCAGCCCAAATTTATAAATGTTTGATTATTTTTGCTTTTACTGATTAAAATCAATTAATTTTATGCTGCTTATGATCGTAATAGTGTCGCCAACAAATTTCATTGAAAAAAACAATAGAAAACAAAAAGTTGAAGAAACAAAGAAATACATGAGAAATTGGAAAACAATAGAATACATAACAAAAAATTTTGGCAACCCATTTTTTTTCCTTGATGAATTGATGAGGATGTTATAAAAGACATTTGTACCAAAAATCATTGCTAAAGCTTTATTCACTGAAAAATAGCCAAAGCTATGATTTCTCGCATAAATTAGCATAAATTAATTCATATAAAATAAAACGAAAAGGTTTAGTGAAATTTAGCCATACAGCCTTGTAGATTCCATCATTCTCTACCCTCATGCAAATTGTTGTGGCAATCGGGATCCACGGCCGATATTTTAGGGGTCGTAAGAAGACCCGCAATAGCCCGGTTCTTTTAGGGATAAGTATTCGGTCCCCGAAAACAGAGTCAATGCAGTATCACACAGTGCCCGCGCACACGTTAAAACAATGGGAATTCCATTGCCCACATAAACACAACAAAGCACTGTGTATTTTTTACACCGAGCTCGTTGGCGTGGAGGGGTCGTAGCCTACAGCTGAGTTTAATCATTTCATTGCGTTCCTCTCAGACATTTACACTAAAATTCGCAGTAATTCATGGAAGGAATATCACACAATCTCACACACACATATCTTTTTATGCAAGGCGGACAGTGTGAGACTATACTTGATCAGTTAAATGCCAATTCTCCTTTTGCTACTAAAACTAAAGACTAGTTTTAATCTAAGATGACATGTGTATGTTGAAGTCATTTGTTTATTTTGCTGCTTTATTTCTGATTTAGAGTATTTTTTGTATTAGTGAATAGTAAACAAATATACCATGCACTGAGAGGCTCTGGTTGAAATTGTGGATTCAGAGGTACAATGTAGCAGGAATATTATTATTTTCTCTGACCGTGGAATCCATAATTTCACTAGTGGCTTAAAACAGTGCATGATATATTTGTTTTATTTCAATCCAATAAATCTTGAAAAAAAATGAAACAATAATGATAAAAATGTTTTGACTTACTGTGGTGGATGTGATTTACACAGTGGTCTATGAGGCAAATACCGATGGCACATTTCACACGCTATCGATGGAAAAAACATTGATTGATCGCATATTTTTGATGACATTCATGCACTATACCATGAATGGAATCACAGTATAGCACATATTTCTTCATCGGCATTTTATTTTCAACACCATTAACATCATAGCAATATTATGCTAAGTCACATGATGCTACATGTATGTAGATCAATCACTGGAAAGGATTTCATTAATGAGGGATATAAAATTAATAACAGTTGTCAGTGACAATCACTGACAGGACACTTCATGAAACACTCCTCTGGACCCCCAAAACTGAACAATTTTAACACAGGGCTCAATATGTACAGAGCTCGGAATTCCAATTTTGACTCCTTATCAAAAAATGTTATTTTTGGTGCCCTGCATAACATAAATGTACATTGCCTTTGGAATGTTGTATTTCTTGGAGATCCATATTTTCATGAAGCCTACAGCTGCTATACTCTTTTTGTATACATGACACATTGATATTGCAGATCCCCCAAATTGAAACAAAAATAACCCCAGGTGACCGATCATTTTTTTTGTGTAGCACTGTAGCTCCTCGACTGTGGAATAGATTACCACTAGATATCAGGAAATCTCAGACACTAGAAAGCTCTAAATCAAAAGTAAAGACTTATTTGTTTTAAACATGGACTCATTTTTTTTTTCTTTCATTTTTGTCCATGTTTTGAATCATGTAGCATCAATGCGGCAGAGGCATTTAGGAGATCTTGCAGCCCAGTAGAATATAAAGATATAGTTTCTGCGCGCAATAAATGATTTATTATTATATTATGAAATAGGCTGGTATAGTCTTTTTGTATTGATTATCAATAAATATATTTCATCCAAAAGCAGTCAGTGAATATCTCATATTAGAACCATATTGTGAAAGAAGAATAATTCACATCTTTTGTATGTATTATCTTAGTTTTTGTATTAAAATGTTATTTTAATTTATATTCTATATTTTGTAACTGTTGTTGTAATTGTATAGATTCCTTATGTTAACGGACCCCTTTCACGACAAGCTTTGCTTTATAAAGGGGTCCCCAATCATTGATTATCCATATTATTTTTGTATTGGTATGATTGTATTCTGTGAGTTTTATATAATTGATGATTGAAATGAATAAATTGAAATTGAAATACGTCATTAACATTATTTTGATTGTGAAGCTTTCAATGAAACCCTAACACTATGGAGGTGCACTTGTCTAATTGTGAAGAAATTTTTTACCTACACTTTAACATTTTTTAAAAAGAAGATGTGTAAATATGATGCTTTTCAGATTGTAGGGCTACACTACAATGTAGGTGAAGATTTTGAATTCATTTCTTTTCCTATTCACAGCAGCTCTCTTAGTATTATCTAGCAGATATTAAGTTTCCTTTGTGGATATTTTTATTTTCATATTTTCCCTCAAAGCTCACTTCGAGAATTTTGGGGAAAAAAAAATGAAGGAAAAAAAAAAAAAAAACTTTCAGTACCTACATATGTGAATTGAGCTTCATATCCTCCACTAAATTGAAGACCAGCCCAGGCCTTTACATTGTTCCAAACTGAGTGATAGATGTGTTTAAGAAGTTAGCATTTCATTTTGTCATTTGAACGCACACAAATATTACATGTAAATGGCTGACCAGACCTCATTAAGATTTTTTGTGGAGCCACCGAGGTGGAGCAAGAATAAGGGATCCTTACCAGCATCTGTCTGTCTGTCCATCAAAGGCCATGTATGTAGGTCAAAGGTCAAATGAGGTCAAATGTTAAAAATTTCCTGCAAGTTTCTACTGGGGTTGATTAAACTTTTGATCCGTAAGTCCATTTGTTAGCAAACTTGGATGGTAGATGCCCTATAAGGACCAAGGCCGGTATTCAATTCAATACTTGGATTAAGTAAAGCTTTTACTAAGTATTTTACTTGGCTAAGAAATTTGCTTAAGTCATATTCAATTCAATACTTTGAATTTTACTTTAGTAAGCCAACTTTTAAGCCCAAATTCTTCCTGATAAGCATTGTGACGTCATATTTTCAATGCGCAATTACTATGTCGCATCAAATACGCTCGAATACACTATGATATAATTCTGCACAGCTCATGATGAGTGCATACCCAAAACCTATGCCTGCCATAAATCAAGGCCTCCAAAATAACTGGCTTAATTCTCCTACATGTAGGTAGGTGTCTTAGATTTAGAGTAAAATATTTAGCCAAAATATTGAATTGAATACCAAATTTTGCTAAGTATTTTATCTAAGTGAAATACTAAGATAAATACTCATATTTCTGACTTAAATATTGAATTGAATACCGGCCCTGAATGTTATTATGGGGTCAGAGGTCTTGTAAGTACATGTAGGTCAAAGGTCAATTGCGGACCAAGACCCTATTTTGACACATACTAACATTTCCTTAAAGCCTTGAGAAGAACTTAACTCTGCCAGTCTGTGGAGGAACTATGGTACAGGATCTTCAAAGAGCTTAGTAATAGTTCAGAAAATCTTATGCAAGTTTTGACTGAGCAGGGTTAACAGCTAATAGCTGCCCATATTAACATACCCACAGATGCTGGTCATCACTTGCATAACATGGAGTGTACATTTAATTGAGATTCTCATCTTTATCGTTGCTCATTAGGTCTGACTAGTTCTTAAAGATAATTTGGACATTACCAAAGGTTTACCCTTTACATTTACTTACAAGTCTCTCAATTTTATTTGTCTGATCTCTAGATAACCCTGGCTGTTTTCTGGTACCTGGATGACCCATCAGGAGAAGTTCTCTGTATGGATGCTGCAGTCACCATCAAGGAACCATCAAGCTAAACATCATCTGCTTGAGACCCATCTATAAGGTGTCCTTAAAGTAGTTCCATTTGTAAATCAGAGTAAATAGTTTTTGCAAGCTGTAATGAATCTTAGCTAAATACTTCTTCATGTCCAATGCCTTGTTTGCAACAACAGCGATATATGCCCCCCCCCCCCCAAAAAAAAAAGAGAGAGAGAGAGCGATAGAGAGAAAAAAAAGACAGGCAAAAAAATATAAAAGTCTTAACAAACAGATGAGACTCTGTAATGAGTTGCTACCTAAAATAAGGCAAGCTGTTGAGTTTTCGTTTCCAACATTAAGAATCTTTCTTCATCCTCTTCCTCTGCTGTAAATCTTCAGTAATATGGACTTTATGAAAATGTGAATATATATCCTTTTGTGTGGAGCCCTTTTTATTGTATAAACTGACTAATCGCTGTTTCTACTATCAGAGTCCTTGATATGGTTCTATGCAAAGTGACCTCAAAAGTTAATGAGGGCATGCAAATGATGCCTGTTGAAATCAGTTCAATTTGATCATGATGCAAACTTCCTCACAGTGAAATTCAAAGCTATTTTCTTTATATTTTCATAACAATTTGTAAAATATGTTGGCTTATTTAAGCACATAATGTTCACATTAAGTAAACTGCAAATGTAACATTACATTACATTAGATCTTGATGCAGAAATTGAACAATAATTATATCCGAATACTTTGAATCCAATAGTTTTCTCCATTTATAACTTAGAATTTTTGTTTTCAAAATTTCTCTTCCTTGTACTTGTACTTGATAAATTATCATGTTGTTTTGATACAGAGGTCTTAGTTGCAATGAAGTTAATGAACAGGCTGTGCGGTTAGTAACGGTATTCACATAATTTGTGCATTGTAGTTTTTACAAGTTGTGAAGGGCTTTGTCTTTGTATTTAAAAAAAAAAAAATTGTGAGTTAAATGTGCATGATTTAAATTGTTGAGCCTATTTAC
Source organism: Echinometra lucunter (assembly GCA_029962745.1). Classification (NCBI taxonomy): domain Eukaryota; kingdom Metazoa; phylum Echinodermata; class Echinoidea; order Camarodonta; family Echinometridae; genus Echinometra; species Echinometra lucunter. The sequence goes on from CM057152.1 coordinate 39,142,627, forward strand.
GAGATACAGAATCTTCAGTTAATCTTCAGTTAATCTTCTTCAGAAGTGCAGAATTTTGACGAAGGGTTGTAAAGTAATCCGAATTTAAGGTCCTGTTGAAAATAGAAATTTTTAAGGACTATATGTATTTTTCATATAGCCCCACAGAGTGAAAACTTAGTTTCTAGTCCTTTTCTATAAGCAGGAAGTGATTTTCAACTAAATCATGTTTTCCACCAACTTTTTGTAACTTTCCTTGAAAATCAACATCTTGTGGGATGTCCACATTAACTAGTTTACATGATATTTATACTGGAACATTCAAATACATACTAGAAAGATAAATAGAACTAGTAAATAGTCATAATGAAATATAAGAGCCAAATATTAAAGAAGGAAGAGGAAAGAGTTGAGAAACAATTTTTTTCGGACATTTTCAATTCTGAAGGTACATTATTCCACAAAATGGGTCCATTATAACTTACAACTCTTCTTGAAAAACTGTGAGTATAAAAAGGATATATAATTTATCAGCATTCCTTGTTACATATTTGTTCATAGTACTGTTGGAGATAAAATAATTATTGAATATATTAGGTAAGAGGTTTCTATGATAGGAAAACAGAAATGATGCAGTTTTGAAAGTGTGTAAATCAGATATTTTCAGGATCTTTAACTTTAAAAACAAATTATGAGTATGAGCTAAGTATGGTGAATTGGTTATAGTACGTATTGCACGTTTTCGTAAACGTCCTGTTGCTGAATCAAATATATTGCACAATTGCCCCATACAATATTACAATAGTTGAATAGTTGAATAGTTAATTTTTGCTTGTGGCATTACAAATAGGGTTGGAATGGAGAACAGAGAATGATTGCTATGCATTTATAATGTATATCGCTTGGTTTAGAATTCAGCATGAGGCAGAAAGCCAATCTTACTGATTTGTCCGTCATAATGAGGGTAGCAGAAGTAGGAAACAATTAAGGTAATTATGACTTTCCATTTCTTGTTAATTCAAAGTGGGTCTTCTCCTGTAAGGACTTTTTCATTATTCACCAGCTATTTTTTGCTTACAAACTGCTCTGATAACATTGCCGAAACTTACTTTGTTCAGACTTCTGATTCATGTTATAATCATTGTACATGTATTATGGTATTACTCATTTTCTAACTTACATATCGAAACAATTTGTACATGGCTTCACTGTGAAATTAGAAAGGCTGGGTGATCACATGTCCCTCGTTTACTGTGATTGTGCTCAGCCTGCACGCATTCTTCTTGTACTGATAAATCTTATTGTTTGTTTATCTTCTGACGGTTTCACTTCTCTCATCAAGTGCATCTCACTCTCACATGCTCAAGCTTCACATATACATCCTGTTATTCTTTCCTCTTGTAATTGTATGTCTACGTTACTGTGATTGTGCTCAGCCTGCACGCATTCTTCTTGTACTGATAAATCTTATTGTTTGTTTATCTTCTGGCGTTTTTTTGGTTTCACTTCTCTCATCAAGTGCATCTCTCTCTCACATGCTCAAGCTTCACATATACATCCTGTTATTCTTTCCTCTTGTAATTGTATGTCTATGACTCTCTGGCTCAAATTCACAGTTTGTCAGAGTAACCTTTGGACCCAAACATGTGATATACATTTGTAAGCACATTGTGCCAAAGTATTTTTATTACACACTTTTCTATAGCACTTTGCTGCAGAAAGCATACCTTAGTTACACAACATATTAGAGTCGTTACATTTATATTTACGTTGAAGGTTAGTTGGGGCATTTTATTCACTTGTTAAACTCCACACTGGTTTTTCTCCGTTTCTTCTGTATGGAACCCATTTATTCATGAATTTACATGTTCTTATAAAACCCCTCAAAGCTAGTCCACTTGTCTCCAAGTTATTTTTTTTTTCTCACTCAATGGAATGTATGCAGTGATTTCTAGAATTTCTGTGTCAAGATGATTTTACCGGTTTTCATTAGGTCTCGTCATGCATGCCACATGGAGTTCTTGATGCACATACATGTATTATGCCCCATTCTAATTTTGTCACTTATTTTGTCTGTCATACACCCATTTGTGCGTGCAAACTAGCTAATGTCTGTATAAATTGTTTTTAAACTGTAGTATTGCAAATGCATGAGGTGTATTTACAATCATGGAAAAAGAGATAGATACGAGTGACATGAATTTTTTTATTTATGTTGAAGGAAGAGGAGCATGATAAAGTAACAGTGACGACATCATATGAAATCAGCCATCTTTTGTACTTTTCTATCTCATGTCTGATTGTTGGAATAAAGTGCATTTATCAATAACAGTGTTTGTAATGATAATTGACTTTATTTAATTGTTCATTTGGCCCCCCCCCCCCCCGCCCCTCTAAAATTTTCAATCCATCGGCGGCTTCCATAATCAACACTATCCACGCAGCATGCCAGAAGCATTGTGGAGTGAAATACAGCAATGATTAACATGCAGACACATGTAGTTTTTAATGTGTACATACTGGATGATGATGCAAGTGGATGTACAATACCGGTATATATCTACTAAGTAAACGAGGACTTTGATCATGCATCAGCTGGTGGTCCTGCCACATTGATAAACAGCGAATGAAAAACTCAAACCCAAATAGTGTTTGATTATTGAGGAAAATACTGGTGATCGATATACATGTATAAATGTGTCAAATTGATGATTAATTCATCACTCTTTGACGCTTTTTATGCCTCCGCCCACCGTAGGTGGTTGCCGGAGGCATTATGTTTTCGGGTCGTCCGTCCGTCCGTCCGTCCGTCCGTCCGTCCGTCCGTCCGTCCGTCCGTCCGTCCGTCCGTCCGTCCGTCCGTCCCGTTTTCGTTCTCGCGATAACTTAAGAACCGTTTGACAGATCAACTTCAAACTTGGCTTGTGTATCCATATGGGAGGGACAATAATCTGATTAGATTTTGGAGTCTCAAAGTCAAAGGTCAAGGTCATAGAGGTAATAAAACACATAAAAATGGCTCGTTCTTGCGATAACTTAAGAACCATTTGACAGATCCACCTCAAACTTGGCACAGGTATGCATATTGGAGGGACAATGATCTGATTAGATTTTGGGGTCACAAGGTCAAAGGTCAAGGTCATAGAGGTAATAAAACATATAAAAATGGCTCGTTCTCGCGATAACTTAAGAACCATTTGACCTATCAACCTCAGACTTGGCACAGGTATGCATATGGGAGGGACAATGATCTGATTAGATTTTGGGGTCACAAGGTCAAAGGTCAAGGTCATAGAGGTGATAAAACATATAAAAATGGCTCGTTTTCCTGATAACTTAAGAACCATTTGACCTATCAACCTCAGACTTGGCACAGGTATGCATATGGGAGGGACAATGATCTGATTAGATTTTGGGGTCACAAGGTCAAAGTTCAAGGTCATAGAGTTAATAAAACATAAAAATGGCTCGTTCTCGCGATAACTTAAGAACCATTTGACCTATCAACTTCAAACTTGGCACAGGTATGCATATGGGAGGGACAATGATCTGATTAGATTTTGGGGTCTCAAGGTCAAAGTTCAAAGGTCATAGAGGTCATTATCTACATAGAAATGGTTCGTTCTTGTGATAACTCAGTAACCATTTGACGGTTCAACAAACTTGGCTCATGTATGCATATGGAAAGGGCAATGCTCTCATTAGATTTGGGGGTCACAAGGTCAAAGTTCAAGGTCAAAGATGTCATTGTATAAATGAAAATAAATCAACATAAAATAAAGTGCCATTTATTTCTGATTTGGTAATGGCGGAGGCATAAAGTTCGACCACGCGTGGTCGAAGATTCATCTAGTTTTTGTTCTTTCCTAAGTTGATTATTTTGAAATGACCTAAAATGAAGAATAATCTTAGAGGTAGAGAGGAGTAGGAGTTGATCTAGCGGTAGAATGAGAAAGAAAAAGAGGCCTAGGTACAGGGAAGCAGCGATTTGGTAGAATCTGATAAAAAAAGTGAAATCGAGGACGGGGGGGGGGGGGTACATGCATAATAAATGGTCACCCAAACAATGTGTGAATCTTTTATGTAGGCCAAGCTCTGGTTTCATTGCACATGTATTTGTATCAAATTTCATCTTCAACGTTCAGAGAGGACAATAAGTCAGAAGGCAATTTAAATGTTGAACAGCAGACGCCGATTATTCTTTATCGCAAGGCAGTTCAATCTTTAGATCCTTTATCGTTTGGCAGTTTTGCTTCGTTGGAAACGAAACATACACAGTTTAATTTTCTTTTGCTCATGCATAGAAATCTTAAATAGAATCTTCTAACTTTGGAAATGTATAGGGGAAGTTACTTTCCGAAAGAGCAGTCGTTTTGAAGGAGTAGAGTCTTTTTCTGCCAGAACGAATTCCATGAATTACGAGAACCCATGTTTTACAGACTGAGCATTTCAAAATATTTTCAGGAAATTTTCATACTTATGGCTAGACCAGGGTCTCTTCTACATGTATCAAATCATACCCAAAAATCTCAACATGTTTTACGCTTGAGTGAGCAGAGGTATTTTTGTGAAAGGGTGCAAAATTTAAGCTTGACAACAATTATTTTCTTCTGATTGGTATCAACGGAGCGGAGCTGAGAATAGTGTAAACTCTGGAGGCTTAGAAATTTTTATAATCTGATGGCTTTAAAACAATTTATAAATGAATATTCTTGTTGTGTGTAAGTTCTGACGTATCTCATTAATGTCATGCTTGAGTGAGGACTTAAATATATATTGTTTTATTGATTTCAGTTTTAGCTACCATTGATTACTTTTAGCTCTTTTACTGTTTTTACCATTTGGATATGGTATAGCCGGCATACTTTGGACATCAGAAAAATAATATCAGCATGCAGTCATGCAGATCAAGGAATATCAATCATTTAGTCAATCAATTAATCACTCAATAGGTCAATCAATCAATCAGAAAAATAGTCCACCAGCAATCATGCACTCATTCAATCCCAAAGACAAGTGAGTTGACACAACCTATAATAACTTCAATCTGCAATGCAAACGTGTAAGTTTCATGATCATTCCTGTTTACTTCAATGATAGAATACAATGAAACATGTTTTTGTCATGTCTTTCTTCCACCTGCCAAACAAAACAACTAGGTAAAATTACTGATGTAATATCAAGTCTCTTCCCTGAAAGAAAGTGTTCAAATTTTTAGTAACAATCATGAAATTTTTTGGAGGGACACACTGTATATGATGAAATTATATTATTATCATTTAATAATAATAATGAGAATAACAGAAAAATCGTCCTTTAATGGCGTCCAATCTGCAACATTTCACGGAATACACAGGTATCTCGGCGTTATGAAAGTTGTCTCGAAGCACTAATTCTCCCCTAGTTTAAAAATCCTAAATCTCTCTCCCTTTTTTCCCGTTGGTCTGCCTATCTTTCTCTTTGCTCTTTCTACGCCCCCCCCCCCCTCTCTCTCTCTCTCTCTCTCTCTCTCTCTCTCTCTCTCTCTCTCTCTCTCTCTCTCTCTCTCCTCTCAAATGTTAATTTATCAATCTACAATAGCCTAGCGCGTGCTCTGAAAACCTGAAGGAGTATTATGATAATTACCGGACTGGGGGGTGGGGGCAGCCCATCGGCATGAATGCATCGCGAAGGATGAAAGCACAATGGAATCTATTTGCTTCAGTACTCCCATTCAAAGAAAACTTTCTCTGCTGGGGGTACGGTCTGCCCCCAAATAACAATAGATGGGGAGAAGATTGCCCACAGTGTACAACCACCATACCCGAACACGCCATATCGCGCTGTGCTTTAAATGAGATGAGCGTTGTGGGAGTTTCGCCTACCACAGTACATCTTCACGTGAGTGAGTAATACTCATTTTTATACTACTTATGTGATTTTTGTATAACATCTAAAATGTAATGAGCTTATGTTGAATGTTTTCTTGATGATTCTGCAAATTGCAATGGCTTTAGACGAACGATACGTTTGCGCCCATTTTTAAATGTATGATTAATACATGTATTTGGTTTGCTATGATACTATACAGTAGTAGTGGTGTCATTACTGCTGGGGAGGGGGGAGGGGGGGAGGGGGGGAGGGGGGAGGGGGGCAAATATTAGGGATCGTGGATCAACTTTTAGAGGGAACCCCTATTAGAGATAGAGAAGTTACTGAATGGATCTCCTTCCCAGCAAATATATCAACAAGTTCCATTGTCCGTCGTTCGCCAATGAAAAAAAAAGACAATACAATCTGAAAATTAACTCCGTCTAATTATAACAGTGAAAACAGATGAAGAAGTCGAATTGAAACTAGGATCACGGCCTACTGGTATTAATAGTAGTTTCTTGCTTTCATATTGCTTTGATATTCTTATAGTTTTGTGAAAATATATAGAAAACTATTGCACCTATATATATACAACTACAAAGGTAAAATTGTCGGGGCCTTACTAGTTTACCATAAATGCTTTCAAAGGAATAAAAGCACTGAAAAGGTCTGGTCTCTCTCTCTTTCTCTCCCTCCCTCCCGACTATCGTTACCATTTCTTTATCTTATCAAGGGTACAGAAAAAAATAGAATTAAATCCTCACGGTTTGATAGTTCCAAAAAGAAAATCGCTGGTCACTGCAGCAAAAATTATGTAACCTTCTCTTTTCTGGACAAAGCTGTGTGGCGTTGGAAGGTTATCTATCTATTTGCACCCAAACAACTCCTATACACAAATATATAATTGCATGGGAGGGGGCCGGATGCAGTAGAGAGGGTTTACTGGCCTTATCGAGGCTACCAAAAGAGAGGAGTGTACAGCTTAGTGACATGCACTTTTTATTTCTACGATAAACTATATGAAACATTCCAAATACATTGTAAGCTATGTTAAAAGGAAGTTGTATCTTCTTTTTTTTTTTAGATTCAGGATAGTAAACGATGTTTTACATGTAGGCCTCATTGGATTAAGGAGGAAAGTCGTTTAATATTGCGTTATATTGATACTTATTTTAACATTCATATCCACCACATTTCTAAGCTTTCGATCCTTTTTGAACTGTGTAGATTTATTAAGGATTACAGAATAGGCAAGTAGCAGGGTTACAATGAGAAATAAAATATTCACACATTTATAAAACATACAAAATGATACTAGGAACAAAATGCCTTATGATTTCGGGAAGAGAACAAACTATTTATAGAAGTTTGCTTTCTTACCAACATTAAAAGATAGATGGTATAATATACCATTCTGTTCCTCATGCAAATTTAAGTTCTAATGTACGTAATCATGCCAGTATTGGAGAAAGCAGCTGCTGTATGTTGGGGATGTCATTTTGATCCAAAATAATTTCAAGGAACCCTCTATCGTGCATGTGATAATTATATTGATTGTTTGAACGCGTCATATAGTCATGGTTACCGTGCAGGCTTGAGTGCAATAATGGTGTATGGCTGCAATTTGTCTTCACGGCCGATACATCATTATGATGATTAGAGATATTGTACGGCTTCTCTTGTTATGAGACCGGCTCTGTCTATAGTTCTTCTGCATCATGTTGGCCAATAGATATAACTGAGGTACGGTATATTACGAGCTACTGTCATTTTGGTACAGATCACTGATGTCTATGGATAGTAGCCAGCAATTTTTGTGTGTGAGTATTGTATTGTTTCCATATCTCTTTCGTGTCTCTGATGGCAGACATACTTTATGACCAAAGGTAAGACGTTATTATGCCAATATGCGGCACAGATTTCTTCGCATTATTTGACAAAGAAAACAAAAGTATTCATTTTCTCCGCCACCTTCAAAGATCATCTATTTATTTTCAGTCTTCATTTTACTGGATTATACAAATTACACGCTTAACGGTCATAGAACACGATGAAGGTATGGCGACGATTGGTTATTGCAGACGCTGGCTGTATATATCTCGATGATGAGTAACAGAGAGGGGAAAAAAAAGAACGTTCTCTGTGATTTGCGTAGAGGTTTTAGGTCGCAAAGGAAACTTATTCCTGAATGAAAAAAAAAAAATTGTGCCGTATACGCTTGATCTGCCAAACTTTCAATCCTATGATAAAGTTTTCATCGACATTGATATTATCACTCCATCTAGCATTCTTTTTCATTTTACAGATTTTCAAAGTCAATCTTGAGAAGTTGTCGAAAGTCGGGAGTCATGCCAGTGAGCGGTAGTTCCTGTTGTATGGCTCTTAGGCGGATCGTGCCACGCCTAATCCTCATCACGGCTTACATCTTTTACCTTCTCTTCGGTGGCCTGGTCTTCTCCATGATTGAAGGTCCTAAGTACGAGCAGCTCGTCGCTGAGGAGGAATACAATGTTGAAATGGCGAAGGGCCTGCTCATCCAGGCCTTCGAGAACTCGACGACTGAAGCCAACGGAGAGGAAGTAGTTGCTAAACTCAAGAGCCTCGTGTACGCCGCTGAACATTCCGGCGAGATGATAGATGATCATAACAAGACAGTGGTGATTGGGGAGAAGTGGACTTTTGGGAATGCCATGCTCTTTTGCATGACCACTATTTCGACCATTGGTAAGCTATCAGCACCATCATTACTATTTTTGAAATAGGAATCTCTATAGAATGTTGCCGAGGATGAAGGCTAATGTTTACCGAACGCTTTGAAAGGCTTCATATCCATGATTATGTCACTTTTTTTTTTTTTGAATAAGGACGTGTCATTTTCTAAATCTTGTCAGGCTCTCCTGTTTTTTCCTCACCTGGTTAACAATTGGTTTAATAAACTGCTCACTACCCTTTGTCATGTCTATACTTAGTTTCTGATCTGATCTGTTTCAGGATATGGTCACCTAGTCCCTCACACACTCATGGGAGGTTTTCTCTGCATCGTATACTCCAGTGTCGGGATACCCCTGACGCTCCTTCTTCTAGCTGACCTCGGTCTCCTGTCAGCTATATCCGTCATGAAAGGGTTCAACTGGTTTACTAAAAAGTTCTGCAGATGCGGTAAGAAGCATGACTTGGAGCGACAGGACAGCATCCGTCGAAAATCAGAGGATCCTGGAGAAGCCGGCGGCAGCGGTGGGATACAGAGTGATGATCAGACAGCAAACAACCCGGAGCTGGATCTAGCAGAGGTCACAGTTTCCCCCAATGACGAAGCATCCTTTGAGAGGCTGAATGGTGCGGAAAACCAGAACGTCGGCGAACCCGAAGTCGAGGTTCTCAACTGCAAGCACCAACGCGAGATCAATGATGATGAATTGCTGGACGATGTCCCCATCTTCCTTCCTCCAATCATCTTCTGGAGCTACATCATCCTCAGCGCGCCTGCGTTCGGCATGATCGAAGGTTGGTCCTTTCCCGAGTCTGTCTACTTCCTTTACATTTCGATCACTACGATTGGGTTCGGGGACCTCGTACCCAGGTGTTCTATTGGTCTTGTTTTTGCGTGGATGGGTCTGATTGTCATGGCAATGTGCGTCGCCCTTTCCTACCGTAAAATCATCAAGGTGGCCACATGGGTACTGGGATTTCTCGACTCATTGGTCAGTAGGGAGCGCATTCGGTCGAGGGATGCCCGTTATTCTAATATTGCTATTTAGATTTGAAATCTTGAGTTTTTATACAATGTTAAGAAATTTATCTTTTAAAATACTTCCACATCCAAACGAGTCCCAGATTTCAAACTGCAGAATATCTACAAGTTTATAGCGTATATGGAGAATATTTTCAATTTGTTTTTTTATTTATTTCATGTTTAAGGATTTTAATTCAAATGACAAAGAAACCAAAAGGGTATGCTCATTTTAAGCAACATAATTATGTAGCCGACAGTGAGAAGATAGGAGTACCGGTACTCTAGTTCATTCTGCCTTGAACCCGATTGTGTGTAATAATTTATAAAAACTAAAATGTGATATGGTGTCTACAGCATTCTGTGGAGAAGGAAATCTTAATAATTCTGCGAATTGATTACTTAGCGCCATTATGTGTTCGATGATTATTGTCGGTTATATTGTCGGTTTCGCCATATCAATTCCACTTTATGGCGTAGCTTACTAAGCTTAGTATTAACATCCATGGCAGCCTGACAAGATGTAGAATTTGTGAAAATTGTATAATAGTGCTTGCACCATAGCGATAAAGCAGTTTTCTCCTTTTTTTCTTGATGCATACTTATGTAATCATCATTCAACCTTCTTAGTGGCTATAGCTTTTGTTAAGCAAGCACTTAGCTGTCACCTTATGATTGTATATTCCATTGTGCCCCCCCCCCCAAAAAAAAAAAAGAGTTAAAGGCATCCTCACCACCCCATGAATATTTTTGGTATGTAATTTGGCCCACCCACTTTTTAAAAGATCGTTCCACTGCCGTTGTTTTGGTTGTAATATTTTGAACCACGTATAGTAGTAGACAGTAGTAGTTAGTAGTAATAGTAGTAGTAGTAGTAGTAGTAGTAGTAGTAGTAGTAGTAGTAGTAGTAGTAGTAGTAGTAGTAGTAGTAGTAGTAATAGTAGTATAGGTAGGGGCGGCGCTACAGTGGGCAGGGGGCGGCGGCCCCTATAATTTTTCAAGTGATAAAAAGAAGGAGGAGGCAAAGGAGGAAAAGAAGAAGAAAGAAGAGTATGGGGAAGAGATGGCAGGCTCATGCAAGAATCATATAACAGTTTGTTTATTCAAATCGTAAATAGCAGTTGTAGTAGAGTTATTGTATATCTTGTTGAGCATTTAATGCTAAGCTGTCACAAGGTCTAACGTAAATTAAGTGGAAACGTATATCAAACCTCACAAGGGCCAAAAAGGTTATGCAATGATCACATTAAAAAAAAAATTAGATTAAATCGGCAAAAAATTTAAACAGGTGCTTGGAATAAAACCTATTGATTAGATAAATCTTGTGTATTATTATCATTGACACTAAAAACTTTATTCAAATGCGTTTTGAAGCTAGTACTTGTTTAATTGCTTTTTAAAATGTTTCTGTATATATTGTAAATAGCGCTCATAATCTTAATGAAAATCTTAATAGATTTGGTACTTTAAAAAGCTTGCCAAATCTAGTCGCGTTTCATACTCTTTTAAAAACTGTTCTCCATGATATGCTTTAATATGCCCTTTATTGTTTTTATCAATTTGTGTTATTTATGTACATATACATGCAAAATGAATACTCTTTTTAGTCTTTTTTCCCCCATTCATTTCAGTAGTGTTATTTATTAATGCACTGGACAGTGAGAAAAGGCATCATTTACTTTCGGTTCACGTAGGATTATTTAACCCATATCTACTATTCTTCATTCAGATAGCGGATACACGACATTAATTTCCAAAAATCATTTTTGTGCATACATTATAAAACGCAAGTAAGGTACATTTTAGTTGGAGTCAGTAAAGATAGAAATTCATGTTATGAAATGTTGATGAAAATGAGCTTTTTAATAATATCAAGATATATATACTCTTTAGATAAATAAAACATCGTTTGTATATAACCCACGGTCTTGTTAAAAAAATAAAAAATATCTGTAATACAATGCCGTACTGGCTGTCAGGTGACTGATATAAACCAGATTAAAGTACAATCCTCAGAATCACCTTCACGGATGTTGCTCTTTTCGTCTTCCTCATTCCGTTTCCTTTCAATTCTCTTTATTACCTACTTGTGATCTTTGCTCTTAAGATTATCCACTCACGCTCAGTCTATAATTCTGAATTCATACTTCCTTTTACTGGAGATGTGTAGTGGACTGTTTAGTCATTAGGAAAGAGGGTTGGGGTAAGGGGCATGAACAGATGGCCATTTCATTCAGATTTCAGAATACTCAAGAAAAAAACGGAAAATATGTAATTCTTGTTGGCGAATATGAAGTTATTTCAAACTATCATGACGGCAAATTCACACGTTTGCAAACAGTGGCGTATCTAGGGAAAACGACGCCCGGGGCAAGCGCTGAAATTGCGCCCCTTCCAACTCCCAACCTCAATGAAAAAAAAAAACCCACCTGAAATTCGGAATCTTTCTTTCATTGGTCATGATATTTTTTTCTTTATTTCTTTCTTTTTTTATTTTTTTATTTTTTACTTTTGCTTTTTGGGTTCCTAAAGTGGCGCCCAGGGTTCGTGTCCCCTTAGATACGCCACTGTTTGCAGACTGTTTCTTGAAGATGAGTATTTGAAATGCTGTGGTGCAGCCGGTTGGCTCCCGGTACTTTGTTAACTATTCGAAATTCTGAACTTTATGATATAAGTGGTAATAACGGGACGAGAGGAGAACAAGCGATGGGTAAGGCAATGTACCACTGAAATAGCAAGAGTGGGGGAAGAGGAAAATACGGACGAGGGAAGGAAGGAGAGGGAGAGAGAGAGAGGGGGGGGGGGGGCACTGTCGGAAATTAAAAAAGGGAAAATTTAGCACTTGTGTATAGGTTACATGATTAATTAATCTCATCAGTCTTTCAGTAGAAGAAACTAAGCATTCTCCACTCATTAACTATATATCTCCAGGAAAGAGCTGTTCATACGAATGACTTTACGAACGACTTGAATACGACAAGCCAAATAGAAAATTTAGCACTTGTGTATAGGTTACATGATTAATTTATCTCATCAGTCTTTCAGTAGAAGAAACTAAGCATTCTCCACTCACTAACTATATATCTCCAGGATAAAGCTGTTCATACGAATGACTTTACGAACGACTTGAATATGACAAGCCAAATGGAATTCTCAATCACTATAAATCGCATCGGCGAAAGGTGAAATATGCAGACGTACATTAACACACCTTTTGTTTACAAACATTGTTATTCCAAACTTAAATGCAAAGTATATTTTTTGCTACAATTTAATTGAGATTAAGGGAAATGCAGTCATACTTTGTTAAGACGTTGGAAAAAACTTTGGACATCCCATTTGGCACTTCATATCCTTTGTGAAGTCATTTGTAGCTTTAAGAACAGCTTTATGAAACACCTCCCTGAGCCCCTTTTCCCCCTCCCCATTTACTTATTCTATAAATAATCAATAATGAACAGAATGTAACAAACTTTAAATTGTGTTTGCTGATAATGCTACTTTTATTCTATGCATATATAGCACTGTACAATTTGCATACAAGTCACTATTCTACATTTATTTACAATACTAGACATGAATGAATAAAGAAATATCTCATTGCACATTGTAAGTACATCTCAAGGATTACAATTAATACAAGCATTTTAAACGCTTTTTTTTCTACTTCAAATGCACAAACACACTTTAAATATGTATGTCACAAAGGGTCTAACATGCATCTACAAGCCTTGTAACCACCTTTAAATACAATGTTCATGGGTTAACCACATAAAAGATCTAAGTTTTACATAGCTGTAAGTAAAGAAATTGTATTTACTACTTGATAAGAACACAACTACTCATCTATGTGTACATGTACTTGGGTTCTTGAATAATTCTTAGTTTGCTATTTTGTCATCATGATAAAGTCTTTAAAGATAATCCAAGGTGATACAATATGAGATTTCAAGATGGAAAACAGAAGGAAAAATACTTAGTAAGAAAATTAATTACAAATGGCAATATCCCTGAGAATTACCTTATCACTATGGAATAAACCTCTGCTCTAGAATCAGAGGTAATAGTAATTTTTAGAAAGAGTATCATTCAAATGATGTAACAATATGCTGAATGATATAACATCAAGGTGATTATAGCACATGTACCAAAACCATCCTTCCTGAAATCTGGTAATGAACTTTAAGACCATTACATGTGAGCCGGTACTCATGGGGAAAGGCAGTGAAAGCTCACAGGGTCATAAGGTTGCATTAGGATGATGAGAAAAGGAAGGGCACGAGCGATGTAAAAAAGACAAAATGACAATAAATACAATTACAGAAGTGAGAAAGAGTAAGAAATGATAGGCAGAAAGAAGGATGCAAGACTAGAGAGAGAGAGAGAGAGAGAGAGAGATAAGAAACTACTATGCTAAGTACTGTTACAATAGGACTTTTAGTCATGCTACTGTACATGTCCAAGTTTGTTCTACAAACGAGGTATGTGCCGCATGAGTCTTTGGTAACATAAATCATCAAATTTGAAAAGAAAGTAATCATATGTAACAAATCAAAAACAGAAATTCTCTTTTTAACCCCAAACATCTGACAAAATATATTTTGACAAATCGATTTTTTCATGTGACTTGTTCTTGGAATTCTTGTCCTTTCCTTTTGCTATTTGTCCTCTCTGCTTCTTAAATCACCAAATACATTATATATTTTGTCAGAAAGCACATTCTAATGTTTTCTGATTAAATATCCTAATATAATACAAAATTTACAGAAATAAAATTTCTATAAAAGAAGAGCAATATTGTGATAAATTACAATTGTAATGTGTAATCTTTTCATTAAAAACAAAGCTTTAGGTTTAAAAAAAAAGGTTGAAAGAAATTTGGCACATAGCAATTAATTTCTTATATTCCAAGTCAACTGGTATAAAAAAAATGAAAGCATAACTGGTGTACGTCTGAGTATATGTGACCATATGGATCATAAATAACAAAAACTATATTTATCAGTACTCACCAATTTCCATCTTAAGAAAAAAATGCTCTTCAGACATGATGTTGTTTCAGTCCTACTGCATGCATAAATACATTTGCAAAATTGAAAACTGACGGACAGAAATACATTCAATTCACATTTGATTGTCGCACTTTGAAATTATGAAATTTGTCCCATCATCATTCATTAGCAAATTGTTAACCACTGCATTTAAAATAAATATTTCCAGATAAATCTATAGGCATTAAGACCAATATTTTCTACTCTCACTATCCAATATACATATAGTTTTGTACTTACATTTTATGTCAAGAAAGTCTACGTTTCATCATTTTCTTTACAATAGTTTTACAAATATACACGGTTCAGCTGTTTCAGCCAAAAAAACTCCCCAACACACATTGCCATGAATCAGACAAAAACATCCCCAGCCCAAAGGATAAATATAAATGTTGAATGACACACCGGCCAGCATGATTTCATGGTTGGATATGTTACAAACCAACAAGTATTTTATAAATGTACAAGAGTAAAAGTTGAAGGTACCGTTTTGTCTTGAAAGTGGCAATTTTGTTCAATGGTGGCACCTTGAAGTTTATTATATCTTCAAACTCAAAGGAAAATGTGATCAAGATTTTTTTCCCTTCAAGATGAGGCAGATAAATTTCATTTCAAGCTTTGTTGAGATTTTAGAATATTCATTTAATGTTCATTCTTATAAGATTACTGCTGAGGTGATCTTTGTTTTAGTACACTTCTGTACGGACAACCTTCTTTCTGGTGGGTGAGAGAGAGCGTGTCCCTGATCTACTCATCCTGGTGTTCCCCAGGAGTGTGGATGCCTCCTGGTAGCCTTGTTTGAACCCTCTCTCCATCTCTGTCAAGGTGTTCTCTACCCCAAGACTGGTGATGGCATGTGAGTGATGTGCCTGAATTAGCTTCTCAAGCCGAGAGATGATCTCATAGTCAGGGATGGCCAGGACAGCGACGTCCATGCCCAGCATCCTAGCAATGACCTGTCGGAAGTCCATCAGCTGCTGTTCACGCCTTTGGATATCTGACAGTAGGGTCTTGGTGGCATGGAGCTCCTCAGACATGGAACCGATGGACTGCTCAGAGCGAACCTTGGTCTCGTTAGCCTCATGCTCAGTGAAGTCCAGTTCTTGCTTCATCCCAGCCAGCTTGCGAGCCTGCCTCTCCTTGATCTTCTCCAACTTCTCTACCACCTTCTGAAGTTCTTCAATGGTGGCATTCTGGTGCATTGAGGAGAGCTAAACATGACAAGAGAAAGGTGGACAACAAGAGTGAAAAGCAGTTATTTCTATGGATCTGTATCCCACTGCTGCCTCTATGTTGGTCATGTCATTATTGGTCAATATACATTCACTTAAATAACCACTGATACTAGTCTTCTTCTTCTTCTTTTGTGTCCATCATTTACATGTACACATGGAATATCATATTTGGCCAGGACTTGGCACATTGCACAGCCTTCTCATTAGCAGCCATCAGATCTTCTCGGCTTCACTTTTCCTCAGGGTTGGGGTACTGAAGGAGGTGTGGCATGGTTTGTGATGTGCCTCAATTGCAGTTTATGTTGTCATCAATGCAGCACTACTACTAGTATGCCCCATCATACCAAAGCCTAGAGTACATGTCTGATCACCAGTAGATCAACTCACCTTGATGTTGCTGACATCCATCATCTCTGCCTTGAGCTCCACCACCATCCTCTTAGCGCTGGCCAGCTCAGAGCGCAGCCTGTCATTCTCCTTGCCTAGCTTCTTATAACTCCATTCCATGTCATCCTTGTCCTTCTGGAGGTTGGAGCGTCCCATCAGTCCTTCCTCCAGGTTGGCTACCTTCTTACGCATGAGATCCAGGTGGAGATCCTTGCTCTCAAGCTGCTGTTTCAGAGTCTTAACCTGGAAGGAAATAAAGATATGTAAGATGACATGAAATGTACATGTACATGTAGACAGTCATAAGGACAGATTGATGTGTTAAACAAAAAGGATGCTACTTAGGGTTTGCCACAGACTACCTATGATCATAAAAGATGAACACTGCCCACTTCAAGTTGCTATAAAAAATTCATTAATTCAAATTATGAAAGTGCTCTGCCTCTTTTGTTCAAGGTAAATGGTATTTTGCAAGAATTATGTTTCTGAATCAGTGAATTCAATGGAAATTTCTTTCCAACAATGCTACAAAATTGAAATACAATCTCTCAAAACTTGGTTCCTTTAAGAATACTAAACATACAGTTAATATTACAGAAATATGGGGTGCTTGCAAAATTCATTGGTTGCGTGCACAAACACTTACCTTTCGCTGGAGAGCATACACATGGGTGTTCTTGTCTGCCAGTACGCCACCCTCTCTAGTTGCAAGCTGCTCAGCACGTGACAGGAGTGCTTCACCATTCATGTCAAAGCCAACATCCTTGCAGACAGCATCCATGTTCATAACATTGGCCAACTTCTCAAGGAATGCCATATACTGAAGGTCAAGAAAAAATAAGAAATCATGAATTATATTCCTCCATCTTTACAAAGTGGTATGAAAGATTTGACCAGGATGACAAAATGAAGTGTCAAAAAGAGTATGATTGGGCAGGCTAACAATAAATGATTTTCTCATCCCTCTTTCAACTGATTACTCCTCTTGAAACCTTCTGACTAATCTGAGTTCAAGAATGTTAAGAACAGAACTTTTCAACATATTTCTATTCTATAGCTTCATTAACCAAATATTAAGCAATATTGACTGGCCTCAGGGCAATAAGACATATATCACTCGAACTAAATTTATATTGCCCGAGTCGTAGACGAGGGTGATATAAAGTTCCTGAAGGCGATATAGGTCAGCCCTGAAGCCAGTCAATATTGCTATTATTAACCAAATCAGACATCGAGAGCGAACTCGAAAATATTGTAAAAAATGTACTAAAAATTCAAATTGCATTTCAAATTAAGGAAACTATAATATTGAGCGAAAGGCATAAAAGAAGGAAAAGAAGTTCCGACTGAAAAATGCCTGATTGTGTGTGTAGCGCATATGTTGTGTAGTGCAGTGCGCGACTTGCTGCCTCGACAATGACTACGCGAAAATTACACGTAGCATATACCTGTAGGCTGTATAATGCTGAAGTTCATTGTGACGTCACAGTTAGTAGACCTGTATACTGCGGAAGTTAATTGTGACGTCCATAAAGAAACAAAACAGTTTGTAGGAGTCTTATTGCGACTTCAAGGTAGTCATGCAATGGTACGAAAACTGCACGTTCATCTATTAACAAGCGTAGAAGGCGCATAAAATACCCGGATGTTGGCTCTACAATTATTGCCCGGTCAATAATGATAACGGTCCAAATAGAGCTATAATGTGTTAAAGTTGCCTTGCTCAGATGTCTGATACGGTTGATAATAACACTTAACAGATGGACGCAGGGGATTTCAATCATAGTTTGTGGGTTTTAAAAAAAACCTACAGTGTAAAGCAACAGTGCTTAGCAGTTAACAAGAAACTCACCTTCTGTCTCTCTGATCTCAGGCTGTCCCTGAGAGCATCGCTGGAAGCTAGTCCTCCCTCCAGAGTCCTGATCCTTTCTTTGTAGTCCACAAAGCATCCCTCGGCCTCCCTGGCACGTCTAATAGCAGCCTGATGAAGGTTGGCTTGGCTTTCTAGCTGCTCAGAGAGGTGTTTCACCTTGCTTTCCAGTGCATCAACATGCTGGGGATTTAAAGTAGAAAATGAACATGTTAAAAAAAAATCTAATTTGACATCCATGCAAACCAGTGGTAGGGGCGCAAGAGGCGCGCACCCCCTCTATTTTTAGAGAATCACACATTGTACGTACATGTTAATATAGCTTTATCTACGAAAATTGTTGTCAGTGCCCCCTCTACTTTCAAATTTGCCATTTGCGCCCCTGTTTTTCCAAATCCTGGATCCGCGGCTGATGCAAACTGAACTTTGCTCTATTTCATATTTTTGGAATGAAAAAAAAAATTAAAAATGCACAATGTCCAGCTGGACAATAAGGACTATCATTTTTGGAGTACTTGATCATCTATATTAATACATAGCCTTTCTGTATAAACTCATATTACAAAGTATAAAGCAATTAATAAAAATGAAACTACCACAAAAACCACTTCCTTAGAAGAAGAATGGTATATATCAATCAATGTACAGCAAAATATGGTATAGTACAGTTTAGTATCAAACAGAGTAAGAATGTAACTTACTGTGTTGTTCTCCCTGGCGGCGACTTGAAGAGCTTTGATCCTTTCCTTGATAACATCATCATGTGGCTGGCAGTCAGACGTTCCCTCTGAGAGTAAGAGAGCCAGTGACTCCTTGAAAGACCTCAGCTCTGTCTTAGCCACCTGAGATTCAAACTCTATGGTCTTGAACTCCTTGCCGAGGGAGGAGACCCTTGCCTCTCTTTCTTCAAGCTCCTTCTGGCGATTGGCCCACATGCTCTGGCTTCCATCCAGGCGCTCACGGAGAGATCGGTTCTCGGCATCCAGATGGTTGCGATCTCGGACAGCTATGTCACGTTCCTGACGTAAGAAGTACAAATAGTGCAAATGACAGCTTAACTTGCATTTTGCTGATTTTAGTGATCAACATCAAGAAAAATAGCTTACTTGGTGTTGTGCTGGAATCTGTGTCACTTGAATAGTACGATTGCCTTTACCTTAGCTTCAGTAAGACTAACAATGTCTTATGATATTACTCATACTCATAGGGCAAACAAAGATTAAGCATAGTGTACCTCGAAATATTCAAGTGAACTGCAATAAAATAAATTAAATTCCATTATCACTTAACATTAAACTACTAAGCCATGCAAAATTTAAAATTATTTTTAATCATAACTTTGTTAATCTTGATGTACTGTTTTGTATCTATCAATCTTTTTTTTTCCGTTCCCCTCCTCAACATGCTTACTGATAAACACTGTCAATGTACATTCATCTGTGGGATAGGCAGAGAGCAAGTACTGCAGCTTTTCTTCATTCAGATATCAGCTGAACAGATACTCACCATCTTCAACTTTTCCACTGACGTAGCCTTCTCCACATAGGTCTTCTGTTCTCGTTCAATTTCTCCAACAAGCCTCTGGATTGTCTCCCTACTGGCTTTGGACTCAAGCTCACTGCTGTTCAAGGCTTCAGTCAAGGTAGACAACCTTCCTCGCAACATGATGTTCTCCTGGGCTAAGTCATTCACCTGTAGGTGTAATAAACAAAGACATGCTCTTTAAACACTGCAATTAATCGTCCAAGACAATTACAATTACCATCACTCTCATTATTATCATAGTACGAAATAACCATTGTCACTAAAATGCAACAAGTGATTCACTTCTTTTACTGATCTGCTATCAAGATCCATGTAGATATGCATAGTTACCTTAGCAATACAAGGGTAATTATGATGAAAAGTTTGAATTCAGTACAAGTTAAGTACAACATACTTGATTTGTAAAATGGATAAGGATGTATTTTATAAGTTTAATCTAACCTTGTCCAGCATTTTTTCAGGAGAGTCACTCTCCAGTTTCATAGCTCCCCTCAGCTGTAAGAACACCTCATCAAACTTTCTCTGCAGCATCTTGGACTTCTGTTCAGTTCCTTCCCTCTCCGTGGTGAGGTCCCTGATCCGTGACTCCAGCTCCAAAATCCTTTCCCCTTGGGCACTGGACTCCTTCTGGAGTGCCTCGATGGTGTACTCGCCCCTGGCATGTGCCCCTTCTAAGACACCACTCTGGTTGGTGAGATCAGTGATGCGGTCCCTGAGGGACTGGATGATGGTTAGGTGCTGGGCTGACTCTGATTGCTGCTGCTCCAACTGGGAGTTGACGTCTTTCAGTTGCAGGTCACGAGCAGCAATCTTGGCCTGTGCCTCGGCCAGCTATGAAAGATTTGAAAAATGAATTTCATTGAGGAATATGAACACTCGGTGATTGTTACAATGAAATGTATGTATTTAACAGATAAGAATAATGAAAAAAATAAGAATATTGCTAGTCAAAAATGTTACAAATACCACCATGAGTAGAATACTATTTTTTAACATCACCTACACAGTAAAAAAAGGGCAATGATATACCAAACTATAACTTTCTTAGGTGGTATTCAGAGATTAAGACATCTCAGATAAATTCTGAGATTTTAAGTCTGTGAGATAAAATACCCTTAAGGCCTTAAAATCTTTTAAAAATCAGTATTATAAGAACATTTCTAGCAAGATTTTTATCTTATCTTATGGGGTGTTGCAAGAAAGTTGCAATCGATTGCAAATAATTGCTAATTTTGAAACGACTATTCTGATTGGCTCAGGGTCTGCCCTTTCAAGAAGACATGCATGCAACAGTGATTTTGATTGGCCAGTGACAATCAGTTGCAACTTGCAATCGATTGCAACTTTCTTGCAACACCCCAATAGACATGCCCATTCATGATGCAGTAACCAGTTAAAAATGTTAACTGCACTCTCATCTTGCTCTGCCAATTAAATTGCATTCCGCCACTGGGTGGGGCAAAAGAGCATGAATGCATTATTTGTGCAAACTTCAGTGTGTTTGCTTTAAAGTGCAAGCAATTTCCTTGAAAAATGTATTCATCACTTTTCAAGGATGATACTAGTCAACAATACCACCCCTGGATTTTAGTTTTTCAGTCATATCACTTAATGCTAAATCAATGAATAAAAAGTACAATAGAATTTACTTTGACAGACCTGACAAAAACATGCGTTCAAGTAAGTGACGTAGATACTCTACTTTTAGGCCGCTTATTAAAAGTCTAATCCTGTGTCTTTCACCGTCTTCTGCGCAACCGTTCTTTTACATCGGGTTTCCCGATTCTCCCGTTGTTTCGTCTACGGAGAAATGGGAGGATCGGAGGGGAAAAGACGCTGAGCAGGAAAGACACTAAAAGGCGAGTCCCAAATTTGGCTCTGACTTTTGATAAGGTGCCTTAGTACTACAGTTTATCTTTCTCACCTCAGTTTCGAGTTGTTCATTTTTGAGATGCAGGAGGGCTAAATCTCTTTTGGGCGCAGCTTCTGCTTGTAACTTGAGTTGTGAGAGCTTTGCAGATAGTACAGCATCCGAGTACATGCGGCTGGACTGTGGGAAGGAGAAGGAACATGGATACAGGGTTACGCTAATGCTGAATTTATACCATTGATGAACACTCACACTTCCCTGAACAACGGGATGGATATGGTTGTTTCATCATGTTTCATGTCAATTCGAATAAAATATAAGAATAACTTGAAAATCAAAACTGTATCTTGAATATGTTGCTTCTTTGTATATGGAGTTTTAAGCCATCATTTATAATTATTACTAGCTTTTTGTTATATAATTTCTGCTATCTTGGTGGATAGACGGTTATATCAAGACTGTGTATAGTTCCTTCTTTATTTCTTTCAACCAAAGCGCAGAGTAAACACAATACACACGGAAATACTGAAATAATTGACCACTATTCAATTTAAAATGATTATCCCTTTATTATCTATCTATTTTTTCTTGGTTTTCCCTGTATCACAGTGGATTTTCAAGTAGCCTCTACCAGTTATCAAAGGTACAGGCTTTCAAGTGATTAAAAGAAGAAATGTTGCTAATAAACTATGAGACTTCCTATTCACTTTTAATTTGTAATATAGGTAGGTAAAACTGAGCTTACATCCTATAAGTAAATTCTTACCTTATCTTCAAATGCAACTTGTTTCCGATGTGCCAAAATGTCCCCTCTGTAAAAAATCAAGGAATAAATCAATCTATAAAGAAAACTTCAAACTGGAATTACAGATATGCTCTGAAATCTAATTTGAGAAAAACAAAAATAGTGCTAAAATGCTTATATCCATTTTAAAAAGGTACCAATCTCTCTTTCATTGCCCATTTCATCCTCTTACAGAAACAAAAATCTGTTTCATAATTGTGTAATCTGTACTTTGAAAATGACTGTCTGAAATAGTCTGATTATAATGTTGTTTTTGATGCTGATGATAATTATGATGATTTTGATGATGATGATGATGATGATGATGATGATGATGAAGATTGTGATGATGATGATAACCAAAAAAAAAAGAATGATAACACTATTACATGTAATACATACATTACTAACTCATTGAAATAACTAAAAATAAAGGATACATTTGATTTAGATTTTGAGAAATGAAGGTCTAGCTATCGCATGTGTTCTTCACATTCAAACTTAGGACAGTGAAAATAAAACTTACCTTGACAAGTCTTGAATCAGTTTATCTTTCTTTTCTGATTCTGTCTTGTACAATTTGACTTGTTCATGCAGCTGTAATGATTAAAAAAATAACATTATAATGATTATAAAATCAATCTATTCACACCTGTAGTAAGGGCTGTGAATACAGACGTACATATATACTAGTATACATCTCAATGGCTCTATCACTTGTGGATCATGACATGGATGGCAAGTCTTTACAAATAATCTTACACAAATGTTAAAAAGTTGTAATACAAAACATCAAAACAGTCTTATTCTTAACTTATTGAATATTATGCTTTTGTGCCATGTACTGGTACATATAAATATACATGTACATAAAGTTGTTAAATACCCGGTTGAATACACTCAAAAGAGTCAATATTTCTAGTTACATCACTGACTGCATTGTCACACATACACACACACACACTCACAAAACTGTAACAAGTATAGTACATAGTATGGATAGATAAACACTATTATCACTGATGCTGGAATTTGGGAAAAAATAATTCAAGAAATGGGTCTGAACGGTAAACCGTCTACAAATATATTTATCCCAACAAAAAATTCAGATCAGTGTTGTCAATACATTCTACTGACAAAGAGCGACAAACATATGCCATGTCATGGTAGACCTCTACATATTTTTCTACTACTAATAGTACTATTATACTCACATCTTGCACCAGTTTTCTAGATTGCATGGGGCTTGCGTAGGCCGTGGAGTTGGGGGAACCAGAAGGTGGAGCTGACCGATTGTGAACAAGACGCTGAATTTCATCATCTAAAAGTCGTAAATCGGCTGCTCTTCCCCCTCCTGCACCAGACAGTCTCGGGAGACCATCTTCGAAACGGTCTCTGCTATAATACGACATTTTCTTGATTTGTCTTGGGAAAATATTTCTGTTATATCGCTAAATTGTAAAAAATTTTGCGAGAGTAACAAATGATGAATACCGCTGGAATGTAATCGTGTGTAGCTCGAGCTCGCTACACACAGTATAGTGTATACAACACAACCTTTGCTAGGCAACAAACAAAACACCTGCACAAGTACATGTTGAGCGTCTGTGCAAGATCTCCGCATCGTTCCCGCATCGAATAGATCGGGGAGATGACAGAATTAATTAATTGGACGAATCGATTGTCGCTGAGGGAGACGAATGATACGAGAATCCCAGACATTAGACTGATAAATGCCATAACCAAAAACAATCATATGATATCAAATAGTGCTGTATGAAATTAAGTTTTATACTGAAAAACCGCTTTAAAATGATAGTACATTGAATTTGAAATATGACTGGATTTCACAATTACCTACATGAATCCTTTATAATGGAGCATTCCACCTGTTTTACCGATTTTCGAGGATATTCATAATTTTGTTGCGCTTCATTAGAGTTGCTTTGACGACAAGAATAGCACAAAATAAACTGGCCAGCAAAAGAAAGTACCCACTTCTTTCAAAGGCTGCACACAAAAATTCACCCCATAAAAATAAACAATTTTGTACACAGGTATGGTGCAATATCCATTAGTAATCACATATCCAACAGGAAATGATTATCTTTATTAAAAAGAAATAAAATGACATGTACAGCATCTTGGTCACTGAATCAGAAGTCACAAAATGTAACAGAATGAGCCGTCCAGGTTTTACACAAAAGTCAATGTCAAAGGATGAAATAAACCAGACACAAACAACAATGTTCAATAAGGTGTAGGTCCTCCTCGTGCCTGGACACATTCCAGGCATCTCTGACGCATGCTTTGGACAAGTTGTCTGGCGTAATCCTGGGGAAGTTCTGTCCATTCCTCCTGCAGAGCTTGGATCAATGTTTGCCGATTGGTAGGAGGCTGTTCCCTTGATCTCACCCGTCTGCCAAGAACAGCCTCCTACCAATCGGCAAACATTGATCCAAGCTCTGCAGGAGGAATGGATAGAACTTCCCCAGGACTATGCCAGAAAACTTCTCCAAATCATGCGTCAGAGATGCCTGGAATGTGTCCAGGCACGAGGAGGACATACACATTATTGAACATTGTTGTTTGTGTCTGGTTTATTTCATCCTTTGACATTGATTTTTGTGTAAAACCTGCACGGCTCATTCTGTTACATTTTGTGACTTTTGATTCAGTGACCAAGATGCTGTACATGTCATTTTATTTCTTTGTAATAAAGATAATCACTCCCTGTTGGGTATGTGATTACTAATGGATATTGCACCATACCTGTGTACAAAATTGTTTATTTCTATGGGGTGAATTTTTGTGTGCAGCCTTTGAAAGAAGTGGGTACTTTCTTTTGCTGGCCAGTTTAGTACTGCTCATTAATTAGATGTACATGAACTGAGGTGTTCTGTCCGGTGTTTGCAATGATGGTTTCGAGGGAGGGTAGGGTGAATTTACGAATGTTGACCCTTATGTTAAAAACGTAATTACAATGAAATGCAGTGTGTATTTTTTTAAAATAAAAAAAATTGAACAGGGAGAAACAAAGTGGGGAAGCGCCCGTCTCCGGTGGTCCGGAGCTTTGTCCGTCACGGTGGGCAATAGATCAAATCATTGAAACAAAAAAAACAACAATTTTTTTTAAAATAAATAAAAGTCTGACCTCTGTCAAAGTCATCAAATAATGAGAGACCCAATAAGTTCAGAAACACAATTAGGACATACTTTGCAAATTTGCTTCCCAGAACTTCCAAAGACTAAGCACCCTCTAGCGAAAATTCACTCTAATATTTGTATAAGCATAACTGTACTTGTTTGTTTTACTATACCCCTTTTCCAGACTTTTTTAAAGAGGGGGTAAAGTATTGACATTACACAATGGATTGGCTGCCAATGAAAATAATCGACTACTGTCAACTGCAAGGCCCCATATTTTGATATATATATGCTCGAGAGTTTCTGGGGGCATCGAAATTTTCATTGGATTTCATGAGAACATGCTTTGAAGTTCGACATTACTTCTTCCATTATTTGGCTTGCGCTTCTATTCCATAGATGGTGACATCTTCAGGTACCCTGCTCAGCCAACGGGAAACTATTCCCGAGTAATATTTCCAGGCCGGGGCGTAGCTGGCGGGGGGGGGGGGGGGGGGGTTGGGGATGCCACCCCCTCTTTTTGAAGTGAATGTATTATACCTGTGTATACATATATAAATATGTATCAATGGGGGACTCATCCTGTCTACGTGTCCACGCTAATCGAGACTGAGTATTTCTCAGTTCAGAGTCCTCGAAGAGACATAACTCTTGCCCCGTGCTGCTGTCACGTACCGTCGTGCTGGTTGTAAATCATGACCTGACGGGCACTATGTTATCGCTCTTAATTGGCTTTGAGTGATGTATATGTTTTGTCGGCTCGTAAATTTCGTGATAGGCCTAAAGCCTTTACTTTTTGTCAATCATCTGTCTACTCATATCCGATAGGTGATGAGTGATACTGCAGTCTCTGTGCAAATCACAGAATTCGATTTATACTCTGTGTAGGACTGTTTTTACAGCGCTCCAAAGAATTTTAACCACGGATTCAGTCACCTCCTCATTAGACCTGCCTTGAGCATTCAGAACTCCGTTGGATAAAACTTACCATTGATGTTAACTTTGCAATCAGTGGTAACTTCCTTAGAAACCTTGAATTTCGATCGACTGTTGAGCAATATGATCATGGTAGTTGCTAATGATAGCAGATTTATCATTTATCGTAAGTTTTATGCAACGGGGAACAGGCCTATGAACGGTACGTGCATTTCAGTAAAAGAACGACTGATGGAAAAAAAATGGGGGAAAAAATAGTCAAAAAAAAAAGATTGTTCAGATTCAGGCATGCTACGACTTCCACCAAGGAGATCGGGGAGCACGGTAATAATGAGCGTGGTAAGGAAGTTGAAATACATAGTTTTTTATGCATCATTTTCTGATTACCATGCAAAGTGCTGTGCGTATAATGTTGCCGCACGCGCGGAAACACCATTTCGTGGTATGGAAATGCATTCATGTCTTATTTGATTTGTGTGTGCGTACTGCATAGCTTCCGGGCATAGCTTATCACCATTGAAAATATTCTTTATATATTTATTTCGATATACCTGAATAGACGTGATTCATTTTCTTTTTTCAAACATTATATTTCTTAGATTGAATTGAAGAAAAATTCATAAAAAGAGAAGGAAATTCATAAGTAAAACTGAGAATACTTAAAAGCGCATATCAAGACTAATTTTGGGCTTGCGCACCCGTACAGTAAACTCCTCCAGAATTCATCGTCAACGTTCTTTCTGTGTTAATGGACGATCACAGTAACTGTTTGCACCCTAATCTGTTTTTTCACCTTGATTATCGATTGATCATACAATAATCTGAATTTTATGGAAACTTGGTTAATTGATCCACTAATTTGATTTAAGAGGAGTAATATCTGTTATTTGTCATTTTGGATCTGCATAGACGTTGTTGGGTATTTCTGGCATTTTCCTATATCTTCATAACTAGAATTTTATATGGTTATTCTAAGTAACATATTTTGTGAAAATTACTCTTCGGTATCGCTTCTCGGCCTTTTGGCTAAGATCACGAGTAGTTTCTGTTCTTTCAGCTTAATATCTAATATTCGACTCACTGAGTCGTTTGTATATTAAACTGACTTTTTAACATAGGCCATGGATTAGGGGCTTACTCCATCCTGGCCACGGGTTGGCCCGGTATTGCAGTATTTCCGGGATCGACCTACCCCTATATAGGGGTAATAATAAATCAAAGAAAGCTTACCTTCTTTTGCCCCCCCCCCTCCATCTGAGCTCTCTCTCCCTCCCTCCCTTCCTCCCTCCCTCCCTCCCTCCCTCCCTCCCTCCCTCCCCCCTCTCTCTCTCTAGCCATCACTCCTTATCCCACTCTTCTCCCTCTCTCGTCACCTCTCTCTTAATCTCTCTCATGCACTGTTTTCCCTCTACTATACGAATATATTTCTTTTAGTATTTAGATGTACACAGTGTCTCTTAAATGTGACGTTTGTACAGTTAAGGTGGAAACTGACTACTCTTATCCGCATCCTTTACACGTGTTTTAGTGATAGGAAGGAGATTTGACTCATTATATTATAATTCAAATCAATTTGCACTACATTGTCGTTAGATCTTAAAGCCAAAGTCACAAATCACAGATAATTCAAAAATTTTCATAGTAAAAGAGTAGCTTTTGGGGGGCATATAACTGTACGATCCAGGATTTTCTGAAGGGGGAGGGGGAGGGGGAGGGGGAGGGGGTCCTAGGAACGAACTTTTGGGATCCGAGCTGTATAGGTTTCCAAGTTGTTATTTGTTGCTGATCTTGGAAGAAACATCCATGCATTAAGATTGAATGCTTAACAAAAGCAACAAAACACAAACAAACAAATAAATAGATAAATAAACAAACGAAACAAAACAAAGAAAAAAAGATAGTGACTGCATGGCAAGTAGGCCTACTAGCTAGTATATAAAAATTGTTCTTCGTGTGATGATAATGTTGCTGATGATAGTCTACAGAAGCTCCCTCCACTTTATTATTTACAAAAAAATGCTATGACTAGCGCCATCTATACCGAAGTTCATAATAGTTCCCCATAATGATAATGTCCACAGGATCTGGTGTTCCCTATATGAACTCATCATTCTCCCCTCTTATTTTGTTTTCTTTCGACGAGAATACCACACAAAAAGTGTTTCTACGACATTCCATAGACATCAACGTTATTGTCAAATGAATCATTGGCGTATCTACATACGAAGGTGTCCTGGGGTATCCCACATAGACTCTGTGCAAATTTCATTGATTCTGGGGCTTCAGTTTCAGTTTCAGTTTAGATTATTTCATATATCACAATCATGATATGATAGTAATGAATAAACTGTTCTTTCAAAATAAACAAACATATGTACAGTCGATATAACATATAGAAATGTAAGTGAAATCAGAATTTTGTGGTGAAATATGAGGGAATCTAATTTAAAAAAAAACTAAGCTTGTAAGTTATCCTGGTTATAAATAGTAAGAGCAATCTGTTTTACTTTGTAAATTCCGACGATGGA
Organism: Echinometra lucunter; assembly: GCA_029962745.1. Lineage (NCBI taxonomy): Eukaryota > Metazoa > Echinodermata > Echinoidea > Camarodonta > Echinometridae > Echinometra > Echinometra lucunter. The sequence continues at coordinate 39,171,542 of CM057152.1, forward strand.
GGGGGCTTCTATGCCGGATTCACCTCTAAACCTCGTCAAACTTGGTGCCCGATAAATGTGCCCATCTTCGTTGGTTTAGGCAGACTTTCTCAATTTCCGCTTTGCAGACATTGCGGAAACAGGAGAAAACAATACAAAGACGCGTTTATTTGGTTCTATAACCTAATAAAAATAATAAGATCAAGGAAGATTAATATGAAATGATGATAAGCAGATGAAAAAAATAAGGACACTCATCCTTGTCACGTTTTGCCTTTTTTTCATTTTTGACCACTGACAAAGACTGGCACCGTCACAAGTCATGTAGGAGCAAGGGTGAAATCTTTGTTTGAATTGGGGGTATGAGGCAAAGTAGAGAACGATCCAGATTTTTCACATCGCATAGAACTGTTGAAACAAGATATAGCCCACAGTCTTCCCGATTCAAACGCCTGTAACACCGATAACGAGAAATACTAAAAATAGGTCTTTGCGATACCAAACATGGGTGTTGGCCACCGATTTATGGTATGAGATAGGCCTAAATAACAGACCTAATGAGATGGGACGTTAATGAAATTAAGGGAGACAGATATATTTTGACAGAGGTTCAAAGAACTTTGAAAAGAAGTCAGTTGATGGTGCCTGATGAAAAGAAAATGTTTATATCTTACAGAAATAAATATGTCGATGATCTCATCGGGTATTGTATATCGCTCTTCCGTTTGAGGTTTCAAAACCGGCGCTCTGAGTGCCAAACATAGGATAAACTGTTAAAGCTGAAAAAACATCACGTAAAACTAGTTCATGATATTGAACCTCATCTCTATTTAAAATGCAGTTATAAACACTTACGACCGCTATTAAACAGATTAACAGAGATGGAATGATATTCATTATTCATAAAAAAAAAAGAAAGATAATTCTTCCAACAAGATGCAAAGCACCTGATGTGGGTCCCACCAAGATTAAATCGAGACATTCAGAGCGTGACTTATCAAGAAGTCATGTCCAACTTGATAACTGTACTTGATAAATAGACTCTACCAACTGCATCACAACCTAAAGATATTCCAACATGTATTCTTTCATTTCATTTCATTTCGTTTATTTCCATTTCGAACATATTATATAGGATGCATTGTACAAAGTAAAACCATGAAACCTAACAAGGAATCGTAAATGTAAATAGTTTACAGTGTACAACAAACCTTTAAAAAAGGTTGGTAATGGAGGGGACTGCTGAAAAGCTGTGCTTGTAGATTGCAGCCCCCTATAACTTGACCAACCGAATATTTCAACACTGCAACGTTTTGTGTAAATCTACTTTTGATTTAAAATTATAGACGTTTATCTCATGTTCATGATAATGAACTTATAAATAAGTTTAATAAGCTTGCAAAGGAAACTCAGTTCACGCGGCATAGTGCTACATAAATGACAAAATAATCAGAGTGTGCCAACACATCAAGAATCTTCCTTTACAAAAAAAAAAACTGTGATATAATCTGCCATTTAAGAATGTATGAGGTTACCAGCTGGTCAGCATGCTTCTATTATATACACCTTGATGGGGTTATCTGGAGGTGAAGCTCTAATAGACAATGCTTCCCCACAATAAATTTATTACAAAATCCGTAGTGAGTCATCTTGCAGGAAACATTTCCTACCGGTTTGACTATTTTTTTAAATATGCTTATGATGACTTGTGAAGGATCCCAGTGAAAAAGGCATTTAATTGTTTTTGTCTAGTTGGTGCTATAGATTTAAACACTAGTAACCTTTCCCAGACTCAAGATTGAAGAATCGATTTGGATATGTAAGATAATATGACAATTTACCTGTCTACCTTTTTGTTTAGCTCGTGTTTGCCTTAGATTTTGAGAGAAGAAAGATTTAAAGAATTATACAGAAAACAAATCAAAGTGAACCACATCACTTGGTTTTGATTTTGTATGTTACACACTAAGAATAAAAGTTTCAATTTTGCACCCTTCAGTGCAACACTGGGAGCTCCTTTAAGGGTAAGCTTTGCACCCAAAGAAGCATCAAGGGTGCAGTGAGCTACATTTTGCACCCTTAAGGGTGCAGAGTTGTACCCTTCAGGGAAAATGCAAATTTGCACCCTTTCGAATGCAAAAATTTCTGCACACTTAAAGTAGCATAGCGGTGGAATGTTGAACTGGGCCATCAAGCAAACACTGATACATTGTTATCCAGGAGGGAGAGCAAGTGTACATATATATGAGATCAAAACCATTGCCAGAGATTAAAGGGATGATTTGAAGGTCATTGTCAAAATAAAAAATGATCAAACTTCAGTATCATATACATGTATGGTCAAACTGACTAGTGCACTGTACTGACTGGACACCTATTGACCACTACGTGTATTGAATGCAAATTAAGGGTGCAGATGGGCATTTCCGTGTGCAAACAAGTACAAAAGGGTGCAACTTTGCAACTTTTTCATGTAGGGTGCAAGATTGTACCCCAAAATTGAACCTTTCTATACAAGTGTGTACTAATGATGGTCCATCTGTTTCTAGGTGTTTTTCTCAGGGTAGGCATGAAGTTATTTGGGCTTCTACAATAGTGCTAAAAGTTACATCCATGTTAAACCAAGAATTCCACGAACCATAAATACAAACAGAAGCAAATCAAATCAATGATTCTTAAACGCCCTCCCCTAGAAAATTGGTTTTTACCTAAAACATTTTCAGTTGCTATGACAATTTACCTTTAACAAATTGAAATCACTTCAAATAAACAAATCTAATCACTTCCTATGGGCCAATATAAAGCGTACATCCCTTAAACCAAACTCCATAAAAACAGGCAATAGAGAACAGGGGAAAAAAATCTGCATTCATTCAGCTATTTTAATGTTAATGTAAATATTTAACAATAGGCCTAATCTGATCTCAAAAGGGACTGGGTGACATTTTGGAAAGGAAACGGAGGAGGATGCAGAGTAAAAAGAAGGACGCAACACTAAAAAATGAAAGGGATAACATAATATGGGCAGAAAAATATTGTAAAATTAGAACAACACATACGTCACGCAAATCGAGTATTTTGATACATCACGGGGTGATCTTCCTATTTCATTAGTGGATTGGTGACAGTGACGTCATTAAAACTATTTTAATGTTTTAAGTAATGTATCCATGCTGAGCTAAAAAAAATATATAGTTGCTTCTCTGCACACATACATGTATCTCTTTCTTGTCGGTGCATTTTTATTCTTATTTCATCATTCGGTGTCAGATCTATAACAGGAGTGCAGCAAAAAAAAAAAAAAAAAAAAAACCAAAACAATAACAACAACCAAACAAACAAACAAAAATACGTTCCCATTTTCCGTTTCGTTTTTTAATGGATTCTGGGGACACTTGAAACCATCTGTAATATGGAAGATGGTCGAGAACAAAAACTAAAGAAAATTCCGAAAGAAATTTCAAACAAATGTAATTAATCCTATATTAAAGTGCCCTCGACTGAGTAGTCATGGGCAAGATTCAAGTAATGGTAAGCATAAGGAAAAAGCTGCTCCATGATCACTTCATGCTGTTGTTGTATGCATTTAAAAAATGAAACTTCGACTTTCAGAATTAAAGGGACACAAAACCATAATTTGGGGATATCACAGTTTTGTAAAGAGAACATGATCAAACCGTTTGAACGAATCCACATTTTGTGACTCCTAGGTTTGAAACTGTGGATTTCCTTCGATTCACCTCAAGGCTAGACTCGAATATACTCCGCATTGGCAATGATTGGAGAATGCACTCTTTTCATATTATTTGGTAACATCTAGGGCTTAACCGATATGGAATTTTGCTGCCGATCCGATCCCCGATGTTTTTACATCCACATTGGCCCGATTCCGATTCCGATACCGATGCAGCGCAGAGCGCGGCTAAAGTAGAGATGAGCAATACCCCGGAGTAATACAATAACAAAAATTTAATCCCGTCTGCTGGGCCCGCAATGCAAAACAACACAGGGTCTAAGTGTGATTGTAACCGCTAAACATCTGTTGCTTGCATCGGTTCCGCATCGGCTCACCATCAAAATATTTACCGATTCCGATGTTTAGTCGATGCGGCCAAGAATCGGCAGTCACCTATCACCGATGCGAATATCGGTTAAGCCCTAGTAACATCTTCTATAACGATATGATACTTCAGTTTATTCGGACCAAGCCTTATTTTATCTAGGCTGACTTCAGTATACTCTGCACTGTTCTTAATTCCAGTGGGCCCTGATATTACTATCCTTGCTTTATAGCGCGTCAACGGTGCTCAGTACATTCAAAGAATACTCACAACCCCTGGGTCGAGCGTAGCTAAATGTAGATGAATGTCTTACTAAAGGACATTAGTGCTGCAACTGGGATTCTAGCCCCATGCCTTGAGGTCCACTGTCCGGAGACTTAAACCACAACACCTCTACTTTACAGGATCATATTCTTTTCAGATGAGTTTTACATGTCCACTCTAATAGTGTCCATAACGGCAATGAGAGCAACTTCAAGTGGCGGATCCTTGAGCAATTTATCTTCCTTGGGGGAGAGGGCTTAAACTCTGTATCAAAATATGACAAGCAAACAACTGGCTGGAACTCCTGCACACCTTTGAACCCAAGACAAATAACTCTTAGACCAAACTCTTGCAAAGCCTTTAACGGAGCCCATAGTCAAATTTTGACGAAAATCTAAAGATGTGTTCCATGTTCCCTACACGATTGTACATTTTGTATTTAAAAGCATTTCTACTTCAGAACATTTGTGCTTGAATATCTATTTATCAAGCTTAATAACACATAGAATTTATATGTCATAATGGCAACTGAACCAGTCTTTAACGAGGAACAAATGTAACGCTTGATCAGTCACAGATATATTATAATAACCATCATGACCATGTTCATTCTGAACTGATCATTGATAGGACAAGAACTGTTCTCTCAAGGATTTGAGGTAAGAAAAAATTGTTCATTTTGAATATCATATTCATCTTTAAATCTATTACTAGACGAGGAGCTCAATAACAAATATAAAAAAATGTTCTGGCCGTGTATCAGGAAGTATGAAAATGTTGTTTTGACCGAACTTTAAAGTAGAACTTGGGTCGAAAAAAAGAGCAACATGTAGAGAGGAATTAGTTATCGGGGGATCTCGAACCAGAAACTTCGTCACTGAATATCACTTCATTGTGTCCAAGCGCCCCACCTGAGCATTTGTCAGTCAGTGTTGCTTTATCTAAACGGATGCATGTCATGGGATAAAGTATTAGTAAAGGGAATGCACATTATCTGAATTTTCTGTTCAGTTCTTTCCTCTTTTTGATGATTATAAGTAACCTTTAATTAATCTGCAAAAAGGCTTCATATTATTTTGGTGGCGTAACATTTTCACCTTGTATTAATGTCATCCAGGCGTTGAATGAAATGACATCACTGATTAAATATCGATTAATTAACAGATTGATTCATTGACCAACTGAATAATAAATTGATTAGTTAAATGACTGATTAACTTATTGATTGGTTGGTTGATTTATTGGTCGATCATTGATAGATCGACTTGAGTTGTTGATTGAGTGACTGATTGAATGATTGACTGACTGACTGCCTGACTGAATAATTGATTGGTGGAAAGATTGATAGATTGATAGGTGGATTGACTGATTAGTGAAAAGATGATTTAGTGAATGATTGGTTAATTGATTAACAAAATAGATGATTGATTAAGTGAATGATAGATTAAATGACTGTCAGATTGGTAGACGGAGTGATTGCCTTATTGATTGATTGATTATCAACAATGATCAAAGTTACTGTTGTTTTTATGGATATAGATAACTCGACAGCTACTATGAAATCATACAATCGGTTAGCATCGCTTTGACCTATCTTAAATCCTGGAAATGTGACTTTCTCATCATTCATAGGATTTGTCAAACTCGGCAAAATCGACCTCAATAACGCTAACTATCACAGTTGTTATTCGGCAGTTTCATCATTTTTTTGTTTTGGAAATGGCTTTTTATTTTTCCTTTCTTGAATCAAGAAACCCTGTCTGATGTCGTGTATGTCGAATTTCAATGTAAAAATCTAGGGGGAAAGAGGAAAGGGTAATTGGTCACAATCTCTCTTTTTAATAGTATAGTTTTTGTTTCTATTGGGTAGAAAATGCCATTTTTATTCTGAGCGGGCTGCGTCTCTTGACGTCTTTTCTTCTTCCGATGTAGTACAGGCCACCAGGTTGGTGTATCTTCGTACTTTTTGCCTCGTATAATATAAGCAGTCCACTTTCTGTACTTGCAAGCTAGCGCGCGGAGATAGCAAAAAAATCTACCTTTTTAATATAGAATAATGCATGTTTTCCATATTGGAATTTTCGTTTTTCTATTTTTCTCTTTTCCCCCTTTTATCCCCTTTGGCGTGGTAGCCTATGTTTTTTGGAGGAAGCTGAAGCCCCTTAGCCCGCCCCCCCCCCAAGTACACCAGTAGAGGAAAGAACAAAGGGAAGAGGAGGTAAACTGATGTAAAGGAGAGAAAGTATAAGAAAGGGAGGGAGGAAGAGAAAGAGAGAGAGGGGGAGAGAAAGAAAGAAAGAGAGAGAGAGAGAGAGAGATGATGATGATAATGGCTAGAACGGAAGAAAGAGATCATGCCTAAAAGATGGTCTATACTTTTCCCTCTCGTTTCATCCACCAAGTCCCCTATACCTGCCCCTGCTAATTCTCAGTTCGCATACCCTGGAGATTGAGAAAAGCATAGCAAAAGGGGGAAGGACGAAGGGAAAACCATTATGTTATATTGTATATGTTCAATAATCTATTGGATTTGCTTTGTATTTGTTTATTTTGCAAATGAATGGAAATGGAATAAAATTCTTGAAGTCTTAAAGTCTTGAAGAGTGAGAGAGAGAGACAGAGAGGGAGAGGGGTAACTAACAGACAGACAAACAGTTTAGCAGATGAAGCGAGAGTTAGACTGAGTGAAAGAAATACAGACAGATATCATAATTGTATTTGCTAATCATTCCATATATGGTGTTTTTATGGTGTATTCAATCACTCAATTCAATCAAGTGATTCATGTACTTTTTAATAAAGAAGAATAGTATTGTTGGTTGCAGGTCATATGTAAGTGGGTCTCTCTTTATTGACCATATTTAGAAAAATTAGGTTCAAAAGTCCAACTAATAATGATGGAGAAAAATATGATCTTACCCTTAGGCTCCGAGATCGAGAGAATGTAAAGGTGGATTGAATTTTGAATAAGCCTAGGGAAGAAGATAATGTGATTGGTAAAATCTACAAACAACAATTTATGGCGGAGAAGATCAGAGCTCTAGATTTTTTTTTCAGTTGACATAATTATGTTAGATCTCAAAATAAAATTGAATTGGAAAAAGTGTTATGGATTTTAAATTTCAAAGTGCTGTGTTACTGCACTTAATTGGAAAATAATAGTGAACTGCACGATTCTGCTTGGTCCTCTGATATAGTTTAGTTGTACCAGGGATGAGTAACTCCCTGGTTGTACTGTTTAAGATGTAAAATAATAACTGAATAATTTATTTACAAAAGAAAAGTGGAATCAGTTTAAGTGTAATGTGGTTTGATATGAAACGATTCCTCCTGAGCAGTGCACCGATTTTTTTTGTTTCGTTAGAACATTGTCATTGTTACTGTTGTCGTTGGCGTTGCTTTAACATTAATAATTTAAAGCCAAAGCCGTAATAGAGTTAACTCACTACAAAATGCCGTCATCACCACCATCGCCGCCACAATCACCGCCATACCACCACACCACCACCATGACACAACAACCACAACCACCACCACCACACCAATACCATTACATCATCACCATCACCGCAAAACCGCCGCCGCCGCCACCACCACCACCACCACCACCACACCACCACCATCACAAGACCACCACACCACCATACCGTAATTACCACCACCACACCAATACCACACCACCATCACCACTACCACATCGCCACCACCACCACAACCACTACTCCACCACCACACAACCACCGCCACCACCGCCACCGCCACAACCCCCTCTACCACCACAAACCATAACAACAAAGATGACAACTACGACAACAACGTCAAGAATAAAATACAAAAGTGTCGGCGTAACGAAACAGTGTTGCGGAATGACTAGAAGGACAAAGTATCACGGAGGAAGACAGTTCTGGCGGATTTAGAAGGGCACAATCTGTCAGTCCTGTGGAAAATCCATTATTATGATTTTGCATGCTTAATGTACACCTCTCCCCCATACCCCATTTCAAATTTAATTTAATTTCTTTAAGGGAGGTTTATATGTTTGCGCCCTTCCCCTTGCATATTCTATCTCCGAAGTGCCCCATCACACTGACAGAGATAGGTTCATTGATACCTTCTAAAGTCGTCTCAACTTTCAAACTTTTCATCAATTTCTGACAAAAGACCACGAGCATTGATATAAGCCCGGATTACCAGGCCTCTAAACTATACATTAACAAAAACACATTGAGAGTCACAAGCGAGCAATGATGTATTATGAAAATTATAATAAGACGACTGAATACGCACATATTCCTCCTAACATCTGAACCGCATTAGTCGTGGAACCTGGGAACCTTTCTTTTATAACCAAAGAAGCCACGAATCTCTCCTGAAAAGTGAAAAATCAAGGAATTATCTTATTGAAATGAACGACGCCTAGGCAAATATCTAGCTAGGAGAGAATTTTTTGAAGAAGTCACAAATAAACGATTTTTATTTTTTTCTAAAGAAAACGTTACGAATGGTTTCCATTCATTGTTAGTTTTTGTAACAATATTCTGCTATTATGATGGAATGTCATGTTAAGGTTTCCATAAAGTCAAAGAAGGATATGAACAGGGCACCGAAAAAAGAAAAAAAGAAACGAAAATAAAAAGAAGAAAATGAAAGAAAGAAAGAAAGAAAGTGGAAGATGAGGAGGAGGAGGAGGAAGAGGAGGGGAGGAGGAGGAAGAGGAGGAGAGGAAGAAGAATAAGAAGACAAGGAGAAGAAGAAAAGAAGAAGAAGAAGAAGAAGAAGAAGAAGAAGAAGAAGAAGAAGAAGAAGAAGAAGAAGAAGAAGAAGAAGAAGAAGAAGAAGAAGAAGAAGAAAAGAAGAAGAAGAAGAAGAAGAAGAAGAAGAAGAAGCATATAGTCGATCACTATGCCGAGGAACCCAATTATTCCCATCATTACCGTACACTCGTGAAGAAGGTTCTTTGACCCATTGCTTCGCGGTCACTGTTTGAATTCCTCACTTCAACTGACCAAGCACTTCATTTATTTATTTATTCATTTATTCATTTATTTCTTTGTTTATTTATTTATTTATCTATTTATTTATTTATTTATTTATTCATTTCTCATAGTATGCTGTTCAGCTTTATAACATACACACTGAATAACAACACCACAAAGTTAAAATTATTTACAAAAGGAACTGTTTTCCACAGGCCTCTGTCGGCTAAAACAACAGCAACAACAACCAAAAAAAAAATTATAGTAACGATGAAAACTTTACCCAACCCTTGCCCAAACTTAACATAAAATCCAAAGAATAAATCTTTTCTTTGACAAAATAAAACCTGGAGCGATTATTATCAGTGGAGCATATTTATGTCAAAGCGCGGGAAAATGGCAATTTTATGTAATGGAAAGGTGATAATGTTAAAAGCAAGGTAATGTTCATATCAAGGGGCGGCGCTACGGGGGGTCAGGGGGCCGACCGCCCCTATTATTTTTTGAAGTGACCAGAAAAGGGAAAAAAGAGGAGAAAAGGAAGAAAAAAGAGTAAAGAAGAGGAAAAAAAGAGGAGAAAGAGGAAAGTATGGGAAAGGAGAAGGTTAGATCATGTAACTACGTAATACCTGTATTTTTTTCATTTAAAACGTAAATAAACTCACCTATGGCTATGGGTCATCTTGCCCTCCATCAAAATACCCTGGCGCCGACCCTGTTCATATTAAAAGGTGGGGCATAATTATTGCCCACCTAACGAACGACGTGTTGTCATTTCTTAAGTATTTGGACTTATATGTATGCAAAATGAATAAATACTATGTACCTTTAATCAAAGAAGGTTTAGGGCATCATTCTTGGCTCTTTATTAAGCATTACAATAACTGCACGAGTTAGGTACAGAGGAAGGAAAAATATATTTGAACCGACAGGAGCAATCAGTAGATGTTTTGGGGTTCAAATCTCTCCTTTTTCAAAGTTTAGATTTATTCCTGACTTTTTTCACTACTAAGCAGAGAGTGCAACCGATCTTTTATACCATGTATACCGGGAGTTTAATTAAACCCTTTCTTATGACATGTATGATATCATTTTCAGATAGCTCTGTAACATTCCTGCTAGCATGTTGTGGTTTTTTTTTTCTGGGATCACACAGTGAATGGAAAATGTGTTTGCTTGCTGGTTTGATCATTTAGATAAATGTGATTGTAAAATTGGTTTTCTTAGTAGAATGATACGTTCTTCCACTGAGTATAATATTACTTCACGCAAGGATAAAACAAAGTGACATTTTTTATACTTTGGCCATTGTGTGTTTAAGTGCGTTAGCGGAACGTACCACTCTTACAATGTCATAAAACCCATTTTCCTACACGAAATCACATCAGCTGCTTGAACATTTTGTTCCAGTATCTGTTTCTAAGCATCCTTAGCTCGAATTACACCAAATTCAACCAATATTATTACTACGTTTGTCGCTCAAAAACACTGAGAAGTCGTTGCTTTTTCTTCAGATCAGGTATGATTATAATCATGGAGGCAACACGCACCACATGCTTCTGTTCGTTAGTCTTTGTCGCTCTGTTGGCTGGTCTACCACTGGCCAATGCTGAACTTCCCATTCCAAACGGTATGAACTACATCGGCGTCGGCTACAACATCATCCTAGGCAACCCCGACGGTGATTCCCAGAACGCCGGCGGGGTTGATCCTGGACTCCATGCCTCGAGGAACATCTTGGAACTCACTTACGACGATGGGAAGAAGTCCAAGGACAACAGGTTCCGTGTGCCCGACGAGGTGGAATTCCTGCAAAGGAGCACTGCAGTGACATCCAAGGAGACCAAGATGTTCTATGGGACGGAGAGCTATGCCAAGACACTGTCAACGAGGGTGACAGAATCCGGTGAGCTCGCTGTAGTAAAAAGTTTCTTCATTTACAAACCTGTCTGGTTTTCAGTAGCTAGGTGTAATGCAAGAATATGAAATCTATGTCCATTTTGGTGCATTTTGAAGTGCACAGACCAAGGAGGGAGAAGGGGTGGGGGGGGGGGATGGATTGAAATGAATACAGGACTAAATTGCATCAATCATTCATCAAAGTTTTCTAATATTCTACGGAGTGTCACTTTGACTTACTCCTAGGCGCCCTCAAACTCCAGTGAATCCATAACTTGGACAGTGGTCACTTACAAGTTTGTTAAAAATACATGTATATCATCTTGTTGTTTTATTATCTTGTTTATTATTGGGACAAAACGTGTGTAAACCTGAAACTTGAAACAAAATTTTTCATCCTGCAAGCAAGCAGGAAAACAATGCACATTATGTTCGGTTTTTATAAAATGATGCTTTCATACTAACACTTATTCAAAGTTATGGTCATCTTAAATCATTGAAAAGTATTCGTGTATTCGGCCGACGAGATCGAAGACCCACAAGAATCCGACAGTTCATTAAGACCGACAATAATGGTCTCGTGAACCATCAGAAAAGTTATCATCCTATATCATCGTATCAGTGATACACTTTCCATTTCTTTTCTTTTTTTTTTCCATCTCGCAGCTAGCTTGGATGTCATCTTTGCTTCGGTGAAATTTGCTGGCAGTCACGGTAAGAAAGATAATGGTGTTCATTTTCTAATGGCCTTATTCTTACTGGATTGCAAATGTATTAAATTAAGATGATAAGAGATGAAAGCTAAAACAAACAAACAAACAAAAAACAAGGATATATATAAAGGAAAAGAGAAAGGGATCCCATGAAAGTTTGTAAGAGGAAGTGAAATTAAAGAAAGAGACTGGATGAATAGACATGATAGATGTGATTAGAATGTGAAAATTAATTATGCCATTATCATTCCGAAATTATCACTTAGATGAGATGTGTTTAAATCGTAAAGAAGTAAAAAGAAATTTAGATGTCTTTGAGTGCCATGTTCTCATTGTAAGAGTAATTCCTGTAAAACCCTAAACCCCCTATCTCTCACCATAACCATGATTACCTCATGCATGATCTCTGAAAACGATTCATTGGAACGTAAGACGAAGAATAATTTTTCTTTTCTCTACGAGAGAGAATTGTACAGAAACTATCCAAAGAATGTGGACTTAAGGTTGTGTCTCGATTTCCTTTAAAAAATAATAATTTGAGGCAGATTACAAGCAGATTTCTAAGGACGAAAAGGCTGAGGGGTACGTGTACTTCTTTGAAGAAACCACCGAAAACTTGGGCCGAATTCGCTACTTGTCTGAGCTGGCGGAACACGATCAGTTTGGAGTTTCCCGCAATTTCTATGCTGCCGTCTGCGAGCTACCTGTCACCTATGATAAAATGCAATACATGAGGTTCATTGATGCATGGGGAACGGTAAGACAGTTGAAAAAAAAAAATAATGATAATAATGATAATGAAAATTGTGTTTTATTTACCCAGGGTAACCACATCAGTATTACTACTAATCTTCCTGCGGGCCCTGCAATTATTATTACCCCAGCAATGCCAGCTACCCATTTAATACACATGGGTATAGGGACGCATGTGAGCAAAACACCTTGTCCAAGGATGTAAGCACTGGGTGAGGATCGAACCCAGAACCTCTGGTATGAGAGGCAAGAGCCTTGACCAATATCCATAGTGCTCGCACAGGAAGATAAGCCAGAACATACATCGTGTCTCTGTTAATGGTATAGAAATCTTTCACAGGAAGTAATAAATAAAGGAAATAGTGATCAGTGCAAGAAACAGTAGCACAGGCCTTGAAAGAAATATACCAAATATGTTTGGGTAAGCTGTAATTATGGCAAATGTTTGTGATGGAAAAAATGACATTCATTCCTCCAATTAATTTTCACGAACGAAGGAACACGAGGGCACATGCCTCCCTTCGTTCCTCTGTTTCTTCCCAAGTGCCGATATAATTTTTTTAAAGATCATGATTAGGCTATAACTATTAGTAATATATATATCAAGGTCTTTGACACTCCTCCATTGTGGTTTGTCATTTGTGCTTAATATTGATTTTGAGATAAGATTTCGATAAAGACAGATTATTGAAATATCTCTTTTATACAGCACGTCGTGACCCAACTGGATATCGGGATCCGTTCCGGTAAATCCTATCGTGCGACCCGATCATCATTTGTCCTACTCGCATCTGAGGAGGTAGATGACGTTTTGAAATAGAAGCCCCCCCCCCCCCCCTCTCTCTCTCTCTTACGGGTCTAAGTGACATAATTTGTAAAGAATAATACATGTATGGTGGCCTTGAAGTACGCTCGACAACAGGTCATGTGCGATGCAAACTTCGCATCCCAGGTCCTGAATTTCGCATGCCGGGTCCTGAACTTTGCATCCTAGGTCATGAATTTCGGGCCACGGGTCGTGAATTTCACGACTGGGATGCAAAGTTCGTGCCACGGGTCCTGAATTTCGCATCGCGGGTCGTGAATTTCGCATCCGAGGTCATGAATTTCGCATCGCGAGTCGTGAAATTCAGGACCCGTGGCGCGAAATTCATGACCTGGGATGCGAGGTTCACGACCCGCGATGCGAAATTCAGGACCTGGGATGCGAAATTCACGTCAAACATGACCTGTTGTCGAGCGTACTTCAGGGACACCATACACATCTAATACTGCTTTCACACCAAAGTACGGTCGCTGCGAGCGGTCGCTGCGACCGATGAAATCATAATGTGAAAGCATTTCATCGGTCGCTGCGACCGATCGTTTTGGTCAAAAACGATCGGTCGCTGAGTACGGTCGGTGAGGTACTTCAGCGACCGATCGCGACCGATGCAAGCTAGATGTGAAAGCACATCGTACTCAGCGACCGATCGAAATGCAATGACCCCCATACATGCCTACGCACTATCTCTACTTCCACTTCCGGCTAGGTCAGCTATACAGCGACCGATCGCTCTGGGCCTGACCAAATTTTGACGGAGGTGTGAAAGCACGTCCGATCGGTCGCTGGGTACGGTCGCAGCGACCGTACCTTGATGTGAAAGCAGTATAAGTTAACTTGATTGACAATCTTGATGTGGATGCGATAAGACAGAGATTTGTTAAATGGAGTTGTTATTTTTACCCTTATTATTGAAAATAACTATTTGCTCTCTACAAGACAGGTATATCACGAGTGTATCCTTCTTCCATTTGTTAACCCTGTTATTATTGCTCACAAAACAGTACCGGACGAAATGACTGCGTAAAAGTCTGATTTTACTAGTAATTACACTCTAAAAAAGGATTGGTCCAAAAAACTACCAATCCAGTTGGTCAACACCATATTGGTTATTTTCAACCAACATGTTGGTCAAACTGTTTTTGGTTAACCATTAACCATTTGAAATGTTCAAGAAATATTTGTTTTATCTATCAATGTATTGGTGATGCAAACCAATTAATATTCATATACGATCATCATGAATATTCATGACTGAACATAAAACAACCAAAATTTGCGAAAAAAAATTATAAATATCATTTGATATATTGTATTTTTGCAACAGTAACATTTTAAGCTGCAATGCAAAATGTATTTGCATTAATAATGTTCTATATAATTCGAACGTATATTCATGAGGAGGCATTTTAAAATCTCATTTAGAAAATTGTAATCTATAACCGTTTTTAACAAGAACTCCAATATAGTCCCTATATAATGAAGTAGATACCACATTCCAGTAAGTAGGTATAGGATGTAGGATTATAGGAATTTGTTAGCGTAGGATTAGAATAGGTTAGGATTGGGACTATTAGAGGTTGCTGCTGGGCGATGCGATTAATAGAAAAAAAATTATACCTTTTTTCTTTTTACAAACTGTAAAACATGCAATCATAATAACCACTGCCTTAACATAATTGGTTATAATATACTATCCGAGAAAAATTGGTCAAGAAATGAACCTTTGCATTGGTTAGAATAACGACCTAGAGACTGGTTAGAATCATGCCCAATATTATAGGAGAAAAAGACAACCTATCTTGGATCGGTTATTCTAACCAATATGTCGGTCGGACACATATTCACCAACAGCTTTGGTTGGAATTGGCCCATATTTTGGTCATTCTGACCAATCCTTTTTTAGAGTGTTTCTTGCCTTAATTAAATTTACGCTATATTTTTATTTTTCTTCTTTGTAATATCTCAACAGTTTACTAATTACCTACCCTTGTGTGTAAATACTGTACATGATTCCCTTGATTTGTTTCAATAAAACATACAAATATAAAAAAGATTAGTTTTTGTTATACTTTTTTGCAATAGTTCTGCTTGAAATTTATAATCTTTGTTGCTTTGCTTATTCCTTGTAAAGCCCATAGAGAAATTTTTTTTTTGTTTATAATGCGCTTCATAAATCAATCTTTATTATTATTATTAAAAGAATGTTTGAAAATAAAATTAGTTAACATTAAGGAAGAATAGATTTTGAAAAAAATAATGATCAGCAGTGATTTTACCTACATTATGCATATTGCGTGACGGAATTCATGAACATTTCTAAAGAATATTATATTACAGTGTTGTCTTTTAAAAATACCAAGGGAATATCTGAAAGTTACAGTTCTGGGACCCGTTGCATAAAGCTTACTATAATCGTAACTTTGCTATCAATGGTAACTACCATGGTAACATTGCTCAACAGCCAATCAAAATCCAGTATTCCATGAAAATTTACAATAATAGCAAAGTTACTATAATGGCAAGTTTTATGCAACGGCACCCTGTTCAATTTTATAAAGTTGTATAGAACTAAAATTGGAATCAGAGTTTCATCAATGAAAATGTAATTTTGCATGATTATCCAACTATTCGTTTATCACTTACGTCTTGAACACTGTTGAATAGAACTCAGACAGCGTGAGTTTGGAAGGGCACTACAAGATCGCTTCTGCGTCTCTGTCTGTGAACATGGACAAATTCACCCAGAACAAAGCCTCGGAGAAGAAGTTTGGCACAGAGGAGAAGACTTACACAGTGGGTAGCAAGTCTTTAAACGGTCAGTGAAAGTTAGTTCATAAATACAAGATATTTGGCTATTATTACTCAGGCTATAGCGCCATCAGTATTAATACCGTTCTCACTGAGTGCCTTGCAATAATTACCCTGGCTTTTGCATTGGCTTTCGCGTTTGTTACTTTCACAAAATACTATTTTGTTTCATGACTGGCTTTAGATGGCTTTATCTTTTGTTTTTATATCGATATGTGAAATAAAGAATCTTGAATTTTGAATCTATAGAACCCATCAGTCTGACGCTAATTGGGCTGAACGAAATGCTGGAGGACAACAGGTACTGGACCAAACAGGGGTCTTATGAAGGAACAATATGTCCCACAGGATGGGATAGGTCAGCTATTGCTGCAAACATCTTGACGGCTTTTGGAGAGTACGCTGAGTACAAGGAGGTCACCAATAGCACAAGTGAGAAACCGAAATTTTCAGACAATTTTACGACGATTTTTAACAATGTATTTAAATTTTCTTGTAGGAAAATATGACAGGCGTTAGAAGGAATGTAAAAGGGTTGATTTCATTCATGCGTATTCAGTTATTTGATTGTGGAAACTTCAAGAGGTATCCCTCTAATCCATCTTTAGTATGATACCAATCATGAACCAAACACCATACCAGGTATATCCATCATCGACGAGCTGAAACAATATTGAATTGAGGTTTTCGCAACCAAATCGCTGGTACTTTTGATATCATTTTCCTTCTATTCCTTCTAACACCTGTGATATCTTCGTCCATGAAAAGAAAATGCAGTTTAGATAACTTAAATCTCTAGGCAATGTATGACACTTTCAGTCATAAATACAACTTTTGCCGCCGATCCGACTTCACATTAAACTGGTTTTCTTCCTTCGCATGACATTTTGTTATGTTGCGTCGTACAATAGAATATTATGTGTCTGCCTATTAAATCCGCGAATTCAACTTGTTTAGTATGTCAGTGTAATACATGATGTTAGTGTTTGTGACTCTTCGTCTTATCTAACATTAAATCAAGTGAACTCTGTTGATTTACGCAATAGCGGCCAATGTTATAATCGACTTGGTCTACAACGATTATATCGAGAAAAAAAGTACATATATGTCCTGATGATCTTATACCGGACCGTATATTCATCCTGGATTCACTTGCCAGATCCCCAGGTTCGTATTCCTTTAACGTGGCCTGATGGCGAGTACGCCCTCCCAAAGCCGGCCAGGAACTCGGGGACTTGCCCGAACACGGACTACCTGACGTGGGACGAGGGCAACAGGTTGGAGATCTCGGAGGGAGGAGGCGCAAATTGGTGGGACAAGTCGCAACAATTGACTGATGAAATTTTCCAAGGCTCGGTCAAGCTGTTCTACTGTGTCAAGACTGTCCCAAAGGCTTCGAAGACATCGTGGGAATGGATGCCAGGCAGCTACTGCATCTATCAGTTTGGGAAGACCTGCCCAAAAGGTGAGATAGGGTCTGTCTACAGCAAGAATTTTATCAAGCCCGGCTTGCGTCATTTCTATTGAGATAGATGCGCCAGTCGAGCTCCTGACAACGATTAAGCTATGGCCCAGTTATTGAAATATTGTTTGCACTATTCATTTTGCTATCGCTTTTCGAACGATATCACTCTTTTATGATGTGCAAGATCGCATTAGACCTCGTTTACACTCACTTGCTAGAGCCAATGAAAGAGCGTCTTTTACCCCACTTGAGTGTCTCAAGCAGAAGATCACTTCGCAGGAGACGAATTCTCGTTGATTTTCCTTGTTTCTTCCTCAGCTTGTTGGCGCTGATCACTAGTTGATAGCGTTTCTCCTTCAGTTTTGGTGGAAGATCCGCTCGGAGAGTAAAAGGCATAGTGGCACCATGTGGCGCATATACTACGCTGGTACTCGTAGTATGCGTGGGGTACGGAGTGGCGGTCCAACAAGGCCACAAATCTCGCTATACTCGGAACAGGTGTCGATGGTGTCTTTGAAACTGCCGTAGCCTGGACTTGGTGGCACCTGTGTTAAGGATTCCGTAAAAGAGTAAATTCTGTTCACTGCCATGTATTTTTCTAATGCTGTTATGGCCTCTTTGATACATACTTCCCTTCTTTCTTAACGTATGCATGGTATTTTGATTTCTTCAGTTTCTGTCACTTTATCTGCTGTGTCCTTCGCTGAAAGCTGTAATTCAGTTAGAGTTATATAATTGTATACCTACAATTTCGTTGCTTAAAGTATCTGACTTGCTTAGGACCTGCTGAGAAAATCCGTCAAGATCCATAAGTATTTTCCTAAGCAACTCCTCAGTTGCGTTCGTGGAAGCCACATACGATCATAAGAATTTTCGCATCTTCCCTGGATTCGGTGATACTCTCAAGAGCGTGTTTATTGAGGGTAACAGAGGGCTAATAAGCGACTTGATTACCGAACTAGCGTACCGGACTTGAGTTCCGCAAAAAAGGGGGATTTGATTACTCGTTGAACGAGATCGGCGACTCAAGTCGTGCCAATAAACACAACGCGACTTCGGTCGCGTTTCGTTTGGGAATTTCGGACTCATGTTTCCGAATGAGATAAAAAGTAATAATCCCGCCAGATTTGACCTTCACTGCCAGGTCACTTGCAGCTGGGCATGGGCTTGGCGGTTTCGGGAACTCAGATCGCGACGATAAACACGACATCCAGAGAGACCACCACTATCGTGAGCGCGATTTGTGTTCGCGACTCAAGTACCCATTTCTAATTTCTAGAAATCGAGTTCCCTCACTAACTCAGATCGCGACGATAAACACGACATCCAGAGAGACCACCCATCGTGAGCGCGATTTGTGTTCGGGACTCAAGTACCCATTTCTAATTTCTAGAAATCAAGTTCCCTCACTTTTATTGTCGCGATCTGAGTTTCCGAAACCATCAAGCCCATGCCCAGCTGCAAGTGACCCGGCAGTGCAGGTCAAATCTGGCGGGATTATTACTTTTTATCTCATCCGGAAACATGAGTCCGAAATTCCCAAACGAAACGCGACCGAAGTCGCGTTGTGTTTATTGGTACGATTTGAGTCGCCGATCTCGTTCAATGGGTAATCAAATCCTCCTTTTTTTGCGGAACTCAAGTCCGGTACGCTAGTTCGGTAATCAAGTCGCCGTCGTGTTTATCGAGGGTAACGGGTAAGCTAGTTCGGAACTTGGGTCGCTTATTAGCCCTCTGTTACCCTCGATAAACACGCTCTAAGTCTTCGGGACCAGAATCTGTTACGACAGTGCGATTTCTAAGCAAATACTGTTCGCAATGTGAAGACTGAGTAGAAGTCTAAATTTGTTCAACTTTAGGTGAGATTTTCGGCTGAAATAATTAGGCCTACCATGCGATGGATTTTGTCCCGGGGTTGAGAGCCGCAATCAAAACACGTCCATGCTGTTCGCTCGATGGTCGAACCATTTTTTTTTTTTTTTTTTTTTTTTGGGGGGGGGGTAAACTTTTTACTTGATAGCATACTTTGTAAAGTCAGGGAAACATTGATGGAATCGTAACATGGTCATGATGGTGTTATCTTCTAGACATCTGTAAGCAGGCTATAGTCCATTCTTTCCCTAGAGCGTCATCAGCGACGTGAGTCGTGGAGGAAGAAATAACATAATCACGATATTCATAATCAAGAATTTTCTCATCTTCCCTGGGTTCTATGATACTCTAGGTTTCGAGACGGGTTACCTGAAATATGATGACGAGGACGGCGAAAGTAACAACAGAGTGGAAGGCGTCTTGCCTGAAGGCCAGTACACCACCACGTACAGTCTGGTCCGCTTCTGTTGCAGGAATGATGGCTCCCCTATGCACCCTATCTATCTCCCAACGGAAACTAGTTTTTATCTCATGAGACGCTATGATACCTGTCAGAAGGTAAGTGCAGAGCCGTACCGGGGAAGATGATTGTGCTCCTCCGTTAGCCCCTTATAGTCTTTTTACATCAAACCTACCCGAGATAGGTTTCTCGTAAAGGCTTTATGCATGTGAGCTAGTCTGCGGGCACAGACCCTAAATGACAATTTAATAAACTCCATGGGTCTTGGAGCAGTCTAGCGCAAGTGCTGACTTGCTGTGTCAGTATAGGTTTGGAGCAGCTATAGTACTAGATCCCCATTCATCTCTTTCGGTGTACCATTCAGACCGCTACATGTTTCAACAAACCATGGCAGGGTCTGTGCTGCATACAGTTGAGTAGTATCATACTACTCAAAAGTATCTCGGACAGGTTCGGGGTAGGTTACCGTTTACATCAGCAGCAAAGCTGTCCGAGACCTGTCCCAAACCTGCCCGGGACCACCTCGCAATGTGGTCTCTGACAGGTTCGATTAAAAGCGATCTCGGGTAGGTTTGGAGCGTTTACATCTGATTTGAAATCTGTCTCGGACCTGTCTCTGACAGGAAAATAGATATAACAGGGGTCTATGTCGAAAGAGGGAAAGAAAGAGAGGGATGAACGATGGGAAAAACAGGGTGGAAAAGAAGATGATGAAGGCTTCATATTCAACATGTTCGAAGGAGTTTCTTTCACACCACTTAATTTGATCGCTGAATATTAAAGCTCACAGTGATGGTTCAAATCTTATGTCTTAGTAGGCCTATTATTCATGGCACATAGCCTGATAATTTATAAAGCCTCCTCAGTAAACGAGGGTGTATTGCACAATGCAAATAAATCCATCATCTTAGGATGAAATTAGGGAATTATGGGCTTACTTTCAATTTCTGGAACAAAATGGAGTTACAACTTTATAGTTCGGATAAAACCCCCAAAATGTATCATGTGCATATCACCTCTGACCTGTGAAGGTACACGGTATGACTGAAACTGCTCATTTCATCGAGGTCGACACCGAGTTCTTTGGCAACCAGGACGAAGAATCCGGGGCGGTCCCTCAACCTGGTGTCACAGATCACACACGGATCATGGTTTACTACTGCTACTACCAGCCCGCTGCCACCGCCAAGAGAGTCGTAGAAGTGGACGACCATGAAGGTGTTCACGGTTGGAAGAGAGTCATGAACGAACATGGAGACAGGGAAGATGAGAACGTATTCGAAGAGGAAGAGGAAGGAGGGGTAGACAAGAAGGTGGAAACGCTCCTGGACTTGCTCGAAAAACTAGCACACCTGGAGAATTAGTATTTCGCCACGAAATTGCTCTTTACATCCATTGTAACGGCGTAAATCCGTTTAGAGCAGTGGGAAGGGGGATGATCGAAATCTTATGCTGAAATTTCTAGCCCGAACTCAGCACGAGTACACACACATCCCCACACACCCGCACACATACACCCACATACATACTCTCGGGAACTTCTAATCCTATCTGTGGTTTTTAATAGCATTTCAAATGGAAATTTTACTACTATAATCGTTGCTTATTATAGACTTACTGATAGATTGAAATAAAATTATTTCTTCTTTGAAAAGTAGGAGTAAAAAGAATGGGGGATACCCCATCCCCCGGACTTACGCTAATGACATTATGTATTAATAAATAAAACGGACGACAGAAACAAAATTCAATAGACCTTTATATGTGAAGCACGTATTCATTTCAATTTGAAGTCATGTTCTTATAGAATGATTCAAAATCCAGTGAATAAAAAATAAATAAAAGCGAAGGAAATAACCTTTTAACGTAGACAGATTTATGCTACGATAACGCAGAACCACACAGTTTGTGTATCGATGGAGTAGTTTATTACTTAATTTTTAAGTTTACTATATACTTCGTCATAGGTGTTGGGTTAATGACTGCTGTGCGGTCTGTAATCGTTTTGATTTAGCGATTGTATTGGTAAGCTGCAAAAGAGTGACCTCCATCCATTCAGTGCAAATTTCATTTGTCATCATTATCAGCATTTAAGTATAAGTTTGCGAAGAATTATATATACTATCTGAAGAAAAAAAAAGGAAGAAATACTGATGGAACTATTAAGTTCCCTCTTTTCCTTTTTGATCACTACAGCCTATTTCATTTCTGTCTCAGTATATGCTTCTCTTTGAACATTCAAATTATTATCATGATTTAATTTTCTTTCAAATTCAAAGACACTCCCTTTTTTGCAAAGGCAATACTTTTTTGATAGGCTCGTAAGCAAATGCCTAATTAGCAGAACTTATTTTATAAATATGTATGATTGTTAAAAGAGTAGAATGCGTTATGCTGTCGACATCTCTGTCATCATCTGTCATGGCTACCAAATAACCTTTTCAATCTTGTGATATGTAGTTGGTGATGTTGCTTGTAAGAAATTATATAATTTTAGTTGTAAATGGTGTACTTAAATGGTTTGTGGGTATAATCTTATATTTTCAAACTAAACGATTCGAGGGTATAATCTTGTATTTCCAAACTAAATGATTTCATTATTGACATCGTGTTTATTCTTGCACAGCCTCCTCAGCCTGTGTTAACAATACGACGAACAAAGACAGTGTCTTTGTAAATTCCAGAATAAAATTCTGATTTTTGTTGAATTCAGATTTCTTACCTCCTAACGGAATGTTATTTGATTCACATGTCATAATCTTGCTCATGTAATATATCAAGATATGAAAATGATAATAATTGTTAATCACTGTGAGATAGATACTGAACTTATCTTGCGTTTATCTTGATTCATTTCTGATTACTAAGATGAGTATAACAGTCATAACATGGACATTGTATTCATTTTAACAGAGCAAAAAGGTGATATGTATTCGCCCTGTGTAGATGAATTTGCTTGGGAAATCTAAAATACATCTTGAAATGGAGGTATCTTGTCTCTCTATTAAAATAATAGTTATGTGCTTGTATACAATGGACGGAATAAAACTATTTTACTTGGGAACTGATTTGCTTAAAGAGTATTATATCAGTATTATCATGCAATTAAAAACCATTCTATGCCAGTCCATTGGTAAGAATATAGCACTACTCAATGTACGGTACGTCCTGTAAAATCTAATGCCTTTTCTCTGAAAGCATTGAACTAAGAAAAGAAAACTTTTCAGATGATTCTGGATTTTTGTTAGGAAATTTCACTGTTTTTCTGTTATGCTCTCTTTTTCACCATGATAGTAAATAGCCCATCGTCATAGGCAGTGATTACACCGCCCGTGTGAAATGCAGCTTTTGATCATAACGGGCAGGCGAGCTTCATTCTTATCTGCCGCAATTACAACAGATATAGTTGTCTCACGGGTGTGGTAAATCGGGATTTACACGTGTCAGATTAAAAAGGTTCATGATGGCCATTTTTTTTTTTTTGGGGGGGGGGGGTGTTTTTTGTTTGTCTCCACTGTTACCGTGCAGACCTCCCAACCCATTCTGAATTTTTGGAGGAAAGAATCTGACTTTTGACCATTCCAAGCTCTTGTTTCGATATGATTTTCCTATTTTTCTTGATAAATTTATTACACACTCCTATGGAAAATGCTGTTTCTTTCCCAATTCTGAGCAAAATCATCCCTATTTTTCAGTCAGAAAGGTTGGAAGGTCTGTACCATGCTTACTATGATCATGAAGTTTCAAACTGTTAAATTTGTACTTTCTTGAGATGAAACTGCTATAACCCTACTTTATAAACATTGTTGTTAAAGAAACACAATTACCATTTTAGTTAGAATATTGCTCTTTTATCTACAAGGATATAGACCTGCATGTTATTAAAGTTATGACTACATTAATCTTAATCAAAATTCAAACCACTGTCTTTCTCCTTTTGAACAAGGCAGCTAAGATGCTGTAATACCCCAGAAGCGACAAGATATTACAGAGTGGAACATGCACTCATTTCATAATCATTTTCTCTGTTATCTTTAAGGAAAACCTTGTTTCCAAATACAATATCTGATAATGATATGTCCCTCTAAATCAAAAGGTTGTACACTTTTTTTTTTCTTCCAAAGATAACGGTTGTACCTTAAAGAGCGAATAATGCGGAATTCACACCTTAAGCTGTCACGTTGAGATAGTTGAGTTCCCGAAAAGCGCCTGAAGGGTTTACATGCTACAGGAAAAAAAAAGAAAAACACGCATTTTATCAATATAAATTTGCGATTACTAGTATTGATTCTGCAATGTTTATTCCATATCATATATACTTTTTTTTTACAGAGGCTACTTTTCTGCATCCTGAGCGACAGTTCCTGCTTTTATTTGTAAAGTTCAGAGAAGCATGAAGCTTACATGCACATACTGCCTACAGACACTCGCAAGACTGATGTGACTAATGAGCTTTGAAGCCCATGCAATATTTAAGAACTACAGATACCCAGAGTCTTTTCTGCTCAGGATATGAATCTTTCTAGCACGTTTGCAACGTTAGATTATCCGTTTTAACACGATATGGACCTGCATGGGATGAGCTTTATACATTATACACGCAATACTTCGTCACATCGCGTTTGTGATTGTGAAGTTTCGAATTGGCAGTAAACTGTGCTTATTCATTTTTGCTGTCATCAGCCATTTTCTTTATGTAATAATATAAAATATTCGGGAAATAAACACTCACAATTTTATTCATGTTTGTCTCCCGTCAGCTTTCCTACCTGAAACTTAGTCACAAATACGGAGGATATTCCATTCTATCTCCCATTTTGTCTACTCATACAACCTTGGAAACTACCTTCGGTTCCAATTTTCCTGCAATCTTTGTTCTTTTTGTGTAAATACTGATAATTTAGCTCGGAAATGTCTTTCTTTGGCCCTCAAGAGACAACGGAGAAAGGCAGACATCCATCTGCAGTGTCGTTAAGTCGAATTAGTATAATGGGAAGAGGACAGCGGCTCTGTAAGGAACAAAATTATAATCATGTCGCATCTCATTAACAGGCCGATGTCATGTTTCATTATGTCGACATGGTTATAGAATGTCATTATTTGGTTTCTTTCTATTACCATGATAACGCAAAAAAAGAGAGAGTTTGCATAATTCCGGGTATTCCTGATCACCAGAGGAAAAAGAGCAAAATATAGGGAAATATAGCGACTTTATTACCCTGAAATGCGAATACATGATGAGATGATTGAAGTATTCTCACAAATCCCCTTTCGGATTATGGAAGAGCAAATAAAATTGAAGATACTGTGTTTTAGGATTTTTGGTGCCCCAGCTTTGTACTAGAAACAAGGTAACCAAGGTTTTGAATGATGGTGCCTTAGCAGCTAGAGTACTGAACTGTCGCGCTGACAATATTTCACAAAAGTACTACCATTTTTATCTTCATGCAATCAAGATCTATTTGCCACGGCATCAAAATCATAATTTACCCTCTGCTGCATGTGGATTAAGCTGAATTATGCAAGTGCAACAGGTTATATTCAATGCCAATCGGAGTACCGAAGTTTGAAAAAGAGAACGAAAATTGAACTTGATGTTGTTCTTTTATTTTTACACAACTACTTGTTCACTTCAACCCTGCCCCCCCCCCCCCCCCCTGCATTCCACAGGTCCCTGAAATTCGTGAAAATCTCCCAGGTTCGCGCATCGCATGACGGGTATAGTACTGACTGGATAGGAAATCTGCTGGAACATAGATTTAGTTTTGATATTGGTAATACGTTCCTGATGGTTAGGACAGAATATTCGTCAAACCGTCAATATTGCACTTTTCCTCAAAGAGGTCAAACGGGTATCGGTTTGAAAACACAATGAATCGTGAACATGGTGAAGTTCAACACTAATTCTGCAACTAGTAGAGATCCCTTCCATTGTTATACTTTGACGTTTTCATGGTTTTTATGAATTAGAAAAGAGGTTTACCAATGAAATATTTTGTGTTAAAACTTACTCTCCCTTGTTTCTGATTTTTCACTTAGTTCGGCAAGCAGACAAATATCATTTCTTTTTACAGCGATTCTAATCCATGGAAACTTCAATTTTGTAATTATTAATGCAAGAAAGTAAACTTACAATGATGATA
Source organism: Echinometra lucunter (assembly GCA_029962745.1). Lineage (NCBI taxonomy): Eukaryota > Metazoa > Echinodermata > Echinoidea > Camarodonta > Echinometridae > Echinometra > Echinometra lucunter. Next base: position 39,197,761 of record CM057152.1, read on the forward strand.
TTTGATTATGTCCTCTTATGGTTTGTTTGTATAGCTTTTTATCTATGCTTATATTCTTCATCCTTTTCATCCCTTATTTTCTTACTATCCAACTCCCTCATGCAATGCCATGTGCCCATCTTTCTAACTCCTTTTTCTCTCAATCTCTTTCTTAATTTCGCTCCATCTCATTGTCTTTATCTGTCTTTCTCAATCTCTGCTCTCGTTTCCTTTCTGTCTCTTGTAATCTACTTTCAAAATACACGTTATTACTTTCTCGCGCATTATTTTCACCTCTCTGTACCTCTTAAGGCAAACGAATAACCTCATTTTCTTTTCCACTCAAGCCCTCTACACTGCTCTAATTTCTTGCTTTTCTCCTCATTTCTGCTTCAGATTGCAGTTGCAGATCATGTTGTTATTCTTAATCCAATCCCTTGCGATAGGTACTTCGGATTCGATAGATTTCCCGCGGAAAGCAACAAGAAGTTTCGTTTGCCGCATTCAAATGTTTTGTTAATATGTTATCGCTAACCCGGCTATGTTTCCTCGTATTACCTACTTCTTATTAGTGCCATCCTTTTACTTAACTTTCCATATATTCTGTTTGAGGTCTTCTTGGGTTCATGCTTTCAGTTTCTTTAAGAGCATCTGAAAGTATAACCTGACTTCAGATCATTTATGTTAAGATCTAGTATGCGATTTGACAAATAATTATGATGCAGTAACCTTGTTTTCGAGGTTTTTCTTGGTATTTAGATATGTATTCCTGATCGACCTGTCCTATTTACCAGTTGAAGTTTTAGAAACGCGATTAGGAGGGCAAAAAAATGAAGTGTTTTCATTTTCCCGCCGTTTTCTGATCTTCTGCCAAGACGCGGAGAGCAATCTTCACCTCTCGTCTGAATCTTTTCCTGAGACTCGCCTTGCCCTTGTTTTCTAGCTGTCCAAACATCCGGCTAGAAAGTTAGAATAGAGGTAATATCTTTCCTCTGTTTTTCTCTTCTGCGACTGTAATAGATCACACCGGGGTGTGTTTCATAAAGCTGTTCGTAAAGTTACGAACGACTTATACGAACGACTTGAATATGGCAAGCCAAATGGGATTCTCAGTCATTATGAATTGCACCAGCTAAAGGTGAAATATGTCCACGTAGATCAATATTATTGTTGTTTACAAACATTTCTATTGCCAAGTATATATTTTTGCCACAATTTAACTTAATCTATGGGAAATGCAGTCATACTTTGTTAAAACGCCAGGAAAAAAATTTGGGCATCCAATTTGGCACTTCATATTCAAGTCGTTCGTATAAAGTCATGCGCAACTTTACGAACAGCTTTATGAAACACCCCCGGGGTGTTAACTCAGTCACCATCACCTCTTAAAAGACTTTAAACCGATTCCGATACGAGCGAATCTTAACCAATGCAGTGATTTTTTTATCATTATTATTTACTGTCGGTCTGGTACCTTGTAGAATATATGACAGAGGATTTAGTTGGTGCATTCATAGAACAGTTGTTTAAAACTCGTTGGGTTGTTTAAAATATGATCCTAACTATAGTTGTTTTTAAAAAAATCAAAAGTTTTACATACAATTTTTTTAGAACAGCAGTTGGTAGGTTCATATTTTAAACAACCCATTGATTTCTAAACAACTGTTCTATCAGTGTGAGATGATGACGTAGGAGGGTAGTGTTTTTGTCGTCGACGTAACTCGAGCAGTGACCTGGGAATTGATAATTGATTTCTATCATCTCTGTCAAACATTCATATTCATAATACAGTTGCATCAATTTGACATTCTAAATTTGATGCATTACATTAATACACTTTTAAATACAATATGAGAAAATGTATAGAAATTAGAAGAGGTATATAAGAAGTATCTTCAAACACTATACATAATATATGATAGCTAGGATAGCATGAAACTTGACATGCGTGCAGCCCTCAGTTTAATTACAAACAAAAACAGAATTATTATGTAGGGAAGAGAGACCTGGGGAGCGTTTCATGAAAGGACTTGTCGGATGTTTTATCCGACAAAGTCTGTTTTATCCGACAGTTGCCATAGCAACGATGCTTCTCAGCCAATCAAAATCAAGGAAAGATGTCAGATCTGACAACTTGTCAGACAACAAATGTTGATGAAACGCTCCCCAGGGTATAAGAAAGAAGGAAGGGGGATGCTGGTTTCCTAACTACAATCATGGTGACACCTGTATAAGACATTCTGATGATTTTTTTTTTTGAACAACACATGCACACGTTGGTATCAATATGCATACAGCACATCACTTTATTTGATAGACGATAAAACAGCAATGTAGATAAAATGCCTTGCTCAAGGGCATAACTCCCGTGCCGGGGATCGAACCCCGGACCTTCGCGTCTCCAGTCAAGCGCCTTAAACCACTCGACTACGGCACCTCTACTGATGCCTTGTCGTGGACGATACCAGTTGAATGAACATGCATGTAAACAAAATAAAGACTAAGATATGAGGAATGGCTCAGTCACACCGCTAAACCGACCGACGATTATTTGCTTTATTGGTATGATTGGGGTAAATGGAATCCTTTGATCCGTTTGTTAATTGTCGATCTCCTCTGTCATGTCTGTGTGACCTGGGAAGTATCATTTTAATAATCTGGCATCTTGAAAAAGATTGTTTCTGAACATTGACTGGGTGCTAAGAATGATTATAGTAGATTCATGAATTTCTTCTCAGATAAACAAAATTAATTAGCAGAATAAAGGCGTTTTTATGTTTATTCTACCAACTTGGGCAGACTGGCCCATGCTTTTTTTACTCCTGATTATTTTTTCCCCCGAAAAATATCTATAGCTAAATGCCTTGTAATTGCAAAACATGATCAGATCATTTTGAAAATAGATAGATTCACGCCAGAGAGACGGAAAAGTAGAGATACAAATGAAATCAACAATCGAGACAGTACTGAAATTGTAGGTTGACAAAAACTAGGACACTCACAGAGGAGGATCCAGGGTCGGAGTAGGCGCTTTAGGTAGGGGGCTATGTGGTCGGAGTGTACAAGTACGCGCGCGACTACTTTCGTCCAGCTACCATACAGCACGCACCCAGTTTTTCCAAGAAAATGTTAACAGAACGTCTTTCTGCCTCTAGATATAGCTGTGCCTCCCCTACCTCATTTCGACATCCTGGGGTACTCTGTATAGTGTGGGGAGGAAGAGAGAGGGAGGGGGTGGGGGTGATGGTGGGGTGGATGGGATGGAGAGGTATCTATTCTCATGAACGACTGCTGTAGGCCTCATCACTTTCCTCTTCAGACAACCCAGATGAATCCTTTGATTTCTCAAAAGTACCCATCATGGCCATGGGGCTATTTCCTCAAGGCTTACTCAGAAGAGCATTTCCCAAGGCAAACCACTGGTTTGATGTGTGATTAAAATCACTTTCATAACGGTTAATTCAAGATTAACGATCATCCTCAATAATCTTACTGCTTTCCTAATATTCCTACCTGAGATAGATGGGATCTCTGAGACTTGCGATTAATCTTATGCTTCTGAATAAAAAGACATGAATTCACAAGTACGCTGTGGGTTCAGCTATTGTCAACTGTTAAGTTAAACCTTAATCACGGATTTCGATTAACCCAAGAAAGGTCAGAATGGTCAGAAAGTGTTTTTTTTTTATAAAGGGCCCCCGTCTGACAATGTAAATGAATATTATTAGCAATGCGATAACGAGATGAAAATCGATGTTTCATAATATTTCCATCCATTTGCATAATCTCTGATTATTCTAAAAATGATGAATGAATATTTACATAATGTTATTGTTTTTAAGAAGTATTTCAAATTTTTCTTGCACCCTCTCACCGATTGAAACGTAGCAAGAAAGACCTTCAGGCTGTGCGCATTACACGCATTATGAATGTTGGCAGGCGATTAGGCCGAACATTGTTTCGGAAATTGTACAATTTTTTGCAGGATACAAAAGATGATTGCATGTGTCAGAGAGGCCATAGCAAACCTTTGACCTCCCCCACAGACTGTCCCTTGGCTGTTAGCTTTGATATTAGGCTGTTGAAAGAATGATAAAAAAAGAAATACACACACTAAGAAAAAAAGGTTCAATATTGCACCCTAAATGAAACACTGGCAGCACCTTTTTGGATGCAATCTTGCACCCTACATGAAAAAGGTGCAAAGATGCACCTTTTTGTTCTTGTTTGCACCCGGAAAAGCTCGTCTGCAACCTTAAAGGTGCAACTTTTTTTGCATTCAAAAGGGTGCAAATTTGCACCTTCTCTAAAGGGTACAACTTTGCACCCTCAAGGGTGCAAAATGTAGCTCACTGCACCCTAAAAGGTGCAAAATGCTTCTTAGGATGCAAAGTTGTACCTATATAAAGGAGCTCCCAGTGTTGCATTTTAAGGGTGCAAAATTGAACCTTTTTTCTTAGTGTGCATAGATGACTACTTTTATACCTTTGACAAAAAAAAAATACTTCTTATGTTCAGGTAAAGTAAAATACAATATAGGCCGAGAGTGGAATATCTGGGACTAGAATGCCACTAGCGTAAATTGTATCTTTCGAACTATAGTCCTCATCGACTTAAAGTAATGGTTAAAATACAACATTGGTATGTCATCATTCCTTCGCACGATATGGTTTTCCTCCGTCGTCACCAATGAAAATGATGATACCATCAACCTTCATCCATACTGGCGTAACTTTTGCAATGGCCTTTGCTGTTCAACATGGGTGAAAATTGCGAAAAATGTTATGCTTCTCTCCACATTTCTTTCAAAATTGACATCTAAAATGTACATAACTGTTTAAATCTAAAAAGACAAAATCTGCCGTTCTTATATAAGTGAAAGGGCTCTCGGTAAAAGAATTCAGAGGTTCTAACTTTAGTAGAATGCGGGATGAAATTCGTATTCTTTAATAAGAATGAACAAAAAAATTAAAACGAACCAACTCCTCCACCCTCATCTTCTTCAACACCCGCATGTGATTTGAAACATACGGAACCTCCTTCTGGAGTTATGAACGTATTTCTGGGCGTGTTTTACAAAGCTGTGCGTAAAGTTACGCATCACTTTAAGAACGACTTAATTATGAAGAGCCGAATGGAATGCCCGAAATTTTTCCTCTTGTTTTAACAAAGTGTGACTGTATTTTCCATAATCTCAATTAATTTTTTGGCAAAAACTATACCTCGCATCAAAAATGTTTTGATTAATGATAATAATGTTAATCTACATATATATTTCAACTTTAGCTTATATCATTATGTTTGAGAATCCCATTTTGCTTTCTATATTGAAGTCATTCTTAAAGTCATGCGTAACTTTGCGCACAGCTTTGTGAAACACCATGGAAACACCCCCAGGTCGATGAAGGGATGGGCACTTTAACCCAAATATGCATAAACAAGTAAATCCTGTATCCATCTAAGGCTTTATCCGCTCATATGAGGCGATCTAAATATACGCTAGGCATGCAGGACTGTAGCCATCACGAGTACACCATTTCTAATTCTTGTTTCCCGTCGGTTTGTAGGACGCTGATGGGTGAAGGGCTTGAGAACGAAAAGGTTTCGTGAAGGTCACCAGCATACACTGCCATTCTCCTGACATTCAACAGAGATAGCAGAGATAGTTGGGATCCATCTTAAAACAGAGAGCATTCCGATTTCTTAATTAGTCCCTTGTCCGTTTTGGCACAAGCCACGATCACAAGACCAACCAATCCGGCAACCAAATAGAATGAAATTGGAAAATACATACATCGGTATTGAACTTACACTTATTATCTTTCTATACTGATTTTGAATCCCGAATTGCATCTTCAATTTCCCAGAGGTCGCATATTATTTACCTTAATAATGATGTCGTTATTATCATAATTTGTATGTTTTGATCTTGCAGGGCTACCGGCTGCAGTACTGTTATTGTAGTCTCAATAGTCATTTTGACCACCTTCGATTAATTTTTTTACAGAGTATTTTCTCTTTTCTTTTCTTCTTTCTTTCTTTCTTTCTTTCTTTCTTTCTTTCTTTCTTTCTTTCTTTCTTTCTTTTTCTTTTCAAAAAATATCTATCTGTTTGTTTTATGTGTTTATATTTGATGTATTTCCAATATTACGGAAAATAAGACCAAACCAAACCGAACCAAGGTTGACTTAGATAGATGATAACGGCGAATTCGCAAATGAAAGGACCTTTTGGGCCTGCTAAGAATATTTCGACTAAGTGCGGTTTTCACGGGGCATGCAAACGATTTGCGAAAGATGCGAATGTCAAAGAAATGGCAAAGTCCAAAATTCGGAGAAGTTTTTATCCATATGTCTCGCGACAGTGGAGTCGTAAACCATTCTCACGCAGTTTGTGCGAAGTTCTCACGACGTATGTGCGAGTGTCGTGTGTATCGTGGTTGAACTACGGCCAGTCAACATACACGAAGAACACGCGACTTAAATGCGAACAACGCAAATTATAATCGGGCGAACTTCGCTGCTTTGCGCGAGACATTCGGCAAACTGTCGTGATCTGGTTGGGGATTTACGAAGACTTTGCGAACATCGCGAACGTCTTGAGTATAGGTCCTGCGCATATGACGAAGCTTTTAAGACATGTTTGAGAACAAATGACAAGTAAAATACGACCCGGGATGCGGGGAAACGTTTCGCAAGAAATTTCAAAATTTGTTGAAATTCCCACCGAACTAAAAACGACGCCCACGAGCAATTGACGACATTTCCGAACCCCCGCGATGGTTTGGCGATCTTTTGCAGCATAGAATACGACTGTTGGACCTTTCCAATTTTTCGACATTTGCATCCTTCGCAAATCGTTCGCGTGCCCCGTGAAAACCGCACTTAACTTGTCGGCTAATTTCGTCCGATATCCCACTCTCGATTTTTAAAAATGTATTGACTATCTGACTATCTGCGAGTCATACTTGCTGGATGTTGGGACTGAACATAAGAATAAGTTAAGAGAAGAACAGTAAAAGAATGAAATTAAAATACCCTTTCGAAGTCACAGAACTTTGGGAAATATCATTCTGTAACCTACACGGATGAAGAATAGTAACATAAAATGATGTCATGGAATGTTGCACACGAGACTAATCATGCTAATGATAGGTGTTACGACTGGATGTTGAAGATGTCCTGAGCTGTAAGGATATACCGTCTAGGACATATTGACCGTGTCTTTTGTTATCTTTAGTGTATCGACTGAGCCAAGAATACGACTTCCTTCAAGTGACACCAGGATGCCCCTAAAACCCAAATCTAGGACGAAAAAGGGAAATCGGGTCTGTCAGCACCCCCGCCCCCTCCATGGGCACTGGGATGTGGAATCTTATATCCTATAAACTCAACGACTTCAGTGAGAATAGAGGTGTATATTTGCAGGTGTCTCGGAACTTTGATCGTCTAGATAATGTGAAGGGGAAAAGGGAAGCTAAGATCGGTTTCACGAGAGAAATTTTGGCGGGCACTGGCACACACAAGTTATCTTGTAGAATCCCCCGAGCTGATGATATAGACTTTCCCGTCCATTTTCGCACCATTTACATTCGTTTTCGCCCAGATATGTCGTGATTTTGCACATCCCATATTTAATGTCGTCTTTGGTGATTCATTTTCAAAATTTGTCCCATAAAGCATCAGTTTTATCACTTTGCATCCCATTTCGTCAAAGTCAAATCGATTCCGTTATCTCCGGCTGCTAACACAAGATTGCTTGAATTGATTTTGTCATTTTGCGATCAATTCCGTCTAAGTGTCGTGAATTTAATTAATCTACAATTTTCCACATAGATATTTGGTAAGCTTCGTCTGTTCATTTTGAAAGGATGGAAATTTTTAGAAAAAAAATCATCAAAAATGTTTGTGCACATGCAAATTAAGGCTTGTATTTACTTTCTCGTATACATCTTGTGTAATGAATGAGAAGGCAGACATAAATTAAGAAAAGTGCCTGCCCTGTCCTTAGGATAACCTTAATTCAGTGATGTCTGATCTCGCAATAAACTTGCCGATCAAAAGCATCACATTTATTTGATATTTTGATTTGTCTTTAAGTCTCATTGAATAGATAAAAAGGCACCGGGCATTTATACAAGATAATGTATTCAGACTATGATCTTTAAAAAAAATACCTTGCAGAAAATGTGTATTTAAACTATCTGACCGATTTGAATGAAACTCTTTTGAACCTGCACAAAGACGAAATTAATCATTACATTCTGAAGCAGATTGTCGAGTGAGACGAATTTAAATGAAATATTACGAAAAGGTATAGACCACAGAGGAAACTGATTGAACACCGACTAACTGGAGTTAGAAATGACTAAATCGACTTAGATGTTTGCACATTCCTGGATTTCTAGGACGAAATTGAAGTGTACTTTCGAACTTTGATGAAATTCAAAGAAACCAAAGAAACAAAAAGTGCTAAAATAGACGGATAATAATTTCAAGATAAATTTATGGATGATTTAATCCATCACCATGATCACCATTATCTTGATGCAATTTGATTAGCACAAATTGCTCTAATCGTCCACTTAACTTGTCGACTCTTCGCTTTTTTTTTCATTTTCATGGTTGTGGACTTGTACCAAAGACAAGGCAAGGTTGTTGGTAAGGACTTACAGCTCCCATATCAATTTCTTTGGTATATTTACAACAGAGATTTTGAAAACCTTCTTTCATTGATTTTATTCGATTTTTTTAATGTCTGTGGAGGAGATTTGAACTTTTCTTATTTCGTTTTGCTTTACTTTGATTTTGTGTTGTTGTTGGTTTTTTTTTTTTTTTGGTTGTTTTTGTTTTGTTTTTGCTTGGGAGACAAACTCCTATACTTGTCAGCAGAGTTGGTCTGATGAGGTCTAGGGACGCCCCTAATGGATTTTTTGAACCTGTTGAAAGGAAGAAATAGAAGAAACAAGCTTGGTCGCAGCTCGCAAGAGCTTGGCAATCGAGAGAGCGATGAACCCCTGATCTAAAACTTGGACTCCTTTAGGCATAGGTAGGGTATAGGAAGAGATGGTGTTGTCAGATTACATGGGGAGAATTGGAACAATTGTAACAAGGTGATCTAGTGGGAATAACAGGTGAAACCGACACTGAATCTTAACTTATCGAATATATCATGACCTGCATAACGCTCTCTGCTATGTAGATCAACAAACGTCATGCACAGTTTAAGGTCAGTCGTGTTTGGAAGTGAAAGACGAAAAAGTTTTACTTGCTTAGCTCATGGAGGATGGCCCAAATCAAAAGCGGAGCCCATCCCCTCCCCCCCCCCCCCCCCTCCTCAAAGAAACAGTTCTAGAAAAAGTGGGTCATAATGAAATAAAACAAGAGGGTTTCTGATACACAGACGCCCTTCCCCCGAACGACCTCCATGAACTTGTCATGAGCGTCCCATCTTCTTTTGATATAAAGTAACAAATATACTTATGTATCACGATTTTTTAACAAGTCTGGTTCTTCTAGTTTTCCTTTTTGCCCTTAGTTAGCTAGTTTATCTCTTTCATAGCTTTATCCATCTTGTCCACATCATTCTCTTATCTTTATTTGACTCCTTTATTGCATGTCCTCTTCTCTTTCTGCTCCATTTTTTTCATTTTCCCTCCAGTTGTCTCTATCCGATCCCTTAACCCGTTGACTACTAAATGATCTAATTCCCATAGAATTGATACAGGGACCACCTAGTTCCAGTAGCCAAGGGGTTAGTTTATTCATTCTCGTGTTGACTTTATACTTCTAAAGATTATACTCCTTCCCCTCCCCCTCTCTCTCATTCTTTATTTTATTTGTACAAATCGCCTTTTCTTTATTATCATCGACATTCACGTTTATTACGCTTGACGGCAATCGTGTGTGTACTGCATCCTACTTTTACTGAATAAGAAAGTCAGCCTGTTTATTTCCACTCTCTATTTCCTTTTTCCTAAACAAGGTCTGTGTTTTTGTGGCAAAACGTGTCCAGCTTTATGACCTTCTCATAACAACACCATATATATAGTATAATTGCGCATTTCTTTGAAAACAATTAGTTTACAACAGCCTGATGTCTTTTTTTAAAGCAATAAAATGTTTGAGGGAATATAGAATACTTCGGTTAGAATTCTGTGAACAACAGTTACTGTGCCTTTACTTTAGGAAACGTTAATTTCCAAATATATTGCTTTAAATGAGAATTTCTGAAAATTTGTAAACAAAAAAATTCGGAAACCTAACCAGATGTTTATTTCTCCAGTGCAATTAGGACAACTTACCGATTTGAGAAAAATAGTGAGGGGATGTTTCTCTCTGATTCAGGAAGTCATATTGGTTTTTAGCCCTTTGCCGTAAAAGAGAACAGTAACAATAAAAACAACAACAACAAAATAACAGGAAAAAAAGCAATTTCATAGAAGAGTGCCCTTCCCTGTCACCAATCCGGGTTTGAATGTAGACATGATAATATGCATGATACAAAACTTGCATGCCTATACTGTGAGCATTTTGTAAAAACAAATCATTTTGTGGGCAAAATTTACAACAGAAAGGTGCTTGTCCTCAGAATTTGTTCAGCGTTTTCCCTCATTTGGAAGAGGTAATTTACTGGCATAAAATTCTGAACTTCTACCAGTGTTCAAAAGTGGTTTTAACATTGTTAATTGCACGTATATTCACGACGACTTTTGTTCTACTTAGGTTTTGATTCCCCAACGAAGAATCTGCCATTTTCTTTTTCTTTCTTTTTTTCCACGACGAAAACAATTCAAAAGGAAACCATTCAAAGAATTTGACACGTTATGGGATGATGCATTTCCTCTCCCCCTCCTCCATTCTCCCATAACCGTTTCCCTTTGAATTTCCCCACGGTTATTAGAAGTAGCTTTCCATGAAATAATGTTCTATCGCCCAATTTCCATTCCCGCATTCTTCGATAAAGATGATCCTTTTCAAGGAACTATAATCTTATCGAAGAAAAACCTCATTTTTTGTCAGAATTGTATGAAGGGGCCCTTTAATTATGTGCAGGTTTCAGCCACCTATCAGAGGATATGAACTCTTTATTTTTTTTTATTTTTTTATTAATGTGACAGTATAGAGGGGCTACAGCCCTCGAGTCCGAAAATTCAAGAAGGAGACATGTCAGCCCACGGGACATTCTACAGTGCCAGCCTATAAGGCCGACAATGCCACTTTCTACAGTCTTCTAGACCTTTTTCCGAAAGTTAGACCGACGGCCTACGAAGACCTTCTACAACTTGCCAGCCCATGGACCAACAATGCCACTTCTAGAGTCTTCATGCTAGCCCATGTGATCGACAATGCCACTTTCTAGAGTCTTCATGCTAGCCCATGTGATCGACAATGCCACTTTCTAGAGTCTTCATGCTAGCCCATGTGACCGACAGTGCCACTTTCTAGAGTCTTCATGCTAGCCCATGTGATCGACAGTGCCACTTTCTAGAGTCTTCATGCTAGCCCATGTAATCGACAATGCCACTTTCTAGAGTCTTCATGCTAGCCCATGTGATCGACAATGCCACTTTCTAGAGTCTTCATGCTAGCCCATGTGATCGACAATGCCACTTTCTAGAGTCTTCATGCCAGCCCATGTGATCGACAGTGCCACTTTCTAGAGTCTTCATGCCAGCCCATGTGACTGACAATGCCACTTTCTAGAGTCTTCATGCTAGCCCATGTGATCGACAATGCCACTTTCTAGAGTCTTCATGCTAGCCCATGTGACCGACAGTGCCACTTTCTAGAGTCTTCATGCTAGCCCATGTGATCGACAGTGCCACTTTCTAGAGTCTTCATGCTAGCCCATGTGATCGACAATGCCACTTTCTAGAGTCTTCATGCCAGCCCATGTGACTGACAATGCCACTCTCTAGAGTCTTCATGCCAGCCCATGTGACCAACAATGCCACTTTCCAGAGTCTTCATGCTTGCCCATGTGACCGACATTTTCAAGAGTCTTCTAGACCTTTTCCGGAAAATTAGACCGCCGGCCCACGAGGCCGACCGTTTCTTATCTTGCTTTATGTAAATGTTTATATAGTCGTCCTCGTGGATTTTAGAACTTCAGTCTTTGTAAAAGATATTTTTTTTCATGTAGTCAAACTTGTGGGCTGGCGGTCTACTTGGATGACCAAAGCGCAGGCATGGTATGAAGGTAAGGTAAAATATCATACTGATGCTTCCACACCTTAGTATGGAATCACCGAAAACAAACGTACACCTTTCCTGTTGTATCTTGTTTCATGCATTGGCGGAAACCTCGACTTAAAAGGGTTTCTTCTGTGGGTTCCGTTATTCATACTGATGTTGTGCAGTATTACGTAAGATATAAGGAAAACGTGAGTATTTATTGGCGATGTGTATATTTTAATGACATCTGAGCTTCTGTAATATTATTTCCTTTACACACTGAATGAACGGAACTCTAAAAATGGAATTTCATCTTTTCCGATTTCTTATTCTTTCATCCTAACCCATACTTCGAAGTTTATTCTTTAGCTTAAGATAACATTCGTCAAATAAGATTTGGATGCAAGTTTAATTTATGAGTGAGCACACAGCCAAAAATCTGCTTTCACAAGAAAAAACAAATAGAGGTAAGGTTATTTTTCGCAGAACATTATTATTTCAAGTCTATTTCATCTTCATTCCTGTTCTACATATCTTTATCTAAGACTGAGAATGCTAGAAGAGTATCTGTAACATTTTATTATTATTATTATTACCATGTTCTTGCATGGGTCCCCATAAAAAAGCTCCGCTTTTCGGTGCTCGCTCGCTCCCTCCTATATTATGTCTATGAATCTCTATTATGGAAGACGTTGAGAAATTTTAAGTTCAATAGGACTAAATTAATACTTCGTGGATTAGATGGGATTAAAATCAATGCAAGAACCCCTCCCCCCCCCCCCCAACACACACATACTCGCGCGCACACACACACGAATATGGGTGTTCGATAGGGGCTTTATCAGGCGTCTAGTATCATCCTGCCCCCTTGACATGCTTGAGCTACTTTTCTTGTTGTCATCCGTGTCTATTCGTATAATGTCAGAGTCTTTCCTATCTTGAACCCTCGATACCATTTACCGTTCCAAAGGGAAATCACTTTCCAGTAACTTCACGTCTAGGATGAAAATTAGGAACGTATTATCCCGGAACTCATTTTTTTTTCTTGAGCATGTATGGATTTCGTCATGTTTTTTTCGGACATTATGACATGACAAAAATGATGAATTGTAGAGATTATCATTTTGCAGACTATTCAAACCTTGTATAAATAACATGAATTATGCTGTCTGCACGCACCTGGTGAAAGAATGATCTGATCTTTGCATATAGGTCAGAAAGTTCTTACTATACGTCATATTTGCAAAATACTTGACTGTCATTGTCAAGTACAGAACTCCTTTATTTGAGGCCATCAGTCTTCGTATTAAAAACAACTCATAATACTAAAAATACAAAATTCATCTAATACTGGGGTACAGCCTTTTGAGTTTGATGACTTTTAGTAATCTTCTTATTTTGTTAATCATAGTAATGATAATAACAATAACAACAACAATAATAATAATGATAATAATACTAACAATAATAATAGTATCAATATAAATATCAATAATAACAGTAATAATACTAACAATAATAATAATATCAATATCAATATCAATAATAACAGTAATAATAATAACAATAATAATAAAATAATAAAATAAGGATTATAATAACGATAATATAAAATGATAAAAAATAATTGTAGTTGCTTGCTTTATTATTGTTTTTAGTGTTATTATTACTATTATCACTATCATTATTACCATCATCATAATCAATCATCATAATCGTAATCATCATGAACATCATCACCATCATTAGCGTTACTGTTATCCTTTATGTTTACTTTTTAAATTATAGTCAAGTAAATATTGCTTATCCCTGCTTATGTAATTGTTCTTCCCGCTATTGAACATCTGCTGACTTCGGGTCCAGCACAGCCATGCATTTTTCGTCTCTAGATCTATTTATAACTCTCATTGTGCACGTTCATGGAAACGGAAGACCTCCTGCAAGCCTTTCCTAAAGCCACTGCTTGATAGGTATTAATGTCTACTCTAACGATTTCCGGCCTGCTGAATGATAGTAGACTTCTTACCGTAGACTTCTTAGCGGTCGGGGGGGGGGGGGGAGGGGGGTCCATGTGGGCTTGAAGGATTCTAATGTATATAAGAATATAATGGAATTAAAATTGCACCTATATCGTCCATGGGGGGGGGGGGGGGGGCTTGAGCCCCCGGAAGGCCTCCTCCCCCCCCCCCCCCTCCGGTAGAACCGCGCCTGCCGTATAACATATCTGGCTGTTATTGATTGACTCCTATCTACTGCATTTTGTTTGTTGATTAAAATTGGAATAAATCATGAAACCCTTATGCTGATTTAGAGAAACTGAGAGAGTGAGTGAGAATGAAAGAGAGAGAGAGAAAGCTAGAGAGAGAAAAAAGAGAGAGAGGGGGGAAGAGAGCGAGAGAGAAAGCTAGCGCGGAGAGAGAGGAGAGCAAAAAAATGTTAGAGAGAGAGAGAGAGGGAGAGAGAGAGAGAGAACCAGTCATGGGAAGGAGAGAGTAGAATGATAAAGGCAGCGGCAGTGGCGCAAAATTAAGATGCGATGCTCATGAGTATGGTTACATGATAATTCTATATTACCATTAGTTTTATCCATTTCGAATCAAACGACGTAAAGGTAACCCTCAAGGAATATGACAGCAACATGTCCATATCAGAAATAGATCATCTGCACTCTGTATGAAAATGATGTTTGATGCAGATGGGTGCCATTTTTGTTATGAGTATTCTGGGAAGGAATATAAGGTGGACTGCACGACAGTATATAAAGCGCGCTCATGAATTGCAGTGTCTTTCATGGAAGGAAGAAACACTACAAACAAAAATGACCAATAGAGCCGCAAATCCCATGAATACTTACTGAAATGTTCAATTTTTTTTTTGTTTTTGTTTTAATGTAACAAATGACTGGAATCTTTCCATGAACCATATCTGAGAGAGGGAGGAGAAAAAAAAAGAGAGACAGAATCACGCGAAGAGTGATTAGTGCCATTTCCCTTCCCGTGTCTAATTATAATAGGAAGATCACGTGAGTTATTGTTCTCATCCGGGCCGAAGACAACTGCTCTTATCACAGGGTATGAACAAACTGTCGGGATATTACCAACACAGAAGAAATCTATTAATAGGACCAATTTTCGAAATATTATTGCCTTTTCTTAATCATGCATAAGGGCATTAATGGCCGAGGTTCAAACCCCCATCAATGGGCCCCTACATGTCTTCGTGATTTAAGAATCAACGTGATTTAAAACTAAATGGCTCTTATTAGAAGCAAAAAGGGGCACTTATCAGAAATCAAATGGATGTGTATCAAATTTAAAAGGGGGCACATGCCAGAATGAAAAAGGGACAAACATCAGAAACCAAAGGGCACTTATGGCACTTATAGCACGCTAACATAAAGAGAAATGGGACATATTAGACATGTTAGAAAGGAAATTAAAAAAAAAAATTAAATTAAAAAAAACCTCCATCCCCTCCAAACAGCCCTACCAAACATAAGGGAGTAGGGAGTGGATAATGCATCCAAAATTATCGTTAATCATAAAATGCCTATTTACCTCCGAAAAAAAAAAAAGAAAGTAGCTTACATTCTTATTACACACTAAGAAAAAATGGTTCAAGTTTGCACCCTAAATGCAACACCGGCAGCACCTTTTTTGAGTGCAATCTTGCACCCTACATGAAAAAGGTGCAAAAATGCACCTTTTTGTTCTTGTTTGTACCCAGAAATGCCCGTTTGCACCCTACTTTGCACCTTTTAGGATGCAGAAATTTTTGCGTTCAAACAGGTGCAAATTTGCACCTTCCCTAAAAGGTACAACTCTGCACCCTTTAAGGTGCAAAAAGCTTCTTAGGGTGCAAAGTTGACCCAAAAAGGAGCTCCCAGTGTTGCATTTGTAGGGTGCAAAATTGCACCTTTTTCCTTAGTGTGTAGATGAGTTTCGTGCACTTTCGTAGTATAAGAATAGGTCAAGAGGGAAATGACAGAATTGTAGGTGAATATAATTGCCCCTGAAAGTTGGGGGATGATTGTACACACCACAGGGGTATGTATCCCATCCCCCCCCCCCCCCCCCCCCCGCTACCTGCCCCTGACCCATTCCATCATGTCGTAGGGTCTATTGCAATTGGCATGCGTTGCAGATAATAATTCTAAATCCTCAGCCCTAATTGATAACGTTTGCATTGAATAATTAACAACTGCATTTCTAGCAACAATACAATATGAAGTTTGGTAGAATCAGAAGTTAATCAGTGTTTACCTTTCTGGTTTCCCTCTGGTATTCACAGCATGCGCGCGCGTTATCACGAATTTCAGCACGTTTCTTGCTGAGATAGCACAGGCATACTTCCGCGGCGCGCGCGGCGGATGTGAGCTCTTTAGAGACCGTGCTTTCTCGAGGATGTCTCTCAAATTGAGTTAGCAAGGCACGGATGTCATAGCTCCTCTCCGTGTCCACCTCGATTAGCGATGGGAACAGCCCTCAAACGAGCCACAGAAGGGCTAGCAAAAGCAGCACGTTACACCTAGCCATTTGCAAAAGATCAGTACAGGTGGGACTAAACAGCAGAGAAATTTAGAGCAAAGGGACACTATTATAGCTCAAAGTGATTTTTATATGCCAGCATCTTCTACTTTTTGTATTAGCTTCAGGACTGCAGTTTGTACTTTGATGGAGATCTTCTAAGTTCACTGATTTGACACCGTGACAGAAGTACATCTTATGATGGATTCGGACACTGGATTTATGTTCCCTTTTCTCCGAAATCTTCAATTTTGACGACAAACTAAAGGGGAGTTAATATTGTTGAAGAAGAAATATTTACGATTGATTGTCATTATGGTCAACATAATTATTTGCCAATTGTTGACAAACGAACAATGAGCCCTAAAACGATGCTTGTTGATATCTAATGCGGAAGTGCAACCAGCTGGTCTGTTATGGTGTATAATAGCCTAAACGTGCCTGTTATTGTTTTCAAAGTGCTGAATTTTAAAGCATGCACAACTTGAGCACATTCGGTATCCAGACACATCGTTCCGTGACTTGGAAGTTAAGGCACGTTGGAACCGAAAAGGAACGTATAAATTATAGCGACTTTCTGGAGTTGAAATTATGATTCAAGGCGATCCAATAAGACTTGACGTTCGTGTTTAGTCGACCACCCAACGATACTGAGCAAAGTCACTTGCGACGTCAAGATAAGTGAAGAGTCGAAGACGCTTGAGCATGCTTGAAGCTATAC
>CM057152.1:39215662-39279338 GCA_029962745.1 Echinometra lucunter
TCTTCTGGGTTATGAACGTATTTCTGGACGTGTTTTACAAAGCTGTGCGTAAAGTTACGCATCACTTCAAGAACGACTTAATTATGAAGAGCCGAATGGAATGCCCGAAGTTTTTCCTCTTGTTTTAACAAAGTGTGACTGTATTTCCATAATCTCAATTAATTTTTGGCAAAAAACTATACCTCGCATCAAAAATGTTTTTGATTAATGATAATAATGTTAATCTACATATATATTTCAACCTTAGCTTATATCATTATGTTTGAGAATCCATTTTGCTTTCTATATTGAAGTCATTCTTAAAGTCATGCGTAACTTTGCGCACAGCTTTGTGAAACACCATGGAAACACCCCCAGGTCGATGAAGGGATGGGCACTTTAACCCAAATATGCATAAACAAGTAAATCCTGTATCCATCTAAGGCTTTATCCGCTCATATGAGGCGATCTAAATATACGCTAGGCATGCAGGACTGCAGCCATCACGAGTACACCATTTCTAATTCTTGTTTCCCGTCGGTTTGTAGGACGCTGATGGGTGAAGGGCTTGAGAACGAAAAGGTTTCGTGAAGGTCACCAGCATACACTGCCATTCTCCTGACATTCAACAGAGATAGTAGAGATAGTTGGGATCCATCTTAAAACAGAGAGCATTCCGATTTCTTAATTAGTCCCTGGTCCGTTTTAGCACAAGCCACGATCACAAGACCAACCAATCCGGCAACCAAATAGAATGAAATTGGAAAATACATACATCGGTATTGAACTTACACTTATTATCTTCTATACTGATTTTGAATCCCGAATTGCATCTTCAATTTCCCAGAGGTCGCATATTATTTACCTTAATAATGATGTCGTTATTATCATAATTTGTATGTTTTGAACTTGCAGGGTACCGGCTGCAGTACTGTTATTGTAGTCTCAATAGTCATTTTGACCACCTTCGATTTATTTTTTTTACAGAGTTTTCCTTTTATTTTCTTCTTTCATTCTCTTCTCCTTTCTTTCTTTCTTTCTTTCTTTCTTTCTTTCTTTTTCTTTTCAAAAAATATTTATCTGTTTGTTTTATGTGTTTATATTTGATGTATTTCCAATATTACAAAATAAAACAAAACCAAACCAAACCGAACCAAGGTTGACTTAGATAGATGATAACGGACGAATTCGCAAATGAAAGGACCTTTTGGGCCTGCTAAGAATATTTCGGCTAAGTGCCGTTTTCACGAGGCATGCAAACGATTTGCGAAGGATGCGAATGTCAAAGAAATGGCAAAGTCCAAAATTCGGAGAAGTTTTTCTCCTATGTCTCGCGACAGTGGAGTCGTAAACCATTCTCACGCAGTTTGTGCGAAGTTCTCACGACGTATGTGCGAATGTCGTGTGTGTATCGTGGTTGGACTACGGCCAGTCAACATGCACGAAGAACACGCGACTGAAATGCGAACAACGCGAATTATAATTGGGCGAAACTTCGCTGCTTTGCGCGAGACATTCGGCAAATTGTCGTGATCTGGTTGGGGATTTACGAAGACTTTGCGAACATCGCGAACGTCTTGAGTAGGTCCTGCGCATATGACGAAGCTTTTAAGACATTTTTGAGAACAAATCACGAGTAAAATACGACCAGGATGCGGGGGAAACGTTTTGCAAGAAATTTCAAAATTTGTTGAATTCCCGCCGAACCAAAAACGACGCCCGCGAGCAATTGACGACATTTCCGAACCCCGCGATGGTTTGGCGATCTTTTGCAGCATAAAATACGACTGTTGACCTTTCCAATTTTTCGACATTTACATCCTTCGCAAATCGTTCGCGTGCCCCGTGAAAACCGCACTTAACTTGTCGGCTAATTTCATCCGATATCCCACTCTCGATTTTTAAAAAATGTATTGACTATCTGACTATCTGCGAGTCATACTTGCTGGATGTTAGGACTGAACATAAGAATAAGTTAAGAGAAGAACAGTAAAGAATGAAATTAAAATACCCTTTCGAAGTCACAGAATTTGGGGAAACATCATTCTGTAACCTACGGAATGAAGAATAGTAACATAAAATGATGTCATGGAATGTTGCACACGAGACTAATCATGCTAATGATAGGTGTTACGACTGGATGTTGAAGATGTCCTGAGCTGTAAGGATATACCGTCTAGGACATATTGACGTCCGTGTCTTTTGTTATCTTTAGTGTATCGACTGAGCCAAGAATACGACTTCCTTCAAGTGACACCAGGATGCCCCTAAAACCCAAATCTAGGACGAAAAAGGGAAATCAGGTCTGTCAGCACCCCCGCCCCCTCCATGGGCACTGGGTGTGGAATCTTATATCCTATAAACTCAACGACTTCAGTGAGAATAGAGGTGTATATTTGCAGGTGTCTCGGAACTTGATCGTCTAGATAATGTGAAGGGGAAAAGGGAAGCTAAGATCGGTTTCACGAGAGAATTTTGGCGGGCACTGGCATACACAAGTTATCTTGTAGAATCCCCCGAGCTGATGATATAGACTTTCCCGTCCATTTTTCGCACCATTTAACATTTCGTTTTTCGCCCAGATATGCCGTGATCTTGCACATCCCATATTCAAGTCGTCTTTGGTGATTCATTTTCAAAATTTGCCCCATAAAGCATCAGTTTAATCATTTTGCATCCCATTTCGTCAAATGTCAAATCGATTCCGTTATCTCCGGCTGCTAACACAAGATGCTTGAATTAATTTTGTCATTTTGCGATTATTCCGTCTAAGTGTCGTGAATTAATTAATCTACAATTTTCCACATAGATATTTGGTAAGCTTCGTCTGTTCATTTTTAAAGGATGGAAATTTTTAGAAAAAAAAAAATCATCAAAAATGTTTGTGTACATGCAAATTAAGGCTTGTATTTACTTTCTCGTATACATCTTGTGTAATGAATGAGAACGGCAGACATAAATTAAGAAAAGTGCCTGCCCTGTCCTTAGGATAACCTTAATTCAGTGATGTCTGATCTCGCAATAAACTTGCCGATCAAAAGCATCACATTTATTTGATATTTTGATTTGTCTTTAAGTCTCATTGAATAGATAAGAAGGCACCGGGCATATTATACAAGATAATGTATTCAGACTATGATCTTTGAAAAAAAATACCTTGCAGATAATGTGTATTAAACTATCTGACCGATTTGAATGAAATTCTTTTGAACCTGCACAAAGACGAAATTAATCATTACATTCTGAAACAGACTGTCGAGTGAGACGAATTTAAATGAAATATTACGAAAAGGTATAGACCACAGAGGAAACTGATTGAACACCGACTACCTGGAGTTAGAAATGACTAAATCGACTTAGATGTTTGCACATTCCTGGATTTCTAGGACGAAATTGAAGTGTACTTTCGAACTTTGATGAAATTCAAAGAAACAAAAAGTGCTAAAATGGACGGATAATAATTTCAAGATAAATTTATGGATGATTTAATCCATCACCATGATCACCATTATCTTGATGCAATTTGATTAGCACAAATGCTCTAATCGTCACTTAACTTGTCGACTCTTCGCTTTTTTTTCATTTTCATGGTTGTGGACTTGTACCAAAGACAAGGCAAGGTTGTTGGTAAGGACTTACAACTCCCATATCAATTTCTTTGGTATATTTACAACAGAGATTTTGAAGACCTTCTTTCATTGATTTTATTCGATTTTTTTAATGTCTGTGGAGGAGATTTGAACTTTTCTTATTTCGTTTTGCTTTACTTTGATTTTGTGTTGTTGTTGGTGTTTTTTTTGTGGTTGTTTTTGTTTTGTTTTTGCTTGGGAGACAAACTCCTATACTTGTCAGCAGAGTTGGTCTGATGAGGTCTAGGGACGCCCCTATGGATTTTTTGAACCTGTTGAAAGGAAAGAAATAGAAGAAACAAGCTTGGTCGCAGCTCGCAAGAACTTTGGCAATCGAGAGAGCGATGAACCCCTGATCTAAAACTTGGACTCCTTTAGGCATAGGTAGGGTATAGGAAGAGATGGTGTTGTCAGATTACATGGGGAGAATTGGAACAATTGTAACAAGGTGATCTAGTGGGAATAACAGGTGTGAAACCGACACTGAATCTTAACTTATCGAATATATCATGACCTGCATAACGCTCTCTGCTATGTAGATCAACAAACGTCATGCACAGTTTAAGGTCAGTCGTGTTTGGAAGTCAAAGACGAAAAAGTTTTACTTGCTTAGCTCATGGAGGATGGCCCAAATCAAAAGCGGAGCCCATCCCTCCCCCCCCCCCCCCTCCTCAAAGAAAACAGTTCTAGAAAAAGTGGGTCATAATGAAGTTAAAACAAGAGGGTTTCTGATACACAGACGCCCTTCCCCCCGAACGACCTCCATGAACTTGTCATGAGCGTCCCATCTTCTTTTGATATAAAGTAACAAATATACTTATGTATCACGATTTTTTAACAAGTCTGGTTCTTCTGTTTTTCCTTTTTTGCCCTTAGTTAGCTAGTTTATCTTTTCATAGTTTATCCATCTTGTCCACATCATTCTCTTATCTTTATTTGACTCCTTATTGCATGTCCTCTTCTCTTTCTGCTCCATTTTCTCATTTTCCCTCCAGTTGTCTCTATCCGATCCCTCAACCCGTTGACTACTAAATGATCTAATTCCCATAGAATTGATACAGGGACCACCTAGTTCCAGTAGCCAAGGGGTTAGTTTTTTCATTCTTGTGTTGACTTTATACTTCTAAAGATTATACTCCTTCCCCTCCCCCTCTCTCTCATTCTTTATTTTATTTGTACAAATCGCCTTTTCTTTATTATCATCGACATTCACGTTTATTACGCTTGATGGCAATTGTGTGTGTACTGCATCCTACTTTTACTGAATAAGAAAGTCAGCCTGTTTATTTCCACTCTCTATTTCCTTTTTCCTAAACAAGGTCTGTGTTTTTGTGGCAAAACGTGTCCAGCTTTATGACCTTCTCATAACAACACCCATATATATAGTATAATTGCGCATTTCTTTGAAAACAATTAGTTTACAACAGCCTGATGTCTTTTTTTAAAGCTATAAAATGTTTGAGGGAATATAGAATACTTCGGTTAGAATTCTGTGAACAACAGTTACTGTGCCTTTACTTTAGGAAACGTTAATTTCCAAATATATTGCTTTAAATGAGAATTTCTGAAAATTTGTAAAAAAAAAATTCGGAAACCTAACCAGATGTTTATTTCTCCAGTGCAATCAGGACAACTTACCGATTTGAGAAAAATAGTGAGGGGATGTTTCTCTCTGATTCAGGAGGTCATATTGGTTTTTAGCCCTTTGCCGTAAAAGAGAACAGTAACAACAAAAACAACAACAACAAAATAACAGGAAAAAAAGCAATTTCATAGAAGAGTGCCCTTCCCTGTCACCAATCCGGGTTTGAATGTAGAAATGATAATAATGCATGATACAAAACTTTGCATGCCTATACTGTGAGCATTTTGTAAAAACAAATCATTTTGTGGGCACAATTTACAACAGAAAGGTGCTTGTCCTCAGAACTTGTTTCAGCGTTTTCCCTCATTTGGAAGAGGTAATTTACTGGCATAAAATTCTGAACTTCTACCAGTGTTCAAAAGTGGTTTTAACATTGTTAATTGCACGTATATTCACGACGACTTTTGTTCTACTTAGGTTTTGATTCCCCAATGAAGAATCTGCCATTTTCTTTTTCTTTCTTTTTTTCCACGACGAAAACAATTCAAAAGGAAACCATTCAAAGAATTTGACACGTTATGGGATGATGCATTTCCTCTCCCCCTCCTCCATTCTCCCATAACCGTTTCCCTTTGAATTTCCCCACGGTTATTAGAAGTAGCTTTCCATGAAATAATGTTCTATCGCCAATTTCCATTCCCGCATTCTTCGATAAAGATGATCCTTTTCAAGGAACTATAATCTTATCGAAGAAAAACCTCATTTTTTGTCAGAAATTGTATGAAGGGGCCCTTTTAATTATGTGCAGGTTTCAGCCACCTATCAGAGGATATGAACTCTTTATTTTTTTTATTTTTTATTAATGTGACAATATAGAGGGGCTACAGCCCTCGAGTCCGAAAATTCAAGAAGGAGACATGTCAGCCCACGGGACATTCTACAGTGCCAGCCTATAAGGCCGACAATGCCACTTTCTACAGTCTTCAAGACCTTTTTCCGAAAGTTAGACCGACGGCCTACGAAGACCTTCTACAACTTGCCAGCCCATGTGACCAACAATGCCACTTTCTAGAGTCTTCATGCTAGCCCATGTGATCGACAATGCCACTTTCTAGAGTCTTCATGCTAGCCCATGTGATCAACAATGCCACTTTCTAGAGTCTTCATGCTAGCCCATGTGATCGACAGTGCCACTTTCTAGAGTCTTCATGCTAGCCCATGTAATCGACAATGCCACTTTCTAGAGTCTTCATGCTAGCCCATGTGATCGACAATGCCACTTTCTAGAGTCTTCATGCTAGCCCATGTGATCGACAATGCCACTTTCTAGAGTCTTCATGCTAGCTCATGTGATCGACATTGCCACTTTCTAGAGTCTTCATGCCAGCCCATGTGATCGACAGTGCCACTTTCTAGAGTCTTCATGCCAGCCCATGTGACTGACAATGCCACTTTCTAGAGTCTTCATGCTAGCCCATGTGATCGACAATGCCACTTTCTAGAGTCTTCATGCTAGCCCATGTGACCGACAGTGCCACTTTCTAGAGTCTTCATGCTAGCCCATGTGATCGACAGTGCCACTTTCTAGAGTCTTCATGCTAGCCCATGTGATCGACAATGCCACTTTCTAGAGTCTTCATGCCAGCCCATGTGACTGACAATGCCACTCTCTAGAGTCTTCATGCCAGCCCATGTGACCAACAATGCCACTTTCTAGAGTCTTCATGCTAGCCCATGTGACCGACATTTTCTAGAGTCTTCTAGACCTTTTCCGGAAAATTAGACCGCCGGCCCACGAGGCCGACCGTTTCATATCTTGCTTTATGTAAATGTTTATATAGTCGTCCTCGTGGATTTTAGAACTTCAGTCTTTGTAAAAGATATTTTTTTTCATGTAGTCAAACTTGTGGGCTGGCGGTCTACTTGGATGACCAAAGCGCAGGGCATGGTATGAAGGTAAGGTAAAATATCATACTGATGCTTCCACACCTTAGTATGGAATCACCGAAAACAAACGTACACCTTTCCTGTTGTATCTTGTTTCATGCATTGGCGGAAACCTCGACTTAAAAGGGTTTCTTCTGTGGGTTCCGTTATTCATACTGATGTTGTGCAGTATTACGTAAGATATAAGGAAAACGTAAGTATTTATTGGCGATGTGTATATTTTGATGACATCTGAGGTTCTGTAATATTATTTCCTTTACACATGAATGAACGGAACTCTAAAAATGGAATTTCATCTTTCCGATTTCTATTCTTTCATCCTAACCCATACTTCGAAGTTATTCTTTTAGCTTAAGATAACATTCGTCAAATAAGATTTGGATGCAAGTTTAATTTATGAGTGAGCACACAGCCAAAAATCTGCTTTCACAAGAAAAAACAAATAGAGGTAAGGTTATTTTTCGCAGAACATTATTTTCCAGTCTATTTCATCTTTATTCCTGTTCTACATATCTTTATCTAAGACTGAGAATGCTAGAAGAGTATCTGTAACATTTTATTATTATTATTATTACCATGTTCTTGCATGGGTCCCCATAAAAAAGCTCCGCTTTTCGGGTGCTCGCTCGCTCCCTCCTATATTATGTTCTATGAATCTCTATTATGGAAGACGTTGAAATTTTAAGTTCAATAGGACTAAATTAATACTTCGTGGATTAGATGGGATTAAAATCAATGCAAGAACCCCTCCCCCCCCCTCCCCAACACACACATACTCGCGCGCGCACACACACGAATATGGGTGTTCGATAGGGGCTTTATCACGGGTCTAGTATCATCCTGCCCCTTGACATGCATGAGC
The DNA here is from genome assembly GCA_029962745.1 of Echinometra lucunter. NCBI lineage: Eukaryota > Metazoa > Echinodermata > Echinoidea > Camarodonta > Echinometridae > Echinometra > Echinometra lucunter. Next base: position 39,223,665 of record CM057152.1, read on the forward strand.
TACTTTTCTTGTTGTCATCCGTGTCTATTCGTATAATGTCAGAGTCTTTCCTATCTTGAACCCTCGATACCATTTACCGTTCCAAAGGGAAATCACTTTCCAGTAACTTCACGTCTAGGATGAAAATTAGGAACGTATTATCCCGGAACTCATTTTTTTTTTCTTGAGCATGTATGGATTTCGTCATGTTTTTTTCGGACATTATGACATGACAAAAATGATGAATTGTAGAGATTATCATTTTGCAGACTATTCAAACCTTGTATAAATAACATGGATTATGCTGTCTGCACGCACCTGGTGAAAGAATGATCTGATCTTTGCATATAGGTCAGAAAGTTCTTACTATACATCATATTTGCAAAATACTTGACTGTCATTTCAAGTACAGAACCCCTTTATTTGAGGCCATCAGTCTTCGTATTAAAAAACAACTCATAATACTAAAAATACAAAATTCATCTAATACTGGGGTACAGCCTTTTGAGTTTGATGACTTTCAGTAATCTTCTTATTTTGTTATCATAGTAATGATAATAACAATAATAATAATAATAATAATAATAATAATAATAATAATAATAATAATAACAATAATAATATCAATATCAATATCAATAATAGTAATAATAACAATAACAATAATAATAAAAATAATAAAAATAAGGATTATAATAACGATAATAATAAAAATGATAAAAAATAATTGTAGTTGCTGCTTTATTATTGTTTTTAGTGTTATTAATACTATTATCACTATCATTATTACCATCATCATAATCATCATCATCATAATCGTCATCATCATGAACATCATCACCATCATTAGCGTTACTGTTATCGTTATGTTTACTTTATTAAATTATAGTCAAGAAATATTGCTTATCCCTGCTTATGTAATTGTTCTTCCCGCTGTTGATAAATCTGCTGAATTCGGCGTCCAGCACAGCCATGCATTTTTCGTCTAGATCTATTTATATAACTCTCATTGTGCAAGTTCATGGAAACGGAAGACCTCCTGCAAGCCTTTCCTAAAGCCACTGCTTGATAGTGTATTAATGTCTTACTCTAACGATTTCCGGCCTGCTGAATGAATAGTAGACTTCTTACCGTAGACTTCTTAGCGGTCGGGGGGGGGGGGGGGGTCCATGTGGGCTTGAAGGATTCTAATGTATATAAGAATATAATGGAATTAAAATTGCACCTGTATCGTCCATGGGGGGGGGGGGGGGCTTGAACCGCGCCTGCCGTATAACATATCTGGCTGTTATTGTATTGCATCCTATCTATACTGCATTTTGTTTGTTGATTTAAAATTGGAATAAATCATGAAACCCTTATGCTGATTTAGAGAAACTGAGAGAGTGAGTGAGAATGAAAGAGAGAGAGAGAAAGCTAGAGAGAGAAAAAAGAGAGAGAGGGGAAGAGAGAGAGAGAGAGAGAGAAAGCTAGAGCGGAAGAGAGAGCAAAAAAAATGTTAGAGAGAGAGAGAGAGAGAAACCAATCATGGGAAGGAGAGAGTGGAATGATAAAGGCAGCGCAGTGGCGTAAAATTAAAGATGCGATTGCTCATTGAGTATGGTTACATGATAATTCTATATTATTCCATAGTTTTAATCCATTTGAAATCAACGACGTAAAGGTAAACCCTCAGGAATAGACAGCAACATGTCCATATCAGAAATAGATCATCTGCACTCTGTATGAAAATGATGTTTGATGCAGATGGGTGACATTTTTGTTATGAGTATTCTGGGAAGGAATATAAGGTGGAATGCACGACAGTATATAAAGTGCGCTCATGAATTGCAGTGTCTTTCATGGAAGGAAGAAACACTACAAACAAAATGACCAATAGAGCCGCAAATCACATGAATACTTACTGTAAATGTTCAAATTTTTTTGTTTTTGTTTTTAATGTAACAAATGACTGGAAATCTTTCCATGAACCATATCTGAGAGAGGGAGAAGAAGAAGAAAAAAAAAAAGAGCAGAATCACGCGAGGAGTGATTAGTGCCATTTCCCTTCCCGTGTCTAATTATAATAGGAAGATCACGTGAGTTCTTGTTCCATCAGGGCCCGAAGACAACTGCTCTTTATCACAGGGTATGAACAAACTGTCGGGATATACCAACACAGAAATCTATTAATAGGACCAATTTTCTGAAATATTATTGCCTTTTCTTAATCATGCATAATGGGCATTAATTGGCCGAGGTTCAAACCCCCATCAACGGGCCTACATGTCTTCGTGATTTAAGAATCAACGTGATTTAAAACTAAATGGCTCTTATTAGAAGCAAAAAGGGGCACTTATCAGAAATCAAATGGATGTGTATCAAATTTAAAAGGGGGCACATGCCAGAATGAAAAAGGGACAAACATCAGAAACCAAAGGGCACTTATGGCTCTTATAGCACGCTAACATAAAGAGAAATGGGACATATTAGACATGTTAGAAAGGAAATTAAAAAAAAAAAATTAAAATTAAAAAAAACCTCCATCCCCTCCAAACAGCCCTACCAAACATAAGGGAGTAGGGAGTGGATAATGCATCCAAAATTATCGTTAATCATAAAATGCCTATTTACCTCCGGAAAAAAAAGAAAGTAGCTTACATTCTTATTACACACTAAGAAAAAATGGTTCAAGTTTGCACCCTAAATGCAACACCGGCAGCACCTTTTTTGAGTGCAATCTTGCACCCTACATGAAAAAGGTGCAAAAATGCACCTTTTTGTTCTTGTTTGTACCCAGAAATGCCCGTTTGCACCCTACTTTGCACCTTTTAGGATGCAGAAATTTTTGCGTTCAAACAGGTGCAAATTTGCACCTTCCCTAAAAGGTACAACTCTGCACCCTTTAGGGTGCGAAATGTAGCTAACTGCACCCTTAAAGGTGCAAAAAGCTTCTTAGGGTGCAAAGTTGCACCCAAAAAGGAGCTCCCAGTGTTGCATTTGAAGGGTGCAAAATTGCACTTTTTTTCCTTAGTGTGTAGATGAGTTTCGTGCACTTTCTAGTAGTATAAGAATAGGTCAAGAGGGAAATGACAGAATTGTAGGTGAATATAATTGCCCCGTGAAAGTTGGGGAATGATTGTACACACCACCGGGGTATGTATCCCCATCCCCCCCCCCCCCCCACCCGCTACCTACGCCCCTGGCCCATTCCATCATGTCGTAGGGTCTATTGCAATTGGCATGAGTTGCAGATAATAATTCTAAATCCTCAGCCCTAATTGATAACGTTTGCATTGAATAATTAACAACTGCATTTCTAGTAAACAATACAATATGAAGTTTGGTAGAATCAGAAGTTAATCAGTGTTTACCTTTCTGGTTTCCCTCTGGTATTCACAGCATGCGCGCGCGTTATCACGAATTTCAGCACGTTTCTTGCTGAGATAGCACAGGCATACTTCCGCGGCGCGCGCGGCGGATGTGAGCTCTTTAGAGACCGTGCTTTCTCGAGGATGTCTCTCAAATTGAGTTAGCAAGGCACGGATGTCATAGCTCCTCTCCGTGTCCACCTCGATTAGCGATGGGAACAGCCCTCAAACGAGCCACAGAAGGGCTAGCAAAAGCAGCACGTTACACCTAGCCACTTGCAAAAGATCAGTACAGGTGGGACTAAACAGCAGAGAAATTTAGAGCAAAGGGACACTATTATAGCTCAAAGTGATTTTTATATGCCAGCATCTTCTACTTTTTGTATTAGCTTCAGGACTGCAGTTTGTAATTTGATGGAGATCTTCTAAGTTCACTGATTTGACACCGTGACAGAAGTACCTCTTATGATGGATTCGGACACTGGATTTATGTTCCCTTTTCTCCGAAATCTTCAATTTTGACGACAAACTAAAGGGGAGTTAATATTGTTGAAGAAGAAATATTTACGATTGATTGTCATTATGGTCAACATAATTATTTGCCAATTGTTGACAAACGAACAATGAGCCCTAAGACGATGCTTGTTGATATCTAATGCGGAAGTGCAACCAGCTGGTCTGTTATGGTGTATAATAGCCTAAACGTGCCTGTTATTGTTTTCAAAGTGCTGAATTTTAAAGCATGCACAACTTGAGCACATTCGGTATCCAGATACATCGTTCCTGTACTTGGAAGTTAAGGCACGTTGGAACCGAAAAGGAACGTATAAATATAGCGACTTTCTGGAGTTGAAATTATGATTCAAGGCGATCCAATAAGACTTGACGTTCTGTTTAGTCGACACCCAACGATACCTGAGCAAAGTCACTTGCGACTTCAAGATAAGTGAAGAGTCGAAGACGCTTGAGCATGCTTGAAGCTATACCATGCTACAACCTGTTAGACACTCGTAATTTCAAAAATCTCACTACGGAGAAGTAGTTCATACCCTTTACAAGCATTATAATTTTTCTGTTTTCGTCAAAGTACTTTTACAACTCACCATGCAGTACTCTGGATATATTTCCTACCCATCATCTTGGAATTATTCCTGGTATATCGCCTTCCTTGGGATAGTCTTCTTCGGCTTGGCGTCAGGAGTCCCATCTGGTAAGGATGAAGACAACATCTGCATTAAGCATTTCATACTTAGCCACTGTCTATTACAATGTGAAAGCCATAAGATTACTGCGTCTGTACAAATATTGAACAAAAGCTGCGTTTTATGATTTATATTTATTTATTTTTCTTCTAATAAATCTCTTTTGGATACTGAGCAAAGTGAGAATAACTGTGTTATCATTACTAAACTGGCGAGAGGGGCGGTGGACAGTATTTATGATTAATTTAATGCGAGTTTTCACAATGCTCAGGTGGGGAAAGTTGATTTCTTATATAGTAGGATTTTATGCTTGTACTTGACAATATTTCATAGAAATCAAATAGTTTGTGATGGACTGTAAAATGAAGTTGAAAATTGATGTTTCCCATGTATGGGACCCTTGAATATTTTTCTGCCACATATGAATTACAAGCTTGGCTGCAATCAATGATATATTTTCTTCTTAATACTATCGATAAAATGCGCCCGCATATCGAACAAAGACAAATTTAGGCCTAGATAATAAACAAAAATGATATAATAACGGTTCTGTTTATCGCATTTAAAACAATGATAAACCACTACTACCATGACAACAGCAACAAGAACTTTTAACATTAAACTACCACTTTTATTGCCACACAACTTCTGTTACTATTTCTGCTCTTGTAGCAGCATTGCTAGTTCTAATGAAATAACCACAAAAGCAGAATGTATCCATTAATGTTCCATATCTTCATTCCTATCTTTGCATTCATACATACTCGAACGACTGTGCAGTATCACCATGCGAATACTTCTGCACGTTAAACCACCAAGGCATATATTTCTATGTGTATATGTCATGTATGTGGGAGAGTTTTGACGTTTCCGACATGCAAGCGGGTGCCTTGTACAGCAAGCACGTTCTCTGTACCGTTGATTGCCAATAAGCATAATTTGCAGTTAACGTTTCTTCCGCCAAACTACTATTTCCATCGTTGTACAGGAGTCTCCTGGAAAGCTAAGATTATCCAAGGAAGACTCGTGGGCGCTAATTGGAAACATAGAATCATGCTATCAGACATGAATTGCCCTCATTTTAAGAGTAATACGATATGTCAGGCTGTGCTCCCTGGTTTTAAAGGACACGCCTAAAAGAAACATGGACATAACCTTCACCTTTTGTTTCCCCTTCCCCTTCCATCCCTGAACTTGGTTTGAATCAGTCTGTTGACGTGACTGTTCTTTTTCGAGTATTGTGTGTATAGCATTGGTTACATCTTCTTTTCTTTGAAATTCCAATGGTCTCGCATCACGTAAGTCAAGCTAGCAGCATCCACCATGTCCACTGATCCCTCACGCATCAACAGTATTCCATGAAAGTCTAAAAAATAAGAGCAAGGATTGCTGGCATATCATGTAGTTTCTTTGTCTTCGTGGTTAACACAATGTAATGACTGCATCCCACTACTTTTGGGATATTTACGTCATTTACGTAGTGTAATATAGTGGGCAGTAAATTCAACTGCTGTGGAGGAGGGGCACATCGAACGCTTTCTAGGGGAAACTTTTTTTACAAGCATAACGCAGTACTGAAGAAATATTTAAGCCTCATTCAACATTATGCATTCTACACTGAAAACCATAAGCACGGAGGGAAATGACCAAACACTCCGTGGTTGACGCTCACGAATTCTCCCAAATGTATTATCCCGATCGCCATGATCAGGGTATTTTATGGAATTCTGTGAAAACTCTCCCGTCTTACGCTGATAGGTCTAAAACTACTATCTCAACCCACATGACCAATGTGCATGTATATAATTCCCTTGCTTCTAGTGCTTCTACACCATTGCCATGACAGGACAGGTGACCTTAACAATTCAACCTTTAATTTTTCCATCACTTTGTGCCTTCTTGATCGGAAACCATGACAATTCGATCAAAATGCAGGAAAGGGATTCATTTATGGAGGAGAGAAAAAAGTTACAGTTGACAATGAAGTGGTGATGTGTAAGACATTGTCAAGTTGACAAGAGCGGAAGTGCTAATGTCAACATCCTTTGCCGGGAAACAAGGCAAGAAACCATGGTCAAGTGACAAGATGAGTTCATTAGATCAGACTCCGGTAATATATTTGATTGTAAAAAGTTGATTACACCATTTTTCATTGAAACAGTGATCTCTTGCCAGTTTGATACAGATTCGAGTACAATGCAATTCTTTTGCAGAAGTCACGAATCTTTTTTACGTTACCAATGACTGAAGGTTTGCTAGCAAGTAACCTATCCCTCCAAAAACAATCTACGTTCAGCAATTCTGTAATTGCTTGCATTAAATTCATCTTTGTTCTGTAATATTTATGGATATATATAATAGAAATCTACCAGTCACGTTTTGCCTGTAGTTATGGTGGTATGCCTCCGCCGCCCATTCTAACTACTAGTGACTTCCCTTGCACACATTTTTAGTCAGTAACATTCTCGAAGAAACCAACTTCTTGTCAAACGCTTTATTTACAATCTAAAGCCAAATTACATTTCTCTTATGTAAATGTACAAAATAGAAGTTATGACCTGTTAGATAGTTAGACTATTTATATAGTTTTTGTAAATATTTATAATCTTTCATGTGGTTTTCACCACTTTTGAAGCATGCTTGCCACACTGTATGATACTGTAAATTCATGTTTAGCATAGCCTAGGTTTAGAACATCTTCATACCGTTATACATTTGTATTTTAGTGTTGTTGTTTTGTTTTTTTTTGTACACTGTATTCGGTATTTTTCTTCTGTATTATTATTATATGTTTGTATACATTATTTTCTTTTGTATCATTATCATGTCATGTAAATGTGTTGTACTCTCATACCCCAGAAGGGGGTCGTAAGAGTCAATAAATTCTATTCTATTCTTCTATTCTATTCTAAAACGAACATATTTACCATTCTAATACCTTGAATACAGGGGCGTAGCTACGGGGGAGCCTGGGGGCACGTGCCCCTATAAATTTGGTGTGCACCACCAGGTGCCCCCCCCCCCCACAAAAATCAAGAGGTAGGAAAAGAACAAAAAAGAAAAAGAAAGCCCAAGTTTCTCACTATCAGCAGGCAAAAAAATGGTAAAGCAATACTGAAATAGGCCAGAAAGGAAAAAATGTAGACTTTTGTAAGTGCAGATTTCAAAAGTTTCTTGCTCGTTTCGCTCGCTCTTCATATTTAGAAGCAGGATGGTTTGAGACAAGTTCAAGTTCAAGTTCAGGTTTTATTTCCAATATAACACAAGATATAAAAATATCTTTTTTTCTTTTAAATAGAAATATCGTGAACATAGGCGTACATCATTTTTTTTCTCTTTTTTTTAAACACCAAAACAAAATAAACGTCTGTTTGACACAGTGTATTAAAAAAACAGACAGCATGGATCAGCGAGATATATCCTATTCGGTAGAGTGGTGACCTAATATACCATTCAAAAAATTATAGGTCTAAACTGTATTTTGACTACAAAGAGGTTATTTTGGCTCGCTCGCTTCGCTCACTCGCAAAATAGATAATTGTGTGTGGGTTTGTATATGTTTCAAAAGGTAGGAAAATCAAAAAACAAATTGAAAAATAAAGCCCAAGTATCTCACTATCATCAGGCAAAAAAAAAAGGGTAAAGCAATACCAAAATGGGCCAGAAAGGAAAAAAAATGTAGACATTTGTAAGTGAGGATTTCATGATTTTCTTGCTCGCTTCGCTCACTCTTCAAATTTAGAAGCAGGATGGTTTGAGACAGCATAGCCCGGCGAGATATATTTTGGTAGAGTGGTGACCAAATATATCATACAAAAAAATTATAGGTCTAAACTGTATTTTGACGACAAAATAAAAGGTGGTTATTCTGGCTCGCTCGCTTCGCTCGCTCGCAAAATAGAAAATATTATGTGGGGGGGGGGGGGCGGAGGTGCATGCGTGTTTGTATGTGCAAAAAAAATATATTTTGGTTGCCCCCCTACAAAATTTCAAAGCCCGTGCCCCCCTACTGAAAAAATCCTAGCCACGCCACTGCTTAAATATTCGTAAAAAGACGGAGTGTTGATGAGATTTACAGTCGCTTATTTGTTTGAAAATATGCAACCATGCAGCTATTTTGTTTTGAAAATTGCTGTATCGAAATCTGTGTATCGATCATGACCCTGCAAAGATAGTCTTATCTAAGCGTTTGCAGCAAGAAATTACCTCCAGAAATGTCATGTTTTAACGTTTTTGAAACTCACTATGTTGCTGGAAAGCTTAATGGTGCGCTCTTTAAGTTAATTCAGGCAGCATGGGACAGGGTTCTCGGAAATGGGATGGGAAATTGTCACATAAGGCAATATCCACGTATCAAGGCGTTCTTTTAAACATATAGCCTTCTTCAAATTACATTACTGTCCATGCACGAGAAATGTCAAATTCATAGTCACGTTTTCAAAGTTGATCGTGAGTGAATAAACAAAAACAAAGATTAAGCAGAGGTTTGCAGAATCAGGAGCAAAATCACAACAAAGGAATGGAGATACTTTACTCAACAATAACAGCACTGTCACTGAGAATAACCGATTAGCTAGGTCCGTATTCTGCTAAAATTTAAAACCAGTCCTAGGCCTTTAGTCGAATTTTCAGAAAGTTGGACCGAGGTGTAAGTTTTCCCTTTGTTTTACACCAAGCGTCGGATTTAACTAAACCATTTAAATACCAACAATGAATGAAAATGTTATGTTACCCATTGTTATTCAATCTAATCCAAACAGCGGGGGAGGGGGGGGGGGGGGGGGGGGGGTCTTGCAATAACAAAGCGCTTTACAACTTGCTCCATAAAGTTGTAAAGTGCCCCTAGCTCAAAACAATTTTCGTTACAGCAAAAAATGCATATCATTTACACATCTTTAGTTTATTTTAGAGGCAGTTATTAATGACTAAAATACAGGCAAATTTGTGCGAGTATAAACGCCAGGGTGTGTCATGATTGAATAATTTTTAAAGGAAAATTGTTAAAACGAATCACACCAGGAATACAGAGAGCCTGCAACTAAGTTCAATTGGTAATTATTTGAAAGGAAATTTCAGACTAGACAGTTTGTCATCGGGAGCAGCTATTGCATGAGCTGCATGTATGAAATGTCAACTTCAACCAAGTATGGTCACATATACATGTATGGTTTGAACCATTCACCAGTGAATGACAGGAACTTTTAAAGGCTCAATAATAATGTTTTCTTCATGGTGTATTCAGCACTGATATTTCTTGCTTAATGCTATACTTTCCTTATGTTCCGGGGGGGGGGGACTAAAAATCTAAAGAAAAGTATATTTAAAAAAATAGAAGTTATAAAAAAGTAAGAAAAATACAAATACAAATTTTATCGAAAATAATGGTCTTCAATTTACTCATATCTTGCTAATTCAAAGATTTGAGGAGAAAAAAGAAAAACCAATTATAAAACCAAAGCTTAAAAATGGGCATCTGTCACTTCAGTATAGTTTTCTATAAAAGAAAAATTTGACTAATTTTGTGTGTGTGTGCGTGAGAGAGAGAGAGAGGCAGAGAGACAGAGAGAAAGAGACAGACAGAGATACAAAGAGAGAGAGAGAGAGAGAGAGAGAGAGAGCGCTGGTTTTGCTAATGAAGCCCCCGTGACTACTAATTGCACAAATTTCCATGTACAAATTATCGGAACTAAGCCAGAACCCTGGGCCTGTAATAAAGCTGTACGGGGTACTTATAAGGATTACTTATTTTAACTTTAAGAAACTCGCTCCTCCATTCTCGCTCAGCTCTTATACCGTGTTCTAAATAAAAGTAACCTTGAAAAGCGTTTTATTTCCTTGATTTTCAAATACGAGGCCATGAATTTTAATCCAAATACATAATATTCTTAGATAAGGTAGCTTATATTTTACTTCAAAGCTATGCTATTAATTTTCATAATTTATACGACTATTGGCTGCATATTTAATGAGCTTATAAGATGTGCTTTCTTTCTTTTGTTTCTACTAGAAAAAAAAACTTGTTGTGTTTTGCAACTTTTGCTCAAGTGAATATTTTATAGGCTATGGTTTTGTTAATTTCATATTTTACTGTGTGAACTCATTATCACGTAAGACGGCTGTGAACTTGCTCCATCTCATAATCATTATTTTCGGAATTTGCCTGGCCAAATGGATGATTAATTTCGCAGCGGTGAGAGGGTTAAGTAGATTTAAGTTGAGGGTTAAGAGTGAAACCGGCGACCTCATGCTTCCCGCTTCCTATCGGGTCAGACGTATCAGCTAATAATATTCTCCTCGAACTCCAAACTGATAGACTAAACAAACAGTGTATTGACGGTCATCGCAAAAAACAAAATGTCCATCAATTAAGAAAGTCAACTTGGGTCATTCCCCTTTATTTAATGGCTGCATGATAGGTGGTCATTTTATGCTAATTTTTATGATAGTGAATTAACTATTCCCTTATAAAACGGGGCGAAGCACTCTTGATTAGTGTATTATAACATGAGACAATTTTGTTAGAACTATATAGAAAGAGATGGTTGTTCCTGTAATGTTCAAGACCTCCTTAAAGTCGGAAGACAGTGCCTTCTTCTGCAAGTTGAATAATTTCATGACGAAAATGTAACCGATTTCCCTGGAAAAGATAAAGTGTGTTAGATAGTAGATACCCCTGGAAAAGCTGGTAATTTCTTTGGGGATTGTACCATTTCCTGCATGCTGCATGCATCAGAAATAAAAAGTGATATGGTTCCCATCATTTCTGATGCATCAAATGTGCTGGATGTACTGGATAACCCTACCGAGGGAAAGAGGATGGTGATCTTTTATAGTACTATATTTTGAAATATACTATACCACGAGACATAGTGCTAAACTTCCCTACTGGAAGAGACGAACTCCTTGCGAAAGTATAGAAAGCTGAGGATTCGATTGAGTTATTGACACGCGAGCCTGTCCCAGGTTCTCAATGAAATGATAGTTGCCTGTGCATGCAATGATCTCGATGACAGCAAATCTTAATCAATCATTCCTCTGAGATAATCACATTCAATTTCTGATTGGATCCAATTTTCGGATGCCTCGGTGTAGCGCTAGAAAACGGCTGGGATGTGAATCAAAGTACCGTCTCACCTCTGCTTGATGCAATCGCGGGACATGTCGAATTGTCATTAGACACACACCGAGGCACGTGTACTACAGGAACAAGACAAGACTAAAAACACCGACGGCATATATACGAAAAACCGTCTGTTGGCATATACTATAATTGGGTATATTGCTATAAGAATATGATGTGAATACTGCAAATAAAAAAGACAGAAACTTCATTAAAAAGCCAAAAGACACGGTTAATCATGCTAGATCATGTTATATGGGAAAGTTCTTGATGATTTACTTTAAACATCAACATTCTTAGACTTACGGTTTTTCACACCTCTCGTTCTACCACCATATCTCACCCTCCCTCTCTCACCTCTTATGCTGTATTTTTTTTGGTGTGTGTCTATCCCTCTCTCAGTCCATAAATATCCCTTGATGTGACTTTTCCTTGTCTCCCTCCCTATCCTCTTGTTCTGTTCCTCAACTTGTTTCTGGTTCTGTTTCTATACGCAATGCCGCTCTCTTTGAGCTGTCTGAACTATTTGAACTGTTGAAGTGGTTTAATCCCATGAGTTTTGAGACGACAGTGTGAAATACACTGCAGAAAATGCGCGTAATCATGAAGTAAAATCAGATTTTTATCATCATAACAGAGTGATGACTCTCATAAAACCCAGTGCTTCAAAAGTAAAAACAGAATAGAAATAGGATAGTAATAGAGAAAACTTGCGCTTTCACCTTATACTTTTTTACATTTGATTCCCCATTAATGTTACTTCAGTGGGTTAATGGTTATTAAATACTATCAGTCATCCTATTTAACCATTCATTCGAATTATTTTCTGTAGATTTCATTAACTCCACAGTCTTGAATACAAATGCAAGCAAGCAAAAATACTTAAATGTATCTTTCAGCAAATTGCAATGGAATTGCATTTTTTGTCAGCAAATGAAAATGTGAAACAATGCATTGAAACTGAAACTGAAAGTCACAATGAAAGGAGAGGCTAATTGCCAGTTGTCTTGCAGGCTGTTGGTATATAATATGAACGAACTTACATGAAGGAGAGGAACTTCAGCCCTCTTCATGTCAAAAGTGCACCATATTTCCCCCTTCATGTGATCACGGGGTCCTATTGCGCACCTCCGGTTGCCCCCCTCCCACGAATGTAAGGGAAATCGGAGGAATTGGAGTTCTGCCAGTTAATGTTCACCATCTGTACACACACTTCCTTCACAACCAGCTCGGTTGCAAATGGATGTAAGTCCGTTTCTTCAAGATTTTCATTTTGCCATATTACGTTTATACGTATTTTGAATATCTGAAATCGTCATACAATCGGGGTATGGCTGAAAAGTAATTTAGACAACATTAATCAACTTTCTCTCCCCCCCCCCCTCTCGTTCTCGTAAGATATTCCTAATCCTACTCACAATAGATTAGATTAATTTCTCATCTGAGAAATTTAGATTGAATATTTACAACAGTATTTTGAAGATCAGTTTGACCCATCATCTCTTAGCATTTTCTTCCCTTTTACACTTTCCAGCAATGAAACCCTGAAGACAGTAAGAACAACGGCAACAACAAAATGTATACCCGAATAATTGTTATTTATTGGAAACAAATATTGAAAATCGGATGATAATAGAAAGTGTCTTGAAAATTTTCTTCATGTTAGAGAGTGTTCATCGAGTTTTACCGGACAATTATCATTCATGGAGTAAACGACAAAATGCATTAAAATACAATTTCTTCTTTCTTCTGAACAGCAACACACATCTGACATTCTCCAACTTCCACTACTTTTTTAAAATTTCATACTAGGAAAATAAAGCTAACCAACATCAATTTATCTTACTCTTACTCCTACTATGCCTACAGAATTACAATATTCGTCACCTCTCGCACATTCGTGTGTTTCTCGCCGCGATCTTAAACTAAAGAAAGAGGGCCTAAAATGTGCTGTAATCTTCAGAAGACAGCGGTGCTCACCAAGTTGGACATTAGCCAACTCACGTTCACCAACCGTATCACATGTGCTGCTCCTGTGGATGTATTAAGAAACGTTAACACTGTTGCAATTTCGCTGGCGCTCCAAAGTTTTGCGACCTGCACAACGTGACACCGCTCCTGACGCATGCTATGATCCTGGCTTGTGTTAGACAAATGCTGATAATCCACTTCGCACATCTCTCTCTTACTTTGTTAATCACTTGTGGCAGACGTGGAAGGGATGAGTGTGAAGGAATGATCTCATGTGAAAGGCAATGGAAAGACGCTCTTAATGTAGCAGTTCCCGTAGGTTTCTTCAAACATCCGTGCTCACTCTGTCTTAACGGTTTAGGACCGACTTCCTTTACATTCGTGTAAATGAGAAACTGATGCTAAAGTGTGCTTCATGTCACGCCTTCAGAGCAAAAGTGTCAGGATGACTGCATAGGCCTCTGGTAATACGCACAACAGGTCTATTTCACTCATGCTATGAGGTGTCTCAAAGGTTAGCCCCCCCCCCCCCCCCCCTTCCTTGAGTACGTACAAAATCCTCCTTGAGTGAATTTCGGCATTGTCTCCCTGCTCGTTCACAAAATCGTTGATCTGCTCCTGACTGATAGTATCTGAAATCTTTAGTGTGCCGGGGAGGGGGGGGGGGGGTGGCTGTAAAATGAGTTAAAATGTACTCATTTTACTTATTTACTCACAATTTGCTGCCCCCTCCTTCGACATGTATCACATGTTTGGTGTTTAGCGGTGTTGATCTTGCTAGGTTTTCAGATTGGACTTTGGCCAAACAGTCCTACTGCTGTGGGCTATAGCTTTTGTCACTCCTGATGATGCTTAACCTTGAAGTCACAGTTCTCTTTTGTTCTGATAGCACACTTTCTCCTAGGTCTGTGGATCTTGTCATCTCTAAAGGTTCTGTCTATTTTGTGTTGAAAGAGCTGAAATCTTGAAGCGTATGGTAACATCACATGGCAAAAATCCTTCTGATGAAAAAAAGGTAAAATGATGGGATAATGTTCAAGATTTGTTTTGCGCACTTGAAAGGGATGTGAGAGCAGTACAGACACTAGGAAATATTGACTACTGCCATCCAATGCACTGTAAGTGTTTTGGATTAATCCTTTAAAATCATTTTCATAGATTTGTCATTAAAAAATGTGTTACAACCTTTTGGTCTGAGAAATTGGTTATCAGAGTGAAATGATCAATTTATTTACAGAGCCGATGCCAAGTTTGCAGGTGTTGTTGAGGAACAAGGAACTAAGATATAGCTTCTTCCTCTGGCGCCAAAATATTGTCACTTGCGAGGAAAATACACGGACATTGTTACTATAGTTACGTGTACCACATTGCCATCTAAGCTTTGTGAGCATGGTACCTAACACTTGGACCCCCCCCCCCCCAAAAAAAAAAAAAAAAAAAATAAAAATAAATAATAATAATAAAATGAAATAAACTAATATTTAGAAATGAATAAAATAAAAAATAAAAATAAATAAATAAATAGATAAATTTTTTAATAATAAAAAAAAAGAAACACGAGAATCTGGTGCTTTACAAATGCCCCTTTCAGTTCGTACTGTTTTAAATCAGAAAGCGGACCGTAAGGCATTTTACATAGCTAGTCGAAATAATAAAACGCGTGCTCTTTTAGTCTAGACTGATAATTAGTGCCGCCACGTATTCTCTTCAGGTCTCGTCAGATAATTGTATGGATTCCAATTTGAATGTTAGTGGATTTAAATGAGTTAAATCACCTTAAGAAAGAACCGCAAAACCCAAGCGTACGTCACGACTAGAAGGAAAAACAAGAGTCTCGGCTTGCACAAGCTCTGTCGAGTGAAATTTGGCAATGCGGTACTCAAATACTTGATCCGCAGTCGGTTTAGGGATGATATGGTAACTATGTTCCCTATACTTTGTTTACAGATATATTTTCGTCTGCAACCCTAGGTGTGTGATGAGTTTTCATATGTTTTGTTGGTCCTTTATTCTTCTCATCGCTTTTTAAAAAAAATAACCTTGTCACCTACGTCTCCTCTGCGGAAGGATACGGATATGTCGACTGGTCACATTATACTATTACCCCTATCCAAGGTGGTTGATTCCTTTGATTTCGTTGTCTACTTTATATCAGCGATTGGTCGGAGAAGATACATTAGTATTCATATCGATATAACGACAATAAACAGTTGACTTTAATTTCTCAGCAAAGGGATGAGAGGCGTCAAGTATGCCAACCAGGGCTGAGGTCCTCCATTATTTTACATAAATACATTTATGCCTGAAGAGTAGGCTACGAACCACCTTTAAGTGACAATCACAGAAATAGAAGACGTCAGAAATTCACGACCCAAAGTCACGAATTTCGCGACTACAAGGCGTGAATTTTGCAACCCTTTTCGCAAAGTTCGCGTCTCGAGTTACGAATTTCGTGTCCTTGGTCATGAATTTCACGTCATGGGTCACGAAATTGGTGACCCAAATCGCGAATTTCGCGACTAGGTCGCGAAATTCGCGTCGCACATGACCTGTTATCGAGCGTACTTCAGGGTCACCATAGAATTGATTATCATGACACCATGCAGTTAAGAGATCTTGACATTACATCCCACCTATCAGTGACGTGTGGTACTTCATTGCAGAGAAGGAAACTCCCTCTGTGGATTGTGAGGTAACATTGGTCAGGGAATTGCGAAATCTTGGAGGCATCTGTTTCTCGAAACGAATTTCCAATAACCAACATGAAATTGTCTGCGCCGATTTAGATGAAGTATCAAAAACGAAAGCTCGGAATAGGAAACATTACTAAAATACTAACACAGAAAGAGTACTGTGATAAATGCCACTTGTAGGTTGGCCGATATCACGATTTCATTCAGATATAGCATTCATTATCAACTTCACATGTATCTCACATAATGGCCTTCCATAATGCCGAAAGAGCTCGTATTTTAATAAGTTATCCTCCAAAAGGACACAGTGTGTGTCACTGTTTTGCCATGATATTCTGGTGAAAGACCACACTGACCTTAGGAAAAAATACATATTATCAGGTTATCATCACTTCCCGATAACCACTCTGGGCTGATCAACTGAACAATGGATGCATTATTGTCTTTGAACTGAAGATTATAGCCGGGGTATTTATATATAGGAGAAAATTTCTACGATGTTGAAGATTGTGGATTTAATTGTTGTGGAGTCATTGAATTTGTAATCGCAATAAGGCAGCATAATATCCGTCATTAAATTATCATAGTCTGGCGGTACAACATTGACCCCTCGATTAATCAGTTAATGTTGTCTGGGTAGAAAGGTCAGTGAAATATAACAACACATACTTAAGGTCAGTCACAGACTAGATCACTTGAACAGACGTGATCATCTTAGCAATATGAAATAAATAACTTCCTGGTCATGACACTAATAGGATACGTCTAGGAACTAGAAGATAAGTTTCAAGAGGGTGACCAATATTCAGCCTCACTTTTTACGATCTAGATCCTACATTGTGATGAAACTTCAGAAGGACCAAGTAAACTTTGTGATGATGATTAGGTCAGACCCTATTATTCGTAACTTTAATGTTGATTTCTTTTTCATTTCATTACACTGACCAGTCTTTCCTTCAGAAACTTGAAGACATGACATTGTATATACAATGTAATTCTGCTGTATTTACTGCTTTTGTAGCGGTTCTATTGTGGTTATCTACACGACCTTTATGGTACACTTATTTGCAATCACATTTTTAAATGATATAATGTTGAGCACATTTATTGATGGAAACAGGTTTATTACATGATTTTACAAATAATATCGCTAGGTTTATCATTACGACACGGTAATATGCATGTTGAGAACAGATGGGTTTTCTAAAATAGTAACCCGCCACCTCGTTTCTGTCTGGCACTCTTCTCAACCTAAGTGAATCTCCGAGCACACGAGATAATCTCCCGCTTTAACGATGGACTCGTCTCCTAGGCAAGGTATCCGGAGTTAGAGGAAGTCAGTGTATTGTGTTCAGAAAGCCCAGGCAAGTCATGAAGGTGAATTAAGGTAAAACCCAAACCTTGCCTTGATCGAGGCTTCCGAGGTTGGGATATTGGTCGGATATAGGCAGAGGACACGTTAAGGCACGTTTCGGAATCACATTGAGCAGAGATTTGTATTGTGTCATCATCACTTAATATCCCAATCGGCGATTCAGTTACATAACACTGTCTAAAATGTTAGAAAATATACACACACAAAGAAAAAGACGTGTCAGTATGTTCCTGAATCCTGTCAGGTAGTCAGGTATTTGTCATAAGATAAACAGAAGATTGTAAGAAAAATATGTCTGTACTAAGCCTTTTTTTTACTATGCTTATATTGGACATATTGGATGGTGGATACGATGCCGACCTTCTAATAATTTGGTTGTGATACGACAGAACACTTTAGGACAGAAATTATTCCATAATTTTACAATTTTTGTTTGTAACATTGATTTGTGAATGCCATCTTTCTATTTATCAATCTGTCTGACAATCTAAATGATAGCGGTTACGCTTCTTTGAAAAAAAAAAACAGCCTAACGTTTTTTTTACCCGTAGTAACGAGTTCGTCTGATATAGTTGTCAGTCAGCCATTTGCTTTGTTTCATCATTTGGGTTTTGTCGTTGCACATTCTATTCATATTTTCGGCAGTACCACCCGTATACCGTGATGTTGGTAAACTAATGAATGTGGAAGGGTTTAATCTGTGGAAGAGAGAGCCAAAATAGTGGTTATGATGAGTCAGAGCAAACCCGAAACTGATGGTGTGGTTTGGTTTAGAGTTTGTCACATCATTTACTCTAAGATGTTCATTGCCATTAGTGTCGCTGATGAACACAAAGAGTTGTAAAAGCATGCGAACATCAAAAAGTACACGCAAACATTAAAAACAAACAGTAAAAAAAAAAGGGCCTCGCAGTTATGACAGCATTCTCTTCATTGTAATATGATGGTAGGTCTCCATGGCTAGGACTAAAAATTTGTCGGCGAGTGCCAAAAAGAACGAAAAAAGAGACTTTATGAAAACCTCCTCACCTGCGCAAACTTTACAGAATGTGTATCTAAACGCAAACATTATTGAACTATTAACCCGGACCATTGATAACAGGTTATCTTTCGTCGCCATCACATCCTTTGGTGAGAGACGCCAGCTTGTGGCAGTAATGGTCCATCTCTTCCAACCTTAAAGGGGATAGGTTACTTTTTATAATTATGTCTAATATATCATATATTATCTATTTAAAGGGAATAGGTTACTTTCTATAAAATAATCATGTCTAATATATCATCTACTATGGTGATTAACTTAAAACACATGTTGATGTTTACAGGTTCAAAAAAAGTCATCCTTGCGATGTTGTATAGGAAATGGAAAACAGACGGGTTTCTCAGATGAATTGTATTTATGCCTCACTTACGTAACGATCACCTGTACTGAACCAATCTATTAAATAAGATAATCCTCTCAGGATTAGAAAGTGCTATGACCTGTGATTTGTAACACAGATTTAAGAATGAAAGGAACTAAGAGGCTATAGTCAGAGGAACTATGGATACATAATATCTTCAGTCCGTAATTCAACAGTTAATACAACCCCATTAGTGAGTGACAAGACATTTGAGGTTTGTTGTGCTAACACTATATAAAATTTCATTTATGGTTGTATCTTGGAAGAACCCCCCCCCCCCAGAATATTATAAACTGGATCTGCACAGGTAGCCAAAGCAAGGAATTGTGAATTTATCCTCTCAAATTTTCATTATATTCTTTAGCTTTCTGTGGTTTTTCGTAGGTACGAGAATCATGACAAATGGGTTCGTTTCTGCACCTTTACCCACAGGTCGTTGCACCGTTAGAGGAAGCGTGCTTGTTTGGACTCCACTAGCTCTTAAAAGCCTAATGTCGGATGTAGCTTTCAGAACCCTGAATCTAAGACGAACCCTGCACCAATGACTGCAGTCTAGATTACTAGCAAGAATTTTTTTTATGAGAGGGAAGTCTGCTTTATCGGTGCTGGGCAGAGTTTAGCGACTGTTTCCGCGAAATATTTTGATTCTTTGAACGAACGTTCCTGCTAGAATTTCGTCCTCTTAGACATTCAGAACGATGATTCGGTGAAAATTAGTTAAATTGATTATGTTTCAAGTTTTGTTATGGTCTGACTGTAATTAAGAGCCACTTCCGTATCCAGCAGCAAGTGAAGCAAGTGTGCCCATTCATTTATAGGGCCAAAGCAAAGACAATTAGTACAACTTGCTAGGGGTCCGGCAAGCAGGCCTACCAAAATACATTCCGTTGGGTAAAATGGGACATATTGTCTTACATTTTCAAATCATGAAGAAAATGTATTGTAGAAAAATAGGTGTCGAATACAAAATGATCTGTAATGAAGAACACTTTTGAGCAAGCCTATCAGAGCCCGTAATCTAAGACCTATACCCTGCACCGGTGACTGCGGTCTAGATTGTACTATCAAGATTTTTTTTTTTTTTTTTTTTTTTTTGAGAAGGAAGTCTTCTGTGTTTTATAAAGTCATTCAGGACAAGAACATTGTGTAAATAGGTTAGCAAGGCCACTTGATGTTAGAGCATGAACGTGGTGGAGGATTTGTGTGATTGAGCACCTTCATCACACGCCATTTTTTTCACCATCTTAAGAGTTCTGATATTTTGATACTATTGATATTCAAGACATATCCCTGAATTTAGTGTTAATGTTCTGTCAACATAGGATACAGATCACCGTGAGATTGATGTTCCTTGTATAACGCTGGTTGGGCTCGCGTGAAATCGTGAAAGGAATTCGTGGAAAATGAAAAGTACGGAAGCCTTTCATTAGAGTGATGTCATTCAGTTCTTAATCATGTCCACACTGATTTATCTCATGCCATAATAAAGTCAGTTTACACATTAATTAAAAGTTTGAACGCATGCAGTGTTCTTGTCCTGAATGAACGTGATAAAACACTTAAAATATAACTACATTCTGCGCCGTTATGATTATTGTTTGACAAAATGCCGTACACTGAACATGAAATAATTAATGTGATTATTGGGCATGAACAGAACAAAAGCCATGAAGCAGTGCCAAAAGTTGCGAAAACTCGTGAGGTCATATTTTCTGCTAACTTTATAAGAATTTGATTGGTCCACACTTTTTTGCTACGAGGACGCAAAAAAAAAGATTTTTTTTGTGTGTGCATTTTTTAGGTCTCGTATACCACTCGTTTACTCCTAACAGGAAAACTGCGAGGGGGGGGGGGGTCGCTTCATATGTGAACCTTTATCGTTGAGGAATAATATTTTTGCAGTTTACCTATCCTGGAATGAAAAGCGGCAGGGGAAGGGTCTTATAAAGAGATATGAACACACAATCCCTCGTGCACAACTATCGTTAGAGTGGTGGGGCTTTGATGTGTCAGAATACAAGACAGAAATTGGAAAATATTCGAAAATTAAAGGTACTGGCTTAAGCGAACAACCTATAACGGATACTTAAATTTCAGTTATGTAATCCGGATCCCAAATTCATTTAATATAATCCAGCTGGTTAAAGAGTTCGCAAAATCTAGGCAAGGTGCGTATACTCCACGGATCATAAGTTCCCTCATGCATATAGGCAATCAGGTATTAGGATTCAGGAGTGATTTAAAGGGGGGAAATACAAGTACTTCCCCAATTCATTACCAGCGCGGCCTCGAAACGGAAGGGATGTATTAATGTGCCTACGTCAAAGAAAACAGCGATGGGAGCGTGGTAAGGGTTGACAAGGGGGTCGCAAACTTACCCATTTCCATCGCGTCCTCTCAGACTCACGTTTGTAGAGGGACCGTCCCCACTGAGGATAAAGCTATAAAATCTCTTAGAACACACCTTGTTATGTCACTCACACTCATCATGCTCATAGGTTGTCATATTTGATATGATTTTATACCCATGTTCCAACAGAGATTAAGGCTATAGTATTCTGTGTCATTTTCTCTAGCGTGACGGATAAAATGAAATGGTGAAAGTGAATTTTATTGGCATTAGCTCAAACCACTTTAAGATATGTAATATGCATAATGTTGATCGAATTGCATTGTCAAATCTCAGTTCAAGCTAATGACATTATGATCTGTCTTCACACGTTGATCTGATGTCGCTGTATCAACAATAATTCTTTGCCGTAATATATTAAAAACACAAAGTAAACAGTTTTGTGTATTATGCATTTGTAATCATGGGCCTATATACAAGTTAACCGGAACTTTTGCATATGTCATTATGGTTGTACGAAGTATTTTGCTCTTTTGTGATTTATATTATCATCCAGACCTGTATGATCATATAATTGAGATGCATTCCAGTTTTTATTCATGTACACCCTTTGTCCAGTTACTGTTACTTCAACTTGGTCATGATAGTCATTGGAACATCGTGTTCTGCATCTGATTTTCGTTAAAGCAATTTCCAGCCCTTTATTTTTCCCATGTATCATCGTACAGTACAATTCTCCTGCAACGTTATCAGAGTTAGGCAATTTTTAAAACGACTTCTGTATTCGTTGACCTGTCAGTCCACTTTCAGCATGATCAGTGATAACAAGTTCAGTGGCAGTCCTTCCCATTTACATTCTTGTCTCTTCCTCTAGAAATTTTACCAGGAATTAATGTGGTTTGGCAACTATATAAATCTTGTGACCAATGTCTTTTGGGTTCCCTTCGAAAACATTAGTATATCCTCTACATCAAGTTAGAGGTTCAGAATATCTCTGTGCTATGACGTAAGTTCATGTTTTTAAGAACATCAACAAAGCAGGACAGGAGGAAAGCCACAACTGGTGGTCAACGTTGCCCGTATACCGCAATGTGGTGATGGTGTCGATGGCATTTCGGGTGCACGGTGATCGGAGGAAAAGCAATAACCGTTTGATTAGTCATTTATGAACGGAAATCACAAGTCCCGACAGAAGGGGATAAATTCAATCATGCTCTGTTAGTACCCGTTTATTTAATCATGTCACGTGGTACGAAAGTTTGTCACATGACTATCTGGGATAGCAGCATAATCTTTTACCTTACAGACCGTTTGCCCAGAATGTTTGTTTGTATCCTCAGAAATGCACTAGTAGTTCATTCAACTACTAGTAGTTGAATGAACTTTTGTATTGTTTGTATTCAACTTTTTTTAAAAAAGAAAATAAGTTAGCTACCGCAAGCTATAGAACTTTTTTTTTTGCATATAAAATGCAATAGTGAACAATAGCCTCACCAGACATCCATGGAATCAATAGATGTGCCAGGCAGCAGACTTTCACTGAGAGCCCCAGTAGGCCAATCAAACGGTTCACTGTCACTCTAAATGAACAATTAATTAATGAAAATTAATTACATTATATATGTATTATAAAAAAAAAACAAGAACAAAATTCAAACTATGACTATCTGGGACAGCAGCATAATTTTTACCTTACAGACCGTTTGCCCACGGTTTTATACTAAAACAAACTAGTCTTATAAAAAGAAAAGAGCAGAGGGTGATAATATTAATGTCCGCCATTCTGTCTTGGAAAAAAAGAAATACAAGAACAAGGAGAAAATGCAATGTGTAAGTTCGAAACAGATTCTGTCTTCAGATGGTTTACAGTTGCAGTTAATACTACCCATCTGCTAAGCTCCCTCACAGAATAAGCCGTCACCAAACTATCATTCTATTTTACTTGACAGATCCTTGCGCCGACCGAGACCACATGGGAACGGAGTTCGTGGTGGGTTTCCTGGAGGCGATGATGCCTGATGTTAGTCCTCATATTTACATCGTTGGCTCAAGAAGGAGCACATCGGTTAGTATCTACACCAAACAAGGCAACTACACATTGAACATCACTCCATACAGCCCCGTTCAATCCTTGGATCTCATGAACCCGGCCATAGCTGGTTCGGAAGCTATAGTCGTCAAGGCGGAACATGAGGTGAGCGTGTACGGCATCGATCGAGGTAACTCCATGGATTCGTTCTTAGCTCTACCAACGGACGCACTGGGTACTGAGTACTACGTCGTGACGTACGATATAGCGACCCGCATACAGCGGGATCGTCGTGGCTCTCAGTTCATGGTGATCAGTACCGACCATGGCACCCGCGTCAGGATAAAGTTCCCACCGAACAACAACGTGATCTGCAATGGAGATATTCTTTATTCGGGAAGAGAAGTGATATTGGACAAGCTCGAAACCCTCCACTGTCTTGATCGAGATTACGACCTGACTGGAACACACATCGTTGCTAACAAACCCATTGCCGTCTTGTCGGGAAACAAATGTGCCAATGTGCCGAAGGACAACCGCTACTGCGACCACCTGGTCGAGCAACTGCCACCCGTCAGTAGCTGGGAAAGGGAGTTCATCACATCGCCACTGAAGGGCAGGTCACATGGGGATCGCTTCCGGATCATTGCCGCCAGGAATTTGACCGTCGTGAGGACGACCACTGCTGATTCTTACTTCATGCTGAACGCAGGAGAGTTCAGGGAATTGGACGTGGGATCGAATTCCGTTACCGCTATCGTCGCCAATAGTCCTATTCTTGTGATGCAGTACAGTAAAGGTATGGCAGTTCACAGTGTATCAGTGAAGAATGATTTGTATGAAAACATAATCTTTTAGGGATGCGTATTTAACAAGTTATTTAGAAAGTCGTCTTATGATTCCCCAAGCAAATGACATCAGCTCGGAATAAATTTTCAGTGGGTTTTAGATTACCATATCAAATGTCCTTTGGTTATAGTTCATTTATTTGAATTATAAGTTATTAAGATTGAACAATGACGTGTCAAAACTTTATTCAGTATCTTTTGATATAAAGCAATATGACGAATTCATGCCTCAAACAGAAAACTGCCATTATGAGTTAAATATTGTTTAATTACGCTGAAGTAAAATAATATCTCGTGCATATGCTCTTCTTTCTCTCCAGGTGGTAATGTAGACGGAACAGGAGCCGATCCCTTCATGATGCTTGTCCCTGGCATCGCCCAGTTCGTCAGCGAGGCTCTGATACCTTCCATCTCTGTAGCCATTGGCCCTGAACTCACCAACAATATCAACATCATCATCGACTGCAGTGCCAAATCGAATCTCTTCCATGGCATATTTCACTTTCCAGAAGATAACTTCTACAACGCTTCTCACGCAACAGAGGAGATGCTGAAACGGCAATTTTGTATCAAGCAGCACAGTCTTGTCCATAATCCTGGATTGTATTTCTTGGAGGACAGATACAGCGGGTTCAATTCCTTTTCAGTCCTGGTGTACGGGTATTCATCAGGATCGGGTAATGAAGCTTACGGGATGCCAGCTGGACTGGTTCTCCGCAACAACTCCTGTGTCCGTCGAACTCCAGCAAGGTTAACCTCCACCGTCCCACCCGGGGTGATGTGTTCTACCGTAGGGCCCCCAATGCAGCAGATATCAAGGTCAGAGCAAGGTCACGGTGGAGCACATAATATTATCGATGACCATACTGTATCAGATGTTCAGACGGAACCAACAACAGGACACAACTTGAAATCTCCTACGCGTGGAGGCAACTATCTTACCGTCGCCATTATTATTGGAATGTTTTCTTCGGTTATCATTATCATTCTAGCGATTTACGTGTGTATCCTGAAAAGAAAGATTCGGCGACTGGAGGCTGAGCGGAAAACTTTTGGGCAGCTTCAGCTTAGTTCTATGCTGGTTGGTCCAGATGGCTACATAGATCTTGATGGATCGCAGATTTCACAGCGTGAGTACATGACTCTTAACAATACGGACGGGGTATGGCGAGTTGGGAAAGTACGACGCGTTGATCGTGCCATGTTTCGCAGCCTCAGTGCAACCAACGGAAAGTCAACGTCTGCTGCAAACCGATGCAATGGTCAGCCTGCAAATGGGGAGGGTAGTTTTCGGGACAGAAGGCTGACATCAAGTGAATCAGCCCCACAGGATATTACTGCCGCCAGTGGCTTTCGCAGGCAACCAAGTACCAGCGAGTCTTGTGGTGGCATGAGTCAAGCAAATGGTTCGACGGCGGCACTTATATCTATCAGTCGCCAAGGGAGTATCAGTGAAGAGCCTAAGGTAGATTCCTTCCCGATGCTGAGGCCATTGGAAGCCAATCGTGTTGGTACCAAGCACACCAGCATTCACATAGACTCTGACATACACCCAGACCTGATACCCTCAAGACGCCAGCGGAAACACCTTTGGCGCAGTGTGAGCAACCCGGGTGTCAATCCCTTTGCAGGTGCCCATGGTGACTTGAAGGTATATTACGAAGTGCCAAAGAACAACAGGCCCTTGACTACGGGCAACGTCAGTAGCAACAGCAGTACTTCCCAGCATTACGACCGTCCGAGAAGGCAAAGGACTAACAGCGAGGAAATCTCGCCAGCAGCTAGCATTTTCTTGACCCACTTCCCGAATTCGTTGTCATCGAGGCAGGACGATGGGTACATGAGCATGAAAGACCCTCGCGCATCTGTGTCGAGTCAAGCCAGTGGGTCGCAAGTAGGGGATATCTCACACGCCTCTGCATCCACTGCAAACAGTATGATGGACAAGGCTTACTCATCTATACCAGATGAAAATTTCAACAATGCGAATGATACTGGTGACACTGACTCAACAGACTACACAGAGTTGAATTAAACATGGATTCGTTATGACCGAGAACCACAAAGAAAAAGAAGTGTGGTTATCATAAGGTTTTGACAAATTGTACTATAAAATGTCCTTTCCTAAGATACTTCGTCTTTTGCACCAGAATAATATAAAGCATAGTTAGTATAACAATGAAATCTTCTAGATTTCCTATATGAAAATGCTGCCACAAAAACAGTGCATGCATGGACTTATAGCATCTACTAGGAGGCGAATATTCATATCAGACCTTTTTTACTGCTAGCATGAACCATAAACAGATAAAGAACTGCCACTGAAGCCAATCCGTACTGTGTAAGCCAAATAACGAATATGTCAATATCAGATACTGAGCATTAAAAATAAGTTTCCGTGTTACGATTTTTGGAGAGATAGTTAACTACCAGGGTTGATATTTATATCAACTTATATCAATTACATAGACAGGTCTAGCTTTTTGAAACATAATTTTGAAATCAACCGACTTGATGATTATGTCTAACTGCGTAGTTGCATATTTACATGCTTCAGTAACACTTCTATAGCATGTCCAGAATACCATACTTGAGTTCACGCAAATGCTGCAAGTCACATGTTTTATATTGTGTAATGCAGCTGGATCGGATAAGATATACTGCAGATACTGCCGGGTAATGTGATTTGGTGCAGTCATTTAGTCTATGAATATAAATCACATTCACTTTCAAATACAAAACTGAGTCGGTCCCCGTCTGCTAATCTCAATTTTACAACATATTTGCATGCATGGAAGCCGTTCACATTATAATGTAGTTTTAGAAGAAAAGGTTAGTGTTATCGAAATCTGACTATGTAATATGTTATCACTTCGTCATTTGCATGATTGCTGTTGTTTCAAAATGTCAAACAGTACACACTTCTTACATCAATGCTTCGAAAATAGTTTGCTATAGGCATAAATTTTAACCGATATTCTTTACGCCATTAAAGAGTATCATAACAAAACCACAATTTATTTCATTCTTAGTTATCGCTTTATAATCTGAAAGAATAACAAATCTACTAATCTCAAGGAAATTACTTTTTTCCAGTTGCTTGTTTCACGGGCTGAGGGTGTGATCCTGAAAATTAGAACCACATGATTTGACTCTTCTTTTTATTTTTTTTAAAACAATAATTACTTAGTTTCTCCTTCTCTTTCTTTCTCTCTCTCTCTCTCTCTCTCTCTCCCTGCACCAAAGTCAAAAATCTGACAACAACCAGTTTTTCAACATAAAATACGTTCACTTGTTTCTGTTGATTTTAGCAAGTGTTTATTGGGACGCTCTTCCCATTATCTACCGAATATAAATCATGAAAATGACGAAGTGGGTTGAAGGTTATGTTTTAGTTTGGTTTTAAGAGTATCAGGAAGTTCATACTTTGTGGAGATAGAGTGAAATCGCACCTGATTTTGGAACGTGATAGAGTTTCCCTCAACATAAATGGCTTCAAAGGTTGTCGTGTGTTAACTATTTTTATTAGCTACATTTTAAAGGTGTATGAATGCTAGTATAACGATTGTCTTCATACTAGAATATTCTACAGCTAACATTCCCCATCTTTACTAAGTTACCACTGACCAATTTCCTGATAAGGATTTGTTGAATATCAGTGTTATATCTGACAGTTTAGATTAATCCTCTGAAATAAACCATTCAGGTTTTTTTCCCTTCAGGATAAAATTTAGTTTTATTCACTGACAACTACTGATTTTATTCCATGCGGAATCCATTTGAGATGGTTTGATTTCATGACACTCTAATTACGCCATGCGGAAAAGTCAGTAGGACTTTTATTTGGATTTGTTTTCTTTTATATCATCATTACCCTCATCAAAATCGTGAAAATCTGCAAAAGTTCTGCTTAAACTGTGTTCTAAAATGAAGAATTTTCTTCGATTTTTAGTATTGACCTTGACTGGCCTAGATGGCAGAGGAAATTGGATACATTGTCAAAGAAAACAGGTTTACTGTTGATTATGAAAACGACGAACCTTTAAATCTCAGTTCGACTGGGTGCGGTCAAAAAAACTTAGGCCTAAGCTCAAGAGGTGTCTCTATTTTTGGTTGTTACAAACTGCGGATCGAGTTCTCGTGTCAGTCTTTTGTCGGAAAAATTCATCATTCAAGACATGCACTTTGACAGCCCAGTGCGCCTGTTATGCTTCTTAGCTCTTCTTTGCCAGTTAATAATTTTCTCAAAATTGTCTTGTGTTATCAGTTCTATCAACGTAAGGTTTTGTGTTCAGTGTTTATTTTTATATATTTTTTTTGTAAAAAGAACATGCGTACTGGGAAATAGACTAATTTTACTGCAGATACTCAGCAGTAAATCATGCCTCCAATTTGTCATAAATGAAGTTGTGTATGGCACTTTTAATCGCTTGTTTTCATCAGTTTTCGTCTAATGTGAGAAAGAGAAATTAAAAATACTTTTAAAATTTTCATTGGTCAAAGACTAAATGTTTTTTTTTTCTTCTTCTTCTTTTACACAAACTCGATATCTGTAATTGGTTCTGTTATCATTTTGGGAATTTGAAGTGATAACAACTTTTTTCTTGATATATTTCCTCGTGTCTTGTTAACTCATTTCATTTGGGGGAAGCTTTATACGTAACAACTCCTCTTGTAATAATGAGTAGTGGTGACCAAAATAAATGAACTTGTGACCACCTATTTCCTAGCTTACATCATGAACTAAAATTCATTCTTTCTCGCGGACTATGAGTAATTTTCGTATGAAACAACCATCTGTCAGGATTCTGCATTATCTTTCCCCCATGATCTGTCCAATTGAGGCTCCCTCACATTTTTTCTCCTCATTTTTATTATTAATGAAGTAGATCCTCACAAACCCACCAACCAAAAATTAAGGTAGTCATGACAATACCTGCACTCTTCTAGCTACGTACCAACCCACAAGGCTAGGGGTATAGAGCGCAGGTGTGAGTTTGGTTAAGGAAATGGTAATTTGGGTTGCACTTTTTTCACGGGATTGTCAGTGGTTGCTTTTTCGGCAAGTGGCAGCACACCAAGTGCTTGCATTTGTTATATTCTTTCCGAACCCACTGTTTATAATTTGAAAATTCACTTTGAATTATCAACATGATGGAGGGTTTGGTGGTCCAGTGGTAGATTTTCATAACCGGGAGGTCCAGGGTTCCAAACCAAGTGGATACGTAGTCCTCAATCACAAAGTCCCTCATATAGGACTTAAAGTCATTCAACTTTCCGCTTATCTGCAAACATAAAAGTAAGATGAAATCAAATATTTTATAGCTCATCAAGGCCATAATTCATAAAACTTATTATCCATAATACGTAATAATAATTTGTAAAAAAGCTGCTGAAATCTTGGTACTGAATGACTGAGCCAAGTTGGTTACCGAATTATGGCAGTTATCATTTTAAAAGTTTTGTGAAATAATGCCCAGACCGAAGAGAATGCTTTTCGCCCGAACTGGATTTGGGCACTAATATTTTTAGCATTATTTTCATCATGCTGTATAAAATATTAGCAGAGATATATGTAAATTTATCATTATGTATTAATGAATAATATATTGAGTACTTCTTGTGTAAAGTATTTGGTCAATAAAGAATTTTAACTCGCGTACATTTATGTACTCATGGCATGAGATTTTGATCAAAATTTTGTAAATAGCCATTGTTTTCATCATACAGTACAATAAAAAGAAATAACGAAACTATGACTCGGTTTTTCATGTTTATAACGGTGTGCTGTAATCCTTCAGATTTAATAACATATTTACTCAACAGTTTCATACCATGTAGAAAAAAAGTGAGTAAGCTTCGAACAAAAACTGTCATCATTGTGTCAGTGAAGCAATGTCCTAACTCATATTTAGTGATAACGTTATATTGATCAAAGTGGATCAACAGATATCGAGTGGAAACGCCCTTCAGCGATTAGAACAAAGGCTACTCCCGAGAAGGAAATTCCCTTTTTCAAAAAATAATATTTTGATAATGCAGTTACTATTCCCAATACCTATTTACTTCATGGGACTACTTTCCTCTAAAATATTTCTGCGCCAGTCTTCAAAGCGTTTTTTTTATGGCAAATTCATTTGTTTTCTTTTCAATTTATTAAAAAGTGCTCATGTATACATATCTTTACTTTAAGATATTTGACATGATGGGCATAAA
The DNA here is from genome assembly GCA_029962745.1 of Echinometra lucunter. Lineage (NCBI taxonomy): Eukaryota > Metazoa > Echinodermata > Echinoidea > Camarodonta > Echinometridae > Echinometra > Echinometra lucunter. Next base: position 39,254,201 of record CM057152.1, read on the forward strand.
GTGTGATGATAACTTGTTACAACTGAGCATTGCGATTGAATAGATCAAACTGGAACACAAGAAGGTGCATGTATAATTTTGTTATTCCAAACCATGCGCGAAATAGAACATTTCATCGAAATTTAACGCCTACAAATTATGAGTAATAAAGGACGACACGCACGACTGCATATTTTGAACAAATCAAGCAGGTTTAGGTAGAAAACTTTAATGAAATTAGAAGAAAGGGATGTATGTAATTCACCTCATGATTCATCATCCGATGGAAGAAGCTCCATAAATGATATAATGAACAAATTAGGGAAATTTCAAATATCCTCGGTTATTACTATTAATCTTTCCGTTAGAAAGTCATAATTCGACATTACTGAACCAATTGCTTGTAAAAATCTACCAGTGGAAAAATGTTGGGGGTTTTTCTCCGAATAAAAAAAAAAAATCTTTTGCGTTTTCAATTCGCCTCTTTCTGAAATAAGCCAATAACATAGTTCACGCAACGGATCATTACAATAATAATCCTGAAGAATTAATTCATAAAGTTGACCCTTTTTCAACGTAAAACTTGATCACTGGTCTGATCTAAACTCTTATATCGACCTCCTAGAACCTCACACTCCTTGAACACCATTACAAAAATTGTCGCCATTCCAAAGCAACTTTTTCCCGATGGGTGAGGTAAGCTTTCAAACATCATTTTTGTCTTTCCCGAAGTATTATTTTTGAAAGTTCCTCAGAAGGAGAAGAAATATCTCCCTAACAAAGTTTCCTTTTTTCTATTCTTTCACCAATTTCCTTAGGGATCTGATATTGAGTATGAAGTCGAACGATGATTAATCCACTCTTTAAAAATACATTTTAACGTCCTTTCCAGTCGACAACAAACCATGAACTTCTCAAAGATTGACCTCATTTCAAGTGATGTACACATATTGGACGCCAGACAGTCCACTTCGAGTTTTGATTTGAGTAGAAGATAATCACATGCTCGGACGAATAGGCACCTTAACTTCTTTGGCCTCATGCATGGCAAAATGTAAGACTAAGCGGCATATCTTCTGATCAGGTATCTAGTCGGTAACAGCACTAAACAGATCAAAACTTCTATTGCTCCAAGCACCATGAAAGAGACACTGAAGCTTAATCTGTTAGCCAACCATCCTGCAAATAAGATATAAATCAAAATGCTATGTATCATTTATCATATTTTAGATACAGACAACTACTGAATGAACAACATATTGAAACTCACTGTCCAACATTTTGACAGGCTTTACACAATCAATAGAGTAAACACGAAAAAAATTCCTACCGCAGCCAGCCAGATAAACGTATTTCTGCACTTTCGAAGGAAAACATAGCCGTATAGAAATGTGGTTTTCTGTTTACCTATTAAAATGAAATACTAAAACTGTATACGTGAACCTTAATATACAGTAAATCTTATTAACGTCATCAGTTTACTCGGAATGAAATAATCTTATTATTTCAAAGCGGGGGGGGGGGGGGGGGCCGGGGCAGTTGCCCCCACAAAAATTTTCAAGATTTACATTTTTTCACTGAAAATTTCCAAAACTCTACCAAAAGTGTACACCAGATACTTTAATTTCAATTTCAACAATGCAAAAGCGCCGTCGTGAGCAGCTCGGTCACTTCACTCCCTGGCTTGTATGTTTCTTCGAACATTTTAGGTATTCTTGCCCCCTCCCTCCCCCCCCCCCCCTCGGAAAAATTTCTGTGTACTGCCCTGTTTCAAAGAAGTAAATACGCTATTGACTGTTTTCGATATTGATAATTACCTGCTAAGAGACCTCCAAGTGGTTGACCCACACTGTAGAACAGGCTCTGCAATCCATAGATAACTGAGAATGAGTCTGATGGGAAGAATTCCTTCGCAATCACTACTGTAAGCGTTGTTCTTGCACCTATAGCCAGCCCTCCCAGAAATGCAGCCACGGCCAGTAAAACGAAATTCAGAATCAGTGGATCAAAGAGAAAAACCACTGCATTGACGATTGTGAAGCTGATAGTGAGGTCTAAGGATGACATCCACTGTCGGTCGACGATCGGTCCCTGGACGACGCGACCCAACACATTACCGAATCCTCCGCATGTTGCTAAGAAGACAGCTTGTGAGAGGTAGAAGCCTCGCGATGCGCCATGAGGAATGAGGAAGACGAGCCAAGAGGCATTGATGATACCCGAAAGCACCATGTAGAACATCACTACAGCAGTGTGACGGCATTCGAAGAACACCGAGAGGCCAAAGTATGTGTAGACACCGTGACAACATTTCCATATGGAGGTTGAGGATGTGGTTCCTGCAGGTACATGTCTGCGTTGGAGAAGGTCATCGTCTTCATCAAATACATCATCGTCAACTTCAGAATTGACAGTGGATAATGATATAGCTCCACTCTCTTGAAAATCAGAACTGTCATCGTACGATTCTCTATGACGGCCTTTCATGAGCACGAGGAAGATGGAGTTCTGAAATAGGAGTCCGCCGAGGAGCAGGATGGCCCCGCTCCAACCGTAGGTCTCGAGCAAGAACTCAGTCAGAACGGGAACAACCATCATGCCGATTGCGTTGCCGGCGTCTGCTATGCCAAACGTGATGGAGAAGTTCTCACGGACATTTCGATAAAAGAGGATCACTCCTGCGAGACGGACTACCGAGTAGCAAAATCCTGGAAATCAGAAATAGATCAGCAAACATTACAAAAATGCAACTGTTTTGAAACATTCTTTAGTATCGTATACCTAATTGCATAATGTAATTCAGTCTCAATAAAGCATGTGAGATATCCATCTCCCTGTTGAAGTCTATTTTTATTATTTTTTTTAAACCAAACTCCCCATGAACATGTAAAGAAATGATTTTTACTTGTATAACATGACAATTAAGCATGGCGTGTTTCTGGTTTCTGATAATCAAAGTTAGCATAATGAACGAAATACATTTCCCGATCAGGCAGCGACTTTCTCCTGCTTTGTATGGTTATAGCAGTAATAATATTTGTGTACACCAAGTACTAAGAACAAAAAATTTGGGTATTAAATGAAATCAACTTTTAATATGCCTTCCATTCATATTATAGATCATCTAGTTAATCAGCGGTGACTTTAAACTTCACAGGTGAAATAACAAGCTGATTTACGTACCCGATAGTAGACAAACAACACCAAACTGGACGACATCACTGGCTACCCACGCTATGCTGAGAGAAAGAGAACCCACTGCGCAGATGATAGAGATGAGAGAAACGCTCATCATATTCACAAACGGCACGATGAATGGTGCTATGTCGTCGGTGAAAAAAAGAGTAAGAGAGAAATATGAGCTCACAATAATATATTCTGTATAGACGGGAAGATTAATTGAGTACACGGGGGGGGGGGGGGTGGTAAATAAAGAAGGTTACCATTCCACTACACATACACCAGCGACAAGCGCTTCGCATCATCTTGGTACACTAAACCGAACAGTGAACTGTGTTAGGCATGGACCAAACGCCATGCCTAACACTAATCCTAACCCTAAACCTGACCTAAAACCATATCGCAACCCTGACTCTAACCGTGTATCTTTGGCGAAATAAACTAAAGCACTGAGCAATTGTCGTCGGATGATTTGTTGGGTCGCCTAAGTATAGGTTGATAGGGGAGGAGGTTGGGGGAAAATATGAGGACTAAAAGTCACCATGTCGCCTTTACCTCCCTAAAGCCCTTTAGGAGGAATTGGATATGTCCCCCCAAATTTTGGTGGGACACCTGAAAAAAGTATGGTATGCCACCCCCCCCCCCCCCCAAAAAAAAAAAAAAAAAAAAAAGAAAGAAAGAAAGAAAGAAAATCAGCTGAGGACTTTTTTTTTCTTGTCAGTAAATCAGGAAAAAAAATTAGAAAGTTGCTGTCCCCTGACTATAGTAACCCCTTGCTCTAGCCCTTTTGTTGTTGTTTGTGCTTGTATACTTCTTTCTCTTGCTCTTGACATGGCGACATTGGCAAACGAGTTACAAACTGGCTTATTTTGCTCATTGCTTTACGTTTCCCTCTTTCCTATGAAATGATATTGGATCCAAACAGCCATGACTCTAAAATAATCAAATACATACCGAGGAAATATGTAATGCCATGATAGATACCGATGATGATGCCGATTGTCCCAAGATTGGTCTCGAGTTGGAAGACGAGGTCATTTACCAGGACGCTGAAGCTTTTGAGTACACCTGTCTCGAAGAAATTGATGAAAAACAGCGACATGACAAAAACGAATACACTTCTGACTTGCCCTCGTTCTGACGACTGCTGGTCCGCCATGATTCTCGTCAATGAAATCTGCACTTTTCTATAAAGTCCGTAGAAAAGCTGTACCACTCACTTACAAGTGTTTATCTCTGTAAGCTATATAATAGGCTTGCTTAGTAGGATGAATTCTTTGCTAAAAGATCTTGCAGAAATCTATAAAAACAGTTTATTCCTAAACCTGTTTTACTTCTCGGTCTAAATGTTTTCTACCTCGTCTGAGGGCAAACTATTCATAACACAGCGTGTTGCGTATCAGATCAATTTACTAATGCATTCAAATAGATGCATGCTTCTTAAACAAAGGCTGCTCTTGACGACCTTACAGTCTGTCTGAGGCTGGCCCGACATAGCAAGCTCTGATTTATGTAAGGTTGATTCCCTCCATAGAGATGGTATTGTACATAACAGATGAACGAAATAATTCATCATAAGGGTTTCTGGTAAGTAAAGCGGTTTATTGTCAGAATATAGGTTGCACGAATCTGTGACTGCTATGTCGGGGCAGAATTGGATTTCAACGGCATTTTGTTTTATAATCATTTCATTTCAATGCAAGACAAACCTTGGGGAAATTTTATTTGGTTTGATTATTGATATCATACCGTAACATATTTGCATACAGGTAGTTTTACATTTGTAGGGTCATTGCATTCTGATGAAACCGATACAAAATGAAATAATGGTTGAGTTTGAAATACCTTCCTTTTTCATCAGAATTATGTTGTCACATTTGAAGCTACATATATATCAATCTTTGTTGCACAACGTGTAATATAATGGAGTAAGATATGTCCTACAAGCCTTCATTATCAGTCTCCGATCTCATCTGGACTTCTGATGGTGCTACTTCAATTTTTTTTCTTTAATTTCATCTTTATACTATTTTTTTTAAAGTGAAAAAAATTATTGTGTAAGTAGTGTTATCAAATCTTTTATTAGTTAATAAGGGATATTAAAAAGAATTAGGGACAAAACTCTTGTTTAGAGTATGAAATTACAAATGAACGTGCCTCTTCAGTAATTCTGTTTCTGAGAGCATGTTGTTTAATCACTATTTTCAATCAATCATTAGAATATTACATGCACAATATAGCATAGCACAAAATAGTAATGAAAACAATATCTTTTCATCGATCGGAGAAAATGATTCAATAGATAAACATCTCTCTCTCTCTCTCTCTCTCTCTCTCTCTCTCTCTCTCTCTCTCTCTCTCTCTCTCTCTCTCTCTCTCTCTCTCTCTCTCTCTCTCTCTCTCTCTCTCTCTCTCTAAGTGCCCTGTCTATAGACTTTGGCGATCATGCTGTTCCGCAACTCTTGGTTCCTAGCCTTCTCTATGAGCTCCACTCCCTTGTCTTTCACTCCTCTCTCCTCTAACCATTTCTTCAGAATGTCCATCGATCCAAAGTACTAGTATCCTCCTTCCCCTGCTCCTGTCCCATAAATTTCAAATGCCTAATCATCAGCCAGGGGCAGCGATACGGGGGGGGGGGGGGGGGAGCGACCGCCCCCTATGATTTTGCAAGTGATTTTTAAAAAAAAGGGGGGAGAAGAAAAAGAGGAGGAGGAACTTCGGAAGAAGAGTATGGGAAAACAGAGCGCTTGGTCATGCAACAATATAATACCCCTATTTCTTTCAGTTAAAACGTAAATAAGTTTACCTATGGGTCATCTTGCCCCCCCCCCCCATCAAAGTACCCTGGCGCCGCCCCTGTCATCAGCTCACATATCAATTTCCTTTTCACTCCAGCTCTTCTCAAAACTTCCTCATCACTACCTTTATCAGTCCAAGGATCTTCATTACTAAATAAATATCAGTAAGTATAATTAAAACAACGGTAATGCACAGGTTAACCAAAATGATTTTTAAAAACGGTACATGTTAAAAAGCAATAATGCTTTTATATTACGTGCCCAATAACTTAAAATTATTCATTATTGGGTTATTTCCTTAAAAACCTGTTCATACATCATTTCAAGTCAAGAGCTTTTGACAAAAAAGGATGAAGGTGAGCTTGGGTGGATGAACGTTTGTTTCAATCTAAACGAAAAATTAAATGAGAAGATGAGGGGAAAGTGCTAGACAGAGTGGAATATAAGAAATGAAAAAAAGGATGGAGGAAGAATGAAAGTAAAGAACAGGAAAATGGGTGTATCTGTCTGTGATAAGGAGAACCAGAGAAGAGAGAGAGAGAGAGAGGGGGGGGGGTGGTGTTGGGAATACTCTACTCATCCCCATACCTCATTCCCAGCAGACAGTACATGTATTTCACAAAGAGTTTATATAAGGGCCATTCTCGGTCATGTGTATGACCCAAGTCATGAAAAATAGCCGATTCAAAACTAATTCGTCAGTATTCATCTTGTAGCAGAAGTCTCTCATTTTGGAATTTGAAATAACTGTATTACCCCCAATACAATGAAGGCAATTACTTTAAAAGTGTGTACATCATTTTCTTTCAGGAGTCAGATTAGGTTGGTCACGTGTGTGACTTCGCACGAAAATTGGTCTTACTTGTTGGTCTTCAAATCTATTTTTGTTGGATTTCCCTGGGAGTTTCCACTTTTCATCACTGTATGATGGGGATTGCTCTAAACAGTTTTAAAGCCAGAGAATTGCCCATAAGTTGATTTCTTGACATCGTTATGAATAGTTTGCTCCAGGCCCAACAGCATAACCTAAACAGTCCTGACACATTCCTCACAACAAAACACTGCTGGCATAATTAATAACATTATGATATGGGCAAATAAACACAACGCATTTCACTGGAGAATTTCATCAGTATTGTCTATTTTAATTCAAGCTGTCATCAATCAACAAAACACTGGAATATCAATATGAAATCATCTTCATAAGTGAGCTGCTCTTGCCACAATTTGCCCAACTGACATAAAGGGTTACACCCGACAATGAAAATGTTGATAAAATCCAAGTAGTGTAAACATGTAAAACTCACTTCAAAATCAAGTCAGTTGCATAATTGAATGTATCCCCAGCCCCCTTCCTTGCAATATGTTTCAAGGTAACATGACCAAATAAAAATTACAATGTAACAAGCTTGTTTCACAAACCTTAGAAATACATGGGTAGCCTGCATGAAGAGTGAATAACTTTTCATTCATATGTTGCTCTAGTACAATACATGCACAAAAGCTAACTGTACATGACCAGAATGTAGCATTATCCATTGGAACATTTAAGTACATTAATAATTGTAGCAAGCCTGACATCACTTCAGCCTTTGCTTTAAAAGAATACATTGTGATGTGCATACAATGGTACCTCATGCTAAGAAGCTCCCCCCCTCCCCCCCCTCCCCCCCCCCCCCCCCTTCATACAAAAGCGGTTTTTAAAATTGCAACATTTACATAAAGTCATACTTATGATCTTGCATCACAAAAAAATAAATAATTTACACCTTTTCTCTTCTTTGCTCTTTCTAAATGACAAAATGCTATACAGTATTTTAGAACATTCACAATTGTATATCAATATAAAGCAACTGATATACATATTTCTAAAGCTTGCATAAATGGCAATATATTTTGGAAATGCAAATATTTCCAAGAAATGGTAATGTTATGACTTCAGCAGGAAAGTCATACAATCTTATTTTATGCCCTTAACGCTTCAATTGCTTTCTTGGCCAAATGGCACATTCCGGACTTTGCCATGCATGTCGATCGTCACAAAACAATACACACAAATTAGCAGGACAAGAGAGATGTGAAATGACCGATTTCCAGGCTTCATTAGTTGCATGACAACATTATAGACACCCTGTATAGATTCATGTTGTACTGTAACACTTTAGTCTTCATAATGCCTATGGTAAATCTCTCTCATGATCATGAGAAATACAGTGTTGCACAGGAAAATACTTTCAGTGGCTCATAAAGAGTTAAGCCGTGATATTCGCTCTTCCCTCTGTACATGATCAATACATCCTTATGATTACTGCATGAAACAATTCACAATGAACATTTACTGAAGGAAGAGCAATTTCCATGCATTATTGTAATGAATTGAACTGGTACATGTATATTAACATGACAAAACAAGCAGCCAAAAGCCTGAAACTGTTTGGTTTACAAGACTAGAGCAGACTCATAATAGGGTAAATCAACATTTCACATCCTCTGTAATACCACTACATAAAAAGGATCTCATTCCAAGTGCATACTACAACAACTTTTTTGTAATCTCTCTTCATGTTTCAAGGTTGGCACAATAAATCAACAACTCTTGATCTGTTCTTATGAATACAAACTATACATGGCATTGGTCATTAGGTTATCACTGGGGGGAAACATGACAAAAATCTTAACCAGCCTTGCTGTATTTCATTCCACTAAAACACTGTACATTATCACTTTAAAAAATAATGATATAGAACACTACATGTATGTAACTTGTCTATTATATCATATACTGGCAATTACACATTCATCTCCACAAGGATAATTTGGCATCTTTAACAATTTGCAAAATTATTTCTTCACATAAAGCATAGTTATGAAAATGTAATACTGCTTTCATTTTGAAAAAGATACCATGAATATGAGGTGTTCATTTCATTTTCATGAAACATTTTGGTGCACCTGCAATCACACATATACACCCCCATGTACATGTAGATTCAATACAAGTCTCAATTCATAAACTCTAAATTGTTTCCAGGCAAATTTTCCACTGCTTCCTTACAAATGGGGCCTTTTATCCGTTTCAAAATATCGATACTTAATAACTTACAATGAAATTTCAAGCAGTAACTATTGCCAGATTAGAGAGCTGTCTTGAAACCCTCTTCAGACAGTAAACAAAGTAGGTGGTTTTTTGTTTTTTTGCTTTTGTTTTTGTTTTTTCTATTGCTCTATTTTTGGTATGTATACTAGAACATCATTATTCTGACTTGGCCTGTTAATTCCCAAAATTACGAGACAAAACCTACTTCACAATTCTCTGCAAATTACAAGGGAATTCACTTTGTTGGGTGTAGCTTGGTATGTCTCTGTGTTTTGTCTCATCTAGTCCATCAAGCTGTGGAGATGCAGAGCAATAGTTAAAATCAGTGACTCTCTCCTGTCTGACAACATCACGGCCTTCCAGGGAATCCCATACTCATTTTTGACAGGTAACTGTGTGAGATAAGATTGGATGAAACACAACACAGAAACAATAAATCAGAGCACAATAACATAGACTGGTAAATAAAAATTCTCATAACAAGCTGGAATTTATTTCTTTGTGCCTTTCAAACCGAGATTTTGCTGAACAAATTTGTTAATTCACTCCAGAAATATCTCAATTCACAATAAACAGTGAAACCTGTAACTGCCTTTGCAGTAAGACCACCTCTCCATGAATGTTTTCCCATGAACACTGTTTTACAAAAGAACCTGAAATTAAGTAAACTGTGCATATAGACCACCTACCTACAAGGACTATTTTTTTCCTCATCTTCTGCAGGTGGTCTTTATGTGCAGGTTTAACAGTATACAATTAAAAACTTCATGCAAAACAGGCAGATATTTGGCTATTTGTATCATTGACTTTTTCATTATATCTTAGTGAATGAAGATTTTCATCCTGGTAACTTGGTCATTTATTCTCCTCTTCAATTTCCTCTATTTCTGTCTATCCACCTCACTGTGCTCTTTCTCCTTTCTTTTCTCACTCACACTCCCCTTTTCTCTACTTAGCCACCCCATTTAACTGTGTTTTGTTTGTTTACTTGGGTTGAAATTGCTAAGATACACCAATCATATTCAACTCCCACTCATTTCCTTTTTAATGTCTATTTGATTTAAATTGCTGGGGTTTTCTTGTTTTGTTTTTTGTTACTGCATGTATATCCATCTGTCTCATTGTTTTATTTCCTTTTATGAGGTTTTATGCCGGCTGTGATGTATATACAGTGTATTTACTGTTTTATCTTGACTGAAAATACACTATACTTTGAACTTTGAAAAAAAAAAAGAAGAAGAATTTATTGACTTACTGTGGATTGTACTGCTCTATCCTTCCTCTGAGTATGTTGGGTCCAAGGAGATTACTCAATGAATCTAAACACTGACTAGCTGCTGTACTTGTTAATGCATTGTCACAGCTCTGTGTATTGAAAGAATGGGAGAAAATGATATAGAGAGCATGATATAGGGAAACAGTGACAGAAAGAGACAAAATATGGAAGGAAAGAGAAAGATTGGAGACAAAAAGGGAGGGATGGGCCAGAGACAGGGGAACAGGGCTGGGAAAGTTTTTTACCAAGTATCAGAGATCACTTTTTGCTCTTTTACCGGGTAATAATAATATTTTCAATGCTAACCTCAATGAATTTAAGCAACAATAATATAACATACACTTCTTTAAGAGAAAACTGGAACAGCTGGAACAAAATTTTATGTATATTCTACTAAATGTGTGAAAATGATGGAAGATACAAAAAGAGAAGAGAATGAGAAAGGCAAAAAAAGAAGAGATAAAAAATAATAAATGTTGTGGGGGGGGGGGGGGTAGACATTTACAATATAGGAAGACCACAAATAAGATTTCTTTACTCACCAGAGCATCGAATATGGGATCAAAGAATGATTCCAGATGAGGCTTGAAGTGTCTCTTTCCCAGGTTCCTGCCCAAAACTGGTAACTGTATAAAACAAGAACAGAAGTTGGATCCTTCAAACAAGTGCAGACATAATTCTCTATACCTAATAAAACACAGTAGAAATTCATCCCTACAGGGTTACAAGTAAAGCAATCCAATTGCTATGTTCAGAAACTTAGAAGCTGATTTCCATGAAATAATGTACATATTTGTCTGCATAGCATGAAATCAGGGCCCGTAACACAAAGATCTGCAATTAATTGCAAAGTTGTAACAGCCAACCAAGACCATTGTTTCATGCACAACTCGTTCAAAAGGGTGACCCTGGACCAATCAGAATGGTTATTTTAAATTTGCGATTGATTGCAAACCTTTGTGTTAGGGGTGCCAGACATGTTGAACTGACCAGCTTACCTGTTTACAGACAGTTTCTAAGAGACAGACATGTTGAACTGACCAGCTTACCTGTTTACAGACAGTTTCTAAGAGACAGACATGTTGAACTGACCAGCTTACCTGTTTACAGACAGTTTCTAAGAGACAGACATGTTGAGGATAATCCTGCTTTCTGCCTGCTTCAGCTACCAATGGTAGTAATGATGCTATAGAAGCAGCTAATGACTGGATTGCTGAGAGCTCTGATAACAGATGAATGCATCTAGAAAACAAAACAAACAAACAAACAAAAAAACGGATAAATTGCATGAACTTTAAGTAGAATACACATACCCCCCCCCCCAAAAAAAAAGAAACCCAACAAAACAAAACATGACCCTCCATTAACAAACACCGGCCTCTCTAAACATGTTGTGAAATCATTAAATGTTATATTCGTAATGGTATAAAATTGAAAGAACAGATTCTCATATAATAATTGTAAATGATAAATTCAACTCATTTGCTTCTGAATCCAATTAATGAATTATGATTTTGATTAATTAATCAATTTTGAATTTTACAAGATTTACAATGATGAATCTTGAATTTAATAAACTGCACATATGAAATAAACTTGGAATCAAAACAAAAAATTACAGCCTACTACAACCCACAGCACAAAAACATGAAAGTGAAGTATATTATTACCACATAGCAAGTTTCAAAAGAATTAATACAGAAGATAGAGAGACATACCCATCACATTTTTCCCATGGTTCGGGAGGTCTCCTGAATTTGTGGTCCATGCAGCCTCCTTCCCTGCCTCGTCCCATCTTAGGAGCCAGAGAGCCACATGAATACATCTGCAATAAAACAAATACAGGATGGTAAAGATGCAGAATCGGGTATCAGAATCACAGCTTCAGCTGATAGCAAATAGAGGTTTCTTAATTCAGTTTTCACACAGATACATGGCTACTTTTCAGCAATAAACCTTGTCAAGTCTTTCATTTTTACTGCACCAATTTTTTAGAATCTGGGGAGCATTTCATAAGGTGCCTTGTCAGTGATTTTTACTGACAATTATTATTAGCTACTGAAATCTTTGCATCTGATTGGCTGACAGCAAATTTGTCAGTAAAAATCACTTCATGAAATGCTCCCCAGATCCATTACACAAATCTACTACAAGAGGTATATTAAAGGTCAAAATATGACCTAAATTCCTCATTGTTTACAGGATGACTCAAGAAAGCTTGCTTGTAAATTTCAGCATGAATGAGAGTAAATGTCACAACTTGATGGACAGGTGGAATGCAGGAAGATCAGCTTGTTGATTTCTTGTCTATTTCACGACAGATGAATTCCTTGCTTGTGTATGACACACTCTGCTTCAGATGTTTTGCTTGGTTGTATATTTCTACACTCCTTCAAGTGTACATTTCCTGAAGGTGACCTTCTGACTGGTTGTACACATTATTCTGCATGTTTCTATTTTTCAACATTAACTGGTTAATCACACAGCCATACATTTAAAAAAAAAAAAAAATTCAAAGTAAAAAAAATCAGCATTTTACATCCACTCTGTATATATGCTGTATATAGAGGGTTACTCTTCACCTTATTTTGTTTTCTCTTTTTATTTCTTATTATCAGTACCTAAATTATTGTGTTGTCATACTATATCCTGTGCTTCAATGACTGTACAGTCATTTTTTTTTACAAATTCATTATCTGAAAAACAAAATTTTATGTCAAGGCATTTTTTTTTCAAAGGCTTAATGAAATAGTAGGAAACATAAGAAGCCAAATTAGCCTGTACCATAATACCTGTTGATTAGAATGTAGATCCATGTCATTATCTCTCAGCTGTTTGACAAGACCATATGTGGCTAGCCCCTTGTCGAGACCACTGTACCTTTCAGATGTCTTAGGCTGCTCCTGTAAACCCTTGATGCCTTCTTTCACTTTTTCCAAAAGAATGCTTGAGGCTTCTTCGCCTGAAAAGAAATCAAAATAAGAAAGAAATATCAATACAATTCAATTAAATTCATTTATTTCCTCTTTAAAAAAAAAAGCAAATACAAATCAAAATTCAAAATGCAATACAAAAATCATAGTGGCAGGATCACAGAAAGCACAGAAATGCTTGTTAAAAATAACCCCTTAACATAGGGCATCATATATAAAATACAAATATCAAGAAAATAAGACACACAGAACATGAGGAAAGAAAAGAAAAGGAGAGGAGGATACATTGTCAAAAATCTTGTACATTAAACATACCGGTAGTTGCATATTACTTCAAGGCAATGTTGTTTACATAAACGTTTCAATTGTGCTAGTCTTCCCCCCTCTTTATAAATATAATCAATTCATTAAGGCAACCAGGCTAAAAGGCAAAAGGTACAAATTTTCATAGTCATACTGATATATCCATAAGGCATCATAGGTAACCCTCGCATTTTCAACTGACCAATTAATAGAAGTTAAAGTAATTTTGTCCTTAAAAGACTACTGCACGAGAGAAAGAGCACCATGTTACATGACAGCATGATTCAGCCTCTGTTTGAAACTGATGATCACTGAATTCTCCAATTCCCATAGACTTAATACAGCATCCACCCAGTTCCCATACTTACCATAGGCTCTTGTAACATTAGCCAGAGCTGCAGCTGCACCTTGCCTGACAGATGGAATATTGTCTTGTAGGTTTTCATAGAAGAGCGGATACAGAGCATCAATGCTTTGCCTGTAATCATAAAATAAATGGGAGAATAGTATACAAATATTGACTGCTTTCAGGGGCATGGCTGCAATAAAGTATAATGGAAAGGACAATAATAATTTTACTAAAAGAACCACCCAGTTCAATCTATATATCCATTTTACAAGTGAAATGCTTTAGCAATTTACATTTCAAATTTTTGTGTTCTTCACATCAATTTTGTTTTCAAATGTACTATCATGGTATTAAAAAAAATGGATTCTTTTCTCTTTTGAAGTCTATCCAAATTGTGATGTACCATATGCAAAAATATATAGAATGCTATGTTTTATGATGACCCTACCTTGATTCATCAGGAAAGCATTTGATGAAGTTACCGCATGCAATACAAGCAGCATCTCTGACTGGCCAGCTATCATCCTTGAAGCATACCAGGAGAGTGTCTAGCAGACGAGGTACATGTGCACGTACTACATCCTTCTCTATCTGAAATGTAGATGTCACACAGTACAACACAGGGTGTTTATGTGTCCGTGGATGAATGTACACATTTGCGATATAATTGTCTGCTTTTATGGGCAACTTGACACCATTCAGGTGTACGCCCATTTACAGGCGTTGTCAATCACCCAGAGTGCGATGTTTTATGAACAACAGGCCATATGTATATAATACTGAGCATTTTCCACCCATCATCCCAGATGGTAAAGTAGTTATCTCACATTCCCTTGACCGATGCTGGCCGAAGCATCCCCAGAGAGAGAGAGACAGCTTGTTTGCCGTGTTCCATCTCTGTAAATATAACCCTGGTACACATGAATGTGTCTGAATTAAATGATGACAAGAATGAAGCTTTTACGCTCTCCCTATGAAACATATGTAACATATTCAGAATAGACTCCAAATGTTTTTTACTCTCAGTCATTATTTCATGAATCATTTCCTGTTCAAACATTAACAGTAGTTTTAGGAAGAGCCACAGTATAGGCTGAAAATATATTTCAAAACGTTAAACAACTGGTAAAAACTAAACAAAAGGACACATTACCTTTGCGCCTAGTTCAGCAATACAAGCGCAGGCTGCTTCCCTAACAGCATGGTTATCTGCATCGCTTGCTTCAATATAATACTGCACCTAACAAGAAAAGGGTGACGAAAAAGTATAAAGGAAAGTAATTTCTGTATTCATATGATCAACCTTTACCCCCCCCCTAAAAAAAAAAACAAGAAAAAAAAGAGAGTCTATGAAAATATGACCGATATTATGATAGACAGATACTTTCAAAACCTCAAACTGCAGGTAGTGCTACTACCACTGAGGTAGCTTAGAAGAAATTAACATACCACATCATCAATGTGCTGTTCAACCAGCTCTTTTCCATGCATGCCGGTCACCTGACGCCATGTTTCCTGGGAGTATACTCTCACCCCCTCTGCTACATAGTACCTGCAGTGAGATAATGAAAGAAATCAGGAGGTTAAACCACATAGACCCCCAGGGTTAACATAAACTTTCATTTTCCCAAAGAAGTCAGGAGAAAGATAAGAGCAAAGTCCCTGTGTGCATCAGACCCATATACATGTATCTTGACATTTTGGAAAGCGTGTATGATGATCAACATTTCAAATTTCCATTCACTCATGTGCAAAGAAGTACAAAAGATCTTTTTCTTGTCATATCATTCACTGGCGGACAGTGGGGTCTCTGTCTACTTCTGTTTGACCACTTCAGCAAATAAACAGTCTCCATTAAAAGCAAACCCTTTGTTAAAACAACAAACAAAATATAAAACAGAAAATGTGGATTACCTGTTGAGACACATTCTGGGCAGGAGTGCTGGATAAAACCTCTGACGAGCAGTAGCATTCGGTAGATTGAGGAGGAACTGTCTTGTTGCAGTAGAAGCAGCCAATCGAACCTAAAAATTTCATTTGAGAGGAATATGATTATACTGCCAAAATATGTCTACCATTCAAAAAATCATTGATTTGAAATTGACAGATGTGATTTCAAGATTGGATTGCCGTAAGCCCACATTTAAACTATGATTTTTATTTAGTCGTAGAACATGTAAGATCTGCATGACGAGGATTTTCACACAGAATTATTTTCACAGAAAAGTGTATACAAATACGTGAAATTATTTTCTTCACGGTAATTCTGCTATACTACCATTTAACTGAAAGAGGAGGAAACAAATAGACTAGACTTCAAATTTTTAGGAAATTTACCTGACTCCAATTGTCAGCCAATCCTTTGGCAAAGTGATGAGCGATCTGATCTCCATGGACCAAGATGGTATTAGAGGTATGCCCTTCACTCAGCTCCATCTCTTCTTGATCATCTACGGAAGAATGATGCCATATAATATGTTTTCATTCCTATAAAGCAACATCTAAATATAAATAAGAATATTATTTGCTTTGTACCATGCTCCAACATAAGGAAAGATATTTATGGCATGAAACATTAAAAGAATTGAAATGACAATTATAGCAATAATAACAACAATAACAACAGTACTATCATAAAATAAATATAACAGTTAAGGTTAAAAGGGACAAAAGAGCATAAAACCTCATTCTTACCAAGAGAAGTACCACAGCTTACTAGAGTGGCACAGACATAAAAGCCAGTCTCCCTGACAAAGCGATTGGTGTGAGTGAGAGACTGAAAGATAAGGTCTAGAAGCCCCTGATTGATGAAAGGGAGAAAACGTGATCCACATCCCTCAATCACAGACTGCAGACATCTGAAAATGTAAAATCAATTTCATCATATAGCTGCTTTGAGATATGAATTGAATATTACAAATGTGTGTAATCCCAATGGCACTTGGCATTAAAGATAGGAAAGTAATTCAGATTGTTAAGTCAGCATCCCCTTATTACTGGTATCCATCTTTTGTTTTGTTTTGTTTATTTTTTATTTTTTAGTTTCGTCTGTTTGTTTTTTTTTCGTCAATCTCTGGCAAATCTTTCCACATGTGATTTCAGGTTACTTTTTTTTTTAAATTCCATTGCTAAGAGTATTTTAAGATCTCATAATGATATTCATTCTTTTTTCAATGAAGAGAAACAAGATTAAGTGTATTTCTGCATGTTAAATGCACTGTCACACACTGATTGGTCTATCAGCAATGATGTTCGAAAATGATAAAGCTCCACTTGATGTTTGAGAGTCAAGACTAAAATAAACCTTACCTCATCCAGGTTTCCAGATTTTTCCAACCAGCTGTGTCATGAAATATCTGATCTGTGTTACTGCTGCGAGACTAAGATAGAATGAAGCATTCATATCTCATTAGTAAATGTAACTCCTGTAGTAATAACATCTATTTCAACTTTAACTGGGGGGGGGGGGGGGAGGGTTCAAGTACACATGCCTAACATTACATGCACTGACATAGCAATGCACCTGACTCATTGCACAACCCATTAAATCATATCTTATTCTTATTTTGGAAACCCCTACGGTTTCAAAACTGAAATGGTCTTTAATAAATACAGGCATTTATTGACTGGCAATTTAGGTGAGGACATAATCACAAAATCAGCAGCACAACAAAAATTTCAGCTTATACAGTACACAGAACTAGCTACTGCTTTTTCTACATATTTATACTTTTAACTTGCATATTTGATTAATGACATTGTAAGCAAAAGCAAAGTAAATTTGAAGAGTAAAATGGCTACACTTTTAACTGATTGTTCTTATCAATTTCACCAATGGCCCCTTACATGCTCAGGACTTGATCCACCACCAAGCTTTTCCATAAGATGTCCAACTTGGGCCTGTTCTTCATGAGAAGCATCACTGAGTGGGGCTCTTTCAAGATTCGACTTCACCCCATCAAGTATTGCCTCCTGGCACTGCACATAGACATCAGTCCCCAATCGTTTGCTCAGTGATCCAAGTAACTCACCTAATGGAGAGAAGACATGAAATGAGAAAGATAACACAAATTCCTTGGTATTAATAATGAAATGGGATGACCAAACTTCGCACACATTTCAATTTTCTGATATGCAATATTCTATCCATGTTTCCTCAAATTCTACCCAAAATTATTTAAATAGATACCAAACGGAAAGCAAATTTAGACTATGAATGGACACAAGAAGAAAATTCCAGAGATGTTGCAAGGATGTCGGAAAACGTACTGCGCACAAAAAACTCCAAGCTGCAATTGAGCATGGCTCACTTGCATCACGGTGTTGTGTAAAGTATGGTGAATCTCACTATGAATTTCATGAAACGTCTGCAAGATCGCTCACACCAATGTGCGCATCGATGTGCATGCGCAAGATAGCTGCAATTTTCTATCTGCATATCAAAGGACAGCAAGGAAACATAAACATTGCATTGCTGAGTTTTATCATCTTCTTCACGATAAATTTTAGGGTAAATTTTCTTTTTAGGATATCAAATTTTTGGTCCCAAGTGTCAGTCAGGTTTGTAATAGCCACAGCCAATGCAATAGTCAGATAGTTACAAGGCTGGTCATTGGCCCATGGGAAAGTGATTTTCCAGGGGTTTTTTTGAAGTGGGGAAATGGCTACTATGTTAGCAAGATAGGTAAAAATGCCAGGCTACATGGAGAGTAAATAGCGTAAGCATTTTATTCTTATTGTTTTGTTTTTTTTGTTTACTCTCTAGAAGCCTCCAGGCTAAGTCCAGTGAATGGGTAGTGGATTAAAACATGAAAAAAAAATCTTCCTTCATCATGTTCATGTCCTTTCACCATTTGATTTACAATTAGACCTATATCTATTGAATTTCATTATCACTGAAAATTTAATAGATTTAACACAGTAACGTTAAAAGTTAAGTCTCAGAGATGCAGATGTTAGGAAGCAAGTCAAACATAACTTTGCTGAAAAAAAAAAAGAAAAGAAAAGAAGATCTAACGTTAGCATGGTTAGTTAGTTGTTACCTGCAGCAATCCGCACACGGGCCTCCTGGTCGTTTAGGAAATGCATTGCATATTTCTGAATTTCTGGAAGGAAAAGTTCTGAGGTTCCGTCAAAACCACAAAGTACTTTTGCTCCCAATAAAGCTCCGTGTTTAGCCTCCCAACTCGAACGGTGATCTTTCACAACGGAGAGCAAAGAATTCTCTACGCCCGCGATCTCGGCATGATCGCTGGCACTGCTCCGGTGCAACTTCGAGTGCAATTCTTCAAGTCCCTTATCTCTGTCTAGCTTCTTGGTACTAAGCAGCAAATCGGTGATGCCTTGCATTTCACATTCCATCTTGATCCGTCCCTGTTCGTTGTCGTTTAGCGTAGAAAATCTGCAATTTAAATGGCGATCCTTCCCGTACAAACGGACAAGTCAACAGGAACTGCGAAGAGATACATGTAATACGGTATGTTAACGAAATGCACAAAGTTGCTCACTTACTCATACAATATGAATTGGAAGCCGCTCTTGCATAGATTCGCAGTATCTTCTTGCCAAGATCATTAAATTATTGAAATATCAGTATTTGACTAAAAATAGATTTTCGATCTTATATACTTCAAATTATTATTTTTTAGTAACAATTTTTTTTATATATTTATATTGATTATCATATAATTCTATAATTTATTTTTTTTTACATGAATTTGAACAGCCGGCAACAATTGGCATTTTGCACATGCATATACGTACGTACGTACGTGCGTTGCATGCATTGCAAATCGGAACATTAACAAGTACAACTCAGCTAGCTAGCTCGGCGTTCATCACCAGACAAAGAAAACTAACTTTTTTTGGCGTTTGTGATAGACACTGACAGAAAGGATGGGTGTTCCAGCATTTTTCAGGTGGTTGAGTAAAAAATATCCGTCGATTATTGTGCACTGCGTCGAAGAAAAGGTAATCATGGTAATAGTGAATACTAAATTAGTAGGCCTAGAGTCTAGACCTAATAAAAGTTAAACAAACATGATGACAAATGCTAGAGGTCTATGCTCAATGACATCAGGACAAGAGACAAGTGAAGCAGACAAGATGAGTGAGATTGAGTAGACTATCTGTTGACATTAATTCATTGCTACAATTATAAAGGAGGTCGCTGAAATATATTTGTAAAGGAACCTCAATGGCCATATCGTGGTTTAGGAAACCACTCGTTCATTTGACGCACGCACTTGTGTACAAAGAGAATGGAGGTGGAAATAGGAAACCAATACGTGTGACTGAATAAAGCGCTGCTGTACAAAGTGAACGGTGGTTTCCTATTTCACGATAATGCCACCTCAACAAAATTGATATCATTAAACTGCTCGTAAAAGTGAGGTAAAGAATGATACTGTACTTTAAAAAAATTTTAAAGCAGTTCATGATCTAACTGTTATTCAGCTAACAGTAACAATTAACGTTAGTGGAGATAGGTCTAGATCTATTCCAATTTAAAATAAAGGAAGTCGCCAAGTCGGTACAGAGTTTTGTTCTGCGAACTTCTGCCAGTTTCATTGTATGATGGGGGGGGGGGGTAGCCTGGAGGTTCCTGGAGAGTTAAAAAAAAAAAAAAGACGCTAACGCTACATGTACTTTAAGGCGAGATTTGCCGTAAATTTCGTTAAAACATCTGCAAGATTGCTCACACCTACACGTATAATGCGCATCGATGCACATGCACAAGATATTCGCCGTTTTCTATCTGCATTACAGTGGACGGCGAGGATGTCAACACTGGAATATGTAAAGGTTTCCATGTCTGCACACTCACTTTCATGCAGTTCAGCATTGTTTAATGAAATGTGGCATTTTCAAGGCATGTGAATAAATATGTAAAATAGATTTTAGAATCCTCCGGGGGGGGGGGGGGGTGGGGCACTCAGTATATAATGCGTAGTGGGTATGTGCCGCGGAGAAGGCCCCCATTTTTACACTCAAATTTCCGTTCCAAAGCATAGCATTTTTATCTTATTGAGAAAAAGAACAAATAAAACCGTTCCAAAGCATAACATTTATCGAGAAAAAAGAAGAAAGAAAGCTCTGCATGTTTTTCGTTTCGCCGTTCCGGCCACATTGATCCGCTACAATAAGCTGCATTTTTGGTGAAAAGCGGCCCGCAGAGCGCTCTCCGACCATCACCTCTGCGTGAGCGCACCACGGCGCCCGTGCCGCCGGGCTAGCTGCATGCACGTATGCCCATTCATAGGAATACGTACGCACTCACACGCAGGCAAACCGTTCCAAAGACCCCCATTTTCACAAACATTTGTAGTTCCGAAGCCCGTTCCAAAGCCCCCATTTTGTGTCTCCCCCACGGCACATACCTACCACTTTGGGGTTGAGTGCCCCCCCCCCCCCCCCCCCCCCCCGGGAGAATCCTACAGTTATTAGTTAGTTACACGTATGTGTAGACTGGGGCACCAACCCATAATTATAATGCAGATGGTGAAAGGGAGATTAAGGGGTCTAACAGTTATAGTAAAGATATAGCTCTAGATCTTATATTGTGGCTATGCACATGCTGAAAACACGTTAGTATAAACAATGGAATCACCATACTATGAACTTCCAGGAACATACTAGTTTTCTTGGCCCAATTTACTTTGGCATCCCCCCCCTTCAGTTACACAAATGCCCCTGCTGCCTATGGGCATATGACAGGGTACACAGGTAGCGTGCGCACTGATTAAGAAAACTCTAGAGCCAGAATGGTTTCTAGATTTTAGCGCTCTTAATTGTCTTACTGCATGAATACTACACAACATTAGTCAAGTATAACTAGATGTTTATTGATTACCGGTATTATTTTCTTGATAGAAAATACTTACAGGTGAGAAAAAGGAGTAGAAAACTCAGAAAAAGTGATTCGGAACGAAAATCCGTAAATAATGAAGGTAGCAATTCAGTTGTGAAGTGAGTGACGTCACATGCTCTAAGCGGTGGTACATGTACTTCTTGGATTATTCCCACTGGCCTTGGTAGCGAGTCATGGGAGCTTTGTTTCAATCTTGTTCTTCTCCGCGATGCCTTAGTACAGGAACAAGAAGAAAAAATAAAGATAGAAGAACAAGTAAAAGAAGAAATGGCAGAGATTATTATGCAGAAGTAATAATGCTAAAAAAAAAAGGACATAGAAAATATATGTTGAATATCAGTCCATGATGGCAACAAGTATTGCAATTACCACGTCAGCTTTAATCTTTTACATAGATTTCAAAATTATTTAGATTGTCTCTCTAGTATGAAAATGTAAAATTAGCTGGCAGTGAGATTACTAATTAGCCTGTGCATTGTGTACATTGTAGTTCTTTTAAAAAAGAAAAAAAAAACCCCCTGAAAACAACAAAACAACAAAAACTATCAAAATTCTTTGTCCCAGTTATCCAGAAAAATATATGTTGGCTTATACTATGCAAACTGATATTAACCCTTCTGTATTTGCACATTTACATTGCAGGCAAAGAAGTTGATGGAGTTCGGATTCCAGTCGATTCTACAAAGCCCAACCCCAATGATGTGGAGTTTGATAATCTCTACCTGGACATGAATGGAATCATTCATCCATGCTGTCATCCAGAGAATAAGTAAGTTCATAATGGTTGATCATCTTCATAGATGAACTAGTCTGAATCATCTTTTAATATTGGCTGTTTTCCTTTTTTATCTTACAGTGTGATTGCTCTTGAAAACAGTTTCTAAATGGAAGGAGATTTTCTTTCAACTAGTTACCCATTGCTGTTTTCTCAGCGTACTTGGAAATGATGAGGAAAAGGGGGAAACGGTAAATGTACATCAATGTTATATCAGCTCTTACAATGAAACCTTCATTCATCTTTGTCTTTCTAAACATTATAGACCTGCTCCAAAGAATGAAGATGAGATGATGTGTGAGATCTTCTTGTACATCGATCGTCTCTTCAGTATTGTGCGCCCTCGGAGGTTGCTCTACATGGCCATTGATGGAGTTGCTCCTCGCGCCAAGATGAATCAGCAGAGGTCACGTCGATTCAGAGCTTCTAAAGAAAGCAGGTATGAGAGTGATTGATTTAGTTGATCTTAGTGCTTTGAAAGTAGGTATTCTCCAATATACACATTTTTATATTATGCTCTATGATAGACTAGGTACATGAGCATGAAATCATTTAAGGGCTCTGATTCGTTGACCTTGTCTCATACCCTGGTAACCATATATCCCAAGGATATTGCTGTTTTCTCAAGAAATGCTTTCACATTTTTTAAATACAGTTTTGATTTTGTGATTCAATTGAATTTAACTATGGATATTCACATGAGACACTTGTACTACTCTTAGATTGGTCAATTCACCTTAAAATTACTACATTTTGACTCCCATATTTGATCATAATACCTTTTTGGAATCCACGAACATGTACATGTACCAGTAAAAAAATTGACTGTTTATTTTTCGGTCACAGTAAAACTACAGCTCCTCTGCGATCTTGAAGCTGCTTGACTTCATCTCGGAGCACATCACAGTATCAAGATCACCTTGGGCTATAGAGTCAACCATGCTCCTTAATGCAGTCAGTATTGTATAGTATGTGCATTTATTTATTCAATCCTCACAGAGATAAGAGGCAAGATGAGGCAAGGATACGAGCTGAGATAGCTGACCGTGGGGGATACCTCCCCCCTCCCAAGCCCAAGGAAAGTCACTTCGACAGCAACTGCATTACTCCTGTAAGTAAATTCATCCATGTGATAATGCACTATGTTTTTACCATGAATCAAACTGACATACAAAAATGCCTCACCTAGACATGTATGGAATGAAAGAACTGGGGATATGTAATGATGATAGCAATCTGACTTTTTGAGAAACATAGCAGGAAACATATAGCAGGATGACATTGTCTTGTTATGGAGGAGATGCTCAGAGCCATACACATTTAAGTGTTATATATTTTTTGATTACCCAAGTGTGTTATGCATTTAATATTACCTATCAGTGATGTCCATACAGTAAAAAAAAAAAAATCAGTAAACACGTTTTGTGTGTCTTGATACATTGTAGGGAACAGAGTTCATGTTTCGTCTGGCCGACTGCTTGCGCTATTACATCACTGAGAGGCTGAACAATGATCCTGGCTGGAAAAATATTCAGGTAAGCTTCCTTGCTTTACTGCTATTTCCAGCATTGATTCCCAAATTCATTTATTCTAGAAATCTGCAATTCATTGTTTTGCATTATACCTCATATATGGTATGAATCTTATATTGATATTTCCTTCATTTTCATCTCTCTCTATATTGTTTTCCAGGTGATCCTCTCTGATGCTAACACTCCAGGAGAGGGTGAACATAAGATTATGGACTACATTAGGAAGCAACGAGGTTAGGAAATAATTAAAATTGCTTTGCTTTGTTTAGTTTTATTGAAAACTATCTTATCTCTTAAGTTAGTAAAATAATGTTTAATTCAGGAATAATCACTGATTAATTTCTGTGCAAAGCTCTTTAATGTTAGATAAACAATGGCACAATCATCCATAGTAAGTTTTTATTGAATTAACAATTCTATTTAAACAATAGATAACTTAGTTTTCAGGATACGACCCTTCATGTTTCACCACTTTCAGTATGAGAGGCTATTGAAGGTTTGCTATGGAAGGGAAACTTGTCTTGAATAACCAGAGGATGTTTTAGATTCTGCAACTACCTACAGACTTGTGTAGTGGTATATTAATGAAACAGACATTATTTGTTTATTTCAAATTATTAAACAAGAGAATGGTTTAATAAGCATAAGCATGACAGTGTTAACCCATTCGTGACAGGAATTATTTAAAGCCTAATTTGATCAGCTTTTATTCTTCAAATTGGCAACACCAACATTTTTATTTTATTGCTACATTTTTCTTATAAAACGTCATGTATCTGAAATGAATATGAATTGACAGAAATTATGATGAGAAGTCAAAAAGTTGCCAAGTTGCAGGGAAAACGGTGATTTTAAACCTTCTATCACATTGCCAATTTAAGGATTTTAATGCTTATTTTCCTGTAAAAAATTTTCAGCATCAAACAACGAATATTGACGCAACCAAAATGGGCACAGTTTGTGTAGAATTTTTTGCTCTTTCTGCTCATGTATTTGGTATGATTTTTAGGGCTTTGCATCAAAAGATATTAGGCCAAACCACAAAA
>CM057152.1:39279838-39314838 GCA_029962745.1 Echinometra lucunter
TGAACAGCAAATTTGTCAGTAAAAATCACTTCATGAAATGCTCCCCAGATCCATTACACAAATCTACTACAAGAGGTATATTAAAGGTCAAAATATGACCTAAATTCCTCATTGTTTACAGGATGACTCAAGAAAGCTTGCTTGTAAATTTCAGCATGAATGAGAGTAAATGTCACAACTTGATGGACAGGTGGAATGTAGGAAGATCAGCTTGTTGATTTCTTGTCTATTTCACGACAGATGAATTCCTTGCTTGTGTATGACACACTCTGCTTCAGTTGTTTTGCTTGGTTGTATATTTCTACATCCTTCAAGTGTACATTTCCTGAAGGTGACCTTCTGACTGGTTGTACACATTATTCTGCATGTTTCTGTTTTTCAACATTAACTGGTTAATCACACAGCCATACCTTTAAAAAAAATATATAATTCAAAGTAAAAAAAAATCAGCATTTTACATCCACTCTGTATATATGCTGTATATAGAGGGTTACTCTTCACCTTATTTTGTTTTCTCTTTTTATTTCTTATTATCAGTACCTAAATTATTGTGTTGTCATATATATCCTGTGCTTCAATGACTGTACAGTCATTTTTTTTTACAAATTCATTATCTGAAAAACAAAATTTTATGTCAAGGCATTTTTTTTTCAAAGGCTAAATGTACTAGTAGGAAACATAAGAAGCCAAATTAGCCTGTACTATAATACCTGTTGATTAGAATGTAGATCCATGTCATTATCTCTCAGCTGTTTGACAAGACCATATGTGGCTAGCCCCTTGTCAGACCACTGTACCTTTCAGATGTCTTAGGCTGCTCCTGTAAACCCTTGATGCCTTCTTTCACTTTTGCCAAAAGAATGCTTGAGGCTTCTTCGCCTGAAAAGAAATTAACATAAGAAAGAAATATCAATACAATTCATTTAAATTCATTTATTTCCTCTTTAAAAAAATGCAAATACAAATCAAAATACAAAATACAATACAAAGATCATAGTGGCAGGATCACAGAAAGCACAGAAATGCTTTTAAAAATGACCCCTTAACATAGGGCATCATATATAAAATACAAATATCAAGAAAATAAGACACACAGAACATGAGGAAAGAAAAGAAAAGGAGAGGAGGATACATTGTCAAAAATCTTGTACATTAAACATACCGGTAGTTGCATATTACTTCAAGGCAATGTTGTTTACATAAACGTTTCAATTGTGCTAGTCTTCCCCCTCTTTATATATAATCAATTCATAAAGGCAACCAGGCTAAAAGCAAAAGGTACAAAAATGAAGATAGATCACACTTTCATGCTATTCATAGTCATACTGATATATCCATAAGGCATCATAGGTAACCATGCATTTTAACTGACCAATTAATAGAAGTTAAAGTAATTTTGTCCTTAAAAAGACTACTGCATGAGAGAAAGAGCACCATGTTACATGACAGCACAGTTCAGCCCCTGTTTTAAACTGATGATCACTGAATTCTCCAATTCCCATAGACTTAATACAGCATCCACCCAGTTCCCATACTTACCATAGGCTCTTGTAACATTAGCCAGAGCTGCAGCTGCACCTTGCCTGACAGATGGAATATTGTCTTGTAGGTTTTCATAGAAGAGTGGATACAGAGCATCAATGCTTTGCCTGTAATCATAAAACAAATGGGAGAATAGTATACAAATACTGACTGCTTTCAGGGGCATGGCTGCAATAAAGTATAATGGAAAGGACAATAATAATTTTATTAAAAGAACCACCCAGTTCAATTTATATATCCATTTTACAAGTGAAATGCTTTAGCAATTTACATTTCAAATTTTTGTGTTCTTCAAATCAATTTTGTTTTCAAATGTACTATCATGGCATTAAAAAAAAATGGATTCTTTTCTCTTTTCAAGTCTATCCAAATTGTGATGTACCATATGCACAAAATATATAGAATGCTATGTTTTATGATGACCCTACCTTGATTCATCAGGAAAGCATTTGATGAAGTTACCGCATGCAATACAAGCAGCATCTCTGACTGGCCAGCTATCATCTTTGAAGCATACCAGGAGAGTGTCTAGCAGACGAGGTACATGTGCACGTACTACATCCTTCTCTATCTGAAATGTAGATGTCACACAGTACATGTCTGCAACACAGGGTGTTTATGTGTCCGTGGATGAATGTACACATTTGCGATATAATTGTCTGCTTTTATGGGCAACTTGACACCATTCAGGTGTACGCCCATTTACAGGCGTTGTCAATCACCCAGAGTGCGATGTTTTATGAACAACAGGCCATATGTATATAATACTGAGCATTTTCCACCCATCATCCCAGATGGTAAAGTAGTTATCTCACATTCCCTTGACCAATGCTGGCCGAAGCATGCCCAGAGAGAGACAGCTTGTTTGCCGTGTTCCATCTCTGTAAATACAACCCTGGTACACATGAATGTGTCTGAATTAAATGATGACAAGAATGAAGCTTTTACGCTCTCCCTATGAAACATATGTAACATATTCAGAATAGACTCCAAATGTTTTTTGCTCTCAGTCATTATTTCATGAATCATTTCCTGTTCAAACATTAACAGTAGTTTTAGGAAGAGCCACAGTATAGGCTGAAAATATATTTCAAAAAGTTAAACAATTGGTAAAAACTAAACAAAAGGACACATTACCTTTGCGCCTAGTTCAGCAATACAAGCGCAGGCTGCTTCCCTAACAGCATGGTTATCTGCATCGCTTGCTTCAATATAATACATCACCTGACAAGAAAAGGATGACAAAAAGCAAAAGGAGAGTAATTTCTGTATTCGTAATCAACCTAACCACCCCCCTCCCCCCAAAAAGTCTCTAAAAATGTGACCAATGTTAATAGACAGATACTTTCAAACTGAGTAACCTCAAACTGCAGGTAGTGCTACTACCATTCAGGTAGCTTAGAAGAAATTAACATACCACATCATCAATGTGCTGTTCCAACCAGCTCTTTTCCATGCAAGCCAGTCACCTGACGCCATGTTTCCTGGGAGTATACTCTCACCCCCTCTGCTACATAGTACCTGTAGGAGACAATGAAAGAAATCAGGAGGTTAAACCACATAGACCCCCAGGGTTAACATAAACTTTCATTTTCCCAAAGAAGTCAGGAGAAAGATAAGAGCAAAGTCCCTGTGTGCTCCAGACCCATTTACATGTATCTTGACACTTTGGAAAGCGTGTATGATGATCAACATTTCAAATTTCCATTCACTCATGTGCAAAAAGTACAAAAGATCTTTTTCTTGTCGTATCATTCACTGGCGGACAGTGGGGTCTCGTCTACTTCTGTTTGACCACTTCAGCAAATAAACAGTCTCCATTAAAAGCAAACCCTTTGTTAAAACAACAAACAAAATATAAAACAGAAAATGTGGATTACCTGTTGAGACACATTCTGGGCAGGAGTGCTGGATAAAACCTCTGACGAGCAGTAGCATTCGGTAGATTGAGGAGGAACTGCCTCGTTGCAGTAGAAGCAGCCAATCGAACCTGAAAATTTCATTTGAGAGGAATATGATTATACTGCCAAAATATGTCTACCATTCAAAAAATCATTGATTTGAAATTGACAGATGTGATTTCAAGATTGGATTGCCGTAAGCCCACATTTAAACTATGATTTTTATTTAGTCGTAGAACATGTAAGATCTGCATGACGAGGATTTTCACACAGAATTATTTTCACAGAAAAGTGTATACAAATACGTGAAATTATTTTCTTCACGGTAATTCTGCTATACTACCATTTAACTGAAAGAGGAGGAAACAAATAGACTAGACTTCAAATTTTTAGGAAATTTACCTGACTCCAATTGTCAGCCAATCCTTTGGCAAAGTGATGAGCGATCTGATCTCCATGGACCAAGATGGTATTAGAGGTATGCCCTTCACTCAGCTCCATCTCTTCTTGATCATCTATGGAAGAATGATGCCATATAATATGTTTTCATTCCTATAAAGCAACATCTAAATATAAATAAGAATATTATTTGCTTTGTACCATGCTCCAACATAAGGAAAGATATTTATGGCATGAAACATTAAAAGAATTGAAATGACAATTATAGCAATAATAACAACAATAACAACAATACTATCATAAAAATAAATATAACAGTTAAGGTTAAAGGGACAAAAAGAGCTAAAAACCATCATTCTTACCAAGAGAAGTACCACAGCTTACTAGAGTGGCACAGACATAAAAGCCAGTCTCCCTGACAAGCGATTGGTGTGAGGAGAGACTGAAAGATAAGGTCTAGCAAGCCCCTGATTGATGAAAGGGAGAAAACGTGCTCCACATCCCCTCAATCACAGACTGCAGACATCTGAAAATGTAAAATCAATTCATCATATAGCTGCTTTGAGATATGAATTGAATATTACAAATGTGTGTAATCCCAATGGCACTTGGCATTAAAGATAGGAAAGTAATTCAGATTGTTAAGTTCAGCATCCCCTTATTACTGGTATCCATCTTTTGTTTTGTTTTGTTTATTTTTTATTTTTAGTTTCGTCTGTTTGTTTTTTTTTCGTCAATCTCTGGCAAATCTTTCCACATGTGATTTCAGGTTACTTTTTTTTTTAAATTCCATTGCTAAGAGTATTTTAAGATCTCATAATGATATTCATTCTTTTTTCAATGAAGAGAAACAAGATTAAGTGTATTTCTGCATGTTAAATGCACTGTCACACACTGATTGGTCTATCAACAATGATGTTCGAAAATGATAAAGCTCCACTTGATGTTTGAGAGTCAAGACTAAAATAAACCTTACCTCATCCAGGTTTCCAGATTTTTCCAACCAGCTGTGTCATGAAATATCTGATCTGTGTTACTGCTGCGAGACTAAGATAGAATGAAGCATTCATATCTCATTAGTAAATGTAACTCCTGTAGTAATAACATCTATTTCAACTTTAACTGGGGGGGGGGGGGGGGGGAGGGTTCAAGTACACATGCCTAACATTACATGCACTGACATAGCAATGCACCTGACTCATTGCACAAACCCATTAAATCATATCTTATTCTTATTTTGGAAACCCCTACGGTTTCAAACTGAAATGGTCTTTAATAAATACAGGCATTTATTGACTGGCAATTTAGGTGAGGACATAATCACAAAATCAGCAGCACAACAAAAATTTCAGCTTATACAGTACACAGAACTAGC
The DNA here is from genome assembly GCA_029962745.1 of Echinometra lucunter. NCBI lineage: Eukaryota > Metazoa > Echinodermata > Echinoidea > Camarodonta > Echinometridae > Echinometra > Echinometra lucunter. The sequence continues at coordinate 39,285,056 of CM057152.1, forward strand.
TACTGCTTTTTCTACATATTATACTTTTAACTTGCATATTGATTAATGACATTGTAAGCAAAAGCAAGTAAATTTGAAGAGTAAAATGGCTACACTTTTAACTGATTGTTCTTATCAATTTCACAATGGCCCCTTACATGCTCAGGACTTGATCCACCACCAAGCTTTTCCATAAGATGTCCAACTGGGCCTGTTCTTCATGAGAAGCATCACTGAGTGGGGCTCTTTCAAGATTCGACTTCACCCCATCAAGTATTGCCTCCTGGCACTGCACATAGACATCAGTCCCCAATCGTTTGCCTCAGTGATCCAAGTAACTCACCTAATGGAGAGAAGACATGAAATGAGAAAGATAACACAAATTCCTTGGTATTAATAATGAAATGGGATGACCAAACTTCGCACACATTCAATTTTCTGATATGCAATATTCTATCCATGTTTCCTCAAATTCTACCCAAAATTATTTAAATAGATACCAAACGGAAAGCAAATTTAGACTATGAATGGACACAAGAAGAAATTCCAGAGATGTTGCAAGGATGTCGGAAAACGTACTGCGCACAAAAAACTCCAAGCTGCAATTGAGCATGGCTCACTTGCATCACGGTGTTGTGTAAAGTATGGTGAATCTCACTATGAATTTCATGAAAACGTCTGCAAGATCGCTCCACACCAATGTGCGCATCGATGTGCATGCGCAAGATAGCTGCAATTTTCTATCTGCATATCAAAGGACAGCAAGGAAAACATAAACATTGCATTGCTGAGTTTTCATCATCTTCTTCACGATAAATTTTAGGTAAATTTTCTTTTTAGGATATCAAATTTTTGGTCCAAGTGTCAGTCAGGTTTGTAATAGCCACAGCCAATGCAATAGTCAGATAGTTACAAGGCTGGTCATTGGCCCATGGGAAAGTGATTTTCCAGGGGTTTTTTTGAAGTGGGGAAATGGCTACTATGTTAGCAAGATAGGTAAAAATGCCAGGCTACATGGAGAGTAAATAGCGTAAGCATTTTATTTCTATTGTTTTGTTTTTTTTGTTTACTCTCTAGAAGCCTCCAGGCTAAGTCCAGTGAATGGGGTAGTGGATTAAAACATGAAAAAAAATCTTTCCTTCATCATGTTCATGTCCTTTCACCATTTGATTTACAATTAGACCTATATCTATTGAATTTCATTATCACTGAAAATTAATAGATTTAACACAGTACGTTAAAAGTTAAGTCTCAGAGATGCAGATGTTAGGAAGCAAGTCAAACATAACTTTGCTGAAAAAAAAAAGAAAAGAAAAGAAGATCTAACGTTAGCATGGTAGTTAGTTGTTACCTGCAGCAATCCGCACACGGGCCCTCCTGGTCGTTTAGGAAATGCATTGCATATTTCTGAATTTCTGGAAGGAAAAGTTCTGAGGTTCCGTCAAAACCACAAAGTACTTTTGCTCCCAATAAAGCTCCGTGTTTAGCCTCCCAACTCGAACGGTGATCTTTCACAACGGAGAGCAAAGAATTCTCTACGCCCGCGATCTCGGCATGATCGCTGGCACTGCTCCGGTGCAACTTCGAGTGCAATTCTTCAAGTCCCTTATCTCTGTCTAGCTTCTTGGTACTAAGCAGCAAATCGGTGATGCCTTGCATTTCACATTCCATCTGATCCGTCCCTGTTCGTTGTCGTTTAGCGTAGAAAATCTGCAATTTAAATGGCGATCCTTCCCGTACAAACGGACAAGTCAACAGGAACTGCGAAGAGATACATGTAATACGGTATGTTAACGAAATGCACAAAGTTGCTCACTTACTCATACAATATGAATTGGAAGCCGCTCTTGCATAGATTCGCAGTATCTTCTTGCCAAGATCATTAAATTATTGAAATATCAGTATTTGACTAAAAATAGATTTTCGATCTTATATACTTCAAATTATTATTTTTTAGTAACAATTTTTTTTATATATTTATATTGATATCATATAATTCTATAATTTATTTTTTTTACATGAATTTGAACAGCCGGCAACAATTGGCATTTTGCACATGCATATACGTACGTACGTACGTGCGTTGCATGCATTGCAAATCGGAACATTAACAAGTACAACTCAGCTAGCTAGCTCGGCGTTCATCACCAGACAAAGAAAACTAACTTTTTTTGGCGTTTGTGATAGACACTGACAGAAAGGATGGGTGTTCCAGCATTTTTCAGGTGGTTGAGTAAAAAATATCCGTCGATTATTGTGCACTGCGTCGAGAAAAGGTAATCATGGTAATAGTGAATACTAAATTAGTAGGCTAGAGTCTAGACCTAATAAAAGTTAAACAAACATGATGACAAATGCTAGAGGTCTATGCTCAATGACATCAGGACAAGAGACAAGTGAAGCAGACAAGATGAGTGAGATTGAGTAGACTATCTGTTGACATTAATTCATTGCTACAATTATAAAGGAGGTCGCTGAAATATATTTGTAAAGGAACCTCAATGGCCATATCGTGGTTTAGGAAACCACTCGTTCATTTGACGCACGCACTTGTGTACAAAGAGAATGGAGGTGGAAATAGGAAACCAATACGTGTGACTGAATAAAGCGCTGCTGTACAAAGTGAACGGTGGTTTCCTATTTCACGATAATGCCACCTCAACAAAATTGATATCATTAAACTGCTCGTAAAAGTGAGGTAAAGAATGATACTGTACTTTAAAAAATTTAAAGCAGTTCATGATCTAACTGTTATTCAGCTAACAGTAACAATTAACGTTAGTGGAGATAGGTCTAGATCTATTCCAATTTAAAATAAAAGGAAGTCGCCAAGTCGGTACAGAGTTTTTGTTCTGCGAACTTCTGCCAGTTTCATTGTATGATGGGGGGGGGGTGGGTAGCCTGGAGGTTCCTGGAGAGTTAAAAAAAAAAAAAAAGACGCTAACGCTACATGTACTTTAAGGCGAGATTTGCCGTAAATTTCGTTAAACATCTGCAAGATTGCTCACACCTACACGTATAATGCGCATCGATGCACATGCACAAGATATTCGCCGTTTTCTATCTGCATTACAGTGGACGGCGAGGATGTCAACACTGGAATATGTAAAGGTTTCCATGTCTGCACACTCACTTTCATGCAGTTCAGCATTTGTTTAATGAAATGTGGCATTTTCAAGGCATGTGAATAAAATATGTAAAATAGATTTTAGAATCCTCCGGGGGGGGGGGGGGGGTGGGGCACTCAGTATATAATGCGTAGTGGGTATGTGCCGCGGAGAAGGCCCCCATTTTTACACTCAAATTTCCGTTCCAAAGCATAGCATTTTTTATCTTATTGAGAAAAAGAACAAATAAAACCGTTCCAAAGCATAACATTTATCGAGAAAAAAGAAGAAAGAAAGCTCTGCATGTTTTTCGTTTCGCCGTTCCGGCCACATTGATCCGCTACAATAAGCTGCATTTTTGGTGAAAAGCGGCCCGCAGAGCGCTCTCCGACCATCACCTCTGCGTGAGCGCACCCGGCGCCCGTGCCGCCGGGCTAGCTGCATGCACGTATGCCCATTCATAGGAATACGTACGCACTCACACGCAGGCAAACCGTTCCAAAGACCCCCATTTTCACAAACATTTGTAGTTCCGAAGCCCGTTCCAAAGCCCCCATTTTTTGTCTCCCCCACGGCACATACCTACCACTTTTGGGGTTGAGTGCCCCCCCCCCCCCCCCCCCCCCCGGGAGAATCCTACAGTTATTAGTTAGTTACACGTATGTGTAGACATGGGGCACCAACCCATAATTATAATGCAGATGGTGAAAGGGAGATTAAGGGTCTAACAGTTAAGTATAAGATATAGCTCTAGATCTTATATTGTGGCTTATTGCACATGCTAGAACAACGTTAGTATACAACAATGGAATCACCATACTATGAACTTCCAGGAAATACTAGTTTTCTTGGCCCCAATTTACTTTTGCATCCCTTCAGTTACACAAATGCCCCTGCTGCCTATGGGGCATATGACAAGGGTACACCAGGTAGCGTGCGCACTGAATTAAGAAAACTCTAGAGCCAGAAATGTTTCTAGATTTTAGTCGCTCTTAATTTGTCTTACTGCATGAATACTACACAACATGTAGTCAAAGTATAACTAGATGTTTATTGATTACCGGTATTATTTTCTTGATAGAAAATACTTACAGGTGAGAAAAAGGAGTAGAAAACTCAGAAAAAGTGATTCGGAACGAAAATCCGTAAATAATGAAGGTAGCAATTCAGTTGTGAAGTGAGTGACGTCACATGCTCTAAGCGGTGGTACATGTACTTCTGTGGATTATTCCACTGGCCTTGGTAGCGAGTCATGGGAGCTTTGTTTCAATCTTGTTCTCTCCGCGATGCCTTAGTACAGGAACAAGAAGAAAAAATAAAGATAGAAGAACAAGTAAAAGAAGAAAGGCAGAGATTATTATGCAGAAGTAATAATGCTAAAAACAAAAGAGGACATAGAAAATATATGTTGATATCAAGTCCATGATGGCAACAAGTATTGCAATTACCACTTCAGCTTTAATCTTTTACATAGATTTCAAAAATTATTTTAGGATTGTCTCTCTAGTATGAAATGTAAATTAGCTGGCAGTGAGATTACTAATTAGCCTGTGCATTGTGTACATTGTAGTTCTTTTAAAAAAAGAAAAAAGAAACCCCCTGAAAACAACAAAACAACAAAAACTATCAAAAATTCTTTGTCCCAGTTATCCAGAAAAATATATGTTGGCTTATACTATGCAAACTGATATTAACCCTTCTGTATTTGCACATTGACATTGCAGGCAAAAGAAGTTGATGGAGTTCGGATTCCAGTCGATTCTACAAAGCCCAACCCCAATGATGTGGAGTTTGATAATCTCTACCTGGACATGAATGGAATCATTCATCCATGCTGTCATCCAGAGAATAAGTAAGTTCATAATGGTTGATCATCTTCATAGATGAACTAGTCTGAATCATCTTTTAATATTGGCTGTTTTCCTTTTTTATCTTACAGTGTGATTGCTCTTGAAAACAGTTTCTAAATGGAAGGAGATTTTCTTTCAACTAGTTACCCATTGCTGTTTTCTCAGCGTACTTGGAAATGACGAGGAAAAGGGGGAAGCGGTAAATGTACATCAATGTTATATCAGCTCTTACAATGAAACCTTCATTCATCTTTGTCTTTCTAAACAATATAGACCTGCTCCAAAGAATGAAGATGAGATGATGTGTGAGATCTTCTTGTACATCGATCGTCTGTTCAGTATTGTGCGCCCTCGGAGGTTGCTCTACATGGCCATTGATGGAGTTGCTCCTCGCGCCAAGATGAATCAGCAGAGGTCACGTCGATTCAGAGCTTCTAAAGAAAGCAGGTATGAGAGTGATTGATTTAGTTGATCTTAGTGCTTTGAAAGTAGGTATTCTCCAATATACACATTTTTATATATATGCTCTATGATAGACTAGGTACATGAGCATGAAATCATTTAAGGGCTCTGATTCGTTGACCTTGTCTCATACCCTGGTAATCCATATCCCAAGGATATTGCTGTTTTCTCAAGAAATGCTTTCACATTTTTTAAATACAGTTTTGATTTTGTGATTCAATTGAATTTAACTATGGATATTCACAATGAGACACTTGTACTACTCTTAGATTGGTCAATTCACCTTAAAATTACTACATTTTGACTTCCATATTTGATCATAATATCCTTTTTGGGAATCCACGAACATGTACATGTACCAGTAAAAAATATTGACTGTTTATTTTTCGGTCACAGTAAAAACTACAGCTCCTCTGCGATCTTGAAGCTGCTTGACTTCATCTCGGAGCACATCACAGTATCAAGATCACCTTGGGCTATAGAGTCAACCATGCTCCTTAATGCAGTCAGTATTTGTATAGTATGTGCATTTATTTATTCAATCCTCACAGAGATAAGAGGCAAGATGAGGCAAGGATACGAGCTGAGATAGCTGACCGTGGGGGATACCTCCCCCCTCCCAAGCCCAAGGAAAGTCACTTCGACAGCAACTGCATTACTCCTGTAAGTAAATTCATCCATGTGATAATGCACTATGTTTTTACCATGAATCAAACTGACATACAAAAAATGCCTCACCTAGACATGTATGGAATGAAAGAACTGGGGAATATGTAATGATGATAACAATCTGACTTTTTGAGAAACATAGCAGGAAACATATAGCAGGATGACATTGTCTTGTTATGGAGGAGATGCTCAGAGCCATACACATTTAAGTGTTATATATTTTTTGATTACCCAAGTGTGTTATGCATTTAAATATTACCTATCAGTGATGTCCATACAGTAAAAAAAAAAAAAAGCATCAGTAAACACGTTTTGTGTGTCTTGATACATTGTAGGGAACAGAGTTCATGTTTCGTCTGGCCGACTGCTTGCGCTATTACATCACTGAGAGGCTGAACAATGATCCTGGCTGGAAAAATATTCAGGTAAGCTTCCTTGCTTTACTGCTATTTCCAGCATTGATTCCCAAATTCATTTATTCTAGAAATCTGCAATTCATTGTTTTGCATTATACCTCATATATGGTATGAATCTTATATTGATATTTCCTTCATTTTCATCTCTCTCTATATTGTTTTCCAGGTGATCCTCTCTGATGCTAACACTCCAGGAGAGGGTGAACATAAGATTATGGACTACATTAGGAAGCAACGAGGTTAGGAAATAATTAAAATTGCTTTGCTTTGTTTAGTTTTATTGAAAACTATCTTATCTCTTAAGTTAGTAAAATAATGTTTAATTCAGGAATAATCACTGATTAATTTCTGTGCAAAGCTCTTTAAATGTTAGATAAACAATGGCACAATCATCCATAGTAAGTTTTTATTTGAATTAACAATTCTATTTAAACAATAGATAACTTAGTTTTCAGGATACGACCCTTCATGTTTCACCACTTTCAGTATGAGAGGCTATTGAAGGTTTGCTATGGAAGGGAAACTTGTCTTGAATAACCAGAGGATGTTTTAGATTCTGCAACTACCTACAGACTTGTGTAGTGGTATATTAATGAAACAGACATTATTTGTTTATTTCAAATTATTAAACAAGAGAATGGTTTAATAAGCATAAGCATGACAGTGTTAACCCATTCGTGACAGGAATTATTTAAAGCCTAATTCGATCAGCTTTTATTCTTCAAATTGGCAACACCAACATTTTTATTTTATTGCTACATTTTTCTTATAAAACGTCATGTATCTGAAATGAATATGAATTGACAGAAATTATGATGAGAAGTCAAAAAGTTGCCAAGTTGCAGGGGAAAACGGTGATTTTAAACCTTCTATCACATTGCCAATTTAAGGATTTTAATGCTTATTTTCCTGTAAAAAATTTTCAGCATCAAACAACGAATATTGACGCAGCCAAAATGGGCACAGTTTGTGTAGAATTTTTTGCTCTTTCTGCTCATGTATTTGGTATGATTTTTAGGGCTTTGCATCAAAAGATATTAGGCCAAACCACAAAATGTGGACCTCTGTCATGAATGGGTTAAAGTCTGTGTGTACATGTACATAGACCAACAGCCTTACATTTCCTATATGATTTGAAGATGTTATTAGTGTTCTCTTCTGTTTTTATTCACAGCCAATCCAGATCATGATCCTAACACTCACCATTGTCTGTGTGGAGCTGATGGTAAGTATGCACTCTCATAAGCCTCCAATTTATTACCTCCCCTTAAAATGGGAGTCATTAGAGATCTGTGAAGAGTCACGTTTAATTGTACTTCCTTGTTACACTTAATAAAAGCCATGGGCCTGTACTCAGTCTCTGATGTGGTAAATTTCATGGTAGATGGCTGGGTAAATGACTTACATGTATTCTTTTTTTATTTTAATTCTTGGGCAGTGCATTAATTACTGCTTTCAGCCCATCAGTGGTATTAAAAAAAAGGATTTATTTCCTCGAGTGCAGCAGTGAATTAATTAGGGATACACGGCAATCCTGATAATGTGATAATTATAAATAATTACTAACCACTTAATTGTTCTTTTTCATTTTCTCTTAATATTTGCAGCTGATCTGATCATGTTGGGTAAGTGAAACATTGCAAGTTATAGGTTTGCGGTACCACCATGTAAGAGTTAGTCCTTAAAAGGACTGTTTCGTATCTTTCTTGTGAATTCTTTCGGAATAGTTCTGAACAGAACTCTCTTTGAAAAAAAAAAGTATGCTTGACGTTTTGATCAGTAAAGATACCAAACAGTCCTCTTGCATGGTGCTACCGCAAACCTGTAACTTATCATCCCACCATGGAAACCTTCAAAGAACACCTGAAACATTGTAGTTTCTTCTTGTGATTTAACGTCAGTTATGTACAAACCATTTTCATTTCCCCGTAAAGTAAGGAAATGTGTACTTCATTCAGTCTTGATAAACAAACTGGGATCTCATATGATGTATACATGATTTCTTCCCATTTTGAAGTATGATTAAAAGAAAATTTTAACAACAAGCCATAATATTTTAGTTGTGTGGTGGGTAGAAATATCAATTGAATATGTTAAAAGACTAATACTCAAAGCTTATCCAGGTTCAGCATTATTTTTTCAAACCAATATCCTTTGGCAAGAGTTGAATCTATATGTGACACTTGGTACCTTTTCAAGAATGGGGTTATGAAAGGTCACAGACCAGTATGTTTGCATTTTGCCGTATATACGTTTGCAATGAACCAACCATAAAGACTATTCCCCATTACATAGAGATAATGCATATCTGTGTGAAAGATGGTATGGGTACACATGTAAGTATATCAATAAGAGAGCACCGAGATGTACTGTTAGCTTATTTGAAGTTAGATTAAATGCAGATTGTATTTAGATTAAATGCAGATTTAACATGATTTGATATTTATTTCTCAGGCCTTGCTACCCATGAGGTGAATTTCACCATTATCCGTGAGGAGTTCAAACCAAACCAGAGGAAACCATGTGAGCTGTGCAATCAGGAAGGTAAGAAGTCATCATTAATCCTTCATCACCGTTCGTCATTTAAACAGCCAAAATTGAAAGGTTTTTTATATTTTTATGCCTCCGCCCATTGGAGGTGGTGACGGAGGTTTAAAAATGTTTTCAGGTTGTTTCCAGGTTGTCCCGCACCACCCCTCCATCCTTTCTGCTTTCTTAACACAAAATCTCAGGAACCATTTGAGTAATGAACTTCAGACTTGGTGCTATTATGTATCACCATAGGGAAGACGATAAAATTCGATTTTGGAGTAGGTAGGTCAAAGGTTATAGAGGTCAATTCTGAAATTTCAGGTTTTAGCCTTGTTAATGTGATATCTCAAGAGCCATTTGAGTTATGAACTTCAAACTTGGTGCTAGTGTATCACCATAGGGAAGATGATCAAATTTGATTTAGGGGTAGGTAGGTCAAAGGTTATAGAGGTCAATTCTGAAATTTCAGGTTTTAGCCTTGTTAATGTGATATCTCAAGAACCATTTGAGTTATGAACTTCAAACTTGGTGCTAGTGTATCACCATAGGGAAGATGATCAAATTTGATTTAGGGGTGGGTAGGTAGGTCAAAGGTTGTAGAAGTCAGTTCTGAAATTTCAGGTTTTAAGCCTTGTAAATGTGATACCTCAAGAACCATTTGAGGCATGAACTTCAAGCTTGGTGCAAGTATGCATCCCCATAAGCGGACGATCTGATTAGACTTTGGGGTACGAAGGTCAAAGGTCATAGAGGTCAATTCTGAAATTTCACATTTTATCTCAACAACCATTTGATGAACAGTGTAAAAAGAGCATGATCATAGAGTTTTCCATTAGTTTTGTGAAGATCAATCTTCTTGCTTCCAGATGTATTATAACTGATATCATTTGTGCATATATGATTTACACTTCATTATGTACCTGTTTTAGCAGATTTTACAAGCCCGATTTATCTTGTGTTTTTCTTTAAATACACTTTTTGGTAATTAAAATTTTTCATAATTTTGATTTTTTTTTTTCAACATGAGTGGCTCTAAATGCCTGAAACTTTGGAGAGGTACAGCTGTGTTCAGTGCACTTTTTTTATCAAAGTGGTATACTTGCATTAAAAGATATTTTGAAGGCAATTATATTTGGAGTGTACTAATTTAAGTGTTAAAAATTAGGAAGTATTATTTGGCATAGTTTTATTCCTTTTATATTTCAACCCCCCCCCCCCCTCTCTCTCTCTCTCTCTCTTTTTAGGCCATGAAATGAAGGAGTGTCAGGGACTTCCAAAAGAGAGAGCAAATGAGGTATGTTTGTACATGCACCCATAATTGTATGAAAATATAAATGTGTGAATATGTCTGTATTCACACATAAAATACAATACATGCAAAGTCCTGTTATGCTTCAATTTACTTATGAATTATCTTGAGATGTGATGTGAAATACTGTATTTGTTTTATTAGAAATACACAAAATCTATTTTACCTTTTTACCTCTCCAGTCATTTGAACTTGTTGTTATTGGTATGTTACTGGTATGTTATTCAATGCATAAATCTGTATGATTTTTTAGGGAGCCAAAGTTTTTTGTTTGAAAATTCCATCCTGACAGTTATTGAATGAATGTCTTTCATTTAAAATTTGTTTGTTAAGTATGAATTTTAAAAAATCTTTTCTGTTGTGTCATATTTAGACAAATTATGCATTCATTGTACATCTTTTCAATTGACAATTTCAAGAATATTCTCTATCTTTAAGGTTGAAAAGGTAGATTCTCCTGGTTTCTTTCCCTGTAATCAGTAGGAGTATTTCATCTACTTTGAGCTGTTATGCTGTATTCATGTAACATATATGTATTCCTAATACTTATATACTGATGAATTAGTCAATCAGTGTTGATTTTGGTTCCTTATCTTGACAGCTGGATACCATACCAGTACCTTCAGGAGCCGAGACAGAGTTCATCTTCCTTAGACTCAATGTCCTCAAAGAGGTAAAGAAATGGAATTTCATATGAAATCTCTTAATATATGTACATGGCATGTTGTTGGGTGGTTGAAGCTGTGAGGTAGTTCCGGCCCTTTGCAAGCCATGTTTGTATCATCAATATGAATGGAATTTATGACTTATTGACTCTGTGAGAAACTGATGCCATGTTTGAAATGTGAGGATTAAGAACACTTTTTCATACATATTTACAATTGCAAGTACATATGTCTCTGTTGAGTGCAATTTAATCATTGTGAAGTAAGAATTTTAAAACTCTCAACTATTGTTTCTTGCAAGTTATTTTTTTTTTCTTCAGATTTGTACTGTTATTTTTTACTTCACTTTGTGTCTTTTCTTAGTATTTGGAGAAAGAGCTGTGGATGACAGGATTACCATTCACATTTGACCTAGAGGTTAGTGAACTTTGGAATCTGGTTTTGGTTGTCAATAATTGTTTAATTTGTTTAACTTTAATTATTAAGTCTTTATTACATTCTGCAGCATGCATTATCCAAATATTCCATCTTGGCTTCAGAAGTAAATCACTTTCAGAAAAACAAGGAGAAAGAGAGAGAAAGAGGGGGGGGGGGAGATCAAGCATTCCAAGATACATTTAAAAGAGAAGTAGAAGAATAAGGACACTGTTGTGTGCCCAGCAGATGGCAATTGCTGACATACTCTCGCACTTGGTATTACTCGGAATGCCTCAGACACCTTTCACGTAAAGAAATCAGATGTTTTAATTCAGTGCTCCTTCCTCTTCCAATCTATTTTTCACAGAGGGCCGTTGATGACTGGGTCTTCATGTGTTTCTTTGTGGGTAATGACTTCTTACCTCATCTGCCTTCACTTCAAATCAGGTCAGTATCATCAAAGGTCATTTCAGCTTGGTGTCAAGTCATATTAGGTCAATGCTATCATGTATGCCCCAGATGTGAAGGAAATAGTTTGAGATGCATCAACATTTATTCCTGAAAGTTGATGTGAAATTTGGCCAGTATCTGAAGGTTTGTCATTTATCAGTGTAATGTTACAATCAACCATTTATTAACAAATACTAACAATTGATTGAAAACTTGCAGACTTTGATAAAGGGATGAAACTTGACAGTAATCGATTTTTACCTCTGTAATCTTCTGATTTACAGCATAACATATAATACTACTTTCTCAACCAATTTTTCATATGTCTTGGTCTTTATCGTTTTGCTCAGTATATTTTCATGTATCATTTATTAGTACTATTTATTTATGTAACCGTTTATGTCTTCACTCTTGTCTTGTCAACCCGTTTTACCAGTGGAGGACAATTTTCTGTAATTTTAGTCAGACAATAAAGTTCTTGAATCTTGAATCTTGAGGTTTAAATTTTTGCCTTATAGATCTTTCTGTCTTTACTTTATACTATTTTTTATGTCAACAGGGAAGGAGCTATTGACAGACTCATACGTCTTTACAAGAAGGCTGTATACAAGACAAAGGTATGTGTGCTTAATAAAATAGAACATTGTTACATCAGTTTTCTTTAACATTGTGCTGAAATTGCATGCGTAGAAGGAACCTAATTTGTTTGCTAATGGCCTGTCATTTTCATCATATCCATTTATCCAGATTGTTATGTAAACTTTTAGACTAAGTTACCAGCTCAAGGTGGTTTGTAGGCATGATGCAGAATCTGTTGAGGGCTGACATCTCTTCTCATTTACCTTTGCAAAATGGATCCTTTCATCTGAGTTCATATTTTTCAAGTAACGATTTGAATTGTATTTGAATTGGAAAGGGCTTTATTGGATTCATCTGACTGGCGACCAAAGGTCGCATTGCACAAATTTACATATACATGTACAAAGGTTATCAAACATAATAAATGGACATAGAAAAAAAGAGACAGTTTCATGCATAAATAAAAGAGTCATTATAACTGAGAGTGTAATTAGCATACTTTTGCACAAGAATCAAAATCATGAAATTCATCTGAGAAATGTTAAATATCAATGATATTTCCTTGATAGGGCTACCTGACAGAGAATGGTGTGGTCAACTTGAGCCGTGTCCAGATGATGATGACTGACCTTGGTGAAGCAGAAGATGAGATCTTCAAGAAGAGGAGAGTTACCGAGCTTGGTTTCAGACAAAGGGCCAAGGAAAGGAATAAGAGAATGAGATCAGTGAGTCAAGTTGTTATCTACCCTGTAAATTGAGCCACACCCTAATGATTTCCCTTTTCAACCCACCCACCCCCTCCCCTTTCACCAGATTTAGTGTGTAGAAACCATTGTTTCTGCTATATTTTTTTACTTGAGATTTGTAGAATTTAAATATATGCTATTCAGTAAGCAGAGCTGTCAAGTAGTACAGATTTTCCGTATTTCGTACAAAAATCAACTTAACTAAAAATACGAGAGTACGTTTATTAATTTTGAAATACAAAAATGTACAAAATCAATTATGTATTATAGTCTATGGCCGGTGCGCGCAATCAATTGCCAATTTGAAGATGGGAATTGTTGCACTGGTCAATGTAAAATACATGCTGGGTGCACTATGTAACAACCACTGTATTTAACCTGTACAATTGAACGATCTTCAAATTGGCACACAAAAATTGTCAATAACTTCAGTATAACTCGCACGATCAGAGGTATTTTCCCATAGAAAAGCACAGGAATCACCCACCTGCCAGCGAACTATCTTCCATGTGTTGAATGTAACTGAATTAAGTGACATTTGTATATACGTTCGCACGTTGTGTACATGCATGTATGTGACAAAGCTGACAGACTATAGCTGCATCATATGCGTGCATGCACTATACGTTCGTACAGTATTGTCATGCCCGTTCTTCTAGATATTCATAGTGCTGCGTAGGGAAATACGGATTTCTTCCCCAAAATACGAATTTTGAGCCTTGTGAGTACGAATTTTCTTTGCTGCAGGTTGGCAGCTCTGAGTAAGCACCCTTCAGAAATACAGATTTTGATCCTTTTGTTGGACTAAATAATTGAGGACCATGGGCCATATTCAATTTTGTGTGCAGAGTAACTTATCATTTTACTTAGCATTTTGCTCGGTTATTAAAGTCATGCGGTTTAACTTTATTGCTCGCATTTAAGCATTTACTTTTTTTTTCAAATTTCAAGCTGACTTAAGGGCAAGATTCTTACTGATAACCACTGTTATGTCATAAATTTCATCCTAAATAATACCAATAAAGGTTTTGCAGTGTATGGTTATAAAGTCACTTGTGTGCAGCCTATTGTAACTGCATGCATATGTTTAAAAACTACATTCCTGCTCAATCAAGGCTTTCATAATAATTGGCTTAAATCTACTCTATTTGACTGTATTAGATTGAGGGTAAAATACTTAGCCAAAAGATTCAGTTGAATACCAAAGTTGGCTAAATATCTTAAAACAAAAGGCTGAGTATCATACTCGAAATTCTGATGTAGGATCAAACTGAATACCAACCCATGACTAGTCAAAGTTACTTAGCATAATACAGGGATCTCCAAATGCAAAGCCCTTTTGAAATTCATACCAAAAGTAGCTTGGCTTCTGTTCTTCAAATGGCAGTAAATTGCATTCATTTTGCATGTCCAGAATTTTCATAATCGGTGACTTTGCACCTTTCTGTGAAGTGATATGAGGGTGTAAAATGCTTTTGAAATGAAATGATAGGCTATTCAGTGAGATTTTGAAGATGAAAATGGTTGAGAGACATATTAATGTCAAAAAAAACCCCCAAATATTGAAATGATCTTGATTATTAATATCAGGTGTGAGATTATAGGGTAACATGATTTTTCATTATGAATACATGGAATTTGTCATAAAAATCATAGTTACAGGGCTACAAAGGAGCTCTTCACAGTTCTCTTATTCTTGTTAGTATTAAACTCATTTCATTTTCTTTTGTACTATTCTCATATTTCAGTCCACTGCACCAGCTTTTATACCAGGAGGAGTACTTGCACCAACAGTAAGTAATTTCCCTTGTCTCTATCTTTCTTCTTTATTTTATTCCACTTTGCAAATCTGCTACCTCTCTTTATATGCCTCCATCACCAGAGATGGTGCCTGAGGCACTGAGGCCTATCTTTAAAAACCAGCATTTTCTTGGAAGCTAAAGCTAATTAGTAAAAGCTTAAATACTGGAGTAAATGCTCAAGCATTTGCTAGGACCCAACATTTTGCTTGGCCTGAGCTGTAACTTGTGCAAAGGCTAAAACAGTTGAGACAGTATTTCAGACTGGGCCAAATGCCTAAAACTAATATTTACCTGGACTAAGAAATTGGTAGTACTACAGCTTTTGCTAGGTCAGGCATTGGGTTAGTTGTGTGTGAAAGGTTACAAAAGGGCTGCACTGCCTTTAGGGGAAATGATACAAAAGCACTTTGATATTAAGCCAGCAGGGGAGAAGCTGGTAAATATATCAACCAAAGTCTTGATATGAAAGAAAATTCTCCTTTTCAAATAATCTGGCAAGCTCCTGTGAACAAGAACAAAACCTGTCCTTTTGATTCTGATTGAGTTTGAATAGGAATTTAGGCTACTGCTTGTCTGGGGATGTTACTGCTAACAAGAAAACAAGATTTTGCTTCTTCTTGCAAGCAGTTTGTCAGTTGCAATATTGTAAATGTTGTGTACAAGTTTGATAAGGATTTTAAAAACTCTGTCAGATTTCTTTGCTTATAAATAATAAAAAGCAAGATTTTAACATAGCAAAACTAAGATTCTGTGGAGTTTTTTTCTCTTCAAATGGAATATCAAGTAAATGAGAGGCAAAACATAGTTCAGGGCCCTGAATCAGTAACAACTACCACATTTCTATGACAATTTGCTCTCAGCCAATCAGATGCAAAGATTTCAGTAGCTTATAACAGTTATTGCAATTTGTTATTGGTAATAAGTTTTATGATTTCCTATATAAAAAAAAAGGTAAATATACAATTGCTTTTTGAAGCCTATCACTGGTGGGCCATCATCATCTAGCTCAGCTCAGCAGATCTTAGACCAACGCAAGGATGCTAGGATGTCTTCAAGGGATAGTGCCAACCAGGTCTGTAGCACTGGTGTCATCCTGTATGTGTCCATCCTTCATTCATTACAGTCACCGCATTTCCTAACTCACACATTTTATATTCCCAACGTCATCTACTAATGAATACTCATTTTCATAGCTGCATTCTGTTGATTGCTTGTTAGCAAGATCTAGATCTGGGAAAGCTTCCCAGGAATATCAGGCTAGCATATTTATTTTTTCAATGAATGCTTTCATGTGAATCTTTTATTGTTTTCTTTTTTCTTTTGTACATGAGTGAATCATTTTTTATGAGTTATGCACTTCAACTTTGTTTTTTCCAAATCCACAACGATTCATTCTTGCTTTGTTAATCAAATTCTCGAAAATTCTATGTTCATAAGTATATTCTGCTGTGAATTACAATATCAAGTGCACTTTTAATGTGTACTGTCATAAACATCAGTGCGTGAAAAAAATTGTCATGTCCTGCTAATCCTCTCTTTGAACATCAGATGACGCTTACATTTTTTCAAATATATTTTGATTTAGAAATTTGATTTGAAATGTTGATATTAGTTGCACTTCACTTCCCTTAGCCTTCATAGAGTTATTTTCTGCAGCTCTTTCCCATACTGATTTCTTACAATGAAAAAAACAACAAAAAACAGAGAAAAACCCCTGTAAAGGCAAATGCCCCGGGAAAAACTTCATGGAATTTCATCTCATTTATCATAAAACTGATGATTCATATGTATTCATGGACAATTAGTTCATTACTAATGTTGTTCTGACTTTTCTGAATGTTAAGATGATGTGTCTTTTGTCGAATATGGTAGAACTAAACTCACACCCTTTACCCTCTCTTCTTATACCCTTCATAACATATTCTGAGATACAATCACTTTCACCTGCCTGAAGCATTCAAATCATCTCTCCACCTTACATATGCCTGTAACCCCTAACCTTGGTGCACATTACTTAATCCAATGGTGTATCTGACAAGTTTGGGGGATGGGGCAAAGGTGCAAACACTGTTGTTGTCGGTCAGGTGTTTTGGTGTACGATTCCTGTATGCCGAATATTGATGCCATCTACGTGTGGGTTTCTGTACTTCTTTTTAAGGTGTTTTTATTATTTTAGTAAACAGTGCTGATTGACCCATGTATTTCAACAAGGAAATCTCTTTTCTGAAGCCTTTATTTGTATCAACAGGGAGGGAGTGACAGATATCAGATTTTTACTTTTTTTACTTTTACTTTTTTCTACTTTTACTTTTATGAGTTTGAATTCATTGCAATATTATGTGCACAATCATAACAGCAGTATACCATCTATGGCTATTGATTATCATTTGTTCCCCACTTTCATTCTATTATTCCTTCCACATTTCTACTTGCCATTTTTTCTGTATGTGTTATTTTGTTTGTTGTAATAATTCATAAATTATACAAATGATAATGAAGTATAATTAGAATTCTTTTCAATAATAAGAAGTACAAGTTTCAGAGGTGAGCATATCCCAGATGTTCAGACAGTGGAATCACTGAAAGGAATTCAAAGTAATTTAAAATTCAAATGAGGTATTGGCCGAACCCTTTTAAAAGGCCGGCTTTAAATGGTACTCATCTTTCAAAGTGAAAAGATATATAGAAAACGAGAAATGAAAATACATTCTTGTCAAAAGAATCATTTTGCGTTGTTTGAAAGAATTATCATCCATTGTAATCCCACGATAGTAAACTGTCAATCAATGTGTTGTTCAAAACTGTGGTGGCCCAGAAGTATTCTTGAAAACAGGTCATGTGTGACATGAAGTTTTGCGGCCAACTTTGCATCCCAGTCACAAATTTTGCATCACAGGTCATTAATTTCGCATCCCAGGTCATGAATTTAGCATCACGGGTCATGAAATCTGCATTCTGGGTCGTGAATTTCACGTCCCGGGTCATGAATTTAGCGTCATGGGTCGTAAAATTTCGCTACTGGAACGCAAAGTTGGCCGTGAAATTCATGTCGCATATGACCTGTTGTCAAGCGTACTTAAGGGCCACCATACAAAACCCAAGGGAAACCAAATGTACAATGTACATTTCGTACATTTAACATTGTACAAGTCAGAGTATCACGGACGGCAAAATGTTGCTCTGAACTGATCACACTTACACGCATAATTCCTCGCGAAAATAAAATCATAGAGACTGCAGGGCTCGTCATTCCGTATGAAAATGCTATGATCTGATTCTGCTTCCTTACGATGGGTGCACAAACATGCCGGATAGTGGCTACCAGGCGAGGATTCAGACTCCATTCGCTGATCGTAAGCCAAATGTCAACTAGGCATATACTACATTCAAAACTCATGGTTTTAATAGTCTTCATTCACATCCAAAGATTTGTAAAAATTGAAGCATACTGTTTTGACCCAAAACATCCCTCAACAGCTGAAACAGGATAAAAAAAATAAAAACACAAAAATCAGTTTAGTATGAGTTGAGCTCCAGAACAATTTAAAGAGAAGCTTGAGTTCTAGGAAAGGGGAATAATAATATTCAAGTTGTATTCTTTCCAATCACTTCCATATGAATATGAATAATAGTAGAGTTAACCCATTTGTGACAGAGGGTCCACATTGTGTGGTTTGGTTTCATAACTTTTGACTCAGAGCCCTAAATATCATACCAAATATATGAGCAGAAAGAGCAAAAAAATCTACACATATTGTGCCCATTTTCGTTGCATCAATATTTGTTGTTTGATGCTGAAATTTTGTTAAAGGAAAATAAGCATTAAAATCCTTAAATTGGCAATGCGATGAAAATGTTAAAATTACCGTTTTTCCCTGTAAACTGGCAACTTTATGACTTCTCATCATACATTCTGTCAATTTATATTTATTTCAGATACATGATGTTTTAGAGAAAAATGTAGCAATAAAAGAAAAATGTTGGTGTTGCCAATTTGAAGAATAAAAGCTGATCAAATTGGGCCTTAAATAATTCCTGTCACGAATAGGTTAAAATGTTTTCGAGAAAGAGGATAGAAAAATCTGGGATAACTTTCATGTCAGCTTTCTGTGTGGTGTCATATATTTATATTTTGTGCAGTGCAAGTGTCTTTGAGGAAAGTAAATTATGTCTGATTATTTCGATAATCTTCAGATTTCAAATTTCACTCTAGTAACGTTTTGTTTCTTTCACAGTTATGATTGTGTTGATAAGAATCCTGTTTATCTTTAATAATGAATTCACCGTCTGTTAGGCTTGTATTTTACAATTAAATCTTATCAAATATGGAAATTTTGAAGTAGTGACTTGCTGCAAACAATGTTCCTCAAAAACCAAGGTTGATTTTGTGTTTAAAAACTGCCGATTAATCAGTATCACCTTACATATGCCAGACATTGGGAAACGGTTGTGTAATGACTCGAAATGATGATGAGTATCAATAAAAGAAAAATGTATATATATAGAAATAGACAAACAACAAGCAACAAAAATATACCTGACCAATAATGGCTCGAACCGATACCCTTTTCTTGATCTGACATTTACAGATTTCCTTGATTCTCATTACAGGGGGGTAAAGGTGCTTATTGACGATCTCCTCTGGATAAAGGAAATCCAACACTTTTTAGAACACCTTTGATCTTTGGAGATAGACTCTTCTGTTTATTTTGTCTGTCGTTGCGTTTTTCACTGCGAGAAACGGTAAACTCTCCAGGTCCTCTAATTTTGTTATTTCCTCCGACGGGATATGTAAAATATCGTTCACATAGCAGTGGAATAGTAGTTTGCTTTTGTGTTCGATAGCCACACATCCCCTGAAAGGTACGACCGGTTTTGGTGGTGAACTTTGCAAATTTCTCTACTAAATACAGTTTTACCATTTTCGGGTTAGAGTTGGAGTTGGAGGCAGCCATGTTTGATGCAAGTGTGAAGTGTGATGTTCTAGACTTTGGTTCTGTATTGCATGTAGGCAGTGCATTGGACACAATTCTTTTATTCATGAAGAGACGGTGGTTAAAGAGGAGATTGGCACACCAAGTACGGTTGCTGATGTAATTTAATAAGCTGCAAATGACACTGTTATATTCCTTACTTGCAGTTCCTGATACATGTTATACCTTAATTTTAAATAGAAAACATTTCTATACTTACCTTTGGCCTTTAGAGATAGACTTTTCTGTTTATTTTGTCTATCGTTGCGTTTTTCACTGCGAGAAACGATAAACTTTGCAGGTCCTCTAATTTTGTTATTTCCTCTGACGGGATATGTAAAATATCGTTCACATAGCAGTGGAATAGTAGTTCGCTTTTGTGTTCGATAGCCACACATCCCCTAAAAGATACGACCGGTTTTGGTAGTGAACTTTGCAAATTTCTCTACTAAATACAGTTTTACCATTTTTGGCTTAGAGTTAGAGTTGGAGGCAGCCATGTTTGATGCAAGTGTGAAGTGTGATGTTCTAGACTTTGGTTCTGTATTGCATGTAGGTGGTGCATTGCACACATTTCTTTTATTCATGAAGAGACAATGGTTAAAGAGGAGATTGGCACACCAAGTACGGTTGCTGATGTAATTTAATAAGCTGCAAATGACACTGTTATATTCCTTACTTGCAGTTCCTGATACATGTTATACCTTAATTTTAAATAGAAAACATTTCTATACTTACCTTTGGCCTTTAGAGATAGACTTTTCTGTTTATTTTGTCTATCGTTGCATTTTTCACTGCGAGAAACGATAAACTTTGCAGGTCCTCTAATTTTGTTATTTCCTCTGACGGGATATGTAAAATATCGTTCACATAGCAGTGGAATAGTAGTTCGCTTTTGTGTTCGATAGCCACACATCCCCTAAAAGATACGACCGGTTTTGGTAGTGAACTTTGCAAATTTCTCTACTAAATACAGTTTTACCATTTTTGGCTTAGAGTTAGAGTTGGAGGCAGCCATGTTTGATGCAAGTGTGAAGTGTGATGTTCTAGACTTTGGTTCTGTATTGCATGTAGGCAGTGCATTGGACACAATTCTTTTATTCATGAAGAGACAATGGTTAAAGAGGAGATTGGCACACCAAGTATGGTTGCTGATGTCGTTTAATAAGCTGCAAATGACCCTATTATATTCCTTAATTGCAGTTCCTGACATGATATACCTTAATTTGAAATAGAAAACATTTCTATACATACCTTTGTCTTTTGAGATGAACTGACTTTCCCATTGATCTTGTCAACTGTTGCATTTTTGACCATGATAAAGGGTAAACTCTCAAAGGCCTTCAGTTTGGTTATATCTTCGGAGGGGATATGGAGGGGACTTTGCGAATTTCTCACCTGACTACAATTTTACCATTTATGGGTTAGAGTTAGAGTTGGAGGCTGCCATGTTTGATGCAAATGTGAAGTGTGATGTTCTAGACTTCGGTTCTGTATTGCATGTAGGCAGTGCATACATGCAGTGTTCGTATAGGAACCAAGAAAGTGCAGAGGGGAAAGGAATGGGGGCTGCAGCTACCCCAACGTGTTTTTTTTTTTGAAAAAAAACCGAAACTAATATCTAAATGATTTTGGTGGCTTGCAAACTCATAATAACCCATAAACTAGTGGATTTTATGGGGGCTGTGTACCCAGAACCCAATCATGGGGCTCTTTAATTTCTGAACTTCAACTGTTTGGGTGTCATCTCGCATTCTTCCTTGTCCCCGTTTTAAATAACTTTCTGCATTCCCCAGTTCGCAGTGTTCAAGTTTTACCAATAGGTTAATTTTGTCGGCATTTTTGCTTGTAACATCCGTGATTATTTTATTTCACTGGTTAAGATTTCCACTGTCTTTGACATGGCTGCAAATCCCGTATTGAGGATTCCAGCTGGACTTTGAAAGGTCCCATCATTTCTCTGGTATGATTCCCTGATACTTTGTAACTGCAGAATTGCTCGATGTGCAAACATAACGCAAGCACCAAGAAGTTCATGTAGAGTACGTGGCTTTCATTCGATTTAAGCATAATTCAATTCTTGTATAGTTTTCCCTGAGAGGAAAGGAGGAGAAAACTGGACATTTTAATGAGTTGTTGCTCATATTCATTATCCCTTTTCATTTTTTAAAAATTGTTAGGCCATGCATACGAGCATGTATTGTTGGATATTGCGTGGATATCCAGACCAGTTCACACTTCCTTGGAGTATAAAGCATCAGTTCGCCTTAACCGCACTTTTGGTCAATTATACCAGTAAGTTTGATGAACTGGCAGTTTTTACCATCTTTACAGTGTACAGTCATGCATACTGTAGTGGTCTATTTCATCTCTGTTGAAAAAGAAGGGCTTCTGAAAAACAAATCAGAAGAGAAGAATCGGGTATTGATCCCAAAACTCATTCGCCAGGTTGACATAAAGTCCACATAGAAAGGTTGTAGAAGGACTTCAGTGGAGGGAATGTCACTTTGCTTGTAAATCCAGCCTTTTACAAAAGTCTGGAAGAAATGGAACAGGGCTTCGCCCACGTTCATGCTGAGCCATGTCACCAAGACAAGGCAACACCGGCAAACTTTTTCTGAAGTATGTCCAGCATCAAGCCTGCCTATGGAGGGCGAGTGTTGCAAGTCTCTATGCCGAGCATGTCTGGATGTATTGGAACATGGCCACACCCGGTTCATAAGCCAAGTCACAAAGACGAGGCATGTTGAGCTGGTGTTCTCTAGCCACCATTGTTGCTATACCTACCTGGAGAACAGCCCACTGGCTCCAGCTCATTGAATGTAGAAGATACATCTGGTCTGGTATGTCCGTCACTGCCTGCACACAAGGAAAAGATGAATACCACTCAAGACGCCGGCCTTCTAGAGGGGTTCGGCCAATACCTCATTTGGATTTTAAATTACTTTGAATTCCTTTTTGTGATTCCACTGCCTGAACACCTGAGATACATGTATGCTCCCCTCCGAAGACTTGTATGAGTGTTATGTCATAGAATATATATATGTGTGTGTGTGTGTGTGTGTGATTGCATCTGTTTTCTTCCCACATTTTCATTTTCTGTTGTGTCTGTATATTATGTTTGTTTTTATAATATGCATGAATTCTGCTTTGTATGAAACAGGTACTGTTTTTTTTTTTTTTTTTTTTTGTTTTAGCCTTGCTTTATACTTCCTTATATTATGTTTGTATTATTTTCTGTGTGTAAAATGTTACAAGTTTCTTAATTAGTTTCATTGACTTGTATGATTTGAATATTTCAAAAGTATTTTGTGTGACATGTTTTATTTGTGATGGTTTACCCTTATGCAAATTCTGAGAAAATGCCCATAATTTACAATATTTGAAAAGGAATTATGTAATCATTTTCATTTTAATAATTTATTCACGTTTTTTTTTTTTACTTCATTGGAAATTTGTCAGGGGTAAATCACACTTTATGAGGTCTCAGAGCATAAGTTTTTGATTTCATCACGTTCAATCATAATGAAAGCCTCCAGGTTTCAACCAGTACTCCGAATTTTTTTTAAATTGTTGAATGATTCATTTTCTTCCAAACTCCATCCTTATTAGTAATATGAACTTTTTAGAGATGATTTTGAAGGATCATTTTGTTTCATGCTCAGAATGCTGCTAATGCATTAAGAGCTTCACTGAAAGGAGAGGAGAAAGGCACAAAGAGAAGCCGCAGTGAAGTAGAGGAAGAAGAGGATGAAGACAAGGATGATACTGTCAGGTTGGTGAAGACGATGACAATGAATGATGATGACTGCGATTATGGTGATGATGAGGATAGTGATGATGATGCTGATGATGATGATGATGATGATAAGAATGATGATGATGATGATGATGATGATGATGATGATGATGATGATGATGATGAGATGATGATGATGATGGTGGTAGTGGTGATGATGAGGAGGATGTTGGTGATGACTGCAGTGATGATGATATTGACAATGATGATGATGATAATGGAGATGATATTGATTATGATGATCTTAATTGTGGTCATTGGGGTTGTAATGTTGATAATAATAATGATTAGGATTAATATGGGAAAGACAAAGACAGTAATGTAGATGATGGTGTTAATGGTTGCTTGTTGAACATAAGATAATGGTAATTTAAACTTTCAGGATTTATTGAGTTTGTTGCTCTTGCATTTTTCATCTGGAACTAAACATTTGCTGCCATTAATGGTTTTGTACTATGTATGTAACACTGAAGAAGATTTGCATGTGCCATCATATTCTGTTGTGATGTCTTGCTGAGGTCTACAGTGATGCCTTGGAAATATTTAAATGTCAAGAATATTTGTCTTATCTCTGTAAAATGTGTATTATTATTGAAGGTTATGGGAAGATGGCTGGAAGGAGCGATACTATCGTAACAAGTTCGATGTTCCTGCTTCTGACAATGAGTTCCGTGCAAAAGTTGTGAGTAGATATGGGAAGAAAATTCAGGTCACTGTTATAATCATTTATAAGGTTTGGCAGTTGCTATTATGGGTTGATGAAGAAAACATAATTATAAAACAGATTGTCTGATGCTTGTCCATGAAAGAAGCCCTGAGAAATCACTGGATTTTAAAAAAAATCTCACAAGGTCCTTTTGATACTCTTGATAGATAATTGTTAAGATGGGTGTTTCCATTAAAAAAGAAAGTTTATTCCCAAAAGATAATCCTGTTTAATAAGTAAAGAAACCTTGGAAGATGTTTGTAAGTTTCATATACTTCTGTCGCACTTAAGAAAAGGAGTGGATTCTCATATGAATGAAACTTTTGTAGTGACTAAAGGCTTTGTTGTTGTTTTTTTTCCACTTCTTTTGTTGTTGTTTGGCTTTGTTTATTTCTTCTTTGTTTGTTTGATTTGTATTGTTTTGCGTTATGATAGCTGTGTTCATATAAGAAAACAGAAAATACAGACTTTCATAAGCTTTCCCATCAACGAAGCTCTAGAAAATTACCAACATGTTTTTTGTTAATCATCATAAGCCTATTATTCAATGCTCTGCTTGAATGAAAAGTAAAGATAATGATGTGTTCATTAAGACAGAATTTGATTTGATACGTAAATAAACAAACCCTACGAAAGCTCTGAAAAATTGTATACTTCATTTGCTGTTGAAAAAAAGAATGTGAATCATATATAAATGAACCTTGCCTGATGTGACTATAAATCTAGTTGTTTTATTCTTTGTTTTTGGTTTGTATTTTGTTTATTTGTTTTATTTAGGTTGTCTTGTTTTTTTGTTTTTTTATTGTCCTGGATCATGAAAACAAACAATGAAAGAACTAAGAGAGATGATACATGTATTACCTATGGATGCGATATGAGACACTGATTGTTGTACAAGTCATATGAATCACATATTTTTACCCAAAGTGTTTCATTAAAAATATTTCCGTAAACTGAAATCTAAATTACCTGTAACCCTGTCACATATTATGTCCTACCATATTAATTAATTCAACAGGTGCAGTGTTATGTTGAGGGCCTTTGCTGGGTGCTTCGATATTACTACCAGGGGTGTGCATCATGGAAGTGGTATTTCCCTTACCACTATGCACCATTTGCTTCGGATTTCTTGAATGTCGGCAACCTTCCCAATGACTTTGAGAAAGGAACAAAACCTGTGAGTACACAAATTGGTATTTGTTAGCGAGGCGTAATTAGACCATGGAATTTTTCAATTCTATTTTTGCATGTGGATTTAACTACAATGAAAAGTAAAGTAAAGTACATTCAGTATGTTAAAGAATATGCAGGAGCAGAGAAAGAATTAGCACTGAATAGCTTGGGTTGAAAAGAAAACAAAATGTCTTAAAATCATTGTGAGGAAATCTCACTTTTCAGTGGTAAATGCTAAATGAGCTACATGTATGATGGACATACATACAAAATATGTATATTTCATAGTGAGCACACTTGTCATATCCATACTTTGATAGTTCAGGATTTGAGATATTCCTGATTTTTTTTTATTTTTGAAATTGATATCTTGGTGGTATGAAGGAACAAAAGTGTGTGCAGTGCATGTACTTTTCAACAAAATTGATTGAATATCGTATCCTTGGTAAGATTTCAAAACATCAGATCATACATATGCCATATTTTAAAATACTTAACCCATTCATGACAGGAATTATTTTAAAGCCGGATTTGATCAGCTTTTATTCTTCAAATTGGCTAACACCAACATTTTTCTTTTATTGCTACATTTTTCTTATAAAACATCATGTATCTGAAATAAATATAAATTGACAGAATGTATGATGAGAAGTCATAAAGTTGCCAGTTTGCAGGGAAAAACAGTAATTTTAACATTTTCATTGCATTGCCAATTTAAGGATTTTAATGCTTATTTTCCTTTAAAACAATTTCAGCATCAAACAACAAATATTGATGCAATGAAAATGGGCACAATATGTGTAGATTTTTTTGCTCTTTCTACTCATGTATTTGGTATGATATTTAGGGCTATGCATCAAAAGTTAATAGACCAAACCACATAATGGACCCTCTGTCACGAATGGGTTAATCAGCCTTCGCTTTGAAACACTTTCTTTCACATTGAAACCACATGACCAGAACTCCTGTTCATCTTTAAGGTTAGGTCCAGGGGTAGGTTTCATTTAGGCCTTTACTCCAATCTTGATATCAGAAATTGCCCCAGAGTAGGAAATTGACTACTGAGTAATTGATACTGGAGTATGAGTCGTGCAGTATTTCTGAATGGTCTTTCCTTTCCTTTCCTGTGAATAGTTCAAGCCCCTGGAGCAACTGATGAGTGTGTTCCCTGCAGCCAGTGGTAACTTCCTACCAGAAACATGGAGGAAAAAGATGATGGATATTGTAAGTTCTGTTTAATAGGAAACTTTTACAAATAAATCAACTTAATACCCAAGTCACTTCTACAGATTGATATCAAACCAAAAATAGACAAAAAAACACTATACATTTTCCACAATGGACAAGACTTTTATGATTTTTTGTTCACTTTGAGTCAGTATGGTAGGGGTTAATATTCTGTGTCCATAACTTGCAAATGTCAGATTTCATCCCCAACATTTGATTTTTTGCTAATATGATTGGTTTGGGTCATATACTTGTGTGTATGTGTGGATTGGCTTTTTACAGAAGTGTATCAATCCGATATAATCATTTATATTCGGAACCGACCTTTAAAGTCATCATCCAAAAGATGTGACTCAGGTTCAAGCCTGGGTCTGATCAGAATTGGCTTGTAGGCGAAGACAAAGAGCTGACCATAGATGTTACCATCAGGACAACTCCTGCCTTTCTTGACCTGACTTTTATCCTTACTTGGATTTTCTTATTCTGTTACTGGAATGTGACATTGAAAACCATTGTTGTTATTTGAGCTATCTAACATTGAAAACCTGCTTTTTTCCCCTTATTCCTCTTTTTATTGAAAGATTTGTCATTTTGTTGTTTATGATTGGCAAAGGTTTTACTTGTGTTATGATGGGTGTATGATTTTTTACTATCCACATGTGCCATTAGAATCAGAAAAATTATACCGTAGACTATCTTGTTTGACTTGATATGCAAAAGTGATCTTGTATCCGTTGTCTTGTCTGTCTCATATGATTTTAGGATTCACCCATCATTGACTTCTATCCGGACGACTTCCAGATCGATCTCAATGGAAAGAAGTATGCCTGGCAAGGTAAGACTCTGTTGGTATGACCATGCTGCTCAAGTTAGATACATGACACTGCTATTAACCCTACCAAGTCTGACATATGTTGCTGGTCTCACAGCCCTCTCCCTGACTGGCTGTGGCAATTTTTGTTTGAAATATGCTAGTTTTGTGTTTAAAAAAAAAGAAAAGTGGCATTACTAAAGGCATTGAAGTCTTGGGGGGGGGGGGAAATCTGTGAACACATCTCAGCAAATGTACGGGGTTTAGATTTCATCTCTATTGGCACAACACTGTAGTTTATAGTAAAAACTTGTGACAACAAGCAAAACATTGAATCTATTTTTTTGTATTCTTTAATGATGCCCCAGGTGTAGCATTACTGCCGTTTGTGGATGAGCACAGGCTGCTAACAACCCTTGCAGAGGTTTACCCTGATCTGACACCCATAGAGAGTAAGCATAAATCATGAGAAGGAGGAATATAATTATGATAGTTATGATCATGGTGGTGGCAGTGATGATGATGATGATGATGGTGTTGGTAATAATAATGGTGATGGTAATTGGAAGAAAATGATCATTGCGAAGATGATGTTGATGATGGTGATGGTAATAATAATAGTGATGATGATGGTGATTGGAAGATAATGATAATTGTGATGATAATGATGACAGTGATGGTGGTGATGGTGGTGATTGGAAAATAATAATTGTGATGATGATTATGATGATGACAACAATGATGAAGATAATGAAAATTAAGGTGGTGAAGATGATGCCACAGCGACTTAAACCAAAATCTTGTGTTTTGTGTCTTGTGTCTGTTTGAATCTAGGGAAGAGAAACAGCAATGGTCCTGATCGTTTGTTTGTGGGCAAGTATCACCCTCTTTATAACTTCCTCAGAGAGCTGTATGAGACAAACAGTCTGGAAGAGGTGAGACATCAAAGAGATTATTGTATTTCTATATCCCATGGTGTAGGTTGCACAAATGATAAAAATAGTAAAAATGCATTGAGATGTTTAAAGGTCTAGACAGTGGAAGTATACAAGCAGTCCTTGCACAATGCTTAAGTAAGGACATTCTCTCTCTCTCTCTCTCTCTCTCTCTCTCTCTGCGATTGTGAGTGTATACAAAATCATCCTATGATGGTGAAAATTTAGATATTTGGTTTCACATAATTCATGTTAATGGTATTGAATGGTTTTGGGTTTGTTGGACACAATTGCATATTTTACATGCATCTGTTTAGAAAAGATATCACCTGCCTATGCTCATCTGCTTGTGCTGTGTACATATACAGTGTAGCCAGAAAACATCTAGACACTGCTCATAAATCACACCATAAAAGAAAGTGAACCATGCTTGAATTAAAAAATTCTCAAAATAATTTATCATTCCCAATAATTTATATTCAATTGTATATCAAATTAAAGGGAAAGAATAGTTACCAACTATTCAGTTCACGTGTTATGCATAATGGCATCTGAAAAGTTGGAATCCAGTTTGAATACATTAGTTGTTGCTATGCCAGGCAATCCTGGGGCAAGCTTCGTAGTTGTCAAGGGAAACTTTTTTTCAGCAACTGTGCATAAAATTAGTAAACAGGTCTATTCTCTTTGTTGATTATTCATTGTTGGAGTGTATTGATATTGTATACAACCAATCTTCTACCTTCTCTTCTTTCTGTAATCTGAATAGACGGAACCTGATACCGATATGTGCCCTTCTCTTGCAAATGGAGTAAGAGGAAAGATTGGCAGGGATGAGTTTGTTACTATGCCCGGAAAGTGAGTAAAATATTGGATTCATTATACATTGCCTTACCACATGGGCTCTTAAAGGCTAATTTAAAAGGAAGATAAGTACAGCCTATCAAATTTTAACTTGTAGATGTAGAGATTTTGAAATTTACCAAAAATTTATATTACTTTTAATGCCATTTTGAACTATGACACAAAATAAATCTTAAATGTTCTTTACAGCACCATTGTCATTAAAATCTGAGTGTAATACTTGTATAAAAATATTTAGCATTAATCCCTTTTGGGGGGGGGGGAGGCCAATTAAGTTTATTTACAAATCAAAAAGACAAATATTATGTGTAATGC
>CM057152.1:39319838-39354169 GCA_029962745.1 Echinometra lucunter
AGGGTGTTTTTTTGTTTTTGTTTTTTTGTTTGTTTTATGCATTACAGTATTCATGTCTTATTGTAATTTAGTTCCAGATACACACTAACCCTTACCATTGTTTCATAACATTTTTTAGTTAATTCAATGTAATATGTTGCAAAAAATGCTTATTCATTTATGTACTGTTCTTTTGTTTTTGCATTGTCAAGCATATTTGTTATTTTCATTCGATACTGTTGCTTTTGAAATGAAAACATCTGAATAATTCTAAATCTCTTGATTACCATTTCACCAACTACACACTTGACATTTACAAACATTTCAAATGTGTTACAAGTGTTCAATTAGGCTTTTTTTTCTGTTTTTTTTTTTTTATTTTCATTTTCTTAAAATGTGTTACAGTGCAGATGTTTTAAGTTATGCATGTGTGATTTCAGGTTTTCATCATTAATCTTTTATATTTATTTTTTAATGGAAACATTCTGATAATTCCAGATCTTTTGATTATTCTTTGAATACCCAGATACTTGGCATTTGCAAACTTTTCCAGTGGTTTACATTTTTGATGAGCTATTTTGCTCACACCCATCATGAAGTTTGATGATTTGTTCTATTTTTCAATATTAATTCTGTTATCATGGCATTCTTCATAATTATGTGCATGTATATGTTTGAAAGTTCAGTAATATGTTCTCCCTTCTCCCCATATTTTCTATTTATTAGGTTTCATCATTTTCCTATGTATTGGATTAGGTTTTAAAGAACTTTGTTTCATCATATCCCATCAGATTTTAATACACTAATTTTGTTCTTCAGGTTGGTTTTGTCTGTCATATTATTTATCATTATTTTTTTGTAGTTTCATGAACTGTGTTGAAATGCACCTATTGCAGCCAGCCATCTCATCCATGTCTGTGTTAACATTCATCATATTTCTTAAATTAACCTTTTCCTGCCATGTTAATGAGTTTTTAAACATCTTTCTATACAATTTTCTTCTCCTTTTTGCCATTCTCTTGGTTTTATTCCAACATCAAGCTTGTTCATATAATGTCATAGTTTTCCTTCGCTGCCATTAGTACAGTTTCAAACCAAATTGAATTATATGCATATTCTTTTCTTCATATGTATTCTGAGTCATTACTTTCCTTGGGGATACATTATTATGTTCGTTCGATATGTCTCTATTAGGCTGATATTCTACATCTGCTTCTTCATACAGATGATATTTTTATTTGTTATTTGATGATGATTATTCTATGAATTTGCACATAATATTTTCAAGGGCAGAATTTTGGTACAGCATTTTCATGTATACATGGTTATCTAGTTTGTTTTGAGGAACAATTTTAGGATAGGATTGGGTTAACTGTGTTTGGAGGAGTTATATTTGTAACAAACAGCAGAAAATTATGGGATCAAAAAACAAGATTTTTTCTTTTAACAGAATTTCAGTGACAATTGACGAATTTGAATGCTTAATTTTTAATTTGACAAAAGATAAATACGAATGATAATTTAACGAAACTGAACTGAGGATTTGAACGCAGTAAGATTTCTCTGAAGAAATTGAATTGAAAAATGAGTGAAATTGAATGAAGAGGTGACCAAAATGAGCAGTAAAACCTGTTTTAAATGCAAATCCTTGTTTGCAATATTTTGAATGTATATGTCTTCTCCTCCTAAACTTAACCCTGCTTCCCAGGGATAAAGACGTTCAAGAATACTTTGGTGCTACCCAGCTCTTCAGCCAATGGAAAAACCAGCTCTTAGAAGGGGGTGCAACTCCACACCCCTCCTTGGCACCCCAAGTTGCACCTGTGAATCCTTACAGTGCACCCCAGCCCCTTCCCATGCTCCAGCAAGGTGCTGTGCCTTGTTCCAGCCAGTCCCTTCACCTCCCTATCATTTATCCCATGCCAGCATGCCTAAGCCAGCCCCAAGCAAGTCTGTCAAGGTAGTATGGTAGTATGGTCAGGGGTATGGGGTTAGTGAATAAAGGTTGGGAGGGATTAAGGTTTGGACGAAGAGGGAAGGGGGTGGAGAATGGGATAGTATTTTAAGTAAAGATTTTCGAATTTATCATCTTTTCAACAATAAGAATGTTTGAGTTGTTTCAGCATCTAGCTTTTGTACATAACTACATAGTTTGGATTAGCAAAGAGAATGTATGTTTGTCAAAGTAGACTAATGGTATGGTAAAGTGTATGGTAAGGAGGTAGGGCTAGGAAGTGAACAGTTGGGTTTTTTTAAAGAGGATACCATATGTCTGTTAGGAAGAATGAGCCATTTAGAGTTGGATCAATGATCAGATCATTTCATTGTAACTTGTGAAGGAAGGAAAGTCAGATATAAATAGTGGATATGGAATTCCAGGATGATTATGAAGTGCTTTTTAGGTATAGATTACAAACAGAGCTAAATGTAAAGTATCCTAGAATATTAAAGCTAGTAGCTGCAACTATTAGTCAACCAACTTTACTTGAAGTCGGCATGTCCTGGAATACTAGAGATGTGTAATACCAACAGTACTGAAGCCCTGGCTACAATGCATGCTAGAGTGCAAGGTGCATCAACCCTTGTTGGTTATATTAACAATTTATACAAAGGCCAAATTTGATATTACATTAACTAGGAATTAGTTTCTACTACTTCCGGGTTCTGCAAAAGGATCCCTTTCAAAGCTCATTCTTTTACTTGTTTCATCCCAGAGCATTTCTCAGTTCCATAATATTTTTCTTCTTCTCTTTTTTTTTTTAAATCACAAGAAGCCTTTTCTGCTGCTTTGTTTTACTTCTGGAAGCAGATCATATTGTTGCTTTCATATTCATGTTTTCTCCTTCCCGTTTACCAATAAGCAATATTTTTTTCTTTTGCTTTCTGTGTGAGTCGGAGCATATATATCTGGTTTCTATTCCGTGCATCTGTTGAAGATACTCATAGCAAATTTACTTTTTTCTTATACAGGTATTTGACTGATAAAGCTATTT
Source organism: Echinometra lucunter (assembly GCA_029962745.1). Taxonomy (NCBI): domain Eukaryota; kingdom Metazoa; phylum Echinodermata; class Echinoidea; order Camarodonta; family Echinometridae; genus Echinometra; species Echinometra lucunter. Next base: position 39,322,811 of record CM057152.1, read on the forward strand.
TCTTCATATTAAATGAAAATTTTATTTCATTCAGGGGCAAGAAGTGAAATAAATACTGTGCACCTTGAACACTTTGATAACAGATAGAGTCAACTGTATATCTCATACATACGTCATGAAGATGAATTGTCTCAGGTTTTTAAAATACATATATAGTACATAAATATGTATGGAGTTCATCTCTTTGTGTCATACAGATGTCATATAGAAAATCAATACTTCATGCAGCTGTTATCCAACTACAATGAAAGATTTTTTTGTGCAGGTGAGAGTATGGGGTGAAATGCTACGTGTGCTGGCATAGTGTATTAGTCTGGCCAATCAAAGTTATTGTTTTCTAGGTGAATGAAAGGCAAACAAACAAGGCTACCGAGGAGGGGAGGAGAAGGAGGCCTTTCCTTCCCTTATATTTCTCAATCTTGTATTTGTTATCATTTCTCATCTTGTCTGTACCCTTCCCCCCCTCCAACCCAATTTTTTGCTTTTTCTCTTGTTATTCACATGTAATTTTTCTTTCCTGAAATGAAAATAATCTGCAGATCCTCTGAAGAGAGATATTGCACTAGTAATCAAATACAGGAAAGTGCATTGGAACTGTTGTAGACATACTGCTTCAAATATGGAGGAAGATTGTCACAGGTTTTTTTACTCAGAAGTCTTCCTTTCCAGTCCAAGTTCATAGCACTTTATGGTGCAGACTGGAATGCAGAGGATGTTTGTTTTGTTTTGTTGTCTCGCCTGCGTAGCGGAGCGAGACATAGGTATCACTATTTCCGGTGTCGGCGTCGTCGTCGGCGTCGGCGTCGTCAACAATTGTGTTGTACACCCAATAACTTTCTATAGCTTTAAGGTGGGATCACCAAATTCATACCAGAGGTCCATCTCTTGAAGGCGCAGGTCAAGTTCGAATATGAGTCGAATTTGAATAAGGTCAAAGGTCAAAGGTCAATGAACTTTCCATGACTGGCACTGTGCTATATTGTACACACAATAACTTTTTATACCTTCGAGGTAGGATTGCCAAATTCATACAAGAGGTCCATCTCTTGAAGGTGCAGGTCAAGTTCGAATGTGAGTTGAATTTGATTAAGGTCAAAGGTCAAAGGTCAATGAACTTTCCATAACTGGCACTGTGCTGTGTTGTACACACAATAACTTTCTATAGCTTCGAGGTGGGATCACCAAATTTATACCAGAGGTACATCTCTTGAAGGCACAGGTCAAGTTTGAGTATGAGTTGAATTTGAATAAGGTCAGAGGTCAAAGGTCAATGAACTTTCCATGACTGGCACTGTGCTATGTTGTACACACAATAACTTTCTATACCTTCGAGGTAGGATTGCCAAATTCATATGAGAGGTCCATCTCTTGAAGGTGCAGGTCAAGTTCGAATGTGAGTTGAATTTGATTAAGGTCAAGGTCAATGAACTTTTCATAACTGGCACTGTGCTATGTTGTACACCTAATAACTTTCTATAGCTTTGACGTGGAATCACCAAATTCATACCAGAGGTCCATCTCTTGAAGGTGCAGGTCAAGTTTGAATGTGAATTGAATTTGATTAAGGTTAAAGGTCAATGAACTTTCCATGACTGGCACTGTGCTATGATTTACACCACTTTGTTCCTGTAATGACATGAACTTTATAATTTGATACTTTTTAACACTAACATTTTACTTCAGTTCAACAGAGTTCATTCTACAGTTTACTGTATAATAGCAGTGAACTCACTACTCTCTATACCTGAACCAGATTTTGTATTTTACTTGTTACTGTTTTTCATATATTTGTTTATTTATTTATTTATTTATTTATTTATTTATTTAATTTATCCATAACCAAGCCTATGTAATGATAATTTGTGAACTCCCTTTCACTTATTATTACAATATGATCTCTTCATGACTGCAATAAGCAGGCGAGACAACGCTTGGCGTTTGCCTTGTTTTGTTTTGTTTTCGTAGTGATAGTACAGGTTTAAATCTCCCCATGACACTTCTGCAGCACACATTGTGCCCTCAAAAGACGTAGGAACCTTTCCTAGGTATGCGTGACATATTTTCACACACACACCCACCACTGACGATTTGATATTCTAAAGCACTCTGAGCGGTTATCATTGGAAAAGTGTAAAAAGTATCACTTAGTGTATAGCCTTTTCTTTTCATAGCCATTATATACTGAAGAGCCATATTCAGTATCTGTATGTAACATACTTTTTCCCCTCATTTTTATTAACAGACACCATGGATCAAATCAGGGAAGAAATGACCAGTCTATCTTAGGTGCTGCTCCTCCATACCATCAAGGAAGAGGAGGAGGAGGAGGAGGAGGATATGGAGGGTATGATCAGAGGCAAGGAGCATATGGGCAAGGTAGGAACAAGAATCATTAAGATTTTTTTTTGTGGAGGTGAGAGAATGGGATGAAATGCTACATGTGCTGGCATAGTGTGAGTCTGGCCCGGGCCCCTAAAGCTCCGCCATTTTGTCCAGATCCATTAGAAGGCTGACCTAAGCACCCATCAGTATTCATGATCAAAAATGAGATGCTTCCAACTAGTAGCATTTGTTTGTACGCGTTATGAAACATACACATCAGCTTACTGCATGCGCTGTTAATGCACAATAAATGCGCAACAAATGCGCATTAAATCAAAGTGTCACAATAAAGATGATACGTGCAATAGATATGAATAATGCAACAGTGTTATCGATATCATGGTGATAATGGGTGCTTATCAGCCCCTTCAAATGATCTGAAAGAGGCGAGGCCTAATGCCATTCGCGTAATGATATCCACGCATGCTGCTTTTCGTCTAGTAAATTTATAATATGTCTATGGTCTGGCCAATCAATATACTGTAAAAGTGGAAATTTTTCCATGATTAATTTTTCGCGCTTAGCTGGGTTACACACAATCGCGCATTTTTATGGACTTCATCCTACTCTGCATGGTGGTGCAATCTTGTCCAGGCAAACTGCAATCTTCCTGACATATATCCCATCCAGACAAGTACCTATTAGGACAACTAACCCCTTATAGTACAGCCCTAGAAAAATTGCCCCCTCCGCCTAGGACTAGTGCTCAAAGAAGATGACCCAAAAGCAATTTCAACATTGTTGATATGAGGTTGTTGTTGTTTTTTTAGTCTAGAAAGTAGTTGTCTTAGAAAACAGTTGTCATGGGGTGTGAGGATTCATCGATATGGTATTTGTCCTGCAATCATAATTTGAAAGTTTGTCACCATGAGTGTGTTAAAGAAATGTCCTTTCAGTTGAATATACACTAAAAACTGGTCTGTTTATAACCTAAATCTACTTTGTCATTGCAGTGCTTTGAATAGGGATGTTCTATGGTAAAACCAAGATTTCAAAAAGTGTATTTATTGGAATGGTCCAAATACATAAATTTCTTTTGTGCAGTGAAAGTCTTAGGTCCATGTGATGTGTGTTGATAATAGGAGGCGAATAAACTATTAAAGCTGCATGCCTATTTAATGTGTTGTTTGTATGCTTTGTCTGTCTGTATGTGCAGATCTGCGAGTGTTTGTTCAACTAGCTATGTATTTATAAATACAACCTGTTATGAAAGATGAGATCTTTTTATGCCTCCGCCCACCGTAGGTGGTTGCCGGAGGCATTATGTTTTCGGGTCGTTCGTCCCGTTTTCGTTCTCGCGATAACTTAAGAACCGTTTGACAGATCAACTTCAAACTTGGCTCGTGTATGCATATGGGAGGGACAATGATCTGATTAGATTTTGGAGTCTCAAGGTCAAAGGCCAAGGTCATAGATGTAATAATACACATAAAAATGGCACATTCTCGCGATAACTTAAGAACCATTTGACAGATTGGCTTCAAACTTGGCTCATGTATGCACATGAAAGGGACAATGATCTGATTAGATTTTGGGGTCACAAGGTCAAAGGTCAAAGGTCATAGAGGTCATCATGTACATAGAAATGGTTCGTTTTCACCATAACTCAACAACCATTTGACTGATCAACCTCAAACATGGCACAGGTATGCATATGGGAGGGACAATGATCTGATTAGATTTGGGGGTCTCAAGGTCAAAGGTCAAAGGTCATAGAGGTCATTATGTACATAGAAATGGTTCGTTCTTGTGATAACTCGGTAACCATTTGACGGTTCAACAAACTTGATTCATGTATGCATATGGAAAGGGCAATGCTCTCATTAGATTTGGGGGTCACAAGGTCAAAGGTCAAGGTCAAAGGTGTCATTGTATAAATGAAAAAAAAACATGAAGTGCCACTTATTTCTGATTTGGTAATGGCGGAGGCATAAAGTTCAACCAGTTATTGTTACATTCAACTGAAGCATGTTTATACGCTTTTTCTGTCTGTATACGCAGATCTGCAAGTGTTTGTTCAACTAGCTATGTATTTATGCACCCTGTTATGAAGGATGATATCTTTTTATTGTTTCATTCAACTGAAGTAGATTTTAAAAAAAACCTTGCAATATGGTGTTTAGCTGGCCTGTAACAAGTACATTTATAGCCATTTGATATGAAGCCAAGAACACATATCATATATGCAGACGCATACGTGTGTATTATAGTGAATGTAATTTCCATTAATTTTTTTCAAGCCACCGAGGTGGAGCAAGACTTAGGGATCCTTAGCAGCATCCGTCCGTCCGTCCGTCCATCTGTGATGCTTTTGAAACTTGAATAACTGTGACCATTTTCCCGTTTGTAACCAAACTTGAATGGTAGATGCTCTATAGGGACATCAGTGTTATTTGGTGTCAGAGGTCAAATGAGGTCAAATGTTGTAATTTACCTGCAAGTTTCTACAGGGGACCATAAGCCCATTTGTAACCTAATTTGGATGGTAGATGGCTTGCAGGGACCTCATTGTTATTTGGGGTCAAAGCAGGGAAAAAAATTCACGGGGGCGGCGGGCGAATTCGCCCCGGAAACGTCTAAAAGAGCCCCCGAAATAGGCCGAAAAAATGATTTCCGGGGCGACGGAAAATGAGAAAATCGCCCCTGAAAGTTATTGGTGGGAATCGAGCAAGTCCCTTCCTGAACCAATCGCATTTTGCAGGAAAGTTTCAGCACTGTTGGAAAGCCCTGATGAAGCACATGGCACATGCGCTAGATCATGCGTTCTTCTTCCATCAGTTGCATGAATCTTTCCCGCCGATGCAATTAGGACTGCCCGTCGCATTAACTTTGGCAGCAATGATACAGCCAAGCTCCCGGTGAAAGCTTTTTGGCTGTATTATTCTATGGGTGTGCTACAGCTTTATACAAAACTTAATATATATCTTTTACGGTTAGTATTTTCAAATCACGTGTAGGGAGACACTCATGAATATTCAAGTTAGATATAAATATTTATGAGCTTCAGATATGAATATCTATCACCTTCAGATATTGTGAATATTTATAAGCACCTCCACATACGTGTGGTGCTATAGTTACAACTTTACATAAAAAATGATATACATCTTTATTGGTTAGTGATTGCACAATCAGCTAGGTAGATGGGGATGCTCATAAATATTCACACCAGATATGAATATTTATGAGCACAGCTACATGTACACAGAAATGGTTCATTCTTGCAATAAATCAGTAACCATATGATGGATCAACTTCAAGCTTGGCTCATGTATGCATATGGGAGGGATAATGGTCGATCAAATTTTGGGGTCTCAAGGTCAAAGGTCAAAGGTCATAGAGGTCATGTAGATAGAAATGTATTGTTGCAATAACTCAATCATTTGACAGATCAACTTCAAAATTGCATCATGTATGTATATGGGAGGGACAATGTCTGAATAAATTTGGGGAACTCAAAGTCAAAGGTCAAAGGTCATAAAGGTCATTTTGTACATAGAAATGGTTCGTTCTTGCGATAACTTAGTAACCTTTTGACGGATCAACTTAAACTTGGCTCATGAATGCATATGGGAAGGACAATGACCTGATTAGATTTTGAGGACTCGAGGTCAAAGGCCAAAGGGTGATAGAGGTCATTATATACATGAAACTTGCTTGTTCTTGTGATAAATCAACAAATCTGTGACGTTTAACTTTAAACTAGCCCTCAAAAATAGGAGCCCCCGAAATGGGAAAAGTAGCCCCCGAAAGTTGAAAAAGTAGCCCCCGAAAAATTGTATAAAACTCAAAATGGAGCCCCCGAAATAAAAAAATTAATTTTTTCCCTGGGTCAAAGGTCACATATATAGGTCAAAGGTCAAATGAGATCAAATGTTATGATTTACCCACGTGAATGATTACACATGAACATGGCAAGACACATTATATGGCTAATTGGCTATTACCTTTTTCAGTAGTTCTCGTTTTTTTTTCTGTTCATTTCACTTGTTGACACAAGCCATGTAATCATTGATAGCAAATTAAATTCATCTAAAGCCTTTATTCTCTTCTTCTTGAACTGCTTATCCATTAATTGAATTCAAGATTATCGCATTGAGGAAAGTCCACACTATTACCAAGCTGCGTTTGATAGAGGTTTACCATGCAGGGAAACGGGTCAATGAAAGCTTAATGGTTTTAACAAGTTTTTGAAGTAAAGGATACACTCCAGATCCATGGTTCCTCTCCAAAGTCATGGCAGGTGATATGATTCTTACATCACTATACAATATGCAACACTACACATATGAATTATACTTGGTTTTCTTGCAATTACATGGAGAATACAAATTAAAAGTAATAAATCTAAATCGGTGGAGGTGCCGTGGTCCAGTGGTTTAAGGCACTTGACTGGAGACGCGAAGATCGGGGGTTCGATCCCCGGTACGGCACTTATGCCCTTGAGCAAGGCATTTTATCTACATTGCTCTTTTGTCTTACATCAAATAAATGAAGTGCTACAGACATATTGATACCAGTGTGTGCATGTGTATTTAAAAAAGATAAATAAATGAACAAAATCAATAAATCTAAATCACAAGAAAGATGTGAATTAATACTTCCTCCTTCAGATGACTGATCTTTAGTTTCATTACGATCAATCATTGATGAAGTTTATTAAGATTCTGAGAATGAAATCCTCACGCCACATTCAGATATACTCTGCCTTCACTTTCAGTGGTGGTTCTTCAAGAGTCTCTCTTTCTTCATCATAGCTATGTTGTACTTGATATGTATTTGATTATCTCTTAGTCCATGAAGTAAGAGAAGTCAAAATGAAGTTAGGACAGGCTCAATGACATCGCACCTACAAGAGCAATATTAACACTGATAAGATATCAGGTGTTAACTGTCCATATACATAATTCTCAAAGGAAAACAATTTTTGGTTTGTTTGTTTCAAAATTGATTGTCTCATCAAAACCCAATCCATGGTAGAGTAAAATGCAAAGATAAAAGGCACCATTTGATCTTTTGAAATTACTGTGTATTTTCCATAAGAATTATAATCATAATTCTCAGTACTTATTCACTGTACGGTTTGCCATTGGTGCAATGAGCAGGCTGAAAACTGCAATGTCTCATGGGAATTAGGCGACATCAGGAAGCCAGAAGTGGGAAATCCCAGGGCTTTACATGCCTGGTGTAAGCAATATACACATGTATGATGCCACATATTTTCCTGTGATAGTTGGACAATGTTTTGGAATTATCCCTCTACTTTTGCCATGGCTTTTATCTGTGAAGCCTCAGAATTTTTTTTTTTTTTTGGAGAAATACCCGAGGGGGTGTTTCATAAAGCTGTTCGTAAAGACACGAATGACTTCACGAACAACCTGGATATGGCAAGCCAAATGGGATTCTCAGTCATTACAAATCGCATGAGCTAAAGGTGAAATATGCAGACGTAGATTAACATTACTATTGTTTACAAACATTTTCATTGCAAGGTATAATTTTTGCCACAATTTTAGTGAGATTGTGGGAAAAACAGCCACACTTTGTTAAAACATCAGGAAAAAATTGGCACATCCCAGGGCCATTTTGCACTTCATATTCAAGTCGTTCATAAAGTCATGCGTAATTTTACGAGTAGCTATATGAAACACCCCCCTCCCCCCCCCCCCCCCCCGAGCTGATAAAAGGCGTGCCATCTAGAAGTTGGAAATTGGCATCCTTTGACATTCAAAGATCATGTTCCATTTTCTGAATACCAACAATTTCATAGCTTCAATATCATGCCGCTGTAACACAGAATCACTTTTAAAATTTTCCAACGTATTTCTTGAATGATTACAAAAAGGCAATGTGACTTTTTCAGTCTGCTTGAACTATCACCTGAATTTACTGATGGATATTTGGTAGTGCACTTTATCTGAGAAGTTTGTAACTACAGCATTTGTGTAATTTTACTCACAAAAGGAATATATAGATTGCAACTATATATGTGCGACTAAATAAAATGAAATTTCATCAGTCAAGTTTTTCAGTCAAGAGGACTCTTTATCATCATGTTCATTGTGATAATCAGTGTATGTCCTATTTAATTTCCTTAATGTGTTTTGAATTGTTATCATTGCCTACTCAATAATGACAATATTACTTGTAGATTAAAAATGATATCCAAAATTAAATTCATTTCATGTCATTGTTGAGTTTTACTGTTGATAAATAGTGTAGAAACAAAAAGCATAATCGCAAGTAGAAGTCCAAACATCATATGAAGTGCCTCCAAATGGTAATAAATGTAATAATTACATTTCATTGTTTAAGTGCTAATGAGTGATGACTTTATATGTTTTCTTTTTTTTTCTTTTATCTAGCATGTTTCATACTAAGTTTAAAAAAATCAGTGCACTGTAGTACGTAGTATTGTTATCTACAGAAATGTAGAAAGGGGAAATCTTTTTATTCCTAAGATGAAATACTCATGAAAAGAAGACAGTTTGAAATTCTAAAGAAGAAAACTGTCTTTCTGGATTTCCTTGGTTATTATTAGAAATGCTGCGAAAAAGACAGTCAAGGGTTTTATTTCAAAACAAAAGGATCAAGTGTATGCTGTCAGAGATTTAAAACAAAGATTTAAAACAATTAAAGATATAAACTAATATGTATTGTAAAGTTTTCTACCAACTCTCTGAATCTTCTCAGCATTCTACAATCATCTATTGAATAGTTTACAAGCTGTCTTTTTTTAATTGTAAGCTATGAACTTATTTCCTTTTTCAACCAATATATTATCATGACTTCTACTGCGACACACTAAGGTTATGTTATGAGTTATCTATTTGACAAATTGTTCTCTTTTTTTTCAAAGAGGGTGAGTTAAATGTTCACAAACAGAACTTAACTTTTAGAGTAAAGTTAAATGGTGTTAGATTTGACCAAATATAATTCAGGCATCTTTGTTTTTCATAAATTGTATCTCTTCAGTCATAATACATGAATTGGGCTGCAAAAGAAAAATAAACTCAACATTGTCATGCATGAATGTTTGAGCTACCATGAGAGAAGAATGAAAAAGAATTGATAATAATGATAATGATTACAGCTTCAAGATGAATGCATATTTTCTCATGGTGTTTGAAAGAGACTTTTTTTGTCACAATTTTGTTCAATATCTCCTAAAAGGCAAGCTGTCATTTAAATTCACTGTCATTCTTTTACATTGTTGACATGCAGCTTTAGAAGTGAGTGAAAAGTCTCAAACATCTTTGCACTTTTTTAGAGCTTTTCATTGATCTTTAGGTGACTACATGTAATTGCTGGTTTTCAGATGACCACCACCAGAGATATTAGATGAATAAAAGCTGAAATGGGATTATCAAAGCATGTTTTTCTTGCTGTATGGCTTGCTTTTCACAAAGTCAGACTCAATTAGAGACATGCAGTCTGTGGGTGATGATGGAAACAAAAAGCACACTTTTGTTCCAAATGTTTTTTAGGAGAAAGAACTGTTATGTAGGTAGGAAGATGCTTTATATTGTCTCTAGGGTAGAGACGCCAGTCAGATGAAAGCAAGGAGAATGGATACACAGCACTATACGTTGTGTTTGTTTTTGTCTTGTTACTGCACGCAGAGTAAAACCTTCCTGTCTACGGCCTATTTAAACTCTGTCTCGCTCATCTATTAGTGAAAGTTTTCCTTTTAAGAGGGAGAAAGTGACCAATACGCCACCAAGTTGAAGCGCAGTATGCTTTATTACCCCTATTCGTGAGTGCAGATTAGGTGTGTTTTTGTGGGCTTGTGCTTTTATTCCAATGGCTGGTTGTATGTTTGTGTGCTTTGGTTGGAGGGGACACTGGTTTTGGATTGTGGGGCATTGTGGAGGTAGAAGAAAGCATTGGCAATTATTTAAAAGGGGGATACTCAAGATGGGTTTCATTGTATGTCTCTTTGTTTGCGTATGTAAACACCAGGTAGCTAAAAGAGGAATTGAGGCTTTGTTTTGTCCTGCACTGTGGACATTCCTCAGGACTTTAGGGCTTGATTGTTACACTCAAGATGTCTGCAAACACCAGGATTCAGCATCCATCTTATGATCTCAGCCCCCTACTTGTTTCTCTTTCTCTGACCATTGACACACTGGCCATCAGATCGCCTTGCTGGTCAGTATTGAAAACCCAGCCCAGTGCATACGTCCTGAGTCAACTGCTAGACTGAGAGACCCCAATACAAGAAAATAAGGGGGCCCGAAAGGGGAGGAAGGTTTGCCCAAGGGATTGGGAGAAACTTGTCAATCAGTCCAAAGTGGCTCTTCAGTCGCCTCTTCTTCCTCCGCAGGAATGCTGACATGCATGTGCAAAAAACAGTTGATAGTGCAACGACCCAGTGTCTCTCTATCCTCTTTCACCCTGTACTTTTTGTTGTGGGGTCACCAAAAAATGCTGCCCCTTCTCATCTCCTATTCCTGGCACTATAGCAACAAGCAGTATCAGGCATGGATCGGGAAATCACTAGCTGATTAAGATACCCTTTAGAGGTGGCCCACATGCCTCTCTCGATCTAAAGAAGATTCATGAACAAGCTTTGATTTGAAGTGCTAGACAATCACAAGTAGATTTCTTCTCTCCAGTTCTGTTTATTCTGCCCACTTGAACAAGGATTAATGATGCTCATTGTGAATAGAAACTGCATTTGATCAAATCATTTCCTACCAATACACTCCAAACCAAAGCATATTTGTGCTATTGGAGTGATGGATTGCCCCTGTTCGTGTTCATGAACAACTCTCATTTCTGATTGGATTTGTAACATAGAATTAATGATTAAAGATTAATGATTAAATATTTTTGTTGCAATTTCCCATGCACCAATGTGCACAATTACATTGTACATTCAAAGAAAGGAATATTTAAGATTAACAGGAGATCAGTAGTGCCTTGAAGAAATCTTTGTTCCAGGGCAGTGAGGGGCACTCAAAACCAATACCTTTGTCATATACATGCCTTGTGTGATTGATTTTTATCAGATACTTTTGTTTTTTATTCTAAGTGGACAGTGGACTGGACAGTGGACACTGAATTATGATTGTGCTAATTCTTCATATCTTAGAATTGTACATGGTAAAGAATAATAATGTATATATTCAATTTTTTTAGATTGATATGAGATATTTCTGGGCTTGTGCTCATACAACCAAACCTGAATACATGCAAGGACCACAAAAAGATAGGTGGTCTTTATACCGTGGACCTACTAGGCCCATGTTTTCCATATTTTTTGGTTTTAAATACAGGTTTCAATTTCCTTGAAACCAAAATATAGTCGCTGTTAAAAAAAATATATATAAAAAAAATTGGCATCCTGTACAGGTGGTTGCTATAACAGATTTGATGATTTATTTTTGGTTAAGATCTAAAAAAAATGTTGACCAACTATCCTCAGACAGATATGTCTCTAGACCATCTTCCTCCATGTATTGCACCCTTATTTCTGTCCCATTATGTATCCATGCTTCTTGTTTCCAGCATACCCCTTGAAGGGCCCTTGGGGCCTCTTTGCAGGTGTGAAGCCCCCATTGTTTCCACATTAGTCCATCTTCTGACAACAAAGCTAGCTTGGATGATGGAGTACGCTCGCATCCAAACACCCTGTTGATTTCCATTCTTCTTGTTTAGTGTGTAAGAGGGTCATCCTCATTGGTTGAGAGTCCTTGTCCTGTGAATAGGAAGGTCCAAAGAAAACTGGGTGGTACTGTGTATGTTACGCCATCTGCCTATAGAAATTCTATTCATGTTTCTCTCCTTTTTCTCTCTTTCTCTTTTCCATTTCCTTTCCCTTCTCTTCCACACTCTTACTTTCTGTCTCTCCCTTCTTCCCCTCTCTTCATCTTGTTCTCATTATCTCTTCACCCTCTCTTTTCCCCTTTCTTCCCCTCTCTCTTTATTGTCAATCTGTCTGCCTCTATAAATTCTGTTCATCATTCTCTCCTTTTTTCTCTTTCTCAATTTCTTTCTCTTCTCTTCTACACTCACTTTCTGTCACTTTCTTCTTCCCTCTCTTCTTCTTATCACTCCATTCTCTCTTCCACCTTCTCTCTCTCTCACTTTCACTCTATTTCAACCTGCCTGTATACATTCTATTCTCTCCTTTTCTCTTTCTCTTTTTCATTTCCTTTCCCCTCCTTCTTCAATCTCACTTTCTGTCACTCTCTTCTTCCTCTCTCTTAATCTTGTTCTCATTATCTCTCAATCTTCTCTTTTTCCTTCTCTCTCTATTTCATTCTGCCTTATACATTCTGTTAATCTTCCTTTTTTCTCTCACTATATCTTTCCCATTTTCTTTCCCTTCTCTTCTGCACTCTCACTTTCTGTCACTTTCTTCTCTCTTATTCTTGTTCTCATTATCTCTCCATCCTCTGTTCCACATTTCTCTCTCTCTCTCTTTCTCTCTCTCTCTCTCTCTCTCTCTCTCTCTCTCTCTCTCTCTCTCTCTCTCTCTCTTTATTTCAGTCTGGCTGAAATGATAATTAACCCACTTCTGTACTTACAAATATATCCTTCCCTGTTGTAGTGCATAGCCAAATTAAAACAAACAATCAAATGACTTAAATTTTGCAGGGAATTTTAGTTATCCTGATTTTATTCTATTCTATTCTATTTTCAAGTGCTGAATATCATTACTCTGATGCTGTTTGCTGACTGTTAAACTACCTTGTGCATGTATTATTTGCACAAATTATCTTTCCAGGAAATGTGTAGTTCTATGAACACATATATTTTCAGTTGGCTCTTATATTTCAGATATTTTAGTGGAGCTTTTCTTTTGATTGAAACCACCAATTCTATCATTTAGTATTTGTCACTTGAACAGACATGTTGCTCTTAGTAGGAATAAATTTTGTAATAATCAATCGACTTGAAATACATATACTTTATACTGGAAAAGGCTTGAGGCACAATTGATTCATAATCATAATGTTGCAATTTTTTTCCATTAACAACAACTTTGATCATAAAAATATTTGATCAGCAAATTCTTGATGAAAATTTGTTTTTAGTTTTTCTAATCTCAAAAAATTTATCTCCTGTAATTAGACACATGAGAATTTTAAAATGAATGTTTCATTTAGTTTGAGGCTAGTTGAAAGCAACCTGGCAATGTAGATTTCTTGAAAGGAAAATGCAGTTTTATACAGTTAGGCAAAATACTTGGGTTTCATTGCACAGGTCATGTTGTGTAGCTACTACTCACTATCTTTAGGTCATCTCTAGAGTTTGGCAAATAATGACTCGGCTTGTGTGATTTTTTTTGTGAGGTGGGGGAATCATAACATGGGACTAAAATTTCTATTTTCATTTCTTTTGTGATATTAGAAAGCATTTATTATATTTTGAAAAAGAACAATTAGTGTTAAGTAAAGAAGGATATTTTTAACTAAGGTAATGGAAAAGAAAGAGGTTTGATAAATTACATCCTAAAAACATTTTTCAGATTTTTTTTTTTTAAAAGATCATAGTGTTCAAAATTTTACCATTTCATCTTGAAGGGTGATATACTAGTGCATGACAAACTTCTTATTTCTAATTAACATTTCCTAATAGCTCAGTTTGTCGTAAAGTAAATAATTTTGATTTTCAAATTTTAATTTGTGTTCTATTTAAAGTTGATGAAATTAAAAAACAGCCAGGGATTTCTCTCACATTATTGAGGATGGGTCTCCTTGACGACATGTATATACCTTAGCTAAAGTGTTTTTTTTTTTTTTTTTTTAGTACCTCAGCTTCTTGCAGTGAGTGTCTGAAGTTCTCCTGCCTTTCTTATGATTTCCCCAAAAGCTTTGAAGTATTTATTTGAATTAGATTCTGTAATTACTCCACAGCTTCCAAACTTGTACTTATATCTATAAGTGTATATAGAAATCTCTTCATACAAATGAGAAAGTAATTGTTTTGTACTGTGGCTTCAGGCTCTCAGGTAATGAGTTCATATTCATTTTTAGTTCTCTTTTGTGTAAGTGATAAAAGAAAACTTTTGCTTTTATATAAGTGTCTTTGAAGCCATATTTCAATTATTTTTCATGGTCATTTTAATTAGAGATATCACAATACCTCTATTATGTTTTTTTTTTCTTTGAATTAGATTGTTATAAGACAAGAAGTATTATAACACTCATGCAATGATGCAAATTTTGGGGGGAAATGGCTCAGTTTCTATATTAAATATTTGTCCAAGCAACATTTTGAAAAACTCTGCAATATACAGTAGTTTCAAGTAATCATGTTTATTTACCAGTTTATGCAGGCCATCATGAAGTCTTATGTGACTTTGATTTTATGATGTCAGAAGTGAATTTTCCAAAGCTTCACAGAGCTTGTTTCTGTTCGTGTTATATGAAAACAAAATGTAATTTCATCTAATTGGATTAAAGGGGGAATAGTAGCCACAGAAAGCATATATCTGAAACACACCCAAGCTCCAGCCAACTACACTTTAAGGAAAATAAAAAGCCCTTTTTTAAAGCACAGTCGCTGTTACGTGGTAGAAAAGAGTTTGTGTGGTTTTGGCTCATCTTCTGGATCATGGCTCTCAGCATTTCGCGATATGACTTCTTGTGATAAGAAATGAATTTTCCTTATCTGGGTGATGGGAGGCAGTTGAAGACTAGTTAAGGTCATTGCCAGACTTATATTGCTGATCAAAATTGAAAGAAGTATCAAGTGACACAGAATGATATGGTTTTATATGATTTTATAACATGTATTGATTCTACATGTGCTAATGAATTAACACATACAGCTCATGATGAAATGACATATGGCTATGTATCTATTCATTATTTATTCAAATAAAACATTTTTTATGTCTGAATTCTCAGTAGTTAATATGAAAGTATACTTACTGTGCTTTTTGAATTTGTGTTGATTTAAGTATGAGTTTAATCATGTGATTGGGCTTTTGTGATTGCCTTGTGGTATTTCATACTAGTCTAAATGCCTATGATAACATTCAAATAATTACCACATTATTAAAGACTTATATCCCCTTTCTCCCCTATAAACACTAGATTATACGCAGCTATCTGTGTGAGGAAAAGATGATGAGAAAGGAAGAAGAGTTAGTGGACCTGTCATTCAAGTTGATTGATAGATAGGAGTGTTTGCTCCCACCCCCATGCCATGAATGGGCTGATCCCATGGAAGCCCCCCATCCTGAATAGACAGAGAGGGCAGAGCCAGGCCCTTGTAATTAGCAACCTTTGTTTGCTGCAGGGAGGGGTAAACAGATTGGTGGTTTGTGGTGGTGGTGGTGGTGGTGATGGTGGTGGTGGTGATGGTTGTGGTGGTAGTAGGGAAGGGGGATGTGATGGTGGGTAGCTGCCTGCCTGCTTGTGAGGGAGCCTGGAAGAGGCTTGGTGGTCTGGCGGACAGAGAGAGAGAGAGAGAGAGAGAGATAGGGGTGGTTGATAAAAGGATAATAATGAGATAATGTAGGATAGGAGAAAGTCCGAAGGAAATGGAAGGGCACCAGGATATTGGAATATACTGTAAATGAGATATTACACTGATGTCTAATTTCCTGTATGAGGAGAGAGGGATTTTTAAAAAAAAAAACAGCAACGAATGCTAATACAATGAAAGAAAGAAATCAATTTCATTCACTCATGATTGATTGGTAAATTGATACAGCATGTTCTGTACATGTAAGAAAATCAACAGTTGTGCTGAACCTTTTGTTTTTGAATTCATGACTTTTGTAGTATACATATACATATATATTGTAGGCTTATAGCCCTTGTATTGTCATTAGATATGCTAGGAGACCTCTCCCTGGGACATGAACATGCATTTAAACATCTGTCCAAAAGGACTTTAAAGTGATTACTTTATTCTAAAAGTGATACAGAGCCCTTTGAATAAAATAATATAAATAATCAACTCCATCCCAGTTTGCAAAATAATAAGTGAGGGAAACTGATTCAGATAAGTTCATGTGTTGTATAGTATAATTCATGTGTGGTTGACTGAAGAGATAGGTAGACTGTGATTTGAGTGACAGGATGGATTGTCGATGTCCATTGTATTTGACCAGTGGTAATGACCTCCCAGTTCTTTACTTGTATTGTCTTGTGGTTTAACCCTGCATTCAGATAGTATTTAAAGGCATACAGCTTTATCTCTCTACAGCCACATGAGTCTCTCCCTGTTGGGTTCCCTTCACATCAGTTATTACAGTAGGATCATTCTGGCTTTGGAAAAGGTGGTTTATTATCTGCCTGTGAGGTAGACCACAGTGAACGTAAAAGTCACAGGATTCATTGGTTTCTATTCATTCACATTGGTAAACCCACGTGAATGAGTAATGCTCAAGAAAATTTCCCAATAAAAGGGAAAAATTTGTCTTCTTGATGCATGACATTCTCATTGCTGGTAAACAAAAACTTTTCCGTTGTGAAATACAGTGGTGGCCAAAAGTATTAGAACACCTAATATGACTATAAGTTTTATTTTGACTTGTTTATCAACATTTTGATTGATGTATCCTTATTTTCTTGTTGCTGAATTATGCAAACTTTAATAAAACATGTGAAATATCTGGGTCATTATCAGGTCCATATTTTGTGGTATTTTTAAATTGTTCTACACCCACCCCACCCCTTCTTCCACAAGAAAGCGATTGTGAATTTGCCGACAGGAATTTTGAATGGGAGGGTATCACAGCTCCCCCCCCCCCCCAGCAATGGCCCTGGTGAGAGTTAAGAAAGCTTTAAATTTCTGAAATTCAGTAATGCTGGAACTGCTAAAGTGTTAAAGGGAATCATTACACTTATAATGCCACATAGGTATCAATTTGAACTTTCTTGTGGGAGAGGGGGTGGGATGGGTATAGAACAATACAACAATTCCACTAAATATTGACTTGACAATGACCCAGATATTTCACATGTTTTATTACAGTTTGCATAATTCAGCAACAAGAAAACATGGATACATCAATCAAAATATTGATAAACAAGTCAAAATTAAACTTGTAGTCATTTTAGCAGGTGTTCTAATACTTTTGGCCACCACTGTAGAAATGATTGTTCTTAAACATATTTGTGTTTTTGATGGGCTAAAGCAAAAAAAGGACTCACAAATCATGTCAAAACATAAATCAATATGAAATTATGACTTTCTAAGAAATCTAATTAATTGTAACTCTCTCTTTCCTTTCCCTCCTATTCTCTCTTCCTGTATCTCCCTTGTCATCTCTCACTCTCTCTCTCTATCTCTCTATCTATCTCTCTCTCTCTCTCTCTCTCTCTCTCTCTCTCTCTCTCTCTTTACTATCTTCTGTCCATTTTTCTATTTCAATATATAGGAGGATACAATCAAGGAGGGCAGTCATATAACAGGTAAGAAATATGTCTTATATATGACATTTTTGTATCTCTGTAGAAACTGACACAAAGAACTACTTGAGATGCATGTGTGTTTCACATACTCTTTCCTCTTTGTGTTCTAATTTTTGAGTGTTTTTGTGTTTTTATTTTTATAAAGAATCACTGGAGAAATATTCCCCTATCTTCTTTGAGGTTGTTTCATTTTGTTATCCCAGTACAATAATCCAGGCATTATTTCATTTTGCAACTGAATTGACTGTGCTTGAAATGTGGGGATTATTTTTCACGTTTTCTATGTTTAACTAATTATATTTCAAGAATATATTCCATATGAAGATTACTTGTTTTTAATTTTGATGAGTGCAAGCTGAATTTTTCCTAATGCCATTGTTTGAATATATTTTGTAAAGTTGTAAATGATATGGCAGGATCAGAATTGAAGAGAACTGCCATGCAACAGAGTTACTATGATTGAAATCAACTAGATGTAAATTGCCTTACCTTTTTTTTCTTTTTAAATAAAGATTATCAATTAAAATCTAAAACAAATAAATATGTGAGAAATTTTGTTGTGGACTTTGTTGATGTGACAAACAAAAAATAATAAAGCATGTTGATTTTCCAAATTTTTCAATTAAAAATTTCGTTAGAGTGAGGGTTTTGTATTTCAAATAATGTTTGATATTAAATCTACCAACATAATCTGTTTCTTTTCTGTATGACTTGTAAAAAAAATCATATTGATTAATCTGAATCCACATACATGTATGGTGCTTTGAATGAAATAAATCCATTTTCAATTTTTTTTTTATTGATCATGATTTTTTTACCCCACTCCTGGTCCCTTCCCTGCAAGTTAAGTTTGAAGTTGTTTTGTTTTGTTTTGTGTGTTTTATTCATTTATTTATTTTTTGTATTTGTGTGGTTTTTGTTTTTGTTTTTTGTGTTTTGTATAGTGGTGAATTGTGCGTACCTCAGATCCATTATAATCCATATATAAGCATATATGTATAGTTTATATACTACCCTCAAGTTTAATGGACTTGGTGAAAATGTTAACAAAGCTGTTAACAGTTGTTTCTGCCCTCATGTGAATGGTCATTGGAAAGATTTGTCCATGTCTCCAGAGACCAGCCAAGGTCAGTGATTTGTAGCATGTAACATCTTGTTTTCATCAAAAAGTCTGCCATATAGGCCTTGTAGGTTCTACTTGTTCCACTGGTAGTTATAAAACTTTATTCCATATCTTGCCCAAAACTGCCAATAGCCTCCTAACCCAGTAAGGATTGCCCTCACGCTACTGGAATCTAAAAACATAACAAACTTTTGAAAGTCATAACATGCTTCGACCCAATTTCTTATGTGCCCTTTCATTTCAACCTCTTCATGGGACAAAGTTTATGCTACTCTATTTCAAGCTGTTCCAGCATATATGCAACAAGCTGCTAAAGTCATTACAGCCCGTTTTTTTTTTTTTTGTTAGTGTTCATTTCTGATTTTATGGAGCTCGGCATTCCTACCTACCATCCTGTTTTGGAAAAAACAAGCCTATGATGATTTGTAATGTAACGATGCAACGATAGAGGTGATGTATCAAATCATCTGCTCAAGAGTGGCTTGTCTTGCTCTACAAGGGCTGTTGAAACCTCTTTGGCAGCCATATTGCTCTCTGCCAAGGTGATTTAGCTCACAACGTGCAGGTACTTGTTAGTTTGGAGTATGATCTATGAATCCTTGTGTGCCAGAGAGGGCCACTCCACAAAGGGCATTGGCGGAGGGATTGCCATGGAATTGAAGAAGAGGAGAAGGAATTTGTACTTGCATAGAACAAAAAAAAAAAAAAACAAGAAAAAAACTGATAGCATTGTGTTTGAATACCAGATGGGACTATGAGTGGCAGCAAAGATAAAAAAATAGATGTTTATACTTGTATTGTCATTTTCATTGGTGTTTTTCAATTCAATTCAATTCAATTCAACTTTATTTCCACTATAAAGAATATACAAAATCACTGACATAAAAAGATATCGTATATGTGGAGGGGTCAAAGAAAGCATAAAGCTTGTACAAATTGGCCCCATAAATTACAAATCAGTTGCATAAAAACAATGACAAGAAGAATACAATTATAAATCAAATTAACATACGAAAGAGAGGGGAAAAGAATTAAATTATTACAATGAAAGGAAAGCCGTGTTGAGACATGTTTGGTTCCGGAGATATGCTTTTTTAAACTGATTTAGAGATTTACATAACTTAATTGAATTGGGTAATGAATTCCAGAAAACAGGTCCAAAGTTAAATACAGATCGTTTGGTTAAAAGTGTACGTGACAAAGGAGGGTGGTAATTTTTTTAATTTCTTGTTTGGTATGAATGGTATGAACTATTAATTTTGAAATAATCTTGAAGGTACTTGGGTAACATTTGATTATGATGCTGAAACATAAATAAATAGCATTGTAATGAGATTGTATCTTGTATTGGCAAGATATTCATTTCTTGGAAAAGGGGAGCACTTTCAGATAGGTAGTGAGAATTTGTAATCAAACGAATTGCTCGCTTTTGTAAAAGGAAAATTTTCTTTATATTTCTTTTAGTTGTAAATCCCCACACAATCAGGCCATAATTAATAGTAGATGTAATAAATGCATGATATAACATTTTTAGAACCGGAACAGGTAAAAATTTAAGTTCAGATAATACTATATACTAGATATTACTGTTCATCTTAGTATGAAAGCATCTTCCCATTGTTTATAGCCAGTCGTACTTTATTTGAACATAATATTCTGTTATTAATTCCAAGATAACTGAATATCACTTGTCCTCTGACAAAAGAAAAAAAAAGAAAAAAAAAAAAAAAAGAATGCCTCATCATTACAATGCACATTATGAATTATCTTTTGAAAGAGAATGTGGAAGGACTTGGACATTTTTCAGCAAGTTTTATACTACATGTAGTCTCTGATGAGAAAAAAAAATCCTGTTCTTGAATGTGAATAGGCATTCTTTCTTTTTTTCACTCTCTCTCTTTACTTCTTTTGCTCTTTTTCATCTTGTTGTTGTTCTCCTTCTTCTCCCCCTTCTTCCTTCTTTTCTTCCTCTTCTCCTTTTCCTTAATGGTTTTGGTAGTAGTAGTAGTAGTAGAAGTAGTAGTAGTAGTAGTACTCTTCTTTTTCTTCATGTTCTTGATCTTTTTGTTCTTGTACATTATCCTCTCTTCTTTTTCTTCTTTTTCCTCTCTCTCTCTCTCTCTCTCTCTCTCTTTTTTTTTTTTTTTGGGGGGGGGATAGAATAGGCATCAGTTAATGAAGATTTTTGTTCTAGATACACTGAAAGGGAAAATATTTTATTACTAATGAATCACTTGAAACCATGACTACCTATGACTAACATTACCATCAAATTGAGGTAGAATTTTTGAAAACCTCCATACAGATACATGTACTTGAATTGAACAGTTGGGGATATAAAAAAAAATTGCATTAAAAAGTACTTTTAGAACTGTTCATGTTCAAGTTTCCCATTTTTAAAAAAAATGAAGTATATTCAGCCAGTTTGTTTTTTTAAAATGTGTAATAATGAATATAGGTAAATGTTGTTTTTCATGTTTTTAAAGGAGAATGCAACCCAGGCATCAGTGTGCTCTTAGTGAATGGAGATGACCAAAAAGAGTAAACAGTGAAAGTTTGAGCAAAATCGGACAATCTGTTCAAAAGTTATGAATTTTGAAAGGTTCAGTAAATCCCTATTACAGGGATCCTTGAGTTGGTAACTTTGCCAGCACCTGTGATGTCATCATGGACAACTCTCCATTCATTTTGTGCATAAATCTTCAAAAAGAAAATAGATTTTTATGAAATTTCAAGTCAGGAATCAATATAATTCTTCCCAAAATGCTTGCAGAATTGATGTAGCCATGTCATACTCAAACGATAAATCAAACAAATTATTATTTTTCTTTAAAATGAAGAAAATGTGAAATTCTGTGTACAAAATGAATGGAGAGTTGTCCACGATGACATCACAGATGCTGGTGGAGTTGCCAACTCAAGGATCCCCATAAAAAGGATTTATTTAAACTTTCAAAGTTCATAACTCTTGAACAGATTGTCCGATTTTGCTCAAACTTTCACTGTTTACTCTTCTTGTTCTTCTTCATTCACTGGAAGCACACTGATGTCTGGGTTGCATTCTCCTTTAAAGCATGGGAACCTATCTCATCCAGAGATAAAAATCCTTTATTCTAAAAGAAGTCAAATGAAAGGTTATTATTAACCCTTAGTAACCCTTTCTAACAAGCACACTCACATCACACCAGTTCTCAAATCACTTCATAGGTTGCCTGTAGAAGAACATATTTTTTTAAAGATTCTTTTGCTATTATTTCACTGTATACATGGCTCTGCTCCACAGTACAATATTAGCTTGATCAAACGTTACATTCCCTCTAGATCGCTACGTTCTCAACACTCTGGTTTACTTGTCATTCCTAGGCTTAATACAAAGTGGGGGGAGTGAACCTTTGCTCATGCTGGGCCGTCAATGTGGAATACTCTCCCTCAGGTTATTAGAAATAGTAGTTCTGTCGATGTCTTAAAAAACAATCTCAAAACGTATCTGTTTAATTTGGCCTACAACTGATTTCCACATTCTCTCATGTCCCTACCCTTCCTATTGCACTTTTGCACAAGTTGCGCCTTGAGCATTTGATTATCAGATGGATTCGGCACCTTACAAATCTTATTATTATTATTATCCTTATCCTAACCATCCTTTCCCTTTTATGCAGAGGCAAAAAAAATCAACATTACTAATTATTTTCAAAACATAATCATACCCTAAAAGAGTTTGAAATACTAAGAAGAAATGTACAGGTTTTACACATTTTTTGTTTCCTGTAGCTCAGGATTAATTCATGAACATCTTTAAAGGACAAGTCCAGCAAGAGATGAAGTTCCTTTCAATAAAAAGAGTGAAAATTTCAGAATAAAACAGTGAAAATTTGATGAAAATGGGATGAAAAATAAGGAAGTTATGAATTTTCAAAGTTTTACAATTTTTTTCTCCAAAAAAGTTCTTGAACTGTTAATATGAATATTCATTGAGTGAATTGATGATGTTGCATTCTCACAATATTCCACACATTATGTAGACAGAAATCATACACAAAATTTCATATTTTAAGTTTAAAAATGTTAAAGTTGCCCTGAATACTCCTTCCATACTTACAAAATTGTATTTAGTCTAATATATAAACATGATGGATGAGTTTTCAGTTTTAGTGAAAAAGAATGAAAATTTTCTGAATTTTTTGTATATATTATACAGAAGAATAGTGAGGGTACATGTATGACATCATCAACTCATTCACTGAATATTCATATTGACTGTTCAAGTGTTTTGCAAACACCAAATACCAAAACTTTAAAAATTCACAACTTCCTTATTTTTCTTCCGATTTTCATCAAATTTTCACTGTTTTATTCAGAAATTTTTACCCTATTTTATTGAAATGAACTTTATCTTGTCCTGGACTTGCCTTTAAAGTTCTATTTTTCCAATTGTGCAATTTCCTATGTTTTTGAAATGTTGTTCTATCATGTGTTTGGCATTTTGCTTGCTGCAGAGTATCACACTTGGTGATTCAAGCAGGAAATATGAGAAGAGAAACGTGAATGTAATCTTTGTTAATAATTAAACAACCATTGTCATTAGGCATCTGAGGAAATACTTGCCTCACAATTTATTGAGCGAATAGCCAGTGCGTGCATAAGTATTGTACTCTCATCAGTGAGATAAATATCACACTGATCATTCAATAATGGTCATTCAGAATGTATGAGGGAAGATGAGGGTCTGGTAGGACACTCGGCAGTAGCAGAAGAGGGCAGGATAATAGTTTGGAGCAGGGTCGGGAGGGCCGTGGAATACCAACCAACGTTCATTGATGCTGAAGTAGACATTGTCGTCATTTAGCACTGGTGGAGTGGTAGTCTGAATGAGGAAAAAGAAGCCTCTTTGTGAGTGTTCAAAAACATGCCAATGGCAAAAGTAGAAGTAGTTTTGAGCAGGCAAAGAAGAAGGAGGAGGAAAAAGTGATTGTGTGGAGAGAAAGAGTGAGTGGACTTGAAGCGGTAGGTACCAGGGACATGAGGTCGTTAGTGTCGGGTAGTTGTTGTGGTGAGGGCTCGGGAAGGACTCCTTCACGCGCCGTAGAAGGGCTGTTATGATAAGAACTGGTCGAGAGCGACAGGGAAAAGTATAGAGAGAGTTTTGAGATCAGATGAATATGAGGAGGATGGGTTATCGAGCCGGGGTTTGAAGTATGACTAGTATGAAAGTAGAAGGTACCTGAGAGGGTGAGTGGGCATGACATGAGAGTCGCTGGTGAGTTTTGGAGGGCTCTATAAGATGGGCTTGGAGAGGGAGGGAGAGAGGAGGGGAACTGGTTAGCATCAAGCACCCTAGTTGTAGAGCTAGTTTTTGGAGTAGGTGATCGGGTATAAAATTCTCAAGCTGAAGCTGGGCTTCACCATTGTAAGCAGTGGCTTTTTCACCGTCTGGTCTTGGGGACTCTAATGCCAGAAACATACGAGTAAAGTTTGAAAGAAAAATTACACCTCTGGATAGTACTAGGAATTACTTGGAAATTATTAGCTGGGTGGTGATTGTGTCTTATGATTGTCCATGTGTGCATGGTTTTACCATTGTGACTGACTTTATAAGGTAAGCTACTGTATGTTGAGGTACGTGTATGTTCATTTGTATTGAATGTATGTTCATGTGTGAAAGCATCGGTACAGAGGAAAAAAACCTGTAAATCAAAAGAACTGGAACCCCCAAACTGCCTAGCGGTCAGGCCCCCCTAGTAATGCTGGCACACAAACCCTAAGGGCATTTGGGACACCCCCCCCCCCTCTAAAAATGAAGGAATCGGAGTCATCATGAGAGTAATTGTATCTTTGCATCCGTATGTTTCCATTCATTGTGTTCTCCAACCCCCCCCCCCCCCCCATTACAAAATACCTCTGCAGTACCGGTAATACAGTTGTCTGTCACAGAACCAGCCTCCCCTTAAAGTGATTACACAATGGTAAATTTTTTTTGATATGTGATCGAGAAAAGAATTCTAAGAAGAATAACATTAAAAATTTGATGATTTTCGATCGAAATTCATGAATTTGGCTAATTTTCTCATAAAAAGTCAAGAGTTGACCAAAAAATTTAAGTACGAGGTATGACGTAAAAGTGGGTACCCAGCTTCGCGCATTGCAGTTTTGCTGAGTGCTAGACTATATGTATTATGCCTTGCGCGTATTTTGCTAGAATTGCGCGACAAGGTACCCACTTTGACGTCAAAGTGGGTACCCAGTTGAAACTGAGTCACAGCTGAGGGGTCAAAAATACCCTGAAATCTTACCACATTTGGGGCTTTCCTTGGAAACATGACTTTTAAAAAAATCTAGGCAGATGATTTTCTGCTAATAAAATCATGATCTTTTAAATGAACTAACATTGTTTCAGCATTGGGTACCCCCTTTAATAGCCACCATGTATAGAGGTATGTGTAAGTGGAAGAAACATGTATGCAACAAGTTGCTTAGTACATGTACCATAGTTTCCCAGATGGCTATTGGCAAGCTAGCTTTTTTTTCATTTGTAGGAAATGGAAAGAGGAAATTACTAGGTTAAACATGTAGCTATACATACATGTACAGCTTATTCCATCAATTGCCTGAGTCAACATATCGTATACTGTATAAATCAGTGTGTAATCATACTGGGTATACTTTTAAGAATTAATGGAAGAATGTATCCCACATTATCAATGCTGTAATGAAACAGTTGCCAGATAAAAAATGACAAGTTTAGAAGCCAGAATCCACTGTGACATTGGTAACCTGACATTCTCTTTCGTTTAGAGTTAGGCTTAGGATTGATTGTTATACGAGACCCAGTGTTAAGGTTTGATTAGTGTTAGAAATTGTCTATGAAGCAATTATTGCCAGAATATATGTTATACAATCTGTCACAGATTTGTCATTGTAAAGAATTTTGTGTTGCCTAATATTTCAACACGTTTACAGAATGGAGATGTTTATTCAATATTCCACAAAGTAGAATGAAAATTTCGAGCCTAACATCTAAGTAATGAACTGATCATAACTACAAATGAGTCATTAAGTATTGATATGACCTACAGCGTATGATAATTATATGACCCCCGTATTGCTGATACTACATGTATATGTTATCATTATGTGTCATACATAATTATAGGTGATGAGAACAGAATGATGTCAAAATCTTGTCAAAAATCCTCGCCAGTGTGTCATTAAATTGGTGCTTGTAACAGATACAATCTGCTCTATTTTGGTCAATTTAGAAGCCGGCATCTTAAAATGACCAATGACCATCCGAGTGTCTATTGCCCTGCGATCTGACTTGTTTCAAAGTCTCCAAGATAATAAGATATCCAGTCCCTTAGATGTGACTCCAGTATTGGTCATCTGACCACTCATGTTTTTCTAGCGTCAATTGACTCCCAGATTGTCCTCATTAGTCATTATTGATGGAGGGAATTCATGGCAATTTGTGTTTGAAGAAGGACATATTATGACAAGATGAATATGTCATTCAATCTAAATTTTTGTCCATTATTCCGCAAATGGTCAATGGATTTGCTCAACCAGTTCTATGGACGTGGTTTACAAAATGTAGGGTCCTAATTATGTATGCATTAGGTTTAATTCATGAAGTAGCATAGCAAGAGTGATTATGTTGTTTCTTTTTTTAATACATACATACAGTAGAATTGTACTTAACATGTGTTCCATATTGGAGAAAAATGGAAATGTGCTGTTTAGTCTTTTTGTAAATAAAGATTGGAGTGATTGGAAAACATCTCCTCTTTTCCCAGAAATATCAGTTATTCCAGGAAGGATTAGGATTAGAGTTTGTTCTGAATGTCTGAATTTTCTGAACATTTCTATGGATATTTTCCCATACTACTCTGCAAAATGTTACACAGAACTTTAGGGATGTAGAGAAGGGCCTTGAACAAGACTGTCCTGTAAAGGCCTGTTATGGCCACTACTGCAGCTATTAGTACAGCCTTTAAATGTTAACATCTTGAGTAGATAGTAATTATCTTTTTTTGTTGGAATATGTTGTGATATATTCTAGTCTTTGATATTCATTAGTCAGTGTCTGCATCTCTTAGAAGAATAGAGCTTAAAGAAATATATTCATTGGCTAATACATGTATAAATGACTTTTATTAACCTGTTGAATAAGCCTGAGATAACTCGGATAAGGGTCTATGGAAAATATGTTTTAATCCAAAATCAAATCATGCCCAACGGGTTAATACTGATAGAGCAACAGGAGTTTATGAACACAAGTTATAAAAAAAAAAGATGAAAAATGTGACCTTTCTTGCTCTTGCTCTCTCTCTTTCTCTTTCTCTCTATCTATCTCTCTCTATCTATCTCTCTCTCTCTCTCTCTTACTTTCTCTCCCTCTTTATCATACCATTTTTTTCCCAATATTTTAGTTACTTTTTGCCACAAATCATGTTGATGAAATGTTTGCAGTGTACTAAATGTTTAAATTCTACATTATGTAGGAGTTTGGTCCTGACTACCAAGACATGTATGGTGTATAGATAATGTGTTTAAAAGGAACAATGAAATAGTGCCTCTAGGTGGTTACTTCCGTCACTCTTTAACAAGTGCATGTAGGAAGAAGTCACTGCACATTGGAATGAAATAGTGGAGAATATATATATGCATTTAAATTGATGAAACTACTCCAGCTATTTTCCAGCTCTCTTAGCTGGAGTTCCTACCCTCGCTTTTCCGCTGCATGATAGCATACACATCCCCGAAGCTATTCTTGGGGTATTGAGATGCTTGCCCGGGATCGGAACCCTCACATTCGTCTCACGCTTCAGCTGAAGAGGTCCTCGTGCAGTGAGCCACTATCTCCTTTCAATACTGTTGCCATGGCAACTGTGGTATAGGACACAAGGTGGACGATAGATAGCAAGTAGGAGAGGAAATCAGATTCAACCGGACACAAACCTCATCGTCAAAATTCAGGAAGATGGGAGAGGAAAGAGACTATTGGGTTCCTACTTTTTGAAAATGCAGCTTATCAAGGCTATTATCATTGTGAAAAATAGACTAAAAGTAGAGGGTGCATTTAATCATCTTTGTGATGACATAGAATATTTTAAATCTGCATTGAAAAAAAAAACAACGGAAAACAGAAAAACTATGGGTACTGTTTATGATTTGGTTTTTGTCATACAGCATTTGAATGTACATGTAATGTATGTAATATAAACATTGCTAATGTAGACTATGAGGATATTTATATTTCAAGTGCATAGTTCCTATCTATTCTGCTGGTATGGAAAGGATACTTCAATAACATGAGTTCATATTATGCATTCATTGAATCACTTCAAGTTTACATGTTTTTTTATATAAAGCAGGAACTCAATAATTTGAACCCATTTTCAAGTAAATAAAGCTTACTGATGTTTACAAAATGTAATTCAATTTCACGGTGGCATTTTCTAATACATAGTGAGCTCTTAAGCAGTGACACAGCCTGCGTCTTGTGATACTTTTCTTATTAGGTGGGGAAATGTAAAAGAGGAGAGTAATCAAAAATTGGACAATTTGCATATATAAGCCCATTGGGAATGTATATATTTTCAAATTTTTGTTTTTTGTTTATTTCCTCCTCTGTTTCCCCCTCCTTGCCATTCTGTGTTGGGTTGCTCCCTCATACCCCTTGAAACTACACCTTCGTATGTCAGGTGATGTGCCTTTGTTTCTGTTTTCTTCTACCTCATTTCTTTACCTTTTTAGATGGGATAATGCCAATTTACATACTTATAACCATACATAGCTGTTTTGTTAGAATAGATATAATAATGTATGATATGAATGCACAATAATCTAATGAGAAAATTTGTACATGTCTGTAGAATTGGTTAGAAATAATTTTGTTTTGATTTCCTTTTGTAATTTACTTTTGTTTCCAGAAGGAACATTCAAAGTACAATCAGCTAATGCTGGTGTATAGTTTCATGATATTCTTAACTCGTTGAATGCTAAGGCCAGAGATAACTCAGGCTAGGGTGTATGGAAAATGTGTGTTGTATAAAAATCAAATAATTCTCAACTGGTTAAAGGAACTTTGGTGGCGTGCAATTTTTTGCCTTGAAAATTGTTCAGGAAGTTATGCGAACGCAGAGTGGTTGCGTGTGCAGCGGCTTGGCCCGAGAGAAGGAGAATGTTTTGCTGGTCGGTGGAGCTGAACCTTGAAATTTTCTGCTTTGAAGTGGCTTGAAGAGGCCCTAGTCCTGGCGCCTGATATCACCTTTCAGCCTTGTTGCCATGGGGATAAGAAAAAAGGGCAGGGCAAGAGAAAGTAGAATGACTTAAGGCAGTCCAAAGCATCAGTAGTGATGACAATCTCAATCTTTTTCCTTTCTCCTTTTCTCTTCTTTTTTTTTTCTCCTATTCCTCTTCATTTTATTTTATTTTTGTGATCGATATGAGTGGATTTTGAAAGCCTAGAGATAGGGCATTAATATGCAGAATAGCTAACTGTGGACTTCCATATATTTTTCATGGACTTCCATATCAGAATTTCAGTTTGATTGAATATGAAGGAATATTTATCTATTTGATTGTTTTGTTTTTCGATTGTAAAACTTCTTATTGATTTCTAACTACGGTAATATCATTTTGTTCAGCAGATCCCACCTAGAGTACACCTTTATTAAAGATATATTTTCATTTGCTCCCCTTTCTGTGCGACAGTTATTGAAGATACATTTTCCATTTATATTTGTTGCTCCATGTTGAACATCATTTAATTGATCCAGGATTTTACAGAGATGATTTGAATAAATATAGATAAACCTGAGATTTGGGTTAGTAAATGATTGTGAAAAATTAATGGATAGTAAGATAGTGGTCATAAGTCTGTAAGATCCTTATATAAATTGAAAACTCTATGACTTCCTAATTAACTACTCTAATTGTTTTGAGCATGAAGTTTAAACATATGATTTTTTGGGGGGGGGGTGTTGATGAAGCAGTATGTTTCTTTCATGAGAATTTACAATTTTATAAACTAGTTTCCTAGAACATATTTCAGGTTCATGATTAAGATGACTTTTGATATGACTTCATTCTTCAGAGAATTATTAACTGTATTTCTAAAGCAAAATGGGAGGAGCCAGCACAGAAGATCATGGAGTTTCTAATTTGTAAGATAATCTTTAAAACTTTGGAAACATGTAACTTTCTAATTCTGTACAATTTTTAGAAATCTGTCACTGACCATTTTTTCGAGTTCAAGTAGATGTCAGGGTAAACCTTCATCTTGATTTTATCTTGACATCTGATAATATGATTAATAAGTTCTCATAGGACCTTGTTCATTTGAATCAAGTGCTTGTTAATATCATGTATTCATGAATCACATCTCTTATTGCCGCATCTCAGAAATCAACAGTCCAATCTAGGATGGAGCCGCAACCAGCAATCACAGGGCCAAGCTTACCACCAGAACCAGCACCACCGCTCCCAGACCTATGGGGGACATAGTAGCCAAGGCTATGGTGGTTACAGCCAGCACCAGGGCTATGGAGGGGTGGCGGCGGAGGAGGAGGAGGGGGTTACGGAGGCTCGAGGCAGGGCCAATATGGGGGCCAGGGCCAGTATAACCAAAGAGGAGGAGGAGGAGGTGGCTATGGCAACAGGGATAACAGGAATCAAGGATGGCAGGTGAGTCATTGACATTTATTTTGTTGTTTTTGTTTGTTTTTGTTTGTTTTAAGCCAGTTTTCTGCAGTAGGTAATATTTGAAAGCTTTTATACAAGTAATTTCTACTTTTGATGCGATCAAGATGTACATCATTAACATTTCTGAACTTCTTTTGTATCACCTATCTGTGACAAAAGCAGAAATAGTCATGAGTTCTGTTTTTATCAGATTCATTGAAAATATGTAAAGCTATGTTTTTAAAAAGAACAAAAAAATGAACAAATGAAACCTAAACATAGCACACATTTGTAAATGGAAAAGGAATAGTGTGATGGATCTTTTTTCTTGGTAAGTTGTTATCAACATTTGATTTTAATATACTTCTTACATAGCAGACACTATCTCCCAAAGAACAAGGAGAGAGAGAGAGAGAGAGAGAGAGAGAAATTGTTCCAAGAAATCTTGCTTTTATTATTTCACCTAATAAGAATTCCATGTTAACAGGTGTTCTAAAGTTTCATTTGAAATTTTTCTGGGCTTATTGTGCATGTATTTGGAAAGGCTGTCAAAATAAGAATGACAGAGGTCTTAAGAATGAATTAAATACAGGAGAATCTGGAAAGAAAAGATATGAAAATATTTGAAATTGATTAAAAGTATCTGTTTAATTTGGCATGTGATTAATTGTCCCTCTCTCTTTCTTTCAAGTCATATGCTCTCCTGTTGCACTTTTGTCTATTTGTCATGGAATATGTAATTTCATCTTTTGCACGAGTCGCACCTCGAGCATTTGAATTCAAGTGGAT
>CM057152.1:39354669-39445185 GCA_029962745.1 Echinometra lucunter
CCCATTGGTTGCTTTTAACTCTGCAATACCTGTTATTTAAGTAATATTTGACGCTCATTATTTTGACTACAGTATAGTACAAGGAACCTTAAACATACAGAGCCAAAATGTTTTTAAGTGATTGGTACCCTTTAAAAATACTAATTCATGCAATTTTTCATGAAAAAAAAAAATTAGCTTTGGCTCTAAGGAAAGTGTGGTGATGGAGATCTTGAATATGTACAATATTAATGGCAGTAACACTACACATATTGAATTTTAAGAAAAATTGTATGAATTAGCATCATTTTGCATGAAAAAAATAATTCAGTTTAATGGGTCCTGCAAGGAAAAAATAAAGCTATTCATACACGAAAAAAAAAAATTGTGGAGGGAAAGTTTAAAATGGTCTTTATATTGAAACTTTCTTCGTGCATGTAATACGAAGATATAATACAATATGATATATGATATAATGTAATGTAATTTGCATGAATTAGCTTTAATTTCTGTAAGATGTGATTTATTTCAGTGGGTTCTGTGGCAAAAAAAAAGCTCTAGGTTTTCCATCCATTTTTACACTTTTTTATTCCAGTTTCCTACAGATGTTTTTCATTCAGTTGTGTACAGAAAGTTAGTGATCTTGCATACATATCTTATGGTCACTTTCATGTTTGGTTATGTATTTTCAAAGTTTTGTCTAATCAGTTTCCTTATTCTGCGTCATATTTCATCTAAGTCAAATCAGTTCTGTCACCACCGGCTCCCCAACAGGCAAATACATGCATCAATTTCGTCATTTTTGCAATCAATTATCAAAGTGTTATTCCAGTTCGTCATTCTGTTGTTTGCCATAGGGATATTTTTGTACTCTTTGTTATTTCATATCTATAAGGTCCCTCATTTTTCATCTGAACATTTATCAGAATAATGATTCATGAAAAAAAATGTGTGGTAAACATGTAAATTCCCTGTCTTTTGTTTACCTTCACATCTATTTTTATTCAATAAGGAATCAAATAAATGAGGAGGACTACATGAATTGTGAAAAAGTGCATATCTTTATCCATTGTATGGTTTGAATTCAATGTCTTGTCTTGCAATTAACTTGATGAAAGGCCTCAAAAATTCAGTTTGTTTTTTAAAACTTGTTGAATAAATATGAAGGTATTTGGGAATGGGGATGCATAATTTGTGTATTTAGGCTTTCACTTGAAAAACTTGTTTGAATAATGTGTATGTAAACTATCTGACAAATTTGAATGAAACTACTGAAATTGATTGCACAAGACAAATATGATCACATTTTACCGTGGATCATCAGGTAAGATGAATTTGAATGAAAACTGAAGAAAAGGACTGACAAGAGTTGAAATTGATTGATCATAGATCAATTGAATGACAAGTGATGAAATTTACTTTGAAATTTGCACATTTCAGGATTCTTAGGTAGAAACTGTGTTGTACTTTAATGAATCTGAATGAAAAGTGTTTAAATATCTATGGGAAATCCTACACTTTTAAGCTCTTTGATACCTTTATTCTTTTTGGTTTGGCTATTTTGCATGTAAAGAGCATAAATTTGATAATTGCAATGTCATATTAGTTAAGTTTCTTAGTTATGACTGAAATACCTTAATAATAATAATTGATTCTTATTGAGCGCTATTACAGAAAAACTGATCAGAGCGCTTTTACAATAGAAAAAGAAGATACAAGTCATAACAGTTACATAACAAACAGTAACTTCAATATTATTAACGTAAATATAATAATGGAATTTAAATATTTCTTCACAGTGATATGACAGGCATGGCATGCTGGGAAAGGCATTACTGTCTTCTTCTCTTACTTAAAATATAATTTGCCTGTCTTATCTATAATACCATTACATGTATGTTTTATGAAGTGCTTTGATTTGTATGATGTCCTATGCTTGTATTTGAGTCTCATATTACATAAAATCAATGACCAATCATCCTCCACAGGACTTGGTTTGTATCTTATTTCCCCCCTGGGTTTTGCATTGCTGTTTTAGTGAGTAGAGTTCTGATTAATCTGGAGGGCAGAATTTGAGCCGTTTCCTTTTCATCATTGAATAAACAATTTGTGATGAGATCAATGCATGTCAGAAAAAGTTCAATGTTGTCTTTGGAGCTTACTCCAACTGCCTTTGTGAATAGCTATGAGGCTGCTGATTTCATTCAACAAGATGGTGAAATTTTGTGTTTTAAAAGTGCCAAATTAGAATTTAGAGCAAGTTTTATTATTTAGTAATCGCTGACAAGACCCGGGTTTGCGACTGCTTTTTAGGGCAAAGGATCGGTGTGGCGTACGCCGAGACCGGGCATGCCTGAGCGTGCTAGTTGGAGGGGCCAATGAAATAGCGTCTCTCCCCTGCCAGGAAGCACACAAGTAGGTACTTGTGGCTGTGTATGCCATTAGCTACGCATCCCCACAAGTCCTTGAGATTCAAGAGCGGGCACTGGAGCGCTTTTATGCCCGTAAACCTACACCAGCAAATTGCTGTAATTACACTCCTTATTTCTCTCTACCATGACTATAGGTAATGTATCTCAACTTTTACCCCCCCCCCCCCCCCTCTATATTTGCACCTCCACTTCTCAAGAATCACCCCCCCCCCCCCTTAGGAGCACAGCCAACAGGTATTTCTGTCCTCTGACATGAGCAGCCTTTTCAGGGGCCATTTCTACCATTCTGCTGATAATACATCAAAAACATGCGCTGGCAGGAAAAGAGAAATAGAAATTAAGATGAAGTGTCTGCGGCCATGAGCAAAGTGCCTCAGAGGATTGATGTTTTTTCTGTTCAAGTTGAAGAGAGTCAGTTATGAGCCTTATGATAAGCTTCTCCTCTCAACCTCTCTCACTTCTCCCCTTCATGATTAGGGGTATCTTCTCCCTGATGAAAGCCGATAGTCTCTAATCCTGACTGGTTTCCTGTAGGTTTTCTTCAGTAGACCTGCCACAGCACTCTAAAGAAGACGGCCATAGTGGGGGTTCCGATGCCCTACGTGCATGTGACGCACCTCCCACACTAATAACGTGCATATTCATGCACCTATTTGGGAGAGAGTGGCCAATGCTGGGTGAGATGAAGCATGAAAACGTTGGAGTGACTGACTGATGGGGGAAAGAAGACCCTCGGTCTTGTTCTGCACTGTTAGATGCTTCGTCAGGAGATTGATCAATGAATTGAAAAGTATCTAAAATGCTGCCATTAGCATAGCAGCAGTGCAGCACTTTTTCTTCATGTGAGTCGTGCTCCTTGTACTTGTGGCAAACATTTATTGGAATTTCAAATTGGCCTAGTCATAGGTCCTGATCGGTTTGCCTGCTCTTGAAGTGCAGCTGAGGTGGTTTAAGTAATTATTCAGTCTTTGTATTACTCTGCTTATCACAAGAGGTTGTATGCATAAGCCATTGACTTTCATTCAGGCACAGCACACAATATTTCTCCCCAGTCCTTCCCTAAGCAAGAAAAAAAAAGTGGTTCCTGATAATTGTTAAAGATGGGGCGATTGAGACGTCATTCTCAGTGGTCCTCGCCACTAGCACCGCACACTTCCACTGCAACGGGCTCCCCTATCGGATGTCGCGCCCCCGCAGCGCGGAACTGCGACAAAAGCCAGAGCCTATTGTTAGCCTGGACTGGTACAAAGACGATTTGCAAACATTGGGACTGTGGGCCAACGGCTGTACTGATTCCTGAGGGGGACCTTGTAATGGAATCCCACTTCCAGGAGATCGAATTCACAGCTAATACCACGTGGGGAGCTCCCGATCTTTCCAAAATCCTTTATTCCAGTGTTTAGACATTATACAACTTTCCATTTTGTTTTTCATGTAAATGTTGTGCACGTGGTCTCACCCTATTAGACTATTTTGCCCAGGAGTGTGATCTTTTTTTGATTGCCATCTCAACCAAAAAAGAAATGATGTCAATCCCCTCCCTGCATCCTTGAATTCCCTCCCAGCAATTTG
This sequence comes from Echinometra lucunter, assembly GCA_029962745.1. Taxonomy (NCBI): domain Eukaryota; kingdom Metazoa; phylum Echinodermata; class Echinoidea; order Camarodonta; family Echinometridae; genus Echinometra; species Echinometra lucunter. Next base: position 39,358,653 of record CM057152.1, read on the forward strand.
GAATTTCTAATATTTATGAATCTTATTTTTCCTAAGTTTTATAAATATTCAGCAGCTTTGTGAGAGTGGTTTTCATGATGCCATGATAAAGAATGACAAAATGAAACTCTAAAGCTGCTGAATCCTTGTCACAATCTCTTTTGTCAGATAATTGGACTAGGATGAAATTGTATATTTAACCTTTAAGAGATGAGGGATTATGATTGTATCCTTGGGTATTGATTGAGTATTGTACATGCTACAAAAAAAAAAAAAAAAGAATTTTATTGATCAACTAGTTTTGATTCATTTTCTAAAAATGCAGGAAAGAATGAGATAGGAGTATTTTTAGAGTATGATATTGTGAATTATATTTATTATCATTTTTAATTCTCCCATGCCCTCCCCCTTTATTTTTCTCTTCTTTTTCTGACTCTTGCTATTAAATTTTTTAGTTATCCTTGCCTATCACAAAGAATAAATTTACAATTTTCCAGCAAGTCATAGTTTTCTCCTTTACATCATGGATCTTATGTTCTCATAAGATCATGTTTACATCAATCTGCTCTATTTCTGTCAGTAGTTCAGATATTAATTGCAATCTATAAATTGACTCTATCCAAAAGGCTTTTCATTTGGGCTGCATGCAATATATGAACAAGGGTATTACTGATTAAGCCTTAGATCTGCTATTTCATACATTATGTTTAACTAGCTGACTGTATTTAACTAGATGGTAAGCTTGAATTAGAAGCTGGAATTAAAGCCATCGTCGTAAATCAGCACGTATGGTTAGGCGCACAAATAAGCCCAAGCCAAAACTGCTACCACCCCAGTATTTGCTCACCAATGATTTAGAGGGGACGGGTATGAGAATGGTAATTATAGTATTGTGGATTGTACATGGTTTTGAATATGGTTTAGTTTGCTATGAGGGTCTCTCTGTTGACATAGCTGCCTTCTCCTATCTCTGACCAAGAGGGATTGCGGCTCACCAAGGTGTCTTATTTTCCTGCCTTTTAATTTCACTTTCTGTGGTCTTGGTAATCCTCTTTTATCTTATTTCCAATTGTAGATTTAAAGACAAAGAACAGATGTAAATCTGTAATGTGGAAATATAGTGGGGTTTTTTTTTCTGATGCGGTATACTTTTTTTTTCCTACCTTCCTTTGAGTACATAAGAGACATAAGCGGGATGGTATTACATTTTATAGTTTCAAATAACATTAAAATCATTACAGTAGTACATGAAATTTAAGTTTAAGGTAAGTTGTAATGTGCCATTGGAATTGGCATTTATTCTTCGGTTAATGTAGACTATGTGAATAGCATCAACATATTTCATTAGTTTGATCATTCTTTTGCACACATAGGACACTCTCACTCACCATTTTAGATTATCTGAGACATAAGTGTATTATCGAAGATGCTGTAGGTTCCTTGTTTCATTCTACATCTAAAATTATAGGCCGTAGGTGATTGATTGTTTGAATTAGTTTCATATCACCATTCTTCTCCCAAGAAGATTTCATTTGCCTAGATCATTTGTAGAATGCAAAAGTAAACTGTAATGAAATAAGTTTATATATTAACTATTGCACACATAGGACACTCTAATATATATTAGAGTGTCTAATATAAAATTTATATATCCTTATCTAGTGGTAGTAAAATTTGTATGTAAGACAACTCAATATTCTGCTTACATGCTTTACAAGAAGTGTTCCCTGCTTTTTATTGAATACGTAATTATGTGACATTTAGAGTAAATTGTGATTAAAAGATTCTTTCTTTTTTTTCTCTTTCTCTTTCTCTTTCTTTCTTTGACCTTTCCTTTCCCATTTTATTTTTCACAAATCACAACATCCCTTTCCCATCTCCATTTCACTCTCTTCTTCATATACTGGGTATCTGTCCCATCTAATTCTTGTTTTGTTTTGTTATTCAATTGTATCCCTTATTCTTTCCATTTTCTACTTCAAATTATTTAATTCCCATTCTTTGTACCCAATTTTTGTTTCTCTCATACCCTACCAATATTTACTCATTCCCCCATTTACACCCCACATCCATTTTCCCCTCCCCTCAATTACTCCTTCCCTCATTTACCCTCACCTCTTTTTCTTTGCTGTCTCATGCAGGGTGGAAACCAGGGAGGAGGTGGCTATCCCAAGCCTCCCGGCTACTCCCAGAGGAGATACTGAGATGCTATCCCGTAGCTATGGATACAGCAGAATCATCACCATCATCTCATCGTGATCATCTAGCTTCAAAGCTCTCCTATGGTAGTAGCAAAAGCTGGAGCAATAGATGTGTTGTGGTTGCTTCTTGCTCATTCACATTTCTCTAAATCATTTTTCCTCCTTCAAAAAATGTCTCTCTTAAATTCCTTTGAAACTGCTTTTTTTATCCATTTAAGAGGATAATGGTAATGAAAAAAAGGCAAAGCGCAAGAGAAATCCAATGAAATCTGTTTAAACCAGGAAAATAAATTTCTCCTGCTATTACCATGTTATTTTGACATACCACATGTAGCCTTTTTTTTTTACTGTGGCTTCATATTTTTAAAAGAATGTCCATGTATTTATTATTTAGTTTTTGTAATTTTCTTTTTAACAGCCTGTTTGTCCTTTCTACCAATATGAAATAATGGACCCTGTTGTGCAAGTTTGAAATCAGTGAGCATTATGATTTTAATTTGCAATTTTAAAAATATTTCTATTTGTATGATTTCTAGAAGTGCAAAACCATGTAAAACAACCCTGTCACATGCTTTCAAAGGGGATTTTGTGAACTAAGAACAAGTGAGCTTGAATCTTTTTTATGTAATCACCACAAAGTTTTTGCTTGAAACAAGACTTAAGATTGGATATTGTTTTATCTTTTTTGGCTTGTAATTACAATATTTTCATGAATTTACCCTCTCAAATCATACTGGACAGCATTTTATCAATCTTACATGTAGTTAATGACCCACTGTACTACATGTATGTATGTATTTGGCCTTGTTGATATAATGGGAAGTGTTTCAAACATTAGCACTCCAAAACTTGTAATATTATGTTGATGCAATTCCTTATTTTATTGTTCACTGTGATAGTGCTGAAATGTTTTGTTTCTAATACATGTAGCAGTCTGTTTGGAGGAATCCCAAATGGTGTTTTGCTAATCGGTAACTATAACATTGTCAATGGATGCCTTCATTTCCAAAATTTTACTCCTGGTGTTGCATGATAGATAGATAGAATGGAATTGATTTGTGTTTCAAATTGCATAAGATCACACAACTTTTTCTCATTTCCCGACTCGTTTGGAAGAAATGTGTTAAAACCTTGGTTTTTTGGCCAATTTTTCTTCAAATATAGGAGTTATTGGAAGTGCTTTGTAATGGGAAGTCTGTTTAAAGAATGAAAGTTGTCATATACACCTTAAGTAGGATAAATTATATTTGTAACAATTTTTTTTCTTATCCCATGGAGTTGATTACTGTATTCAAGATATATAGCCCTGGACAAAAAATCCAACCCTTTCAGATGTGAAATTATGATTGAATAATTATGTACAGGTTACAATCAAATTCTCAGAAAACAATGGAGTCTTTTGTTTTATCCAAACTGCTGAACTTGCCTAGAAACAGTACAATGTGAGTATAATGAAAAGATACTAAAGTTCGTAGAAGAAATCACATTCCATGTTGATTTTACCACTTTTACTTCACATTTTTACGTTATTCATAAGTTATGTAATTTGATAAGACATGCTTGGCTTTCTCATTGGATCATAAGTGAATACAAATCAGCCCAGCTTTATCCAGAAAAAGTTCATTACATCTAACAATTTCATCTGTTGTCATCTTCAAGCATTCAAATCATGAGTGGAATAAAAAGTACTGCCAAAACACTTTTATGTGTTTTCCCCATCCGACAGTTCCCTGGATCCTGTCATTTATACACAATCCTTTTTTGAAGGACTAGGAGGAGATGCTTTATTGTTCTGGATTCTTAGATTTTCACAAACATTGCCAGTGTTATTCTCTGGCTTGAAAAGTAATGGTCAAACATTTTTCCCCAATTTAGATTTAAGATGTAATTGATTTCAAGAGTTTCATCAACTTATTTGAGAGAAGAATGTGTAAATCAAACATATGGAGAGTACAAAATATCACATATTGTATAGAACATTTTCTTATATTCGTTCATAGGAAAGATTTTGAAAGTGTAAATATTAAGGGAATGCATTAACTAAAAGACTATTAAGTATAAAAAAGAGAAAGACATGTAAATTAAACTGTTTGAACTGGTAAGAGAAAATGTCATGTGTTCTAAATGTGTTTATTTTTCAGCAAATGCGTACTTTGTCTTGGCTGGAATTCCACTGAACGCTCATGCTGAACAGGGGCATTGCTGTAAAATCGTGGATAGGGTATCACACCAGATAATCATACTACCAAAAAGAGTCGGAATTTCCTCATTTAAAAAAGGGTTCTCAGAATTCAAACATGAAGTCAAAGGAAATGTTATGTTGAAGCATCCAGGACCGTTTCTCAAAACAGCCATAAGTCTAATTTCTTAGAAAACCCATTGAGACATGTGTTCTAAATAGCATCATTGTACGTTTCAATGGGATGTCCATGAACTTGAATGTACGACGGATTCGAGAAACGAGCCTCCGTTTCTTATTTTACCGACCTAAAGCTGATATTAACAAAACTCTGATAATTTGGAAAGGAATGTTCCATCCCTTTCTCAGCAAGGCCTTTATAATGCTAGATGTTCTATTCGTGACAAGGGAGTGTTGGAGTGAAAGTGATATGAATGGAAGTACTTTGCACCATTTTATGGCTGTGTACTGTTGTTTCAGGACGAGAGTGAAACATGATGATGTAACGGAGTGAACTGGAGTCTCTGGAGACAGTATAAGTAATAATGCATAAAAAGTTGCTGAACTGTCGATGAGAAAAACGATTTCTGGGATGAGCTCCAGCCCCAGCCCCAGCTTATCAGGCAGAGCAGCCCACCAGACATCCCTTTCCCAGCAAGGCCCTTATAATGCTAGATGTTCTATTCGTGACAAGGGAGTGTTGGAGTAAAAGTGATATGAATGGAAGTACTTTGCACCATTTTATGGCTGTGTACTGTTGTTTCAGGACGAGAGTGAAACATGATGATGTAACGGAGTGAACTGGAGTCTCTGGAGACAGTATAAGTAATAATGCATAAAAAGTTGCTGAACTGTCGATGAGAAAAACGATTTCTGGGATGAGCTCCAGCCCCAGCCCCAGCCCCAGCCCCAGCTTATCAGGCAGAGCAGCCCACCAGACTCTCTGATAACTAGATCTTATCAAAGTGGTTGGGTCACAGAAGGACTGCAAAACCAAACGATAGAAATTAAAAATTAAAAACGGGGAAGAGAGAGAGAGAGAGAGTAAAAAAAAATCATATTTCACAGGTGGAGCATGTTTGCAAAACTTGTGGCCACTCAGCAAGGAAAGAAAAAAGACAAAATGATTGTCAAATTGTGTGTCCCCCCCCCCCATTACGCCGCCCCCATGGGTCTTATTCCCTTCTATATCGAACATTTAAGGAGCCAATATTACAGATTAACAATTAAAGATTGCTCGATTACCTTCGTCCAACTGGTGGCTGTGTTGAACCACCAACTTTCTTTGTTCCGAGTCAACTTCAACATGCAAATATTCAGACAGTGGTAGCTAACTTCCTGCGAGCGCGTGTCTGCATCAGTTTGCCGAAGCCCGTCGTGCAAACGAAGCGCGTACGCTGTTCGCTCGTTACAATACACTCGCTCCGATCACGAGAGCAACCAATTATTTCTTCATCTCTCCTATCTTCTTTATTCTTTTTAGTACATTTTGTTTTTCTACATTTTATTCCCTGTAGACTCTATCTGCCTCTCTCTCCCTCTCTCTCTCTCTCTCTTTCGATCTCTCCCTCTCCTTTTCTCTGTCATATATTTAGTTCCCTCTTCTCTGTCTTCCTTTATCTCTCATTCATTTCATGATTCTTTCTTTTCCATTCTCTTCTTCCCCTTCTATCTGTACAATAAGTGCCTTTTCATGCCATAAAAAAATAATAAATGCCGACTTAAATAATGCAAATCAAAAAGAACCTGGAGCTAACCTTCATTATTTTGTTTAAAATTCATAGCACAGAGCATTTTTTTTCATGTACAGGTGTTTTTTATATTTTCGATTGTTGAAATCGTGAGCAGTTTTCTGCACGCACTATAAATTATTGAAACTATTCGGCATTTGTTTTACATTTAGTAATAACAGCCGAGTAAGTGGCAAAATTTTGCCTTCATTGATTAACTTCAAACCATTCTAAAAGATTAAATCTTTTCATACTATCTGAATGATATAATGATTTTATTAATCTTGTGATGATTGCAAAATGCAATTTTAATAACTGAAATTTCAATACATGCTAAAATTTTCTAATCAAAAACCTGAATCATTTCGGAAGTACGGACTTAATAGAATTTCACGTCGATTACCATTTTCACTTTTCTAAAAATGGATACGTAATCATCAAAAATTATTTAAATGACTTTCATTGACTTCATTTTTGAGTGTGTGATTTTTTTTTAAATCAGGAGGATTTTCAATTTTTACCTCTTTTCTTAAAGATTTGCTCTCGGCATCCATCTCAATATCGTGGGAAAATGATTATATAACAATTTAACAGACAAAATCAAGATTCATGATTTTGTAATCAGATTTTGACCAGAGAAAAAAATCCTATTAAAAGCATTGTTGAAGATAGAATCAGAGAAAATAAAAAGAGACTTTTTGGAAAGGAGATGATTGAGGAATATATAGGCTTCGGAGAAGTCCTCAGTGTACGTGGGAGCGGAAGGATGCCTTGAGGTGCTCCGAGGAAAATATGCTTTATTGTCTCGTCACTGATTTTAATACATCTCAAATTGGCGCCTTCAGGCGATAAGAAAAGTGATTTTTCTTTATAAAAGGGTGGGAAAGTCTACACTCTCCCTTTTCTTGAGATGTCAGTGCCAAAAGCTTTATTTTATATCTTGCTGAATCTTTGCTTCGTAAGAAGGTTTATATCTGGGTTTTGTAGACTATGTCTAAATATTTTTACTTAAAGCTTGATGTTATCCAATCTATCATCTTCCTTTCTCTATTTCTCTCTCTCTCTCTCTCTCTCTCTCCCCTATCAGTGTCTCTCTATCAGTCTCTCTTCGTCAATCTCTATCAACCTCTCTTTCTCTCACCTTCTATCTTCCTCCTCATCATCTGTCTTTCCTGTCGATGTCGTGTGTACGCTCTGTCATCAGTGATTTGCATTCTCTCAGAATACAGGCCTCAGTCTCAATTACACGAGGGAGTCGCAAGTAGCCGCTAGGGGAGAGCGTGTCGAGCGGTGCTCCTACCGGCCGCCACCGGCCCTCAACCGTGTGCCGAAATCGGGCATTTCGCTCTATCTTTTTTTTTTTCCTCGCTATATTGGCTGTACTATACGATAGCCCGATGACACGCTTGAGGGGGAAAAAATCACGAATTACAACTGTAATAATGGTTGTCTGCATACCAAATGATTTTTGAGGGAAAGCAGATATTCATTTTCATGCGTCTTCTTTTTTTCACCCCTCTCCATTTACCGCTTGGACCTATCTCTTTTTTTTTTTTCAAGAACATATGATTCTTGTGAATATCATTAATGATCAGTGTGCGAAAATTCAATAAATAGATTTCACAAGCCATGAAGCAACAGATAGATTTCACTCCTATTAAATTACTAGCTGTAGACTCTACGACTGCTATAAAGACCAAAGCCCAGATTTTTCAAAAATTTAAACCATCGATAATGAAAAACAATGCATTTTGACCGTTTAACATCTGCAAGAAAATGCCTTGTTGCTTCACGTCCTCTTTTCATCAGTCAAGAGTTTTCAAGAGCAATAAATTGCAATTCATCGACAGTTGAAAGCAGAATAATTTTATTTTGCACAAGAATCAGAAATAATTTCGTAATAATATTATTTGTGCAAAATATAGCCATGTTGATAACATGATCATTTGTTTTTTATCGTAAATACCATCCTTTAATAAGCTTGTGAATTATTTGTCGACTGAATATCGTAAGTTTGACATCGACGAATGTGTGCTCTTATCTTTCAAGTTTCTGTCGCTGATCAGTAAGGTTACAATTCAGGATGGAGGTGCGTGGCATTTTTTCTTTAAAATATGCAAAATTGTAAAGAGGGATACGGGAGCTATGCGCAGAATTCTCATTCTCTGCATCTTTTGGGTTTTGTTGTTATTGTTTTTTGTGTGTGTATTTTTTCTCCTAATTCAATTTATATTTCAGCTCGACTGCTGCCACCTCATAACGTTGTGAAAAAAAGAAAAAAAAAACAGACTAGAACTCTAGGCTCCCGGAAAGTATGATGATCTATAGGTAGCTAGCGCCATCTGATTTCAAATCGAGAAGCACACCTGAATGAAAAGGATGCAAGCTTGCTGCCTTGCGTAGCTTCATCATTTCAAGTATCATTACATGGTACTCGACAGAAAAAAGGGAACTTTTTAAGAAAGCCTGAACTAGCGAGAGTGCAGCGGTAGATATTCTTTTCTCCTCAATTTTTTTCCTTTTGAAAAAGGGAGAAAAGGGGCGAATCTGAAGAGTTTTCAAGTGAAGTGCTTGATAAGAGTAAACTAGACATTGATTTAGCTGATTACATATCTTCCAACCTCTCTCAAACTCCAATTAACACTTCAGATGTAAGAAGAGACACTACGCTTAGGAAATGAGACAATTTTATGAGAAAATTTAATATTTTCAACCTCGCTCTTATTGTATGGGAAAATGTCATATACCTGCGAGCTATGTTTCTAACAAGTATTTTCTGGCCATTACCTTTTTTTTCAGTTAATAGAGAGACGGTGCTGAACAATAACTGCTTTCGTCGGTTGTTTTCGAAAATGCAGAATTTTTTGTATTCTCCTTTGACAGTTTTTAATGAGAAATGTGTTTTATAATATCTATCATCTTCTGCAATATAATTCTAAAAAATTAATAAATGATATTTTGTGTAATATTAAGCATTGTTGGGGATATCTTTTAATTTTAATTTCTTTTGATTCTTTTCTTTGTTATGATCAATTTACTGATAAGACAATTGAAAAGAGTTCTATTCAGTTTATATGACCAGTCAGGAACTGCCCAGTGGAATCATTGTGGTATTATCATGGGTCTTGCCTCTCATACGAGAGGTCCTGGGTTCGATCCTCAGTGCTACATCTTTGAACAAGGTGTTTTGCTCACATATGTCCCGCTCGACCCAGGTGGGGGTAACAATAATTGCAGGACCTGTAGGAAGAACAATAATAACATTACTGATGAGGCTAGTATACCATCGATAAATAAAACCCTATTATTATTATTACTATTATTGTTAATATTTTTATCATTATTATCTTTTGGTATTACTATTATTATTCATTTCAGCTTATCCGACCAGTCAGGCCTTTTCATATACTGCCCAGTGGTATTTCACTTAAAGATATCATTATAAAACAGTTTGAATTTTCATGGGATGGAACAAGAACAATCATGTGGTTATGATGATGATTTAAGTTACTGTCTTACAAGAAATCAAACTATTCTTATTTCACAAGGTTGCCAGCCAGCAAGAATTAATCAAATAATGACATCGTTACCATTTTTTTAATCTTTTGATATCACTTTTCACTGATAGGATTTGAAATGGTAGTGATATAAGGACGGAATATGAAATGGACCGATTGATTCGTATTCATGAATAGATTGACCAATGTAGTTTTATGAGCTATGGGCTATGATTAGTCGTTTTTACGAACTGACGAATTCGCGCACGTATACGCGAGCTGGAGAAAATGTTTTTACGAACCGTCGAATGTGTTTGAATGGCCAGTGCTTCTTTATTTTTATGTTAATGTACATGGTTATATACACCATTTTAAACTTAAAGTCATCAACTTTCTTTTAATGTATATATTGATACATAAGATTATACCAAAAAAGCATATTCTGTTATTTAAGAACACCTAAATCTATAATCGCGTTTTCCCCCATTCACCTTTCTGCGCGCCGCGTACGGATTCGCCTGTTCGTAAAAATGACGAAAATATGTTCATGATATATCGATAAAAATTAATCTAATTGAATTACATGTCCTCAACAATATCTTAACAATCATATCAACCATCTAACAAATCAGTCGATGATATTGTCATTGTTTTGTGTGTGTGTATGTGTGTGAGGGTGTGGGTGTGTGCGTGTGTGTGTTCTTTTGTTTTGTTTTTTTTTGTTTTGTTTGTTTCGTTGTTTGTTTATTTTGCTCATCAATCACTGTGTTGCATGATCGGCAGACAGATTAATAGAGTGGCTGATTGAGTGATTGGTTGATAGATTGATAACCCCTTGACTACTTAATTCTCATCTTCCCCATAAGTTTAATACAAAGGCCAGCCGGTTCAAGTAGGCAATGGGTTAATGATCTATTTGCTGCTTAAATGATTTTCCAATCGGCTGACTGATTGATTGACTAATTGCGTGATTGTCTGACCTTCTAGTCGACTAATAGATTTCCTGGTGGACCAACTAATAAACAAAATAACAATTTTAACACACACTGAAATAATTAATTTCGTTGCTGTCCTAACCAGTGTCTGTGCTACAACTCTTATCAGCATGTCAAACGAACATTATGAAAGGGAGCTTGGTTGATGTATGCTGACTAAGACCCTGACATCAGCCTCAAATATAATGGTATCTAAGATAATGACGACAAGCAATCTGTTCATAATTCTACTCCAGATTCTCCATGCGAGCAAGGCGAGAGAGATGCGATCAGCAGATGAAAGGAGATAAATACAGCATCCAGTAACAAAAACATCATGGACATCTGATCCCTTACCACGACTATCAGTGTTTTTTTTTTTGTTTTCTTTTTTTTTATCAAAAGGGCTTTACAATTAAAGAGTGCAAAATATGAGTAAGCATTTGAGCTAAATAAGAATTTCAAGGCCATATTTTCTTCGCTTTCTCATATCTCGCCTCCTTTTCTGTTTCCCAATCAGATATTGATTACGTAACACTATCACTGGCCCAATCTCGGGATTTCTGTTCGAATGAAAAAGCCGGTAGAGCGCGCATCATGCTTGTCTCATATTGGTTGATAGTATCATGCAAGATGAGGGCATTGGTTAAAGACAGGATTAAAATGGATATAATAACGTTTTAGAGTTACGTTTCTGATATGTATATAACATGGCTTTACGTTTAGTGATTTGACAGAGATGGATACTTTCCTGCATGGAAAAAAGGCATGATATACCAGGGTAAATCACGAGATTAACCAACATACTGAAATAGAAATATTTTAGAAAAATAAGAAAAATCTTCAGAATATACTACCTGCATCGCTAGTTGCAAAATTGCGGTCGGGGTATGGTGATATACATGCTACAAAATTCTGTACTGTAATGATGTTACTAGTGAGAGTAAAGCTGGGAGAAATATAAATAAGGTCTTCTGCATATGCTCTTGTTAGCCAAGAACAGGAAAACTTGTAAAATGTATGTAGAAAATACTCTAAGAATGTATAGACTTAGCGAAAAACTAGGTAGAGTTAAGAAAGCATATACAATGTAACAGTTACATTGTAAATGCTTTCTCATGGAAGTGATTTTCATTTTCTCTTCATTGATACCATCATTAGGGTCAAATAAAAGGGTTGCATCTCATTATACAGACGAAAGAGGAGTATTTTTCTACTTAACACTATACTTTTTCTGTCCAATACATTTTGCGTCTTTCAAAATACTTTGAGGTAAAACAAAAACGCTCAACACTAAATTAGAGGTTAAAACTCTGAAATCTAAATCAAGGAGTAATATATATAATGTGATAGGAAGAGTCTACTTGAACCATTCGCCTTCGTTTTGTTGATGCTGATCATAGTGTGAAAAAATTCGATACAAGGTAAATAATATCAGTTCTGTACAGTGGCGGCACCAAGGGGGGGGCATGGGGGGCATTTGCCCCCCCCCCCCTACTCAGAAGCTTTGCCCCCCCCCCCAGAAATTTTGAGGACTGAAAAGAAAAATTATACAGTAATTTATAAAGAAGTAGATGTTGTCATAAGCATCATATTCAAGCTGTGAAGTGCTCTAAAATACCATTATCCGCTCTTCAAAACTTCGATTGAAAACAAAAAAGTGGCAATTTTTGGCTCGCTCGCTTCGCTCGCTCGTCATATTTTTAAATTTCTTTTCTAAAATGCGATTAAAAACAAGAAAAGTAGCCATTTTGGCTCACTCGCTTGGCTTGCTCGTCATATTTCAGAATATTTATTTGAAAATGCGATTAAAAACCAAAAAAGCGGTTATTTTTTGTTCGCTCGCTCGCAGAATTGATATTAAAATGTATGTAAGAGGAAAAAAAATAACCCAAAAATTCAATTATCCCCCCCCCCCACTCCTCAAAGTGGATTTACGCCGGCGACTAAAACTCGCACTTCACGCTCGATTTTTCCATACTCGCAAAAAAAAAATTGACTGCCCCTGCCCCCCCCCCAACATTTTCTTTTGCCCTCCATTTGCCCCCCCCCCCCCCCCCCCACTTTAACAATCCTGGTGCCGCCACTGATTCTGTATATACAGAACATTAAATTTCTGAGGAAGTCCGATCTGGACGAAAGCTTAAATTGAGTGGAGTGTATCCTGCGTCATCCTTGTTTTGAAGTTTTTCACACTGTATATGATTTTTCGATCGAAAGCTTGACCAGAAATAATGGAAGATATTACAGAAGAGCTCTACGACCATCTTGTAGTCATTTCTTTCAGTATATATCATTTACATATAATTTTGTTTTCCATGTATCATAGTTCCTTCATTGAAAAAAAAAATATCATGAGTGGTTGGTGAGAGCTCCATACCGGTCCGTAAAACATCAGTACTTCAATCCTATTAAATCATCGCCTTGATGAGCATCGTGAGAACCCTTCAAGATATAAACAGTACAAGATATAATCAAACCAAATGCCATTGATTTGGCTTTTGGAGTTCGCATCGAGCTCAATAAGTTCACCGCTGTCTGAAAACAATCCGCCAATTTAGCACCGCGCGATTAGGCTAGTGTTCGCACTGCGCGATCGCACGCTGTTTATTATCCGCGCGCAGCATGACGCCTCCCCCTGCCGTTATACGCCATGAAAGAAATTCGTAATGACTTTAAATCGTTTTGTTCAGATATATCTTCCTTTTATTTCTCCCTTTTTCTTTTCTTGACTCAAATTCCAAACAGGTTGGTATTCTAAAGATGACATTGAGTGACATCTTCAGATGAAAAGAGCCCCTGGAATTGGTAGGGTGCCGGGTGGGGTGACGACTTTGTGTGTGGGAGAATTTAGAAGGGGGATGTTGTCAAAGCCTTTAACGAGTTGAAGTGTTCTCATCGATTGTGTGTATAAATGCCCTCCATAATGGCCTGTATATCTAAACATGCACTTGCATTAGCTAATGATAGATTTTGAATGAACGCCCCTTGCATTATCATTTTATGTTCTATTCACACTGTCTTTCTTGATGAAAGCACCAAACTATGCATGTTGTTCCTTATAGTTAATAGACACATATACCTTTATACGAGCTTTAGAGCAAACACCATGAGCAGCCAGCGTTGACTCACACTGGCGCTATAAATTTATTGTATGCATTGTTATCATCTTTATTATACCGCTACCAACATGAAGCTGCATGATTTTATCGTTTGTTGCTACCGCCTCTTGGTGTAAAATGCAAGTCACAATTGCTTTTGCGTACAATCATGTTTTTTTTCTCTCTCTCTCTTTCTCTGCTAATGGCTAATACCAGTAGGCGCCTATCACTGATTAGAAGCAAAATATATGTGAAGCAATATCATATTCTTAAGAATATTCTTAAGAAACCAACAATTAAAAACAATATACTATTGTTTTCTAAAACTATGATATGTATTTTTGTATTTCATACAAAATAATATATTACTATGATAACGCAAAAGATGTCATTCACGAAGAAAAAGCTTGAAATTGTGAAGAAATATTATTTTTCATTCTTGTGTTATTATGGGATTCGCTTGTTTGTTTGGGTGTGTTTGTTTTGTGTGGGTTTTTTTTTTTTTCGCTTAAGAAATAGACAACCATCATTTATTTTTCCCGAAGGTGTATGACGGTTGTGAACACTAAGGTAAATTATTGTGCTATCATCAAACAATCTTTCTTTGGTCGTGAACAAAATAAGGTCCAATGTCTACATGTGCGTTTCTTATTCTATTACTGCAAAAGGGTAATGGGGTAATGTTGCCTTGTGTTGTGATTAGGTGGATATATTATTTCTAGAAGCCACATAAGAGTTAATGAAATTTTCTTCTTTTTCATCAATCACGAACATCATGGGAAGCAGAATCATAATATTGTTTCTTATCATCAGTAACCCTGTGCTTCACTGAAAATAAAACAAGGAACATGTATTGAAGCTCAAGATGAAGTACAATAATGCGTAAACATTATCTTAGATGACGAGCGCAGATTATGTAATCAGGTAATGAAGCCATAACATTACTTCTTCTTAGACTTTCATAAGTTGAAAGCAAGGAAAACAATTCGTACTAACACGATTATTATATTATGGATTTCTATGACTACAGTAAGGCAATTACTCAATGATATCAATTATAAAAGGGGAAAATTAGTTTAGTAAGATTTTATTCAGCGCTTAATATACCATGTATACAGACAAGAGTCTATTTTTCATTTTGAAAAATTTGCACAAGAAATACAGTGATTTCATATGAATTTCTAAATAAAATAAAGCATGTAGAAGATAATAACTCGATACCAGATCGAAGAGTTGCAGATTTTTATCTTTTTTAATCTTTTTTTTGTTGTGGGGGGTCGGGGTGTGGATGATTTCCATGTACACGCTTGAAATGCAAAACTATTTCAAGTAGGTTTCAGTTGACACAATAGACCAATTTCACAACGCAAGAGGGCAGCAGACTGTTCGACACAGTTCGACATACTGCGGTGGGCGCTCCAACTTTTATAGTACACAAGTCAATGGCGCGTTATGTACATTCGTTCAATTTCTTGTCTATTTTGACCAGTATATGCAGATTTATTTTAATATTTGCAATGAGAAATTATCAGGGATGTTCAGGTCGCAGCTGTGCGGTGCTCAAATGCCACAAGAATTAGAGAAAGTTTAAAAATTGGAAGCTAACTGAGTGCGAAATTCACTCGCTTTTGACTCGTGAAGCCTGTTTGTGTGAGAAGCCGTACTCCCTACACAGGTTTCCGTAAGCAAAGTGAAGGAATTCGTCGCCAGTGGGTAAAGACATCAACAGAAAGGACCTGGAAGTCAAGAAACATTATCATTATGTACTTTGGCGTAAAAATTAATGAGTGAAAACATGACTTTGTAAACAGGGTAAGATTTAGGGCTCCCGTTTACTACGGCTTCTATGCTGCAATCGAACTTTTACTGACAAAACTAAGTTGAAAAACCATCGAAAGTACAAAAATACATCATACCTTCATCCGTCAGATATGACCATTGTCTTACCTCATCTACCCATGTATCCATGCTTTATTTTATTGATCTAGAATAAAGTAAATGGAACAATATCGGGGCATATCTCATATCTTACATTCATTTTGTACACAGAGCCAATCGCGGTCAGCGCGCTTGCCCACCGCAGCAATGGCGTCGCCAATAGAGGGCCAAATACATAAACCCGACGTGAAATTGGTCTATACTGAAACTAGTCGAATTAAAGCGCACCTTCTTACCGTAAAAAAAAGAACGTTGGTCCCTTCCAAGGCAAAAGCCACATTTCTACCTACACAACAGCTGATCTATGACGGTCTAGTTTTCGTGCATGACCTTGCTTTGATAACATACATCATTCTTCTTCTTCTTTCTTTCTCTCTCTCTCTCTCTCTCTCTCTTTTACTTTCATTCCTAATATTTGGTTTGCAATGTATTATGTTGACCGCCCCCGTGATTATTGCATCGTATCATACCCTACAATACCCTTCTCTTACTTATTTCTTTCCCTGTTTGCCACAAATCCCTCTCCCATTCCCTCACTAACCTTTCATCGCCTCTCTCTCTCTTCTCTGCCCTGTATCGCTTTATCTCGCCAATCTAATTTTGAAATTTCACTCACTCATCTTCATTGTCATCCATTTTATTGCATCTCTCTCTTTCTCTTTCTCTTTCTCTCTCTCTCTCTCTCTCTCTCTCTCTCCAGCTATGAGGTGACGAACAGAGGAAATTGTCAGGAAATGGATCAATATAATGGCAAATTAGATGGTAGATTCGAACCAGCGATGGCTTCCTGTCCAAGATCAGGATTAAGCATCCATCTTTTCGAAAGAAAACATAAAGATTGAGCAAATTGAAAGATTGTATGAAGGGGGTGGGTCGATCGCACGGGGACGAAGAATAAAATAGAAAGAGAAGCAAACCGCTTTTTGTTTGCCAAGTCAATTTGTTCGCGCCGCTTGAGTATCGTCGCGAAACTGCACAGGGCTTATACCCCGTCAGTTCGGGCCGACAGGTAGACCCGTTTTCCGCTAGAGTTGTCTCACAAGCAGGGGCGTAAAAGGCAGTCTCGTGAACGATGTACAGTGAAGAGTGGTCTTGAGTGTACCCCTGAATTTCCCCTCGGTAGGTCACCCGCTGGATTGGAGTAGAAGGGAAGTTTGATGAAGGAAATGAAGGGAATTCAATCGCTTGTCATCATTGACGATAAAGAGACTCTGGGGATAAATTAGGCATAGAAGGGGATATGTTTTCACCGGTATGGGAGCTATGCTAAATATCACTGCAAACTGCAGATATCCAAGTATGCATTCCTTTAAGGTAAAACTACATAATATACGAAAGTTTTCCGAATGATTTACAATTAATGTTTATAATCAATTTCAAAAATTCGAACTCAGTCACACATGATAATGTATGGGTCACTTATAAGACAAATGTTTGAAAATAATATTTATAAAAACAAGATCAAACAGACAAAGTAACATGATCAATGAATGTGAATGCATCCGAAGAAGACGATTATGCGAATAAGAACCGCATAACGAACTAGAGACAATCACTGAATTATTATTTTTTTAACTTAAAGTGCTTTTTGTTCTCTTTTGTTTTGATGAATTTAGGATAACGTTTATTCGTGTACTTGAAATGCGTTTAATTATATTTGATACAAACGTTGCCCATTTATAAAATAAAATCTTTAAATTGTTAAAGTAACAATAGCAATCCGTCAAAAATCAAGAAAATGATATATTATGATGCTTCATTTCATAATAATTACGGATATTGATCATGGTATCATTTACTGTCGAGTCTGGAATACATATTTGTACATTAGGTGTTCATGCGGTAAAGATAGCTAAAGATATCTTATTTGCCCATTTTCATTTTTTTTCTGTAAGGGGTTAAATTAGGCATTTTATATTCTCATCATTTGGAGGGCGGGGTGGAAACAGCATGTTCAGGTATTTTGCCTCTTCATCGGGTGCTCCGCGCCTTTGGAACTTTTTACCAATCCAACATTGTAACTGTACCACTCTTGATACCTTCAAATCAGAACTTAAACCCTATCTTCTCCGGTGAATAACAATTGTGAAAGGTTGAGGGAGCCAGGCGCCTTTGAAAGTTCTTCAGATAAATGGCGCTATATAAATGCTGTTCATCATCATCATCATGTTATTGACGATTGCATTAAGTATTTAGAATGCCTTGTGGTTGTATCAATCGCTCCATCAAAGCGTGGGAGTCCCCAAATATTTAGTCAAGCAGTACTTTGATTTTTTTTCATTGTTTTATTCTCTGTTTTATAGGTAACAAAAAGAACATGTACCTTGAACCCACCTTTAAATCTTTATTCATTATTAAAAACTACATGATGAAGTGCCCTTAAGTTACGTTTAATTATCTTACATGGTCATATGACTGACATCAACTTGATGCATAATACCTTTACGATTTACTCTCTTAAAAAAAAAAGAGTGAATGCATTCACTCTGTTAGGGGTGAATTTCAGAAGATTGAATTAAGAGTAAATTAAGAGTAAAAATTGTGATATTCGCTCTTTATTCATTTTTAGGGGTGACCTCAGTGATCACTCAAAATCCTTGAGCGATCACTGAGGTCACCCCTCAGAGATTGAATATCACAACTTTTACCCTAAATTAACTCTTAATTCACTCTTAATTCACTTTAAATGCACTCTCTTCTGAAATTCCCCTTAACAGAGTGAATGCGCTCACTCTTTTTTTTTTTTTTTTTTAAAGAGAATATCATTTAGATCTGAAGTATGTGGTCTATTACATGTATCAACATTTATACGGGTTCTGTTGCGGGGTCAAATCAACGTCCGAAAGTACAGTTACATCTGACCATTACCGGATAAGCGATGACGTATGTTATTGTGCACCTGTCATGAAAGTACGCACGTAATGACCAAATTATAGTGAACGTACAATGAACATTCATTGGGAAATAATCGGTGTCACATGCCGCCATTATAGACCATCTCACAGGTGCGCTGGGGTCATTGATAAGGGTATTTGTGAGTGCTATAGAAACCGCTATGCCATGTGTTGTGAAGAATACATGACAATGCGGGACATGAGATGGTCAGAGAAACACGTGCATGTGTGTGCGAACCAACTATCAGCTGAAGATGGGAAGTCATTGTCCACTCCGACCTCATCTCGTTGTCTTCCTCCTACCCTCTTCGTCAGGACAAGGTAGACACCCAGCAGGATGTTACATAAATAGGAAGAGACCTGTCACATCGTGTCAAACATTTGAAGACGAAATTCTGAGACGCGTAAATAGAGTATTTTGTTACTAATTGGGCTAAATTATCCGAGACTGTTGTGGCCTAATCGAGCGTGGATTGTTAAGCGTTTGATCAACACCTTCCTATTGTGTTGCCCCTCGCGGAGTGCCCGTCGTGGTATTCACTCCGATTTTTCAAGGGCCATCCCATGAATGGGGCTGAAATGTTTCTATGAAGGGATTAAGCCGAATAGGGATGAGCCTGTCTTTTTTTTATACAAAAGGGGTCTATTCCCCCCCCCCCCCCCGCCACATACCGCCTATCTTTGCAATCCCTTGCTAACTATGGCGCAAAAGCTCCCTTTCTCAAAGAAGAGGGTCTTTTATTACCCCATCGGATCTGGTCAGCTCTTTCTTGGGGAAATACGAGGGTAAAGACTTGGCATGGGAATGTAAACACTGATAGGGTTGGGATGATGGACAGGGCTTGGATCGATATGTGGGCTTCCACAATCAATGGACCGCTGCTGTCATGTTATTGACAGCCACCAATAAACATGGCAATCGAAAGTAAAGACAGAAAGGGGTAGAAAAAGTAAAAAGAGAAGAGAAAGAGAGTAATATTTTCAAACATTTTATCATGAAAATAAAGTAAGGTTAAAGTCTACAAGAAAAACGAACAAAAATCTTTAAACCATTTTAATGAGGCCTTACTTTGTACCGAGGAAATAGATACCAGTAGAAGAATTAAGATCAATGCCGCTCTCCTTAGCTTTGAAAAATACTAAAAGTTAACCAGAAATTCACAAATCTACACGAATAATGCGTCGAATTTTCACAAGAATATCATAATGACATACATTAAAAAGGATTGCTAAAATACTCCTTTTATGTTGCTTGTGATATGCAGAGAATAGATTACCACGAACATCATGACGTAATGATAAGACCATTTTGAAATAACACATCTGGGAATCCTCTTGCACCAATGAACTAATTTTCTCTTTTTAATTTACCATTTTGATCACAGTGCTTTAAAGCATTCATTTATACTGTAATGTAATGATGAATATATAGATGGGGGATTGATATCTGGATTGATTACATAATATATTTATGTAGTGGGGCTGCTCAATCTATTATTGTTCGTGTATGGAAAGCTGTTCTTTTTCGAAGAAATTGTTGTTGTTGCTTTGAGAATATTTTCACCAGTATTTCTAAAGATTGTGATAATTATGTTTCATATTAGCCGTGTGACCTTTTTTGCGTTATAGGATGCAAAAGTGAACAATATAGCCTCACCAGACATCTATGGAACCATTAAATGCGCTAAGCAGCAGACAAATGTATCTTGTTCATGACATTAAAAACAAGTTTTCCCGATTAAAATACTCACTCGACACCTTCTGGGCTCTTCATTTCGATAAAGTTAGATCGAGAAGGGTCCCCTGTCAATATGAACAGTATTAAAAGAGTAAATACTTGTTATAATTACTATCTAAACACTTTACATTCTACTACTCAGTCAGTGTGAAGTGATATAATATTAGGATGAGAGGTATAGGAGATCTTAGAAACGACATTTAGCCCCATTCAGGGGTCTAGTGTTTACATTCTTGACTCCTTTCCCATCGTTAGGAGTGGACGCTTTTTGCTGCATGCATGCATGCTCGAAGGAGGTGAGTCTCTACCACGGAGCCATAAGCAGCGGGAGGGTAGAGAGAGAGCTTCGATGGTCTAAGTGCGGGGCAGAGGAGTCGTCATTCTCTGTATCACGTTGATCTGTGGTAGAAAGTTAAGAGAAATCGTTCAAACGCCCATCACGCCCATTTTTTCGTCAGATCATATTCTTGTGTTCTGTTCACTTACACTGGACGATACAAAATCTTTTATGAGGAAGGCAACCCCATGGGCTACCACAAGGAATAACCAACCCAAATGACAACTATTCGTTTTAGAGCAATTATTATCCCCCACTGAGACCCATCCAACCTGGATCATTAAGGCATAGTAACGTGTGCGGTAGTCTCAAGCTTCCTATTTAAAAGTCCTTTGACTGATATTAAACATACTTAGCTTCATTGATGAGAGGGGGAAAATGTTAACGTGTTCTCTCTCTCTCTCTCTCTCTCTCTCTCTCTCTCTCTCTTAGAAGGTAGAATGATTGTTAACCTGTTTTAGTGGTGTGTACCTCAAAATGTTCTTCATGTTCTTAAGTGGTGATCAGATTTTGAAACCATGATAAACTGAATCACCGTACTTTCGTTCTTTCTTTTTTTCATCTATCAAACAATCTCTTAGCGGATGAGATAACTTTGTACGATCATCAAAACTAGATGCGCAGCGGTTACAAACACGAAACCTCTCAATAACCGAATACATGAAATTTCAGAATAAGTAAGTAAACGAAGATGCATTATATTCAACGTCAGTGAATAAGACTGCATTGTCGATTGTCCTCAGCATGTTATCGTTTTTCAACCCATGATTTGATTAAATATTTGACGCTGTGGTTTAATGATATCATAATTACAATTAATATTACTATATCAACTCACTGTGTATAAACAAAAGTCTGCGATATAATCAATATATCCAAATAATATTCTTACATTCTCATAACTGGAATTCTATGTATATTGTATAGATGGTACGGATATGCTATTTTCTCATTCTCTCTTCCTCAATGACAATAGATAGTGTCGCCATGGTGCATATCATCTTATCTTATCCATTCGGGTCAAAATCTGAAGTCTGTTGTGAAAGAATCACGTAGATAGATCATTACGCCGATCATGACACAATCGCATCAACAAGTCGGAAATAAGATTTGTTTTGCCCCAAAATTGAGCTAAAAGAATGATGAATGACTAAAATTTTATTACTGTATTCAAACTACAGAAGTATCGTATCTAGAACTCATTATAGGTATTTTCCGTTTACATTCATGTGATCACAGTGAGAGCCTGCCATCAGCTAGAAGCTGCTTTTCAGCTACGCCGTGAACAATATTCGAACATATACATGAATACAAAATAATATACAAAGGAATTACAAAAATCATGATTATAAGAATTACAATGAATGTTGTTGTTTTTTAAGTTCATCTTTTATCTTCATCATTTCACTTTTGAAGATTTTTTTTTTTCATTTACTGTACATCAAGAAATTCTATTGAAACATACGGACGGAAAGTTTGTGATTATAGAACTATAGTGGTATCATATTAATACTGGGCTATTGACATGAAATTTAGTATTTCTTCAAACTGTCTCCACTATAAAAACGTAATAAATACATATATTTTTAAAGATGCCTGTCTCAATGATTATTCATACTCAATCCACCTTGTGACATATTGAGCTAATCGGCTATGAGGAAATTTAAACAATAAAGAATATTAACGGCCACAACACGGAAATCCATTAGGGGCGATAAGAATTCAAACTGTCGTTTAGTCATGGCAACATTGAATTACCAGACAAAGTAATGTAGCATCCATCGGATACGATGTGGGGGAAAATAGATTTTTGATGAAATTTTGATTAATGATTTGATGAGAGCACGTTCACCATCCATCATGCATCCTTGCCGTAGGGAGTGTGTTGGGGGTAGAGCTTCCGTCCTAATCAAGGTTAATTGCTTATCGCATAGACTTGATTTGGTGAAAAGGCGGACTTTGCTGTTGTTCTGCAGTTGTTAATGCTGTTGTTCTTTCTTGCACCCTTGCGTAGGGTTGTGGTGCATACTCCCCTTAAAATACATGATCATCCAAATTCTCCATTAAAGATATATTTTCAAAAATCGAAAATAATCAAAGGGAAATGGTAATTTCATTCAAATAGATTGCAGAAGGTGTGGGGGATCAGTATTTTCCAGATGGCATACATTGCACATTTTAACAATAGCTTTTTGTTTATTCTCTTTGTAGAAAATAAAAGAGGGTCTCTTTAATGCTCCTTCCCAAACTGACACCCAAAGAAAAAAAAAATAGGTACACATTCATTTTCCTCACAAGTTCAGGATGTAGTTGCTAATTTCTTTGTATATTGAACCGGGCAGACATAATATTCTTTGTTTGAGTTCATTTGGCTATGGATTGCTTTCAATTTGGCACCGTCTTTAACTTTGTAACCCTTTTTTTACTTGTCAGCTTTATTTGCTGCATAGACCAACATTGCAGTCAAAATCTCACAATTTAAAATTACTGAATTAAATGGAGCTTATAAATATGTAACCTGAAATGTTTTACATTACCCTAAATGGCAACCTTTACAATGAAACTTCTTCTGTTGTACCGATCTTTACAATATGCGCTAGCCCTGTTAACTAATGTATTCAAATTTATGCACGTTTCTCTCTAGAACCCTTGGTTTCCAATTATTCAGTTCACCTGTTATGCATATAATAGAATCTGAATAGATGGAATCCAGTTTGCATAAATTAGTTGATGCTATGTCGGGTTAGCCTCTGGAAATCTTTTTAGTTGTGAAGGGAAACTTTTGTTTAAGAACCATGCATAAGATTAGTTTTTAAAAAGTCTATTACAATAAGCTTTTATATTGGCAAAATCATGTAGTGTAATGTGACTATAATACATTTGCAACTGGTCTAAAAACAGTTGCAAATGTATTAAAATACTCTGAATGCCTCAAATGGTTAATGGAAACTACCGTGAAGATAAAAAAAAAAATTAGCCGACAAAACAGCAGCAGTATGTAACCTACATTCCGACTACTGTAACACAGTAACCACAACACTCAAATAATCATATAAAACTGTATGTTAATGCACTCCTTAAGAGGAAGCATTCATAAATTTGAACACAACTGGAAACTGGTCTAGCCAGCAACGCTGTCCTGGGCAAGTAACACAGCACCATGAAAAACCCGCCATGGATAAACTCGATGCCTGTCCAACTTCCTAAACAAGAACAGGTAGGCCCATCTCGTCTCTTGACCTATCAACCATTATTTTGATTGACTTTTCATTGTCATGTGAAGTTTGCTAAAAGCCTTTATTTCTATCACGGTTCCGTCCTTGCTCAGTTCATCACTCTGTGTCCTTGCTCATCGCATTTTCATCTCATGATCTACATTGTGTTATAATGATGTCATTGAGTGTGTTGTAAAGATCGATAAAAGGCGTGGGAGTAATCTCAGATCTTTCATGCTAATTTGTGAAAACAATTTCTTTTTCTATTTCTCCCAAGTATCATTTTAAAGATGATCTCAAGTCCCAATGAAATCGTATGCTTCTCTGATAATGATTATATGAAGCTTTGTAGTCAAACAAGTAATAGAATAATCTTGCAGATTATGATGAATTTAATAGAAAAAGGATAGAGAAAGGGGAGGGGGACCAGAATGTGAGAGAAAGAGAGAAAGAAAGTGAGCGATAATTGGTCAGAGAGGAAATTGCCTGTTTGTTTATCATTTCCAAATTCGAATGTCAATTAATACGAACCTTTGTTTCTGCAAGCGCACAAAATATTATTTATTGATAAGAATCAAAACACCAGGATTATTATTCAACCATAATGAAATAGATACGACAGAGTAACAGTTTCATAAAGTCTGTAATTTACCATAGAATCATAATCCAAACGACAAACATCAGTTTTTGTATGTTGTTAGGAAGAATACAGTATGTAATACAAGTACTTCCTGCACTTTCCAGTGGCAATATAGACGACATGAATCAAAATATTTTCGTTTTAATAGAGCCCCTGCTTTTAGTGATAAATGCAGGTATCTGGCGTCTATTTTGTATTTTACAGAAATCATAATTACGCCTCTGACGTCTGATGAACTCTACAGGCCTATAACTTCCTTGCCATTTATAATAGTTATAACAGTAATATAATTATAAAAATAAAAATAAAAACTTGAGGTGCTAAATTCACTTTATATGCTCAAGGTCCAATTAATGCAAAATGATAAAATCATGAGAAAATGCATAAAAGGCCACAGAATGAGAATTCTGTAGCCAGTGTGGGCAATAAAAATGTTTACTCGAAAGAGATTTTCTTAATGCCAACGATCATAACAAATGGTTTTGAGACGGATAGATCAAAACTTTGATTAACGAAAAAAAAAAAGGAAATAGAAATAATTTTGAGTGAGGACATAAACATTAGCTGGTTACATCCATGGATATGAGTGAAATTAGGATAGACTACAGAAAAAGAAGAAAATTGTACGTCTTTTATTGAATTTATAAAAAGTTTTTGGACCACGTCGACGATTTTCATCAAAAACTCTTTTCAAAAGTTACACTCATTGGGTGGAACTTCATGGTACGTTTCTATCACCAACACTGTCACGCTTATAAGGATCTCTCCCATCATCTCTCATAGTTACACGAAAAAATAATTGATTCATATGAGATCACAGGTTCCATGAAAAAGTAGCCGCAAATACCACATTTTGTCAACAGAACTTCTACTGAAGTCAGTTGAGAACAAATTTGATTATTTTCTAGTCCAACAAAGAAAGCAAACTTGAAAATTTGTTGAAGCGATCAAAAGGAATCTTGGGAAAGAAAGAGTGTGCTGAAAATAAGAAAGATAAACGGAACATAGACATCAAACGATTATCATTTTTGTCGCGCGCATTTTATTTTAATAGCTCGTGTTTGATGAAAGAATAATGTGTCAGCTTTAAACGGAGGGCAGTCACTTTTCTGTCGCAATTCCATTCAATGAAACACGTCTCACATCCCGACAAACTGCGCCCGGTCGTCAGCCTGCCGCTACCATCATCAATCTTACTTTGCCAAAGAAAACAAAAAAATGCTGTCATTTTTGTATGCAAGTTATTCTTGACATGTAGAGGCTCCTTTCCTATTTTCTTTACTGAGTACACATGGGGGAGAAATTACACACAACGAATGCCTAGACGAATAATAGACATTATGTACACAGTGACGATAAATTTGTGTGGCCTTCAATTGCATATGATCGACCATAACCGAAAAGGAAATATTATCGTAGCGAACAAAACCACCTTCAACAAAATTATAAAATTTGTTTATTCCTCCCTTTTTACCGACTTTTAATATTGATCTTATAGATTAAAGACTGTTGGTTTCTTTTTATTTACCTTAAATGGATTTTAAATTCGTGTACATAAAAAGAAGATTATGACGAGAAAAAAATTCAGAAATATATTTCATGTATAGGAAAGGGGAAAATCACTCAAAAGTAGAAAGAGAACAGAAGAAGAGTAAAAAGACAGTTAGAAGAGAGAGAGAAAGAGATTGAGAGAGAAGAATGCAAAGCGGAAGAGGGGAGAGAAAGACATGATAAAGAGAGACAGAGAGAGAGAGAGAGTAATAAGAAGAGAGAGAAAGAGAGATGAGAGAGAGTAGAGAAGAGAGAAGATGACTCAGTGAGATGACGTGATAGATTATTTTACTTGTAGAAATCATTTCAAATCGGCATTGAGAAAGACTCGGAGTATATACAGCTAACAAGTAGAATCAGATAATGACTTAGCCTATAATAAATCAAAGTTTGCAACAAATTACACGAATAATGAGCAATTTCCCATCACGTGAGTTCTCATCATTATGAAAACTCGCAAGAGTTTAAAAATAGATTGTATATCATTTATAGGTAATTACATCATCACAAGTAAGTGCTATGTCATATTTAAGAGATAACGAGAAAGAAAAGTTAGTTACTATGGGGGAAAATTCAAACAAATTACAACAGTCTTTAATATCATGAAATGCTGGTTTCGTAGTTTACAAACCTTTTCTGCAGAATTTGCTCGCCCCTATTTGAAGCTGTGCCCTTTCGGCAATGTTTTGTGAAAACTCTCCAGGGATGCTCTCTGTACACACGTAAGACAGATTTCAGCCCACGAAATAGACCAGGCACAACGAAAGAAAAAATATATGTCTGCCCCCATGTTTTCTTTTATTTCTTTGTCGGCAAAAATCGCTGTCACACCCGGCCAATCTATCATTTTGTAAATCCGTAATTTGACTTGGATTTTCGCATTTTCACAATAACAGAGTAAAAGATACCGAACATAAAACGGATAAAAGGGACTTTATGTCATGCGTTTTTCAACACGAAATCCATCATATAGCAATATAAACTTCACAGCAAGAAATTTTACGAGTTTATTCCTTTTACGTACTTCATATTTGTTTTCTATAAGACCCGAATATAAAGATGAATAATATTGCTTAATATTGCTTAATGCTTAATGTTTCCAGAAGTCTTATATATTTCTGTTTATATCATTTGAGAGTGATTATTCCCTTTGTGAACAGCATTATTTACCTTTTATGAATTAAAGATAAAAGAGTAAAGTAAAAAGAGTAAAGAGTAAAGCCATTGTACAGACATAGAATACACACATACACACACACACACACACACACATATACATGTATATATATATATATATATATATATATGTATGTATATGTATATATATATATATATATATATATACATATATACTTCGAAAAAAATAAGCAGAGCTATAAAAAAAAAAACTATCATCGGGGACAGTATCATTACATAATTATGTTGATATAGTGATTTCTGCTGTTTCTATTTAGTAAAAAAATATGCAGAAAAGCTTTTAACCAAAAAAACAAAATTTACGTGAAAAAGCAGGATTTGTCAAGTTAAATAGACAGTTTTAATTCTTCACAATCAACTTTGAATTAGTAAAAATTAACTTCCATACATAAATATGCGGCAAAGGTCGGGGGTTGATCCGTTAGAATGTTTATATAGTGAAATAATAATTACCCAAATTGTCATGGGCGTCAATCAGGGGGAGACAGGGGGACACGACCCCCCCCCCCCCCCCCCCAATTTTTAAGGATGGGGACACAATAGGGTATGCCCACCAAAATTGAAGCTGAGGACGTTTATGTACCCCCAAATTTCATGTCCCCCAACAAAAATGTTGATAGTGTCCCCCAAAATGTAAGATGGATCGACGTCCCTGAAAATTACTGGGCCTTTTCGATAAAGAAAGATCAATATTTCTGAAGCCCGTCTGAGATAAGAATATTAATCTAGTCCCACTTTTTTCTCCTTTGTTTGCTCTGGTTGAACGTTGATTTGTGTGCAGACAACGATGAAACGAACTGATATTCATTTGTTGTCCCTGATATCGTAATGCTTCCACAGCTAACTCATGGAGATGTATAGCTCTTAACCCTTTTTTAATCTGTTTGGATGAATAGAATGTATGGAATGGTTAGGATGGATTCCGTTATTTTGATAATGTGAAATCGAAATTGATAGTTGATTATAGATTCTTACCGTGTTGCCAAAGAAAGAGATATATCAGCTGATCAGTGGCAGGGTAATGTCACTGTCTGTTTTAACAGTCATGTATGATTCAAATGATTTAAATAACCGAAAAACCTTATACTGAATGCCATATTACTTTTGATACTCTAACGAATGATATATATATATATATATATATATATACACATTGTATATATATATATACATATATCACGTTCATTCATTTTATTTGTTTTTATCATCTTTTCTGTATAATATTTATATTCCGATAATAAAAGAAATACACTGCAAAAAAGTTGGGCATTTCTGTTTGTATATCTGTTGGGCAAACTGTTTTATTAATTTTTTTGTCAAGTTTAGCTCAATAATTGGGTAAACTCTGGATTTTGACCAACTATTGGTCGAAATTTTGACCATCTGTTGGTGTTTTAATCAACAGTTGGTCTAAATTTCGACCAACAATTGGTCACAATTTTGCCCAACCCTTGTTGGTCAAAAGTTTTGACCAACTGTTTCGTATGTTCAAGAGAGTACCAACGTTGGTCAAAATTGGTCATTTTTCGACCAACATTTTTGCAGTGTAACAACAACAACAAAAACATCAAACAGACAAACAAGAATGGTTTCAACAATTCACAAACATACTACAATCATGACAATAGGGAAAACTGTGATATGTTGATGAAGGCTCTTGACTCTCATACGAGAGGTTTCTGGGTTCGATCCTTGCTAAGTGTTTTCATCTTTGGGGCAAGGTGCATTACCCATATTCTGCCTCCAAGTAGAGAGGTATATCTGGTAGTGCTGTTCAGGTCTGTATAGAAGAGCGGCATATCATAGCAAATTGAATACATCATGACGTTGATATCCGGTCTGATTCATAGTTGTTGAAATGTGCCAACCTATTCTTCTTTCTTAGAGTTGTTATGTCTTCCTTCTTAACATTGCATAATAATAAGGCATTGGGAATGTTTGGTGCTGGTTTTTTTTTTGTTTTTTTTTTACTTCCCTTTTCAACTTCCGCCTTTAATTGCATGTAATTTAGAGATGTGCCAAAGTCCAACTGAGATGACTATCATGGAATGTAGAATTTGGCTTGAAAATTTTTCTATCTGTTCTTTGTGAAGCTACTGAACATACACTACATTTAGCTAAACTCTTTTCCACTCCAAATTGTGAATGGTATCTCTTATCCATACAATATTATGGTGAAAAAGGCCCAAAGTAAGAAGGAGTGGAAGCTTATTTCATTTGTGGGAGTATGGGACCCCTTTAAGACTGTATAAATAGGGTAACGATGAGACGGGATGTATTGGTGTTAAGCTGTCTGCCCATCCAACCCATGTGTTCATGTGTCCATCCATCCCCTTTCCATATATTTTAGTTGATACGTGTAAACGTATGCAATAGCTTGTACCGGCGTGGCGTGAAAGAGGCGACGCCGCTACCCGTGGTAGTGGATCGTTAGGTGACGGGTCTGGTAAAGCGACATTATAACGGTAGTCTGTGGCGGGATTGTTGTTTAGTCGGGGTACATGCGGCCGTGCACAGTAGAAGTACAAATTTGTCTAGGCCGCTTAGACAAACTGCTGATCCGACTTCTTGGCTCCAACACAAAACCCACGTCAATCTTTCTAGGATCTCTCTTTCCAATTCTCTGTTCTCCTTTTTTTCCCCCTCTCTCTGTCTCTCTCTCTCTCTCCCTCTCCCTCTCCCTTTCTCCTTCTCGCTCTTCTCCCACGGTCTGTCTCTTTTTCTCACCTTCTCCTTTTTGTCGTCACTGTCTCTTTCCCTCTCTGTTCTATTATTAATTCTTCTTCTCCCATTCCCCCTACTTCTCTCTCTCTCTCATCCTCGTTTTTTTTTTCTTTTAATCCTTCTTCATATCATTATTGAATTACTTTTTCTGTTACACCCATCCTACGATACATGCTTATGAAATTTTATGAATTTATTTTAATTTCATACATACTTACATACACAACCGATTTTTTTTTATATATTCTAGTTTCAACCATCTTAACCCCCCCCCCCTCTCTCTCTCTCTCTCTCTCTCTCTCTCCCTCTCTCAACACACTTTCTCAGCATAAAATACCACGTCGTTTTACATGCATTTTCTAATAAATTTTTCCTCATTATGGGCCATTTCAAGTCTTTACCACATTTTTACTCAGTATCAGTCATGACATCACTGCATCCTCACTACTTTTCCTCACGTTCTGAGTTTTGAGCACTCTGTTTCTGTGACTTTTTTTAAAACATCAATTATTACATCATCCATTCCGTTCTACTTGTGTCTATCACAGCACATCGTTTTACACATTACAAGTGAGATCAGACGACTATCATTTTTACCCAAACTAACACCCTTTTGAAAATACACAGGAATAAGAATCCTAACCATGCATGTAGCTAAGCAGCAGAATTTTTTTCTATGACACCCCCCCCCCCCCCCCCTCCTCCTCCTTCGCTATAGATTTTTCGTTTGACAAGCAGGACGCGTTTCATGCAGACACGAAAACTAAACAAATTTGAAAAGCAATTACTTCCGAGGGGTTTCCTTTAATGCCGTTTAATCTCTTTCTTTGGCGTCTGGTGTATTTTACCTTTTAATGGGTCCATTTTGTATTCCTCCTTTTACACGATTCTCATAATAATGTTGCAGAATCCTTGTGTTTCGATAAGTGTCTCTTTGAAAGGATAACTATTTCCATCCGCCTTCTGAACATAGTCATTACTGTATCTCTACAGAATGGTTTGCAAATTTTGTATCTTACCCCTTGTCTCAACTCACAGATGTAATTAAATTCTATGAAAACCTGTTTTTAAACAAAAAAAAAAGCTTTAAAAATACTTATCTCTTTGATATTTCATCACAGTAAAACGCCCTCATTGAAAAAACAAACACATGCCTAAGCACCTATTCAGATACAAATGGATGTAACTTTTTCGAAATGTTATAAATTAACGCCATTCTTTCTCTCATGATACACCATTAAAACAAAATAGATAAATAGATGTTTATCATGTGTGATTCTCCAATTTAATCAAAGACAAACATAAAATACCTTCTTCCGTCATAGCTGAAACAAACCATTTTGATAGCAAGTCGGAATTCAGTCTTTCTAACGATATCAAACACGAGCATACAGGAAAGTAGTTTGACATCTAAAAAATGGCTTCTGACAAGCTTGCTGGATACCATAATTACATCGAAACTTTTAACATAGGTGATTAATATAACTGATGATGATTTTATGACATGTATCTGCATGTTAACATGCTTTCACCAGCTCATATCCTCAGTGTAATAAGACTGCTGATACGAGAAATTCGTATTCAAACATACACTCATTTTCTTTTGATAGTCATGATAGTGAATCCATTCTTTCATTGCACTAGATTAAATTTGGTTGAGACAGATAAAACTATAAAGAAGGGAAAAGAATAAAGTATGAATTCAAAATCATTTGGGACGTGGATGAGATCACCTTTTCCTATCACTTAAACAAGAAAACTTGTAAATCATTCAGATCCTAACGACAAACATACATTGTTGAAATTACTGTAATAAAAATCAGTGAAAACCCGAGGCAAATCCATGAAACGTACACTTAACCCAAAATGTTATCTACCGAAAATCCTGGGTGAATAGGAACACCAGACTCAAGACGGAAAATGGTTTGGAAAGGCTTTGACACATTTTACATGCTGGCCGTCTTAAATGCTTTCATAATAACATTCTTTTAAATAAAAAAATCATAATGAACTTATGATTTTTTCTTTTTTTTTTATCACTCTTGACTATATTTTTGTTATCACCCATTTTGAATTCCTGCTCAGATTCCATTTTCCTATTTCAAAATATTGCGCCATTTTTTCTATAAAAAGTCAATTTGATAACAATTTTGGAATAATAGATATTAATAATGATAATAATAATAATGATAATGATAATGTTTTATTTAACCAAGGTAGCCACACCATTGTTACTACTGCTCTACTTGCGAGCCCTGCATTCATTATTACCCCAGCAATGCCAGCTACCCCTTAATACACCTTCGTCGAGAGGGACAGATGATCATGACAGACTCTTATTATAATCCAGCTATAATTTCTGGGCTATATCTGATCCTATGATGATTTTATGTGACTGGCAACCGTGTGACATAAGAAAATTACTTCAGAGTGATAATTATGAACGAAAATTGGAAGTCTGATGACGCAAAAGATTTAACGATTCTTAAAATGACAAAGGGTGAGGAAATAATATAAGAAAGATAATGATTATACAGGATTCATTTCTAGATTAGTCTTTCAATTCAATATCTCGGATCGAATCTTAACTATCATTAAGTCCTTAAATTTCCTGTTCATGTTTCTTGAAATGTCTTTGAAGAGTGAAATTGATATAATTGTGGTGTTCATGATCATGATGACAGAAAAAACACATTTTCAGATAGAAAAAACTGAGATATTAAACATGATTTAAAAGGATGGAGTAACCGTAAGGAGAGTAAAATTAAATTCAATTATTTTGACGGATGTTAACGGAATAGGATCGAAAAATTAATACTTTATACACCATTTCAATTGTAGTTTTAATCAATCACCAGGAGTGACATCTTTTTAAAAGAATTATCTTTACACATATACCAGACAAAATCAATATTTTCAACATTTTTTTTCTGTACAACAAACATGAAAAAAGACCATAGAAAAAAGAAATATCTCTAATGTACAAAAAAGAAGTGCTCTTTTATCGTATCTAAGATCTGATTAAGAATTATCAACAAAGAGCTACTTCTGGTTGTCATTTATGATGAAGTAATATCCCTGCCAAATGTGTTTGGAAAAAAATAAGAATCCGTCTTTTTCCCTTTTTCCTTCCGATGCCTGAAAATCTATTTACAAGATGAAAAGTTTAAACTGCATGCATGCCAATATTATAAGAGAATCCGACAAAAATAGTTTTTCAAACCATTGATTATACAAAATTAGTAATGGTGACAATAATAATAAACATAGTACTAAGACTTTTGAAATTATCGTGAAATCCATTTTATTCTTATTTCATATAAGAGAGATTTTATAAATACAATGAATTCTCTAAAATCCATCGCATAAAGACCAGTAAGTAACACATTGTGCTGAACATTAAATTGAAGGCCGAAGATAACCTTTCAATGAAATTCATTGCCTAATATCAACAATAAAGATTGTTATATAATAAAACATATAAATATAAGAAAAGTAATAATAAAGACTGTTTTAATTCATTTGAAAGAGATTACCCTTTTCCCTTTTGGATTGACCACCTTGATGAAATTTTTATTTTAGGAATATCCCCCTGTCGACAGAAAAAGAAAGATATATTTATAACATTCGCTTTCACCTCATTATCAACAATTACGGTGTGTAACTAATGTGTATGATATAATGAGACTGCTTGTAAATTATAATAATACGCACACTTAGTAATTAAAGTGTGTGGAAATGCTGGCTAATCTTTTTGGGAGGCTTTATGTTGTGATTACAACAACTGATATAGAGTGGCTCAATATCAATGCATTCAAATCTGAAACGTCGGAGATACTATTCCTTGTGGGCCTAGCCATGAAAATTCTCTATTACTATAACACCCGTAACAACATACCATGATTTGAATTACATCGATTTAACCATAACGTGGTGCAAAGTATTTAACCGTATATTCATCTCGTTTCTCTTCAATAAATAAAAATTGTAGATGAATATTCGGTGGTGCATTCGTTGTTCATATTTCTCCAAGACTAATTCATTCACATGTGATCAAAATGAGGAACAATAATTTAGGTCGGATTTTTCTCAGCAGTTTATTTCAACCAAATTTGGTCCATATCACTTTCACCATGTTCTCCCGTGAAGAAGAAATGGCGCCGTGGCGGACATGTTATTAACAGCACCATTATGGGTCATCCCCGTGGCCCCACTGGGGCTATAAAGACTGTGCATGGCACTTGCCTGATGATGCAGCGAAGCCTGGCTCTGGGGATGCTGGTGATGGGTATGGACGGAGACTGGACTGAGTCCAATGCCGGAGTCGCTGGATGGGATGCTGATCGGAATACCGCACGAGCTCGGCTCCACTGGGCTGGCTTTCATACTAACATGGTGGTTTGCAGCGGTTTGTTGGGACGCCATAGACTGTGTCACGTTACCTTGTTGCTGCTGTTGCTGCTGTTGTTGAGCTTGTTGCGGACCACCGACCACGCCCTGGTCGCTGACCCCCTCCACCTGATCATTCAGGCTACGCTCTTCATCATCTGTTAAATCACCCCCGGCACCCCCTCCACCTCCGCTTCCATTACAAGGCTTACCATCTTTCACCAATACTGGAACTGCCACCCTCCGGGGCGATTGGTGACAAATCGTGTTGTTATCCTGCATGTTCTTCTCTTTAGCCTGCCTCTTCATCTTATAGCGGTGGTTCTGGAACCAGATCTTCACCTGAGTGGGGGTCAGATTGATGAGGTTGGCTAGGTGTTCTCTCTCCGGCGCCGACAGGTACTTCTGCTGCTTGAAGCGCCGTTCCAGCTCGTAAACCTGCGCCTGCGAGAACAGCACCCGACGTTTGCGGCGATGGGACGGGAGAAGAGGCTTGCTGAGATCCCCGCTGCCAACTGCGGATAGTGTGGACATGTTCATATTCATGTTCATATTCATGTTCATATTCATATTCATGTTCATTGTGGACGAGTGGTTCATCAAACGGGAAACTGCAGAAAATGAATAAATGGGTAGAAGAGGGGAAGAAAGTCCAGTCATTCTAGCATGTCAACTTTTTAAAAAGTATCGACAAGAATGCATGCAGACTGTTGGACTAATTTTGAAAAAAAATCTTCTTCCAACTTATTCAAAAATATGAAACTATCTCTCTACAGAAACATATTCCAATATAAATTCTATTAAATATGAATTCATTCTTTAAGCATCAATGAATACCATTACATGTTTAATGATTCATAAAGTGGAATTAAAGTATACATGCACATAAAAATCTATCCGCTTAACCGCGGCATGGAGAAAAATAATCTATTGATCTGGAAAAAAAGAGGGAAAAAATCCGCCGGAATAATTCAAAGTCTACCTAAAGAAGGCTAAACTTTGGGGAAAACTTTTAAGTCTATTTCACCGACTTAAAGTAACAACGAATCTGATAATGATATAATAAAGCTCTATTATTTCCATTCGATAACAAAGATTGACCTTTGCCAGATTAATATTCGCCGGTTCATGAATCATTAACTAATTGACTTAAAAATGACCCATATTTTTCGGACTGAAAAAGATTTTTAATGCAAGCACAAAGAAGGGGAGAGGAATAATCGTTATTGTGTATAGTTCCCAAGAATTAATACAAAACTATTAAGTACAAGTTCTTGTATAAGAATTCGAAAAGACGTACGGCCAAATTGAGCTTTGCTTTTAGGAATGTCGATATGATTAAATGGTGTGAATAGAAAATAATAATTTCAACATTTCGGTGCTTTATAGTTTCCTGTATACGTGTTTGTAATAACTTTAAATTCAAAAGATATCAATATATTATCTTGGGTTGAAGAATATACTCAAGAACCATTCAGTTTAAAGTATAATCCTACGATTTCTTTTTAGAAAGAAAAAAAATAATACATACAGCCCTACAATTTGCATAATACTCTCAGAGATTAAATAACAATGTATATATACACAGTTAACATAGTAACATAGCTATGGGTCCGATCAAAATCGTTACTTAATTTTAATTGAATTTATTCATATCATTACTTATTTTATGGTACATTCTTTGAGTTGGATAGCATTTATTCAAACGTCGAATGAAAGGAATCGTATCATAATGCGTGTAGACCTATAATGTCCATTATGAAAATAATAAAGGTCACTCTATGCTACTCAGTGTATAGCCTGCTATCATGTTATGTTATAGTTTGACATAACAAATTTTTGCTATATAGATCGATCATTAATAATTCATGCTTTGTGTTATATTACCAAGTAAGCGCATTTACTTAAAGAATAGTGTAACATTATGCTTCCCTGAGAATATTTTTCCTGCAAATAATGAGACTCATTATAATACACGCTTTAATAACGTGAAATGTTATAATGGCTCTTTAAGAAAATTGTGTGCCAAGAAGATATGGATGATTTTGTTTTCTAAATGTTGCAGTTTCTCATGCTCTTGATTGATTTCATTTGTAATTCAAGCGTTTAAATTTTCCTCCGCATCATATTTTCTGCAAAACTGAATGAAATTATGTGAAATTAAATGATTCCTTCTTTATTATCTACACGATAAAAAACCAGATCGCTGCCCGACCAGTGAAGTTGCAAGACCATACTATTTCCCGATTGCACGGTTTGCAATATTATCGTGCTGTGTCTGTGTTTAATCTTCTTAAATCAAGACATTAGTAAGGTGAATAGTTTATTTTCCGCTAAATCCTTTCTTAATTTACCATCAATGTGATGAATCTCATTGTTCAAGATAATTCAGATGACGACGAAGGTCAAGATGTCTTCATACTTGTCTCAAGTGGATCATGTCAAGTGTAGGTCGAGATCGAATTAATCCCACGTTTGTTTGCAGATTTCTCATAAAATTAATTCTAACCAGGAATGCATTCCATTTTTATGCTTATCCATATGCTTTATGCATATTGCATTATTTAAAAAGAGAAACAGTCATTTCGATTAGTTCATATGAATGTCGCTATTTTACTTTCATTGTAGAGCAATAATTTATGCTGCATGCATGCGAAACCATTTTTAACCGTTGTCTATTTTTAAGATTAATGTGCCACTAGGGTCTCTGCACTGCTGGTAGTATTGTGTAAAGCAGAATTATAATTCATTGCCATTAGATACATAACAGAAAGACTGCAAATAAGCTTTTAATCTTCAGAGCCTATTGAGAAAGTTTGTATGATTCATAATTGCAAAGAGAATAAGATTAAGTATTTTTGAAACAGATTTTAATTGTTGGTATTTGTATTGCAATACTCAATGGTATGTCGTTGAATGTTTCTCTCTCTCTCTCTCTCTCTCTCTCTCTCTTAGTTAAAGGATGTCAGTTGGATTATTATTTCATAAATAATGAATCAGTGATCAATTATGTATTTTTTCCATTTTGGCTGACAAAAATAATTATTTCATTTCTTGAATATCAACTGGCATATTTAGGTTGCGCCTAAGACATGTAAGAATTGAACACATAAACTCTTTTAAATAACGTGTAGAAAACAGAATAACTGATACTCGTTCTGAGTCATAATATTGTATAACTTTTCATGAATAAATGAATGAAATTATTTCATTGTAATCACATTTTTTCTGTTTTCTTTCGACCATTTATTGGACGAAATAATCCGATGACTATTTGGCGACTTATAGCCTTATAGCATTTTCATTTCTTTCATCTTCGAAAGAAATACGTCCTTTTATTGTTTTTATGTCATCACGTGATTTGTTGTAATTTACCAAGAAAAAATGGTATTTTATGCGGTTATTTTCCTTACAGAAATAAAAATGCGTGGGCATACGTTTCTCATTATTTTCATGACAAGACTTAGAAGGGGCTTATGACGCTTATAATGATCTCCTGATCACATTTCTATTGAACACGAAAGGTTGCCTCTCATATCAACGAACGTCCAATGTGAACCGTCTGAATGATTTCGATAACTGACGCAATTTCAT
The DNA here is from genome assembly GCA_029962745.1 of Echinometra lucunter. Lineage (NCBI taxonomy): Eukaryota > Metazoa > Echinodermata > Echinoidea > Camarodonta > Echinometridae > Echinometra > Echinometra lucunter. Next base: position 39,396,531 of record CM057152.1, read on the forward strand.
AAGCTCTTGAAAAGATTTTTTAAAATATAGATTCATTATATACCATAGTTTCTTATATCTTTCATAATATTTTATCCATTTTCAACATTGAAAGGCATTTAAAACAACAAAAATAATATAGAAGTTTCGCACGAGAGAGGTATTAAAGTGAGGGGGGGGCAAGTCCCTTGTTTGGCAGAGTCAAACAATGTTTAAACTTGTCTGATGTCATATTTTTATTGGCATAATATTTGAGCATGTTGAGGAGTCGTTAAACTTGTGCCAAGAAAGCAGCTGGGTATACATAGTTCGCTCTGTACCGCGGGGTTTAAAGGTTACTACGATATTTCCCAAGACACTAGATTTGCTTGATTACTCTTTGGAGCGTATGTACACATTATGATACCACTTTGATCATCAATAGATTAGAGAATGACTGTGTAATAAAAATATAGAGAGAAATGACTTACTTGTAAAGCGTGGGTCTGGGCTCGCCCCATGGTACCAGCTAGCGGCTGATGGGCGATGATCGCTGTAGTGCGGGGTGAGCTCCCCGACCGATCCGTTGCAGTAGTTGTGGGATAGCTGAGGAACATGCATGTGAGCGTATGGGTTGTTAGCGGATGCCATGTTCATCGGCGAGACTTGCATGCCCTGGTGAGCCGAGTGTTGCGGGGAGCGATAAGCTGATTGCATGCTAGGTGCAGCAGAGAAGACCGAGGGAAAGGCCGATCCTGGACTGTCTAACATAGACCGTCTGAAGCTTTCTTCAAGGGGCGTTAGGATGTCAGTGACAGAGAACGGAGTGGTCTGTTTAGGGCTATATGACATCTCTTGGAAGAACATAAACCAGGCATCAACGGCACTGGATGAGCTTTGATACTGTTACAGAATGAAGCTCCCTTGTTGAGTAGAGTATGGAGAAGGCCTCTCTCTCTCCTCTATCTGGACTGGAGAGCGCTTATCAAGTACTCGTTGTTTCAAGTGAGTCGATGAATGAATGAGAGGTTCCTCTCTTTCGATAGTCTAAGCTAGATCTTTGTGAGGGCCCCGTTGGAGTACCTACAGGTAAGGAAGCTCTCACGACAAATCCACTCCACCACCAGTGGCAGTCTTCTTAAGTACAGGGCGCCACGCGCTTCCTCTCTTACCCACTCTCAAAGTGTTGCCGCAATCTCAAGAAGAAGTTCGAACTCACTATACCGCCAACAGAACGCCGATTTCTTTTTCATGAGCCAGGGCGAGAATGAATATCTATTCCTCTAATTAAACAAAAGACGAACTATATCTCATAAATGGTAGAAAGAAAAAATGTGAATCTTAATCCATGCCCAGCCTAGCTCTACCATTGTATTTTGTTCCTGATCTAGTACGGGCGCGCATGCGTGAAGGAGAAGGGAAAAACTAGGACCAATAATAATTATTGATTAACAGCCGCTCGAGCCTGCATTTACATATGAAAGGGCGAAGTGCGTGTGTGATTTAGCGAGAGCTTCGCACTTTAGCCCCGCCTACTTCAGTCAAGCCCTGTGGGGGTAGTACACTGTTACATTATAAAGTTACCCCTTGAATTAACGGCCTTTCGTATTATTCACTCATCTCTTATCACTTTTAACTTATACCAAGCATCAATAAAATGCTTAAGAGACATTCATATAGTGCAACAAACGTAGTGAACTGAAACATATTTTCAATCCAGGAGCTTCTTGACAGAGACTTGAAGAAGACGTCACCCTTTTTACAATGAAACGTGAATAATATACACACTAAGAAGCTAATACTTTTATGGCGGCAATATCAAAGACGGTAATTACAAAGAACATTATAATTTTCTTTATATTACTCACCGGCGCTAGATCTTACAAATTAATTCATTCATATTCCAATCCTTTTACATTATCCTATATCCTTCAATCTTGTTATGCTATATATACAATATATGATTTTCTTTCCTGTACTGTATATCAAAATGATATAAGTGTTGCTCTCGTTATTCCATAATTCACCTTATTCAACTCAAGAATTTATGGTTTCTTGGATAACATTTTTAACCTTGCAGAGAAAATTCTTTCAATCTTATTCTTATATTCTTTTTATGCTATGGTTCTATAATTCTGAGACCATATACAGTATATATACAATCAATATTCGTTTAACTATAAAAATCTTGTATTCACTACTTACATGCATTTCCTTTATCATATAAGTTAAGCAATCTGTTTCAAGGGATTGCTCTAAATGTTAATCTTGATTAAAATGGTTAACTTTTGTTTTTAATGATTTCCTATGCTTTCTATCATCCGCCTTCCAGTCAGCATTACTATCATCATTATTTTAGCTATATAATAATCACTATTTTCATTCATTTCATTATTGGCAGTGGTACTTTTAAGTCTATTATGAAATAAGATAAAAACTCATTTTTTAAACTTTTTGTAAATCCTTATTCTATATGATTTAAACATGTTAAAGGAAATTGTTTATTGAATTATCTTTAGGGGTGTGTGCAATTTTGATGAATCATAAGCAAAGATAATTCATATTGGTGTTATGATTTCTCCTTTTTTCTGATAAAGAAGGCAATAATGTGCTCAAACTCACCTCTCATTTGAAACAATCATGTATTCATTTTACTAGACAAAATTAATCATACCTTGTGCAGATGAAGATATCGTTATTCGCTATTGACAATACCAATATATTATCATTTTCATAATAATCATAATTGTTATCACTGATAGCAGCATCCTCATCATCTTTAAGATTAATTTTACTCATAAATTCAGTAAACTAAAATGAATGGAAATTATACGGAATGATATAGACTATGATAATTCTTGAGTAGTATAATCTTTGAACATAATGATTCATTCACATTCACCTCTTCCTTCAATAACTGAATATTTTCAATGCACTGTGAGCACGCAGGCCAAGCCCATACAAAAATAAGGAAAACGAGAAGAAAAGAAGAAAAGAAACAGAAACAGAAACAAGAAAAGGTTCAAAGGTACAGAGTATGAAGTTGTGGAAAATAAAATGTGGGGAGAAGGAAAGCTATAAGCCAAAGAAAAGAATAACTGAGCTGAGGTTTAATGTTCCAGCCATCATGGCCATGAAGAAAATCATTAGATTTCATGACCCCTCCTAGAAATAATTCTTATGTCAGTCAATGTGAAAGGAGGTCATATATCGTGTTTCTCCGATCACGTCCCCCTCCTCATATCCCATTCTCCCTTCTTATTTCTTCCCCCTTCTCCTTTTTCTCTCCCTTGCCCTTCCCCCCCCCCCTCTCTCTCTCTCTCTCTCTCTCTCTCTCTCTCCTCTCTCTCTCTCTCTCTCTCTCTCTCTTTCTCTCTCTCTCTCTCTGACTACCTTTTTTCATACTCTCTCTTCTTTTCTTTCCTTATTGTTGCCATTCGATTGGGTGCACGTGCCCAGTGTGTTTCATGGCTATGATAGTTCGGTGTAAAATTTCAGAGGTAAAATGTCACTTTGCCGCCTTGCACCCTTGCATTTTACCTCTGACATTGCTCCTGCAACTATGCTTTCAATATTTTGCCTCTGCCATTATCAAACTTTTCTATTTTACCTCTGCTGTTATTCAACTTTTCTATTTTCCCTCTGCCATTTTACCAAGCATTTTTATCTATGGCGTTTTTACCTTTGACAATAATGTCAAAGGTTCGAAATGCAAAAAAAGTGGCATCATTTTTCTCCATGCTCACCTGTATAGTACAGAGAAAGTGAAAGTGTGGGTGTTGGTGTTTGTGAGTGTGTTTGTGGTGAGAGAGAGAGAGAGTGGTCGTAGTCGAGTGCCAGTTTTACGGCACTTGCCTGGAAACGCGAACATCGTGCATGGGTGTGATCCCTGACACGGCACTTTTGTCCTTATTGAGCAAGGCATTTTATCTATACATCGCTCTTTTATCGTACATTAAAATAAACCATCGTGCTGTAGGCATATTGGTACCAACGTGTGCATGTGTTTGTCATTAAAAACAGACAGAGAGAAAGAGAAAGAGACAAATAGAAAAAGAGGTTGAGAAGCAAATAAATATTGTCATGCCCGGTGTCATGCATATATAACTACAGGAAGTTAAGGAGTGTCCGGACAGAGGAAGGTATGAAAAGCGGGTATGCGAGAAAAGATAGAGGAAGTAGGAGAGAAAAATGTAGAGAGAGGAAAATTAGCTGACAGAGTGAGGGAGGCACGTAGGTGAAGTTGGGGATAACTGCAAAAAGAGAGAGAGAGAGAAAGAGAGGAAGTAGAGGGAGTTCTTATAATTGTAATTATTTTGTTATATTCATTTCTTTAGTTTAATTTTCCTGAAAAAGCCATCTTGTTTGTGATGTTATACAGGGCCCCCAAGAATAATAGTATCCTACTACTGATGGGGCTACCCTGTCTAAAAAATACAAAATAAATAAATAAATAAATAAATAAATGAATAAATAAAGAGCGAATCGTGAGGATGGGGAAGGGTATGGACAAGGGCAGAGGAAAAGTGAGTATTCGAAAAGCAACAGAGAGTGAGTTTTGGTGTGGGTGTTTGGGGGATGTGTAAAAAGATAAACGATAAAGATGGCAAAGGGAAAGAAAGCGAAGAATAGAAACTGAGCCATCGGATGAAGATGGATCTAACGGGTGTGGCACAATGCGCACGTCCACCCCCCCCCCCAAAAAAAAAAGAACAAAGAAGGGAAAAATCTGGCATACCTTAAATATTCCAAAGGAAAAAAATAGCTCAAAGTTGTAATCTTGTTCCCCCAAATTTGGACCAAAAGTGCCTCATAAATGAACGGAGTAACCATTTTTTCTTTTATTAAAAAAAACAATATTTTTGCCTTATTTTTTTAATTTTTTTTTCAGAGTTCCAAGGACTTGTGTCCCCCCTCCCTCCTCCACCCTTCGCAAGAAAATCATGGATCCAACTTCACGTCGGTACAAGAGTTCCATCTCGAACGCATAATCTGAAGACCACAGAAAGTAAGCCCCCCTCCCCCTTTCCCTCCCATTAAAGCACAGGAGTCCGTTTGGTAGTCAGTTACGAATATTAAATGACTCGCTATCTGATGTTTAAATCTCCACAATAATACCCCGTGCCCCGTGGGGCGGCATCTCTTACCTGGCATACCTTAAATATTCCAAAGAAAAAAAATAGCTCAAAGTTGTAATCTTGTTCCCCCAAATTTGGACCAAAAGTGCCTCATAAATGAACGGAGTAACCATTTTTTCTTTTATTTTTTAATATTTATTTTTGCCTTTTTTTATATATTTTTTTTCAGAGTTCCAAGGACTTGTGTCCTCCCTCCCTCCTCCACCCTTTGCAAGAAAATCATGGATCCAACTTCACGTCGGTACAAGAGTTCCATCTCGAACGCATAATCTGAAGACCACAGAAAGTAAGCCCCCCTCCCCCTTTCCCTCCCATTAAAGCACAGGAGTCCGTTTGGTAGTCAGTTACGAATATTAAATGATTCGCTATCTGATGTTTCAATCTCCACAATAATACCCCGTGCCCCGTGGGGCGGCATCTCTTACCCTCCCCTACATACTCCATAATGCTAAATAAAATGTTTGTTGAAAACCTTTTTTGTTTCTTTATTGGTATATTGTGTATCCATTATCTTACATTTTGTTTAGCTAATTTATTTGTTTGTCTTTTGCGCAATTTTCCGTCAGAATTATTATATTTTTGCATTGATTAAAAAACCCCAGCTATTTTGATGTTCTCTATTCCCATTAATGTGATCACACTCTTTACTAAAGTGTACTCTACAAGGCGTCTATGGAAAGACATTAGAACCTATAGCACCTACCATGCCTACGTCATGTACGTAGAGGACAGATCGCATAAGGGATTAAGATGTCGTGGTTAAGTGGTTTAAACACTCGATTGGAGATGCCAAAATCATGGGTTCGAACCCCGGCATGGCACCAATGTCTTTGAGCAAGATATTAATCTACATTTTGTCACTCTCCTCCCAAGCTTTAATTGGGTAGAGGTGGGAAGAAATTTCTTGAAGGCTGTGTGCACCAAATCGGTAGCCAATAGCCACTGCTAACTGAAAGGGGTAATATTGCAGCATCTTGAGAACTTTGCATGGTGGATAATGATAGGGCGCTACAAGATTATCCAATATCATTATTATTATTGTTATTATCATGATCATTATTATCGTTATTTTTATTCTCATCAGTATCGTCATTTAATTATCTTTATCATCATCATAATCATTATAGATTGCCTTGTGCGGTAAATCGACAAACAAAACCGTGGTCGAAACTGGATGACCAAAATCTGATCATTTCTCTACATCTCGAAAGAACCAATTCATCAAATATCTTTGGTTAGTTTGCATATCTTGATCATGTGTAAAGATTAACGAGTTATAATCATGCGGACTGGGTGCTATTTGGCGTGTGTGTGCGCGCGCGTGTGTGGGTATGTGGTATACTCATACTTCTGTAAATAAGTTAAACTAATTGTACATATGTTTCATCTTGCAATATTATATGATACGTTATTTACTCATACTTAGGGGGCCCCATCCACAAGCTCTGCTTCCTAGGGGTCCCCGGAAAGGGTCCCAAACCTCTCATTCAAACATAATTGTATTACTGTTTCACTGTATTATGTTATTATTTTGTACGATTGACTGGTTTGGATAAGTTGAACTTGAACTTGAAGATCATTTGGATCTCAACTGATTGTTGTAAATAATTAACTTCACTTAGATTTTTAAATGTTTTCATACGGAAATGATCAAATTGAAGGATTTGCCTAATGTCCGTTTTATCGATTTTTATGAGTACGGTTCTTATCGATTTAAAGTAGTCGCCGCAGTATTGATAGTAGATGTAGAACTATTAGCTAGTAGTAAAAATATAAATGCCTGCCGCAGTTGTTGAAAAATGAGTAATAGTTTTTTGTTGTGGTATAAGATGCAGCTGCAGCAGTGGTATATAGAAGCAGCAGCAATATCAGTAGAACTAGTAGTAGCAGTAAAATTATTAGCAGTACAGTTGCTAGTATTAGTATTATCTAGTATCAGTATAGTAATAGTAATCTAGTATCATTAATAGTAGTAGCAGTAGTAGTAGTAGTAGTAGTAGTAGTAGTAGTAGTAGTAGTAGTAGTAGTAGTAGTAGTAGTAGTAGTAGTAGTAGTAGTGTAGTAGTAGTAGTAGTAGTAGTAGTAGTAGTGGTAGTAGTAGTAGTAGTAGTAGTGTAGTAGTAGTAGTAGTAGTAGTAGTAGTAGTAGTAGTAGTAGTAGTAGTAGTAGTAGTAGTAGTAGTACCAAATAGAGGCACTATTTGAAATCTTTTTGTAAAGAAAACGAAACAAAACACAGAAGCAGTCTTGAATATGCTATTGTTACATTTTCATCCGCTGGTCAATTCGTAATGAATTTATCTTACATTCGTTTCGTCTCTCTGTTAGCAAACGAGTTTTGAAAGACTTTTGCTCGACGACATTGCTCGAAAGAAGTGACTTAGAGGGCGCTAGAGTACCTCAATCCACAAAGTCCCTATTAAGAATCCAAATACAATCATACATGTAGCATCCGCATATGTCGTACACACCCGATCCATCATAGGCGCCGGAAGCGAGGGGGGGGGGGGGGGGATTTACCACTGCACTCATTCTAGTGAGGCAGAATTGATTCCCTCCCCTATGCCCCCCCCCCCCTTCACCCAAGGGGAAATAACTACAACCATAAGCTCAAAAGCGTAATTCGCTAAAATGCAAAGTTTCAGACGCAACGTTTCTTATCATTTGGAAACCCTATCTACCATCTATCTAGCATGACTGCAAGGAACAAGGAGGTAGATGATTGCTTCCATCGGGGGGGGGGCCCCCCCCCCCCCCCGTCAATAATTTTAGTCCGATCAGATTTCTAGTGCCCCGAAAGAAAAGGCAAATTCCAATACCTTAAATTTCGTACATGGTCGCTGCACTCCTTTTCATGTACAGATGGAGCAGTGTATGCCCTGTCTACCGGTGACGGCGCAAGAAAGGGGGCAAATTTTTCCTTTCCTCAAGAGGGCGGCAAAATCTGTTTCCCCTCCACAATAACAATTATTTGGTGCATAGCAAACTGCTTTATAGTGCTGCGAAATTCAAGTTTACAACACGCAATAATGATACTTCAATTGCCTCATACTAAGTTGATACAATCTATTTTGCCCTCTCAGTTGGGGCACCCTCGCAAGACATTGAAAAGTAAATTTGATGTATAAAATGCTTTCTTTTATTCTAAAATAAAAAAAAACCTTAACATTCTATCATTTGCCCGTCGCTACACTCCCTTGATGATAAATGGAAAAAGTTTCTTAGCCTACTGAGCGTGGTGAGAGGGAGCAGGAGCTTCTCCCTGCAAAATAGAGGCAAATTAATTTTCTAGTCCTCCTCACAAGATAAAGTATCCAATATTACTTACTTTGCAGTTACCAATGGAAAAGTTTCTGCGCTCCACAATAACGGGTTTACACATTGAATAATCTATGTTTTTTCACTCGATTGCAACGCTCCTCTATAAACATAAAATGATAGGGCTGTACTCGTTCAGATCCCGCCTAATCACCAGATCATTGCATGTAATGATTTGGCATTATCATCATGGATAAGTTCTCTTATCCAAATCCAAATATCCAACATTCCAAAACTAGATTTTTCTCACTCGGTCGCTACGTTCACTTATTTGTTGAGATTTTGTCCATAAACATTGGTTTTAAAAATGGATAGGATAGCGTCGTATAACATAATTTATATACGATTATCTAAATACATAAACTGGCGTAACCAGACCTTGCTTAAAAAGGGTGAGGCCTCAGCTTGAGAAGAACCAGCGATTCGGAGGAAACAAATATATTAGAGTTTCATTGGCTCAACTTTTAAGTGCCTAGCCTCAGCTGATGAGGCTACTTTTTCATGTTTATAGCTTTCAGCAGGGGGAAATTGCCCGCTATAGCTCCTCCTTCAAATGCGCCTTTAAATTTATAAATCGGGCTTTTTCCTGTATCTTATTCTCAGTCTTCTGGCGGAATTTTACACCTAGTCGAAACAATTACTAATATTTTTTCACTCTATTCTTTTTTTCATTATCTCGTTTTCCCAATCTATGTGATATGTATTTCCTTCGTTTTCCCTGCTTTTTAAAGTCTTTCATCTTCACAATTTTTCTTCTTCATCTTCTTGTTATACTTTTGCTTATCACTCCCTCTTCTGCTCAGCTGTTCTATGTAAATTATGTCACTCGAATGTGGTGATGGGAAAGGAACAAATGCTTTCTGATTAATCTATAACCCCCACCCTTCATTTGACTATTGAAAGACGAAATTACTCTCACTCAAATGCAATTTCCATTCTCTCACTTTTATCTATACTTTACGAATCACTTTCAAAGGAAAAGAATTAAAGTGAGACATTCAACCTTCATAATGCATCTGAACATACTACTTAGTGATAGGTAGCGTGTCTGATCTTCAGAGACAAAGGGTGTTAGTAAGTACGTAGTTATGAACAGGCATATTCATTTGCAATTAAAACACATTTTATTTGAGAATCTTCCTGTAGCCCCACTATTATGATCCGTGTAAGTGCCACGTACCATGCCGGCATGAGCTATTGCAGGTTGATGATTAACAGATAGTCGCATTGAGAAAAAGCAACACGTTCTAACATTTCATCTCCGATTTTGGATAAATTTCACTGTCTTTGCAAATTATCTGAATTTGTATCCTTAAGTCTTCCCTTAAGAAGGTTTCGTCTGAACGATTTTCAATCGTCAATCAGCCCGCTACTGCCTCCTTCTCAGGAACATCCCAGTAGACTAGCAGCCTACAAGTTTGACGTCCCACGAGACCGACAGCCCTCATTGGCGGCAATATTGGTCTTTATATGAATACTCACAAAATCCGAATTAGACCCGCGAGACCGACATGTCTGTCTCGGGATAAAAAAAATGATAGCTTTCTAGAGGAACATGTCAATCAACTCTATACCACAATTTGGTATAGGGTTTTCTAGATTAAAATTATCAATTAGTTGTCGTTCTCATTAATACATATTTAATGCATTAAGTACTATTAATAATGATCTTTTCATAATCTCTTATTTCTTAGGCCTATACTTGTAATGTATGATATTATTATCTCCAATGATTATTGTATAGTCCCCCCATTATGACGGGGGCATAATAAATGGTTGGTTTTACGGTCGCGTCAGTTGATCGCCAGGCGCTTTGATTTCATGTTTTTATTTTTGAAGATTTTTTTTTTTTACACACATGCATATGTTGGTAACAATATGCCTATAGCACGTTAATTCATTTGATGTACGATAAAAGAGCAATGTAGATAAAATGCCTTGCTCAAGGGCATAAGTGCCGTGCCGGGATCGAACCCCGGACCTTCGCGTCTCCAGTCAAGCGCCTTAAACCACTCGACTACGGCACCTCTACCTCTACCTCTACTAAATATGGATGAACCCCACCCTATCTCTAACACATGCGCTCGCACCCCCCCCCCCCAACACACACACACACGCACGCACGCGCGCACGCAAACGGAGACAAGGGCTGTAGAAACTGGGGTTATAGGTAATACATGTCGAATGCCAAATTGCCATTTACTTCCAATTATTTCAATAATCTATCATTGTCTCGACATAGTGAACAACCTAAAACATCCACAAAAGGGAAAATTATGAATTATTGTAGTATATTATGTCAAATTCTGGGAAGAATTATCATTCCCTTTCCATATACAGTTTACTACCAAGTGGTAAAATTATGGGGAAGACCACATTTTTTTCAAACACGTCAAACGTCACGTAACATAGCAAAGCTCGTAACAAGTTTAGAGCTGGCCGATGAAATATTCATCCACAACTTTAAAAATTCAGCAAAAAATTGCAGATGTTACGACTGAAAGTATAGTTTAGAGACTTGGCGTTGTATAGGCTGAAATATTTTGAATATTTTACGGGACTTACGGGTACTTTATAACTACTGCTCCAAAGAAGAAACAGTTTTGATAATGTGCATTTGTACCGAAAGCGTTATAATTTCACATTCATTAGATCTAGAGTGTCTTATAAAGAATAAGCTGAAATCTCGTCTCTCTTTTCCATTGGTTAAGATGTTATCGGGTCAAGTCAAAGTGAAGAGTACACACGTCTATGAGAGTTTATTCAAGTTGTCATTCCCTTCTCTGATGGGATTGGTATTATTCAAGACTCTCGCTGTTTAAATCGCTATGAGAGGACTAGAGCTGTTCACTTAATGCTCTCCACCAGCGGTCTGTTGATGTAGGGCCCAAAATGTCATGTAGAGAATCAAGCATCCTTGCCTAAGACAGCTGAATTCTCTGGGGTCTACCCATCCTCTCTCTCCCGCAAAAGTACGGCGGCACACCTGCATTTGAAATGCAGCGATACGCCACGTCTCCGGGAGTTCGGAGGCCTCCGTCTGCTCTAATTTGGTATGCGTGGAGAAAAACGCCGCCATAGAGAAAACAACTTCAGGATATTAACTATGCATGCGCAGAAATATTCAAGAAGGAATTCATCTTTGAATTGGCGCAGTATTCTTTTATAAATTCGCCCTATCAAGGTAGTATCTTCTGCAGGTATGCACAAACGTTGTGATAGCGCAGGGTCAAGCATGATGAGCGGGAAAGAAGAGATAAGGGCTTCGAATTTGTTCAGAGTTGGGTGTAGTTTGGGAAAAGACGTGAGGGTACCTACGGGACTACTAGAGCGGGAACTTTAGGGCCTCTAGACTCGAACGCACTAGGCACCCCTGAGTCAAACACTCATTACTTATTCAAATGCAGAGAGCGGACAAGAGATTTCGAGTGCCATTAGGCTGGCGCTTGGGGGCCATCGCAAACTCCAACGAAAAAAAAAAGCAAAGTTTGCCTCCGACGACTCTTTTCCGTATTTCAAGTCAGAATTATAGTATACATACCATACAGAGACTGACAGAAATAAACGAATTTGATTTTGTATAAGGTATTGTATTCAGGACGATCAAAAGACAAGTAAAGATAGATAGATAGATATAGGGCATACAGAAACAATTCAAAAGATGCGAAATACGTGCACATGCATAAGGTGTAATAGATAGTGATGCATACATTGTCCTTACTTTAAACGTCATCTTGTAATTAAGAAATAGTCATTGCATTAATCTTTACGCTTGTGTAATTTATTTCAAGGGCCACATTCAGGTAATAAAATTGCCCATTCTCACAACTGAAATTGATGATAAAGAACATATAAACCTTAATTCATGTGACACTTTGGCAAAATTCCATTTGACATAAATTATGATTGACCCAGATCTAGATATGAATACAGGAAATAAAATCTTTCATATCGCCAGGGCAAAATGGGAGCTGAAGTACCTTTTACAAACAAAAGATTAAAAGTCATCAGTGATAATATATTGTACGACCGATTTTAATTGTACATAAGTTTTATATCTTTTGTCGTTTTGGGATTTTTCGATTTGTAAATCAAACACGTGAAAAGGAACAGCTTGTCAAGAAAAAATAACAAACATAATGAAAGAAAGTGAAAAGGAAGTACAAAAGTAAAAGTGAAAAATAATATGAGACAAACACAATGGCAAAAATAATATTACATTCATAAATGTGTACAAGATTTATCGATTTTCATTTCTGTTGAAAAACAGGTGACCAAAGTAGATGATGAGGTAAAACCTCATACACATACAACCCCCCCCCCCACACACACACACACACACACTCTCTCTCTCTCTCTCTCTCTCTCTCTCTCTCTTTGTAATTTCCCACTTTCAGAGACCAAACATAAAAACAATTAAACACACACACACAAACAAACGAACATCCGAATGAAAAAAATTGAAAAGCGGACTCATTATGATCATGATCTCGTGCAGCTGTCATGGATAGCTTTAAATCTATAAATATAATGAAGAAAGAAAAATTGGTAGATAAGATAGATAGATAGATGAATAAGGATCCACTGAAGAACAGAGACCTAAAATGGGATGAAAAGATATGGTAAGAAATGAAAATGATGAAATCTGAAGAGATGCTAGTTGGACCTTGTGTGTGATTGAGACCGCTCATTCTATGAAGAGCATCTCAGGTTTCCTTAGCGAGCCCGTCGTATTTACTCCATTTTCTCAGCTGACTCGAGAGGCCCATCCACCAAAGAACAGCGTTTGATCAGGCGATCTTCCCACATTCACCAAAAGATCCTCTTTTTCCTCCCTCATTTTACTTTTTTTCTCCCCATTTTACCCTTCTTCCATTCCTTGAAATCCCTATGCCAGTCCAAGCATTTGTCGGCAAAAACATCGGTCTCTCCCTTTCCCCCTTTATTTTCTTAGTTTGATACAAATCATTGCATCACTCGTTTGCTCAGTGTAAGGAAATGATAGAAGCACAAGTAGTAACTATCAGTGAGAGAATACAATCCCATTCCCTTTTGGGGGGCGGGCTTGAATGAGAAACGATTTGAGGAAATTAGGATAGTTCGAAGACTGAAATATTTCTTTCTTCCTAGTCCTACAAAAATTTACTGAGTTGTCATGGTTGTACAAGGAGAAGATATATTCAAAAGTTATTAAATCGCAAGTAAATAGTCATCGTGATAAACATTTTGCAAATTAAACTTCTGCCTTCATATAGCAAAGATTTAAAGAGATTATGAATATATTTTGTTGTCTTTTATTCTCTATTCTTTATTCTTTATGTATATGTTAACACTTTTATGTTTCATTCGGGTTACACATTATTCCCCTGTATAAATTTCAATGGGATGATTTCCGACTTCTTCAGGTTGTTTGTAAAACAGTTTCCAGATTACAGACATTACACAAGGTGATTAAGGATGCAGGTAGCTAATTGAGATTGATTGTCATGCAGTTCTTTGTAATACGCCACGGACATCCCTCTGCCTATCGTTTCCTATTATTGCACCGAATGAAACGCGTGGCGCACTTGCAATTTTGCCAGTTTACAGTCACAGCAAATGAAAGGTTAAGTCCCACTAAGTGATATCAAGTAAGTTGAATTCAAAGTAATCTGTGCTCATTTCTAGGACAAGAAAGAGAATGTGAAGAATTTGAAATGCAATTCGTTTACTCATATATTTGAATTTGTGGAAGCTGTGAATTTAACGTTTGAAATGTGTTCCAGTCATTTTCTTGATTTGTTTAATCCGATGTTTTGTGAGTTTTTTTTAACCCGATGTCTTTCAAATTACGGAATTTTATCAAATTTTGAAGATAACTAACACACTTTGAGCTACATTCATAGAAAAGTAAGATAGAAATATAAAGTTACTTTGAAACAATATCATCAAGTTTTCTGCTCAGTCGTGTTTTATTGATCCAAAGACCTCAATCTTGCGGCGTGATAAAGACAAAAAGGCCCAAACTATGAAGAGTAATAGAAACAATGAATCATGGTTACCTGTTTCAGGTTTCATGACTGTAAATCATTGGATGGACATATTTGAGCTGAGCGCATTACAGGCATCCCGAGAGTATTGACAAACGGTGTAGCTCTCGTTTCAATTACCTTCTTCAAGAAACGAATTCATCATCCAACTAAATGGCCAGCTGAACGTCTGCACAGCGAAATGAAAAATTCATGCGAATTTTACGCGCCAAACGACCAAAAACTATGACCCAATATGTGTTGTAGATTACTCTCCTAACAACACCATTAGAACACCTTTGGTGAAAGAAGGGGGATGGAGAAAAATTAATGCAGGCGTATTGAGCATTTCGATTGCGTAAAGCTATCTTGAGAATTAGCGAGGGTTTTAGTGTTCTCAAACTAAACGGCGTCAGGTTTCGCGCCATGGCGTTTTGCTTTCATGATGGATGCGTTTAAGAGTTGGGTGAGAAAAAGGCGGGAAGGCGGCTGCACCATTGCACAATTTACACGTCAATTCACGTTGTATCGATTTCGGTAAGTACTATACACACACAGATGCCGCAGCCTGCTCTCGCCTTTTCTCGATGGTTTTACGGCCCCTCATCACCGCCCTTGCGCAGCTCTGGCCGAAACGATTGACTTAGTCGTGCCCAGCTCTGTGCCTTTCCCCCGCATCTACCGGCGGACGTATTTGAACAACTGCCGGAGAATGATC
Source organism: Echinometra lucunter (assembly GCA_029962745.1). Classification (NCBI taxonomy): domain Eukaryota; kingdom Metazoa; phylum Echinodermata; class Echinoidea; order Camarodonta; family Echinometridae; genus Echinometra; species Echinometra lucunter. The sequence continues at coordinate 39,411,670 of CM057152.1, forward strand.
CCTGATCGGAGAACGGGAATATTGACGGTCTTTGATTGGTGATCATCGCTAAACCAAAGGCCTGATTTGTCATGCCCAACTCGCTCGGTTTGAAGTTCAGCCCATGATCTTATAGAAGAAAATTTGCTTCGCGAAGATGGAAGAGAGAAAATGAGATAATGAAAATTGAGGGCTGATATAAAAGAAAAAGAGGAAACATGTTCCCTGATTCGATTAATAGAATTGTCAAAGATCAGACATACGCCTCGTGATGTTAAACAAACATCCATCAATTGATTGTCAAGAATCAGGAAAGCTTTGTAGAGGAGATCATTCAGTATGTGGGGTTCTAATCCATGTCTTTCTTTATCAATATATAGATTCATCATTCGTTAAGTCACATTATGACTTATAACCTGTTGCAAAAAAGAGAAAAATATTAAATGCACAAATTGTGATCACTTAAATTAATGGACCAGTCACTGGTTTCAATATATAGCCTAACGTTTTATCAGCTCTATATTGTAAGAAATGATAGCAATCAAAGGTAATCAACATCAACTAAAGATTCAAGCGATATGGCATGAAATAAATGCAAAGCGCGGAAGTGATTATCTGTATGATAATCTTAAGATGAGGCGGGGGTTATAAGGGTGAAACTCTTCCCCAACCTCCAGTTATTTTGAAACTACCAATATTCTAAGAGATCTACTTTTTATTATAACGTATAGTAGTTACAAAGCGCATTCGGTAGAAAGCCAATAAAATGTATAAAACGAACAATAAAAAACCATTACAATAGGAGAAAAAAAATATGCTTGCTCATCATTATTTTTCGAAACGAAAATTCATATTCGGGGGTATTTTTTTTGGGGGGGTTGGAAACAACAGTATCTATGATATCATTTTGTATATATAAGAATCATTGAAGTGATGTAAAGGCAGAAAGTTCCTAGAAAATTTCTGCACCCATCCGCAGTGGCGTATCTAAGGAGGGAGGTCGGGGTGGGGGGGGGGGGGCATTCCCCCGGCTGCACTTTGGATGGGGCGCAGTAAAGACTATAGCATTTTAGAATTTGATAATCGAAGAAAGGGCTAACCCCCTGTTGCTTTGCTCCCTCTAACAAAGTAAGATAAATGCTGAATTTGTGTGCCCTGATTTAAAGGGCCTAAATCAACATTTTAAAGGGTCAACATAAGGGGAATCAGTGTCTCCGGTTGCCTTGATAAATGCCTGGAATGTATTTGATAATAATAATGATAATAACAATAATAATAATAATAATAATGATGATAATGATGATGATGATGATGATGGTGATGATGATGATGATAATGATAATAATAATAATAATAATAATAATAATAATAATAATGATAATAATGATAATGATAATAATAATAATAATAATAATAATGATAATAATAATAATAATAATAATGATAATAATAATAATAATAATAATAATAATAATAATGATAATAATGATAATGATAATAATAATAATGATAATAATGATGATAATAATAATAATAATAATGATTTATAATAACAATTATGATAATAATAATAATAATGATAATGAAAATGATAATGGTGAATATACCGGGCCATGTCTGTCAGAAATGACTTTCGTGGCGCCAACGTGAGAGATAAATTGTGGGCATATGGAGGTTAAATTCAGTATTTGAAAAAAACAAACAGTTAAGTGTTCTGCATTATTTCGGCATGTTTTTGCAAGTCTCTCTCTCTCTCTCTCTCTTAATGTTAGACTTGAATAAAGAAAAGTGATTTTTCTTTTAATATAAAATATTGAATGAAAATGTTACTATTGATCCGTTGCTACACGCTCCCTTGCGAATGTTTCCTTTAGAAGAAAGGCGCACAATTATTAATCGCATTTTAGGGTAGAAAATTTTGAAAATTCTAACGCTCGGTCGCTTTAAATCCTCGTCTATATTAAAGCCATTTACCAAACTTTTGTATACCTATCCAGGTTCAAGATTACGGAAAACTTCAACGAAAATCATTTAGTTTGTAATATTACAAAGGCCACTGCATGCCCATCCTCTCCCTGACGTTAATTTCAAGTTTGAAAGAGAGGAGGGGATAATCTGGACACTATATCAACTCTTTTTAACCAAAACCACGATTGTTTTTGTTATGGTTATTGCAGAACTAAAATCCATTTACTTATTTAACCAATATAAAATTACAGGAATATTAGTTTAATCAATTTGCTACTTGAAATCACATTTTCTAGACTCATGTTTATGACACAGCAGTATAGATTACAATAACAATGTTTGAGATGATGCGTCAGTAATATACATCTAGATATATACTGTACAGCGATCGTGTAACCTGATAGTAGCATGTGGATGCCGTGTTCCGCGGAGCTGAGAACATCAGAGTTCGGACGAGCCCGAAAGTTCAGGCCCTTGTACCAAGACTGCTTTGATAGTTGCTGCCCTCAAACTGCATGAGATTTCAAGTTTATTTCAGGCAATTTCCCTCTCATACTCAGCCCACTATCAATCATTTTGCATGACCACTGTATATATTTATATTTTCGGCGTAATATTTATGAGACAGGGCAGATATGACAACAGAAATTATCAATAGAAATTATTTAAGATCTACTTTCAAATTGTGAACTAAAGAGTATTGAATTACAAATGAAACTATTACAAAAATGTATTTACACAGAGGATATAGGACAACAAAAGGAATCCGAGAAAAAAATGATACAACGAAAAAAATTAAGTAAAATAATGAGATTTGGAAAAGACAAATGAAATGAAATAAGAAGACATAGGAGAGTAAAGTAAATAATATTATGATAAGATGAATGAAAAGATGAGACGAAAGATGGAGGTGGAGAATGGTGCACTTGTCATCTTTCTTCATTAGTACATAATTCCCCCCAAAGACCGATTGAAAGGCTATAGACAAAGAAATGGACATTTCAGAATTTTGAAGTTTGTGATGACCGAAAACTATGTTCCCTGCAATCATCAAGTATTGTGAGAGTGTCTTATTTTGCACATATTCACCTCCTCCTCGCTCGCTTCTTACTGATACATTCATAGGCGTAGACGGGGGAAAAAGGAAAGCAACCCCCCCCCCTTTCCTCCGCTAAGAAAATAATGTACGGAACTGCATGGATAAGATCCCTACCCCAGATGTGGGTGTTATGTAAGTGTGAGGGTGTGGGTATGTGTGTTAATTTATTTTGAATGAAATATCTATTTAAAATATGGGGGAAATAGTGTGGGTAGAGGGCGTTTGTCCGGGCGTGTGTGTGTTGTTATTAATTCTATGCGACTTTGATTTTGTGTGTCATTTCTCAACACCCCCCCCCCCTTCCTTTAACAAGTCTGGCGACGCCAGTGATTGTAATTGATAATCTTTTCACTCACTGAAACGCTGCCAGTGGTTGTTTTGCATTGTAGGTCATTCAATGTTACAGATTCCATTACAAAGTCAAGTAAATGAATCAATATAATGCATTTCCTCCATCTCAAACCACTTACTATATCATAAAATTATATTTTCATTATCATTTTCATTGAACGATGAAAGCTTTCTCTGACAACTACAAATTGTTTTAGAGTTTTACCTGCATGGAAACGAATGTGAGCATTTGCAACTGCAGTAATATGCTATAATTAGCGATTGATCGTAATAATTTATACGTTTTACAGGTTATCCATCAATGAAAAGATAGCGGTTTCTTCGCTAGACATCAACAGAGACCTATACACATTGCTCCGACAACGGGATTTTGTAAACTAAAGTTGGCGCTATGCTACTTACAAACACTTGCGATACAAACAAAAAAATAGCTTCAGTATTGTCTTTTGCCTCCTTTTGTTGTTGTTGGGGTTTTTTTGTTTTTGTTTTTCTCGTTGGTTTGTTTATTTTGTTTGTGGAAAGAAGGTGTTTGTGTAGAAATCAGCTCAAGTGGGACCCCGGTGTAGTGGTCCACCTGCACCCCCCCCCCCCCACCCCAAATCAGTTATATCGGGTGGAGAAACCCGCGGGGACACAGTGATTCAGTTCGCTTTTCGCCTCCAGGCACAGGTGGACGCCGAATTGAAATTAATAATAATAAGAATAATAATAATATAATATAATAATAAAATATTAATAATAATAATAATATATAATAAAATGATAATAATAATGATAATAATAATAATGATAATGATAATATAATAATGATATGATAATAATATGATAATGATAATGTAATGATAATATCATATGATATGATAATATACCTGTCATGCTAATGCTCTGACCTGCTCCTGATCATCTATTCTATGCTCCTCCTCCTCTCTAATGATATGTCCTCTAATACTATGATAATGATAATAATAATAATGATAATGATAATAATGATAATGATAATAATAATAATGATAATGATGATGATGATGATAATAACAACAACAACATGTTGGTCTATGTTTTACTGAGGGACTCGGTAGTTGGGAATGAACGTCTTACTGGACGCCTTACGCGATGCCAAAGGCATTTATAGTCGCACACTATCTTTGTCATGAAACAAGTCTACACACTTCCAAGACAGTGACTGTAATTGCTAAGCCGTACAGTCTCCTCAAATGTATAGCACAAACAGTAGTGAACAAACGAAAGTGAAATTCTAAATTTGTAATAATTGTAAAGGGGTATAGATTTCAGGGGGGAAAATTTCACAAAAAACAACAGTAAACGAGACGCTCCTAACCAATAAAGGCCACTGAGCATGATTATCGCATTACAGTGTAATGTTTGAAATTATAGCTGGCGCTATACAACTTGTAGTTGCTGTTAGGTTAAAAAATATTTCACTTTTCAGCTTTCCAGGGCCCTCGAGTTGAAAGGAGATTAATTCAAATAAGCGGCAAGTCAAATAATCCATTTCTTTTGTTACTAATGGTAGGAGCTGCAATTGATATCAAGGTCTAATGGAGTTACCTTCTATTCCAATCAAGCTTAACTCTTTATGAGACTGAAAATTGGTTGTAGTAATGGTACTGACTGACTGAATGAATGAATGACTGAATAAATGAATGAATGAATGAATGAATGAATGAATGAATGAATGAATGAATGAATGAATGAATGAATGACTTACTAACCGATAGAGTGACTGGCTGACTGACTTACTTACTGACTGACTGACTGACTGACTGAATGGCTGACTGACTGACTGACTGACTAACTGACTAACTGACTAACTGACTGACTGACTGACTGACTGACTGACTAGTGACGGATTGACTAACTGACTGGCTGACTGACTAAATGAATGAATGAATGAATGAATGACTGAATGGCAGACTGACTGGCTGACTGAATGGATGCTTGAATAAATAAACGAATGATGAAATATATATATATACAAATAAATAAAAACTAAAGTAATACATCAAATAATCGATCAAAATAATTTATTGAAGTAATACATTGATTATCAAAAGTCAAAAGACTTTCAAGAAATCATCTCATGGGCAAATGTAACATTATTGTATTATTTATATATCATCTATGGGAATTATTTATGTTGAAATTGTGTTTGTCACAATATTATTCTGATATGTCAGAAGGTGACGAATAAGGCTACTGAAACTGTTTATGGTTCATTCCTCGACTACTGTCGTCTGATACTCCATTTGCAATAGTCCCTTTAGAGCTTTGCATTCAAGGAAACCTTTTCCCATACAGGATGGGGAAAGTCGAAAAAAACATCAGCGAAAATGGATGAAGAAAATCGTGAATAAATATGTGAAATCACTGAGAATATGGGAATCTACAATGAGCTTAACGGCCATTTGCAACAAATCATTCAAATTTGATTTTGGTGATGCTGTGAAAAGGGTTAGCGCCCGCTTTCGTTTGAAACATCGTAGTGATGCATTTCATAGTGCTACAACATTTGAGTCGCTTGTTAATCTGTTCGAAAATGCGACATAATATAGCGATTCATCCCCCACCCTTTATCATTCTACATCCTTCAGTAAATGAACGTTGATCCAAGATTCAAGAAATGTTAAAAAGCTTCTCTCACAATTTGTTATTGTTTAGGTTTTCAATTATTAATCATTCAATCCAGAATTCAGTAATTAAAATGACTTATCAGATAACGTTTTAACTTCAACATTATTGTAGCTATTAAGAAAATGAATAAAAGATTCCATTTTTTAAAGATCCAGTCCTTGAAAGTGACAAAATATAAACAAAAGCGAAATATGTCAAATTAAACTTATTGATAAATCACTCTGCACAGGGGCGTCGCTAGAGGGGGGTGTGGGGGTGTGACACCCCCCATTAAAAATTCTTGTCGGCAAATTCGCGATCGCTGTCGGCAAAGAGAGAGAGAGAGAGAGAGAAAGGAGAGGGAATATGAAGGGGGAGGAGTAAGGTGCCCAAATAGAGTCATATTCGGTTTATTGGCTTGTGCATTTTGACGACGAAATAACACTGGTAACACGAAAGAGAGCATATTTTCCTCGCTCGCTCATGTTATATTTAGATACAGGATGTTTTCGGAAAGTAAACACATTTGTCAAGTGAAATAAACAAATATATAATTTATATATTTTGGGGCCCATCGTGTATTTTGATGAAGAATTGTCACTTTTGTACCATAAAAAAGAGTAAATATATTTTTCCTCGCTCACTACGCTCGCTCGTATAATATTTAGATACAGGATGGTCTTTGAAAGCAAGTAGATTAGGTAGGAGAGGTGACCAAATATATCACAATATGTATCTTAAAGGCCAATCGTGTATTTTGATGAAGAACTTTCACTTCTACCATGAAAAGGGGGAATTTTTCCTCGCTCGCTACGCTCGCTTGTACAATATTCAGATACAAGATAGATTTGGAAAGCAAACGAATTCGGCAAGCAAGGCCCATCATGTACTTTGATGAAGAATTATCACCTACCATAAAAAGAGTATATATATTTTTCCTTGCTCGCTGCGCTCGCTCGTATGATATTTAGATACAGGATGGTCTTTGAAAGCAAATAAATTAGGTAAGAGGGGTGACCAAATATATCAAAATAGATATCTTAAAGACCAATCATGTATTTTGATGAAGAACTTTCACTTATATCAGGAAAAGGATTATATGATAAGGAGTATATAGATTTTTTCCTCGCTCGCTGCGCTCGCTCGTATAATAAGATTTAGGATGGTCTTTGAAAGCGAGTGAATCAGGTTAATAATATGTTTCAAGTTTCAAGTTTTATTTTCCACATTCCATTAAAAACATTCCATTAAAGACAAACAATATGGACAAACATATGTATATATAAAAGACAATGCGTGACAGTAAAATGAAAATGTGGAAGTGAACCGTATAATAGGCCTTTGGTCTTTCAAGGCAGAACCTTAACAAGTATGTAAACACAGAATATAACTTAACAAAACATCAGAGTAAAGACAAACAGAATGAATAAGAACACCCTAAAAGCAACAAACAATGTAACGAAACAAACATCTATGAACAACAAATTATTTCAAAAGAAATCAGATTTTCTGGAAGTACTGGAAACGAAGTCATGGAATGCTGATGAATCAGGATTCTTTGCAACTATTTTCTGATTATTTAATGGGAAATTGTTATTTTCATATTAGAGTACTGCATAATGCAAAACTGGCTCTTTGAGTTCCATTTAGCCTGAACTATTTAAGAATCTCCCCCTCATGCGTTTCCCAGTACAATTTTCATTACATTTTAAGTGCCAACTCTCTCTTTCTCTCTTCTCCAGTTGTCCTTTACACTATGTGACATTCCTTCTCCATTCACATCATTCTCTGTCATCATACTATCACAAACCACAGCCAAATAAAATAAACCAATAAAATAACATTTGTTGATGAAATGTATTATTTTAATAAATACACACATATATAAGTAATAAAGACATATGACAGTTGATCATAATGATAGATGATGAATCCAGATTTAGATATATAATTCATCCTAACTATTTTCAATTTTTTTTAATATATCATTTTCTTTAATCACTTTTCATTAATAGGATGGGTGCCTGCTAAACACATCTATATGAAATATTCCTTCTCCTGTACATAAGCACTTGGAATTGGAACATAATCATGTATTCTTGGATTGTTATACTTCTTTTCTTTCTCTTCAGAGAATTCTCTTTGCTCTCGTTTATTTTGTATCTTATTCGTTTTACACTCATTTTTTTCTCGTTTCTACTTTTTCCTCTTTGTCGCTCAGGAGATAGATTAGACAGTTGATGGATTATTGATGCTGCTGTTATCATCAATTTTATTGAATTTATCTAATAATTTTCCTTTTTATCCATCATTTCATGTCTCTCTTTCTCCTGGTGCAATCAGAATAGTATCACAAGTTAATGGAAGGAACAGAACAAGACAACAGGAGTGAAAAAATCAGTGGCGCCCATGACCGTTGGCGACAGTCTCCCGATTAATCCTCGGACAATATACCATGCTACGGCATATCCTGCATGCGACGTCCCTCATTACCAAGCAGATACCAGGCAGACACCATTCGGTAAGTGACTATCAGTAATAATTGATAATGATAAGAATGATGATGGCATCCAGGTAGCAAGAAATTTGCAATGTCTTCATCTTTTAAGGGTTTTTTTTTTTTTTTGGTTTTTTTTTTTTTTACAAATCCATTATAGGGTAAGTTGTACGATTCAATGGACGAATGATGAAAGGAAAACATTAAATTCCATATATACACCACGTCTTAAATCGTCAGTTTGGTAAAAGGCAATTAATTACTTTAAGAGCAGTGGAGATTAAAATTATCGGCATTGGTAATGTATGATCCTGTGAATATTGTTTACCTGAATAAGGTGAAGATGACTTAGGAACGACACTTGGAGAGAGAGAGAGAGAGAGAGGCGCAGTTGGAGATAAGGTCAGGTAAAATATACGTCTCTGATCATAATTAAGTCTGGCTTAAAACATTTGTTGCCATTTGAGGGTTATAAGTTCACTTCAATGGTCCGAATCTTTGAATTAAATTCTTATTTGAATGAGGCGATGAATTAGTAAGAAAGACATAGAGAAAGGGGTAAGGTGAACTAAAAATAGACAAAGAGCGACAGAGAGAGAGGGGGGGGGGAAGAAGAGGAGGAGAAGCAGAACAAGCAAGGAGTGAGATTGAGAAGACGGGGAAGGAAAGGGAGAGAGAGAGAGAGAGAGAGAAAGAAAGAAAGAAAGAAAGAAAGATTGAGAAAGCGGGATTAGAGAGTAAAGACCCTGTTTCAGTTAATGATGATGGTGTTAACTCGAACTTGATCCGAACTGCGTCATTTTACGTCCAATAAAACTCTCTCTATCACAGAACGCTGACAATACCCCTTTTCAGTCATAATCCTTTAATCATCTCTAATGAACATGTTAACTGCCGAAGGAGTCGTATAGAACCAAAACATTAGGGTAGCCAATCAGTATACAGCCCCGTCTTAGGATTAAATGCAACGCTGCAGAACAAAAATGGAAGTTCCGATTTCAAAGGCTGTTTGGAGTTTTGGTGATCTCATGAAGGAGGTATTTTTATCTTCGAGCTACTTCATAAACTTAATATTGAAATTAACATGGTTTTAAGGACGGAAAGGTCAATCGAAATCCATCAGTTGCAAGTGTCGCATTCTCCTTGATGAAAATTTTGATGTTAAGTACAAATTTAAATGATACTTGAAGTAACATGATAAAAGATACTTGGGAAATCGTGTAATTAATGCTATTCATTACATTCTTCAGTGCAAAAGGGGAAATGGAGAACTTTTTCCTCAAAATTCAATTAAATTGAATGAATTTGTAAAGCTGCTGAGTGATATAATTAGAACAATCATTTTTTTTACTTCGAATATTTAAACAGAGTATTCTGTTCAATATAAAACAATACATATAAGACGAACTGGTCTTCCACAGAACCTAGATATACAAAACACATAGAAATACCTAAATTTAAACTGTATGAAAAAGGAAACAAACAAACAAACAAATTATACAAAATATACCCAAAAGACTATGCAATATTTCAAACAACGATGAATAACAACAATAATAAAAATTTCATCAAACAAAACACATAACAGGAATTGCGAATAAATATAATAAACACCACACAGACACCACATAAACACCACACGAATTCTCTGATTGCATAAACAAAAGTGTGGATTTTGACACATCAGAGGTAATTCCTCCGGCATAGAGTTGTTATGTGCAGATTTTCATACACACGATGTATGTCGCCATCTATCGCTTGTATGATGAAATTGTTGATTCGTCGGCACTTCAATGATGGTGCGTGAGAGTATTCGGGAAAATAGATTCCTTGTCGACAACTGTATTCCTATACCATTTTATTGCCCCAGACTTATTGAAATCCTATGGAACTTTCTTTGTATTCATGTCGTTGTATGATTCATTGGAGATCAGATATAAGGGAATAGATTTTATACGTGTGTTCTCAGCTAGCTTGTTCTATTATAATTTTAGAAACAAATCTAGGCTCCTTCAGATTCAGCTCATGTCACTGAAGTTACATAGCTATTCAATGGGGGCAACACAAATATTATTCCTCTGAAAGATTTATTACTAACATTTATGAAAACAAGAAGAACATGGAAAAGAGAAACCTCTGTTTGCGGAGGGTTTTCAAGCTATAAAACTTTCATAACAAGATGCCTCCGATTCGTAGGCTATGAAATGTGCCTTTAAAGTTGTTGTTGTTTTTGTAATCATCTTCTGTGAATGCAACTAATTTCATTTCAAAATTATTTCTTCATCTGTGCATAATTATGTTAATTTTTAATTTAACTGTTTTTCGAAATTCATAGCGCTTTACTCCATGGCTATAATGTTCCTCTTAATTTACCTTTAAGGGTATTTCTAGTGTCCGGCCCCAGTTCTCTCTCTCTCTCTCTCTCTTTCTCTCTCTCTCTCTCCCTCTCCATGCTCTCCCTTCTTTATCTCCATCTTCCTCTGTCTTTCTGTAATTCTTTACCGAGGAAGACCCTGATTATCGTAGATATTAACTGCATTCTCTCTACCGATGTCAATTAAAACAGTTTGATTCCTAAGCTTGTCACGGCAAACCTTGGCTTGTCCTGTGTACTGCATCTTAGATTCAAGGAGGATTCGGGAAGGCGCTAAATGGGGTTACGAAATCTAATACTCCCGCTGTCGGGGAAAGAATTAGAAATCAAAAAGAGAAGGGATTTGGTGGTGGGTCGTGTTATTGCCTGCCAGCGTTCCGTGCTAGATTCTTTGACAGTTTAACCACTTAATTCGTAAACGAACACCCGTTCTCCTTCTTTTTACTGTCTCCGCTCCTCCGGAAAGTATGAGGCAAGTGTATGATTAAGAACCTGGCACTCAAGGAGGGCGAAGGAAAAAAACTTTTCGGAAGGAGATAGAAGGCCCCGTCTTCTTCTTTTTTATTACTCTCATTTTATTATTCATTGTCACTGACAGCTTTTCTTGTTAATTTTAGATAATCAAGTTTCTGCATCTGCTCTTTTATTGAAGCTAAAATGCATTTCTCAAAGGAAATGCTTTTCGATTTTTTTTTAAATAGACCTATGTCTTGGTGGATCAAAAATGAGACAAAGAATAAACTCTTGTTCGTTGGTGATGTAAGGTCGTTTTCAGTATAGATTCTAAGAAAAATATTATACTTAACTTTGTTCAGAAAAATATCTAGTACTGTCGAATTCAAGTAATTTGAAAGCAAGCTTATCACTATAGTTATTTAGGAAAAACAATGTGCATGGGGCAGCTTTCCAAGAGAACTTGATTTTTTTCTGGGGCGTCTATTCAGATGAGGAGGACTAACTGGAGCGTTTTGTCTCGATTAATGCACCTTCATAATGAAATTTCTATACCATGCAATGTTTATAGGCCAAGAGAAAGTTCTCCGAAGACTCATACAAAACTTGATCATAATTTGTTTAGGCTTATCGTTCAAAGTACGGAATTCCATTTCAGGAGTTCTAGCTCCATGTTCTCCACACCCCACCCCCTTTCACTGCTCCTCTGGTTTCAGAGGGGATTCAGGGCAGGAAGACAATCATTCTCCAGTTTTCGTATCTATGTTCCTCACACGATATCAGGAATTTGTGACCAATCACCTCTTTCAAATTTGAATTTCAAAATCGAAAGGGAAGGAAAGTTGAGCAAGAGGAGATTCGGAAAGATTTCAAGCCGAATCAAACAGTTCCTGTAAAATAATTTTGCGACCATGCGTGGCAAAAGTCTGGTGCATGGATGCTCGTTGAAGAGAGAGAGTGGGAGAGAGCGGAAGCTTGCTGGGTATGGGTAGTCACGGCGCGAGAGCCGATGCCCGTAGCTCCGGCGCTGTTAGGTGGCAGCGATGCGAAGGGCTGAGCTGGCGTAAGATAGGCAGCCGATCGATGTTCTATGCGATGCTGCAAAGCGCTAAATGTTGCTAAACACATTCTAAACACGCTCGCCGTGAGGCCGCTCAGAACCTGTTCCAATGGCAAAATTCAGCGGAAGTTGGGAAAAATAGTTTTAAAAAGTCACGAACGATTTTACTTGATTTTAAGGTCTTTCAACGGTTTCAACGAAGAATGAAGGCGGTGCATGAACTACACCTTTTTTTTGATATATTTCACTGAAGGCACTTTACAAATAGTAATATATTTTTTTTAATGAGCCTGCAAATATAGCAGAAAATGTTTTTCTGTTTGTATGTTTTTGCCGTAAGAGAAAAATCAAAACAATATCTTACCTCTACCATTAGTCCATAAGATAGATTTCTTACTCGTGTATTGCATATATCATTTAAATTACACCCCAGTATCAAGACTATGTTTGTAGTGTAAATAGAGGTGATAATAATCACTTATTTAATGCAAGTGCAAGATAAAATTAACGAATTGAATTATGAAAGATAATTGTTTTCAAATCAATGAGTGACCTAAACCATATTGCCCTTTCTCTTAGTAATCAGCAATTCAAATTTGGAAATTTTATAATCATTGTAGCTAAAAATAACAGTTTATTAGGCCAACCAATGTAGCTTTGATTGCTAAGCACTTATCTTTCCGATGTGAAGTGAACCAAACTGTTGTCGTTAGGGCATATCTTCGTCATGCCCTCAGCACATCAGATGCGACCTTACCAATCACCATCATCACTCTCCGATCGTGTCATCATTTAAATCGTTCCTCATTCCAAGATGGGTGTACATTTCAATTCCATCTCCCTGAGATGCTCCTTCAAGATAAACTGTTTTAATGGGATTTATTTGCAATAGTTTACCATCTACCTTAGATTCGCCTTCATCTTCTCTCTTAACTCTCTTCTATTTAAGCGATGATATCATAGCTGTTTAAGTGCTGACAAGGAGGCCCCCCTTTTAGAAATGAATTCGACACCCTTCTAATCGGGGTTATCGTCGATTACTCATGTTTGGGTGTGCAAAGTGTGCGAATAAGTGGCATGGATAGAAAAAGAGTATGATCTTGGAAAGGGAGGTTGAATGGAAGTCATATGAAAATAGGATTCATTGATCCGTCGTTGATGGATTTTAAAATCAAAGTGAGTCAGGAAGTTGAAGCATTTATCCCGGATTGCTAAAGAAAATTTCCTTAAGGATGCGACAATAAATCTCTCAAAGTGAGATTAACAAAGAACAAAAAACTTCACTGAAAATGGATTACTGGTAGTTTTCTACCGAATTTTTACATTAACAAGATCCTTTGAATGACATATGCAGGAAGATAAAGAATGAAAAAAGTTGATTTAAGGAAATTAATAAAGGAAACAGAAAATGAGTAAAAAGGCAAGAAAAAAAAAACAGATGAAAACCGGCGGGAGCACCAAGATATCAAATAATCTTGCATTGGTTTTGGTGATAAAGAAAATCAGTACAAACAAGAATGAAAATCAAGGTAAAAATGAAGAAATTTTTTTAGACTTGTTATTCAGATCATACATTTTACTTGCAATTCTTATAAGATTTGATCTGCTGTTATCTAATAAGATATCAAGTTTTTCAATATCATAATACTAAATTCTCTCAATATGGCGCCTTATCAAAATAACACAAGGAATAAATAATATGAATGATATTATGGTATTTATTATCAGTGCAATCCAGAGATCACAGTAGGCATAAAGTGTACGGATTTAATATTCATTCATATCTTATTCTTATGATGTTATGATTAATGGGATACTTTGCCTTTAAGCCTTTAAGAATGAATTCCCACTGTATTAACTGACATCTTTGTTGCTCCACCAGCATTGTCAATTGCATGTCAATGGCCATTAATTAAACGAAGAAAAGGGTGACGTCTTGAAAGTTGTGATTTATTTTCCAGCCAATTAAAGTTTTAGACTGACATGTCACTGAGATCCTGATTGCTCTCTTCCATATTTCTCCCAGCTATATACTCTCCCCTTCTCTCTGTTCCTGTCTTCCCTTCCTTCCTCCTTCCCTCACTCTCTTTCAATCACTCCTCCAGTCTTTCTATCTGTCTCTCTTTCTCTGTCTCTTTCTCTGTCATTTATCGTCACTTTCTCTCTTTTCTTCTTCTCTCTCTCCCTTCTCCGCTCTCTCTCATCACTCTGTCACTTCTCTACCTCTGTCCCTTCCCCATCCATTTTTTTCTCTTGTCATGCTGTCATTTGCCACACAATGCAACAATACAAGGTTGTACCAGTGTTGATCGAGTGATGAGCTCTAATTTTGTGTGTGTCTGATTTGTGAATCACAAGTCACATTCCTTGGTTGTCGTAATTACCGTCAATCTAATGAGAATATTCTCTTCTCTGTCCCCCTCTTTACCTCCATTTGGCTATTCCTTCATCATTGCATCTCTTCTCTGTCCCCCTCTTTACCTCTATTTGGCCTATTCCTTCTTCATCACATCTCTTCTCTGTCCTCCTCTTTACTTCCATTTCGCCTATACCCTCTTCGTCACATCTATTCTCTGTCCTCCTCTTTACCTCCATTTTGCCTATTCCTTCTTTATCACATCTCTTCTCTGTCCTCCTCTTTACCTCTATTTGGCCTATTCCTTCTTCATCACATCTCTTCTCTGTCCTCCTCTTTACCTCTATTTGGCCTATTCCTTCTTCATCACATCTCTTCTCTGTCCTCCTCTTTACCTCTATTTGGCCTATTCCTTCTTCGTCACATCTCTTCTCTGTCCTCCTCTTTACCTCTATTTGGCCTATTCCCTCTTCGTCACATCTCTTCTCTGTCCTCCTCTTTACCTCTATTTGGCCTATTCCCTCTTCGTCACATCTCTTCTCTGTCCTCCTCTTTACCTCTATTTGGCCTATTCCTTCTTCATCACATCTCTTCTCTGTCCTCCTCTTTACCTCTATTTGGCCTATTCCTTCTTCATCACATCTCTTCTCTGTCCTCCTCTTTACCTCCATTTGGCCTATTCCTTCTTCATCACATCTCTTCTCTGTCCTCCTCTTTACCTCTATTTGGCCGATTCCTTCTTCATCACATCTCTTCTCTGTCCTCCTCTTTACCTCTATTTGGCCTATTCCTTCTTCATCACATCTATTCTCTGTCCTCCTCTTTACCTCTATTTGGCCTATTCCTTCTTCATCACATCTCTTCTCTGTCCTCCTCTTTACCTCTATTTGGCCTATTCCTTCTTCATCACATCTCTTCTCTGTCCTCCTCTTTACCTCTATTTGGCCTATTCCTTCTTCATCACATCTCTTCTCTGTCCTCCTCTTTACCTCTATTTGGCCTATTCCTTCTTCATCACATCTCTTCTCTGTCCTCCTCTTTACCTCTATTTGGCCTATTCCTTCTTCATCACATCTATTCTCTGTCCTCCTCTTTACCTCTATTTGGCCTATTCCTTCTTCATCACATCTCTTCTCTGTCCTCCTCTTTACCTCTATTTGGCCTATTCCTTCTTCATCACATCTCTTCTCTGTCCTCCTCTTTACCTCTATTTGGCCTATTCCTTCTTCATCACATCTCTTCTCTGTCCTCCTCTTTACTTCCATTTGGCCGATTCCTTCTTCATCACATCTCTTCTCTGTCCTCCTCTTTACCTCTATTTGGCCTATTCCTTCTTCATCACATCTCTTCTCTGTCCTCCTCTTTACCTCTATTTGGCCTATTCCTTCTTCATCACATCTCTTCTCTGTCCTCCTCTTTACTTCCATTTGGCCTATTCCTTCTTCATCACATCTCTTCTCTGTCCTCCTCTTTACTTCCATTTTGCCTATTCCTTCTTCATCACATCTCTTCCCTGTCCTCCTCTTTACCTCCATTTTGCCTATTCCTTCTTCATCACATCTCTTCTCTGTCCTCCTCTTTACCTCCATTTGGCCTTTTCCCTCTTCATCACATCTCTGACTTTTTCTCTGTACTCGAGCTAGACAGAAATGCGGACCTAGTTGGATGCAAAATGCTTGTATATAATATTACGTGTAAATATAAATATATACAGACATACATTGATAAATACGTTAAAACATGCACAGACGAGAATCTCAGGGGTTGAAGATGGTGCACATGATTGTGGCAAGTTCTCTAAGAACCAATTATTTTCATTGATTGGAATTGCTAATGTCATTATCAGTAATAGTGGTATAGTAGAAGTAGGTGTAGCGGTAGTAGTGGTAGTAGTAGTAGTCGTAGTAGTAATAGTAGAGGTAGTACCAGCTACCAGCTGTAATAGTAATTGTAGTAGTAGTAGTAGTAGTAGTAGTAGTAGTAGTAGTAGAAATAATATTACTACCACATTTATCCTCTCTATTCTTACTATAACCATAATTATTTTTATCATTAATTGTTGTTATTTTAAATATTATTATTATAACTCTGATATCTTTATCATGATCATTACTTCATTTTCATTATTATTATTATCATTATTTTCATCATCATTACTCTTTTTAATACCATTATTTTTTCATTAATTACCGTTATTATAAATATCATTATTATTACAAACATTGTCATTTTTATTACCATTATTTTATTACCATCATCATTGTCATCATCACCGTTATCCTCATTATCACTTACTTCTTACTTATTAGTATAACAGTTTGTTATCAACATTCCTCGTTTATACCTCTCTCACAATCTCTGAAAGTTTCGCGACATTAGGTTTAGAGTTTTGGGGTATTTTTTAATACAAACTTGGTGCTGTAATAATTAATCGGTGTAAGGTAATAAAGATGTCTTATATTTCTGATATATTCCCAGTACTGTGCTAACATATTTGGTTTACAGCGATAGTGTAATAATCCCCAAGTTGTAGCAGTTGAGCACATCTAATCTCAAATCCATATCTTTAATAACTCCCATATCAAGGAACTTGGCTTTGATCTTCAAGATTTGCAAA
Organism: Echinometra lucunter; assembly: GCA_029962745.1. NCBI lineage: Eukaryota > Metazoa > Echinodermata > Echinoidea > Camarodonta > Echinometridae > Echinometra > Echinometra lucunter. Next base: position 39,429,055 of record CM057152.1, read on the forward strand.
TAACTTTTCCTCCCTTTTCGCCGTCATCATGACTGCTTGCACCAGCATGATTTATGAGACAGTTCTATTTACCTAACGAATCCGTAGTCGACTCCAAAGTGACTTCAAACATGGCCCAAGAATGGAAGCTCTCTTCTTTCAATATGGATACCATAAAATGATATCAATATTACAATACCCAAGATCATCAAGCCAAAGTGATGTTTGACACGGCTAATTGCGTGTGCTTTCGAGCGAGTATCCCGGTCTATTTAAACAACACAGTCTAAAATTCGATTGATGATGATTGAACGAGGCTCGTATGTATTGACATAATAATACGCGAGTATCGCCTGTTCACTCCTCGGCAAACATTCCCGCCAAAACAAGCGCGCGCACTCCGTAAGCACACCATTTCCGTTTTCCGCTGCAAGGCGCATTGAAATTGGACGTTTTTTTTCACCCATTCTTCTTCTTCAGTCTTTTGAGCAAATATTATGGAACCAAAAGGATGTTCTTATGGCATGTTAATTAACTGTAATCGGAGAAAACGTCTAATTTTTGTTTGAAAATTGGAATAAAATAATACCCCAAAGGGGAAAATATCCATTTAGTCTTTAAAAAAGCTGAACGATATAAGCCAGGTATATTCATGTTTTTCTACAGATATGCATATATGGAAGAAGGGGGTGTTGGCTGAATTCACCACCATTCGTATGTTGGCAAAGGACCCGCTTTTATGATTTTATTCATCCATTCTTACTAAGTTCTAGGTCCATGAACCCACTTTTCTTAAAAACACTCTAAATCAATAAATTTTATTTGCTTGTAGGTCATATCGGTGATAGATTTATAATCAGTCTGTGCTCACTGATCTGCAGTGCTGATTTTTGTTTGTTTTTGTTTCGTTTTGTTTTTTTGTTTTTGTTCTACTTGTATGTGCATTGGACTGGTAAAAATGAAATGTGCGAACTGACTTATAACTTCTTTCAAATGATGTTTTCTGTATTTTTTAACAAAATGTCAAAATTTTTATATAGCTGATTTCAAGGAAATGAGTTTCCAGTGTCTAAAAATGAATGAATTTCCTCAGTGTGACTCATGACTGTAAGTGGCCTTAGATGTGCAAGAACCAAATTTAAAAAAAAAATCGTTCAGGGTGACTATCTGATGGCAAGTTAGACACTAAGAAAAATATGGTTCAATTTTGCACCCTATATGCAACACTTTCAGCACCACTGGCAGCACCTTTTCGGGTGCAATCTTGCACCCTACATGAAAAAGGTGCAAATAATATTATGCACCCTTTCGTAAAGGTGCAACTTTGCACCTTTAGGGATGCAGAAATTTTTGCATTCAAAAAGGTGCAATTTGCACCTTCCCTAAAGGGTACAATTCTGCACCCTTAAGGGTGCAAGATGTAACTCACTGCACCCTTAAAGGTGCAAAATGCTTCTTAGGGTGCAAAGTTGTACCCATAAAGGAGCTCCCAGTGTTGCATTTGAAGGGTGCAAAATTGAACCTTTTTTTTTCTTAGTGTGTAGGAGCAAGAGAAAGACAGGAACTAAAACAATCCCACGAGAAAATCAATTCAAACTGGTGGTCAGCCCTAAGAGGTTACATAACGTAATGAAGAGTTGATTTGATGTTTATTGGCAATGTTATGCAGTAGCCCTCGACTCCGACACGTCTTAAAATGGCGTCCGGTAATTGCATTTTTATCGGACACTCCTCTAATCTCCATCACCGCTGAATCGCAGCATCTTCCGCTCAGCAGCATTTCAGAGACGTACAATCGTTAGCCAAGTATGCTAATTCCCCTTAAAGTGGGATAATACCTCGTTATCCTCCCCGTATTAATTAAAAGCCAGCCCCCACTCCCCCGATACACAAAACGCCTCATATTCATTAACACCGCTACACAGAGTTCGCCCCTGATTTATTCCCAATAAAGCTTTTCATTAAAAGCCTTGTTTGCGGTTGTTGTCTCTTGGAAATAGAGGAAACTATTCATTAAAGATCAACATCGCTTAGGTCTGAAGGACTGTGTGTTAGCTACTCTCTTCAAATCTACTTGACCATTCTCAACAAGATCACTTGTTTGCCTTTTTAAATGACAAAGCAAACGTAGACATTAGAAGTCTCGACGATTATACTGTCTCTGTCTTCCCATATCCCTCTCTATTTTCATTGATGTTTGTAGTATTCCCTCCTTCATGGTATTTCGTAACATTCAAAGAATTACGCCTTATTTCTTGTGGGTAAGAAAAAAAACGCGAAAAAAAAAATATTTCAGTAGAGAGAAGATGATCGTATATATCGGCAACTCAATAGACTTGATGAGGAGGAAGAAAAAGTATGTCAAACTTGCTCGTTTTCTAACTTTGAAATTCAAAAATAATATACTTCTATTTTTCACAATGAACATATAATTTTTATATACACGAAGCAACGATGGCCACCTATAGGGATACTCATTTCCAGCGTTCGTCGAAATCCTTAAATTTGAGCTATTTCATGATGTGAGTAGAGTAAAAACCAAAAATGGCTTTAATTCAAACAGAGTTATGTGACCGTACTGAATTCTACTGGTTTCACTATTTCATACATTTTTAAATGGAGCCGCGGCGAGACTAGAGGCACCACAACGGCTACTAGAGCCGGTCCCAAGACAAGCAATTGACTAGGGATGGGGGTTAAAGGGTTTACCCATTCATCAATCAATAGGCTGGTAGCGGCACCCCCTTTTACCCACCCACGACACCCATTCATTGGAGTGGTTTGTTCTTTTTTTTTTCCAAATAAAAATTGTGCAATGCTCCGAGGTTCACAAAATATAACATATCTCATAATTATCAAGTGATGCAATGATACGACAGAGTGAAAATCCATCGAATAAGGGAAATGGGCCTGTATGGTAGAGAGCTTAGCGACGGAAGAAATCATTCTTTGGGTACCAGCTGCATTTTGCATTTTGCATTTTTCAATCCGAAGATTATTGAAATGCATTAAAAACAATTATCATGACCGTAAAAGATTAATCATTATTGTTTTCAATGACGAGACATCATTCGTACATAAACCTGCATGCAGTGTAAAAAAAAAATCGTTATACTAGTGAGGGTATGCCCTTGAAAAATATACATAAACTGTGCCTTAATAGTCCCAAACATCATGAAAGTGCATTTTGGAATTTCAATAGAAACTAGGGAATCACTTATGTTAATACCCCCGTCACACGTATTCAGAATCCGCAGGATTCATGGCACATTCGTGCTGGAATTTCAAATTGACCTAAATTCTTACACCTTTGTTAGAATGCTGTTCGAATACTTGGAATGCATGCGCTTCGAACCCACCCTGAAGGATTCTTGCATATTCCGGGTGCATTAGCTCTCGTATGTAGTTGGAACACAGTAGAAATGTTTAGAATGCTGTAAAAATGCAGTCAGAATATTTAGAATGTACGAGTGCTGTTTGATTGCAGCCTAAATAAAAAAGTCGGGTTGGAAGGTGCCTCGAATGCTGTACGAATTCATCTCGAATGCAGTCAGAACGCTCAAGGACTGTCCGTCAAAATTCAAACAGAATACAGTTCGAATGCTCATAATGTACTTCAAATGCACTTAAAATGCAACACGAATGCCCCGAGAACGTACCAAGAATGCCACCGGAATGGTCCTCGATAGGATTATGATCATGTATACAATGCTACCGAATCTAGCATTTTCCATCACTCTCAGCATGCTCAGCCCAACCACCCCATGGACCCCCTGGATCATGTTGCTTTGCTCCACATTGTTGTTCTCCATTAGCAAGACCTGCTGGAAGAGAAGTGGAAGAGGTCAGGAGAAGAAACATTCGGAGCAGAAGACCCAGAGGATGTCAGACCATGCCTGGTAGAGGAGAGGAGGCTATATGAACATGCACCAGACTGATGGAGGAGCTCAGGAAGACCTGCAGTCCTTCTTCAACTACCTCAAGATGGAGTCTGCCATGTTTGATGAGTTGGTGCAAAGAGTCGGGCAGGAGAAAGGGCAGCAGGATATCAAGCTGAGATCGGCGATGATCTGAAGTAACGTCCGAATTCATCCGAGGGCCAATCGGGACTTTCCACTTGGATTCGAGCCGCATTCGAGTGGCAATCAAAAGATTCCGACGGCTTTCAAAGTGTAATCCAGCTGAATTCTTCCAGAATGGAAATAATTCCGACAGCAATCAAGATAGAGGTGCATTCTGGCTCATTCTAGGAGCCTTTTCGACATTCTGGCAGGATATGAAGTGGCTTGCCTTTTCGATTCTCCCTCGAATGCTATCAGAATACTTAGACTGTTGTTGGACCGCCGTAAGAATATTTAGAATATAGAAAGAATGCATTTATAAAACATTCGAATGCCGTTCGATAATTCTCCACTTCGAATGCACCCCGAAAGTTTTGAGCATGATACCCCCGTCACACTTGGAATCAGCAGGAATCAAGCAGAACCAGCCGGAATGAAGAATTTTTGAAATTCGCGCCACATTCGGGAGGGAATTTCATATTGACCTAACTGCCGTTCGAATACTTAGAACTTCCTTCGAACCCGCCTCGAATAACGTTCAAGAATTTAAACAGAATGCACCTCGAATGCTTTAAATGTACTTCGAATGTACTTAGAATGCTGTCGGAATGGTTCCCGATAGGGTATAAAAATAGTCACAGGAATCTCGAGAAGGACGAGAGGATCTGCAACTATACAGGATTTCCAGGATTTTCGTTTTTCTGCGATTCGACTCTCCCTTGAATGCGATCAGAATGCTTCGAATGCTGTTGGAATGTCGTAAGAATATTCAGAATGCAGTCAGAGTGCAGTAAGAATGCACTTCAAATGCCATTCAATATTTCTCCACTTCGAATGCACCTCGAAAGTTTTGAACATGAGCAAAACATTCGGGCCGGCCACAAGAATGGACCCGAATATTTGGAATGCACTCAGAATGCAGTCAGAATTTTTAGAATGCACTTCGAATATCCAGGAATGTACAAAGAATTTTCATTCCGACGGCATTCCGGCTCATTCCGCCTCTAGTGTGACTAGGGTATGAGCAAAACATTCTGGCCGGCCACGAGAATGGGCCCGAATATTTGGAAAGCACTCAAAATCTTTAGAATGTAATTCGAATATCAAGGAATATACCAAGAATTTTCATTCCGACGGCATTCCGGCTCATCCCGCCTCGAGTGTGACTTGGGTTCAAGCCATTTCTGTCAGACATGCATGCAGAATGCCAGCTTGAAACTTTAATCTTGAAAACATGAGGGTATTCATAGATTATGTGCTTGTGCTTGCGAGTGAGTACATACAGGGATCGGCATGCGAGCGATCGAATCATTTAGAATCGTCTAATAGTTGTATTGTGAAAATAATGTTGTTTATACAGTCTTATTTGCCTTTTTAAAGATTATGCTGATACAATGATCAAGAGTTCTCACATTATCACTGCTATATAACTAGTCTAGGACTACATTTTTTGCAACGCAATTTGAGCTGGCCATTGTTGTCAAACTAGTTTAAAATAGTTTATCCTTTCAAAAACTGTTTAATAAGTAATTGGACCTATTTCAAATCATTTTATCTATATTTTATTTCTAATGATTTTCTAATTTCATTAAGCAGCACTTTTTTTAAAGAATGCGCTATTAGTGTAATTTGTGAAATCACAGATGTCTTGTTGCCATTTTACGCTAGTTTATACACGTCGAAAACTAGAGCGATGTTCTTATACTCTACAGCACTAATAAAATTTACCCCAGTGTCAAAAGTCCTTGTCATTATTTAATTTTGTGCAGCTCCTGGGACCCTTGAAATAGAAGTGCCTTACTCCGGGAAAGGTGTTAAGGGTCCCTTAGAGGATTCCTTCCAAATATATAGTACCGATATAAGGTGAATGTCCGGGCTTAGGGCTACTATTATAGGTCGACCAAACATTGGGTTCTTGCGTTGATGGGTATTGAATGAAAACTAAAACGGTCAAATTGTTGTGTTTCTTATTGGAATAAAAATGATATGTAATCTGGTGCATATTTTGTGGCAAAGGTTAGAAGCACAGCTCTTTATACTTCAAGAAAATTTAAACGAGATGACGATGAGTTTGCATTGGTTAAGAGAGACTCTTGACCGACTAAGAACATGGCACTGCATACGATATCTGATCCGGCTTTCTTCCTCTATTGTATTGAATGTCCGCATGATTAACCGCTGACAGTGCAACATCAGCCAGAAGAATAACGATTTTTGTGTCCATTTTCATTAGGAAAGAAAGAGAAATGATGATGGAAGTATGTGATTTGTAGGCTATTAGAGCGTCGCTGGACCACGCTTGCTTGAGTTTGGCGTGCCCGAGCTTCTAGGATGCATGAGCAGCTGACGCGTTTAATGTCAACTCGTGGCGTCTCACCTTCCGTTAGCTATGAAAATAGTGATGGGTATGAATGACCGATTAGCAGACGAGCATACTAATGCGAACAGCCAGAGCGCCGTGAAATGATTGTGTGTTGGTACACAGGGACACGATCACCTTATCGATTGATAAGCGAGCTGGGCAGGTTGATGCGCCCCGGAGCCTCGGCCCCGGCTTCGCTCAGGCTTCGCTGCAGTTGGATGCACGCCCGAACCTGCGTCGTGTGAGCAGGCACGCACGCATCCACTACTGGCGGGAAACTGATAGCGCCAAAATCCCGACACTGAATTACTAAAAAAGCGACTGTGGTCGTGATGATTCTTCATCATTCTCGCGCATACATTTACACTTCATCCCCATTCTATACTCCTTCCCTCTCCCCTTCTCCCTCCTCATTCTCTCTCTATCTCCTCTTCCTAATGTTTGGAAGATGCCGATGCCATTTTTTGTTTTCTGTTTTGTAATTCGGCAGACGTGTTGCTATCAGTTTCCACGACCTGGTTTGCATGCCGCGGCGCCTCCTATCAAATTGACATCGCGCCACGCAGCTAGGCAGGAAGTGAAAATGGTATGCTGAACCACGCGCGCTCTCCCATCTAAACCACCAAAGTGAGTCTGTCCCTCGTGTTTTTGCAAGCTCTTCAGTAAATCCTGGGTATCGTAACCCACTGAAGCATCACCGTGGAGAGCCCCTACCCCCTTGATCTACTCCTCAACTCAGGGAAGAAGAAAGAAAAAGGTGTGCTTCACTTGATGATCAGTCCTCAAGATCTGTCATGGAGAACGCCTGCATTTTGTTGACGGTATGAAAGATAAAGAAAATAGGATGGAGTGCTTCTCAATTGAAGTTAAAATGGCTACTGTCGAGAGAGAAGGGGTTTTAGAGAGCTACAGCTAATACAGATGAGAGTGATAGAAATAAGAACTCATGTACTTTTTGAGAGAGAAACTGATAAAGAGGTAGATAGGCTGGTGTAGATATACAGAAGGAGGGGAGGGGAACAGGGGACGAATACAATATTTACAATTTGACCAAACGGAAAAAAGGGAAAATAGTTTGAGAGACGATAGAGATAAATATAGAAAGCATGAATTGAAACGGACAGACCTTCACCATGTGCTTTAAATTCCATTTTTTTTTACTGACAGAAATTAATGTTTGAAGATGTTAAAGGAAAGCGTCCACTGCCTATCGAAATTTCGTCATCCACCCCCCCCCTTTTTGTGTTATAGTGTTTAAATCTTCATTAGATGCAAGGATGCAGATAAAAATACGTTCGAGACCCATGTTAATCAATTAATTCTATTTTCAGATGTACTTCACCGTACTCTGTCACACGTGATACGAGCTTTTGAGTGATAAATGGAGCATTAATGCTAACAGCAGACATCTTCGAAAGTTATTGCGTCCTCTGCTAATTGACCATTTACAGGTGAAGTGGGGCCTCGTGCGCCGTGTGAGAAGCTATAATAAATCTCTCTTCCTTTTACACCCATCTCTCACAAGTAGGTGGTATCTGAGCAATAGCAGATTCATTGCAGATAGATAAAAGTTTTCAGCGGTGGCAATTTCAATTTGGATTAGGTGGCAGTGGATTTCTTTCAGGGGCGGATTAATTGAATAACGACAAAACGGCCGTCGATTATTCAATCGTGAGAAGGTGATAAAAGTCATCCAGCCACGACTAGTGACCACATTTTGAACATCATAAAAACGGAAAGGATAAATCACACGAAAATAGTTTTTGAACGATTGGAAGCTATATTCTACGAGACTTGAATTGGATGTTTGCTAAAAAAAAAAAAAAAAAAAAAAAAAAAAAATGAAATATTGTTTAACTCACGTTTGATATACCTTATCTCTTCGAGGAATTCTCTTCCAGTCATTTTCGTCTCATGGTGATACCTTTAATGTGAAACACAATAAACACTGAATAGAATTAAAGGCGTTATGAAGTGACGACTTACGCAAATGCTATATGTATATTAGTTAAAATCAATAACCTACGCGGACATTTACGGGTAAAACTTACCCTAAATCAGAGGTGTTTAGTATTACCACTCAAGGACGTAATGAAACTATGCATAATGATGTTATAATTTTTATATATTTTTAATGGACAGCTTTTCTCGAATAATTATTGTCATGGTACGAAATAGATAAGTTTTAAGATTTGTTTTACATGTGATATTGCGTTGTCTGATCTGATACATTCCATGCATTATTTTGCTGAAACATCTATCGGAGGAAATTTCAAGCAAAACAAAAATTAATAGTGGATAAAGAAACTTTTTTTGAACGGAAACTATATAAATTAATTTATAAGTAACCATTTTCTGAATGTTAAAGGGATCTTTACTGATGGTACAATAATGTTCATTTACAACCAATAAACACTTGGATGAGTTTGTTTTTATTTAAGGCACGGATTTACAAGTGAACGATAATTCCTTAAAATAATTTCTTTCAGCAGCACATTATACATTCCCTGTGTTTCTGCCCCACATGAATTTCAAACTTCAGATCAAAAAATTGGTAAAAAAAAAAACAAAAACACTTGTAAGACCAGGCATATGGTATCCCTGAAATGATAAATAAGCGAGAAAGTGAAAATCGATTTTAAAATAAGGATTTTGTTTGCTGTTGTGAAGAAGGGAATTCATTTCCATCTTCTAGGCAAGGTCACTGCCCGTAATTACGTCTGACTGAACAGGAGCAATTATTAGTCAATCAGCTCTATGCCGTCTTCGTAGTTTTGATGGATTGAATCTTGATCCAACTCCTACGTGGACGTAACCGCTGTAAATTTAGCAAACTCTTCTCGTTGGACCGATATTGTCTTGGAAGAAATCTGGGGCAAGTCTTCGTTTGACCAAGATACATGAATAATGGCATAGTGTACGGCAGGTAAAACTCCACACTCACACTCTAAATCTCTTCAATCAGGGACAACTAAAAAATCGATTAAGATACCTTAATTTAAGAGATTTAGAAATCAGTCTTATTGATTATAATTTTTCAATCTAATTTTGGAGTTGTACCTGATTATAATCGACTTGAATAGTTTCTAATCTAAGAAATTTAGAGTGCATGACTTGAAAGAACAGAGTGAAGACATACAGAGAGAGGGGCGGTGGGACACAGACAACCATAACAACGGAGAATAGGACGGAAAGGAAGAGAGGGGGTGTATCCAAGTCCATCTCACAAGTTACCCTAGATAACCAATTTCATTATGAAATCATATGAAACGGAAAATTATTACCTTCTCGCCATATTTCATTGTTCTTGAGTTAAGAAATTAGTTGAGTTCTGGTCATGCGATAAGAATGTCAAAGAGACTGTTTGAAAGAAATTAGGAGATGTTGATCAAGTAATAAATAAATACTGGTATAAGCCCGGAGGTTTTGAAATCCTAATGATGATAAGAAAACGACTTGATTTTGTTGAAAAGCCTTTGTACTGAACATGCACAGAAAGTGTACATACGTAGGACTACACTCAAATGTTCGAGCAGAATATTCAAGCTTGTCACATATGAAGTCCTTTGAAGAGTAATCCATTTCATTTTTTTTTCCAAACTGACTTTAAAGGAATAAGAAAGCTCACAAATAACACCTCCCAGATTTCCAGCTTCTGTTTAAGATGTATAAGCTAGAGAAAAGTACAGGGCTAGATTCTTGGATACAGTGATTGCCTAACTTATCACAAGAGTGAACTTTTCCTTAATTGAATATGACTCAAAAGCCAGCCCAGTACACTATGGCCTGAGACATATTCTAGAAGAGTTAATATGAATTTTCCTGGCTATGTTTTCTTTCTTTGTTATTTCGTTTTTTCTTAATTTTAGTCAATGCTCCTTCCTCTACATCAGTCTGTACAAGGCATAACCGTGCTCTTGCGGGACAATATTCATCAGGTTTATGTTTTGCTAAGGTCGGTTGCCATGTCATGCTAAGCGTTGTGCCCGGCGGAGCGACAAGGCAAATTGACTTCAATCTCCAAGATGTAAGATGGTGTGGAGGTTATGTCTTCCTACAAGTCCCCTGAAGGCGAGTCAGTGATGCCGCACCATCAGCAGACGATTAAAAATGGCGACCGCGTGATGCGCTATCGCCAGAAAACGTTTGGCGGGAGGGAGTGTTTCTCTTTCCTGTATTTCTGTTTGCATCGATATCCTAGAAAGGAAAATTGAACAGGAGGTTGACTGGGCTGGAAGCTAGCTGCATCCCTCGATAGGATGTGTTTTGGGATTCCGTGGCACGCATGTTGGATGCAGTCGTCCAAATGTTTAGCAGGTTTTGGTGGGAAGAGATCGATGCTGAGTCGTTTTCATCGCCTGCAAGAATGAATCCCCGAGGTCTGCTTGGTGCTGAAGCACGCGTGTGTGTACTTTTATCGATTCTTGGCAGGGGCGTTTATCTTCCCAAGTAGCGCGATGTGTAAAAGGCCCTCAAATAGAGGAAGATACCCCCCTTAATGCAAGTACTATCACCAACAAAATCTCTTTCATTCTTTTTATTTCTATAACTCTCTAAATCATTTTATTGTCGTACTGGAGATGGTTTACAACTCAAGGCTCGTTTCCTTGCACACTTCCGAAAGATTTTCATTCCATAACCTTGGGGATTATTACATATACCGGTAGAGCAAATGGTAATTAATTCAGAGAGATGGATCTAGTTATACTGGCAAACTGCTTTTATTTACACAAACATCACGCCCTCTTTACTATTTTCACTGCTTCCTCTTCTGCATGCCTCCTCCTACTTCTCCCACCCCCTCCCTTTCTCTCGTCCTCTCTCTTTCTCCTGTTCCCCTTCTCCATACCTGATTCATTAACCTTAACAGTCATAAATCTTTTTTTTTTTTTGGGGGGGGGGGGGCTATTATTTATTTTTCATTCTCATGCTTAACTACTTAAAGTACAACTACTCTACGATAGTACTTCGCGTACATGCACATCCAACGTAGATGTTGTAGTGTACTGCAAAACGCACTACATCATGCTACCCCGTGCTAAAGCCGTGGTTACTTGCAGGGTTCTGAGGGAGAACAGCACAGGGTGCTGAAGGGGCTGGTATATCATTATCATTATTATCATCATATTATCCTCACTATGTGGATTTATCTTTCATGTTTAGCATTACGTAGCTGAGGATTACTAGGATAGTGGAAAATCGTGTCTATAAAATAGCCTCTGAAATAAAAGGAAAAAATGGAATAATGAAAGCTCCAGGTTTGCAAATTATTCGAATGACTTTGTTTATAATCATCAGTATATACGTAAAATTTAGAAGTATCATTTGGAAACACTTTCCAAAATCTACTTTACTGTCAGTAACTGTGCTCGCATGGGTGGGTATGGAAGGGGTCCCGTGTGACCCCCTTTTGTGAGAAACACTCCTCACAAACACCCCTGGACTACAAACAACAAGCAAACAATCGAGGCCCTCATTATTTTGGTCCAAATTAAGGACTGCTCTTCAAAACACATCGTGACACGAGACAAAAGACGATGGAATGAAAACCAGAGCATGTGGAAGCATCTCGGATCTTTTACCTTGGTAGGATTAAGGCATTGTCCACCTCCAAGAAAGGGGTTCGTCGTAAAAACAAGACCAGAATTAGGGAGTTTAAAGCCGGGATGGTTTACACTCTCTTTGAAATCTGATGAAAAGAAGAAATAAATTCTGGACACCGATACATCTTTGAAGTGACCGCAGTGCCATTGTTTGACGATAAATTGGAATGGTGCGGGGAGAAGTGAAAACTTCCACCGCGGAACGTCTTTCTTTATACCACAAATCTCCCAGTAACAATCGTTCTTTGATCGGTGGTAGTTCTTAGCGGCACGTCCAGGTGTGACTCTACTATTCTCTAGGGATTGGGATAGGAGGGGGGTAAAGGAGATTGAGACCAGAATTCTGAATAGAAGTACTGACGTCATGGGGGATATATACATCCAGGTGTGAGGATCGGAATGTAAATGAATCATGTTCGAGTTCACAATGTCGCAACTTAATCCTTTCCTTCTTCTAAATTTGGAGAAGCTTATTGTCAAAGAATCCTCATAACCATTCAAATTAATTAGTTTCTCGTATTGATTATAGTATCCCTTTCTGGAAGCGTTTGTAGGCTAAATTTTGCTTGCAGTAACAATAAACGCATTTCTTGGATATTTTGCTCGTTGATATAAGCAGTTATAAATATGCATGGTAGATTCAATTCTAGTCTAGAAACCTAACGTTTGGCATGCCAAGTGGGCAGTATATTGCTTTCATTTACACCGATCCCCTAAAAAAAGAATTGATTAAATGTTTAATTGCCATATGATAAATGGCGAATTGATTAGTAGATGGCATTAGCCACCGCTAAAGATATGTACCCCTATTCTCTAATATGGTTACTAAGAATATGCTTGATTAAATCTGCAAGACAATTATCAGTGATAGCAAATAGACAAAATGTACATGATTGTCTCTCAAACTCAAAAGTTTTAACTCAGTATATAACATATCGTAAGATTATTCCCCATTCTCTGAATTGTTGTAACTACGGGTTGTTTTTACGCTGTTCTGTGGAATAGTGAATAAACGTAGAGCTTGTTGCTTCTTCGCCAAAAAGGTTTGGTGTGCCATTAGAGAAGTATGTATTTGTATGATATACTTTTTTGCTAGTTTGCTACTATAAAATTGAATGTAATATCTTTAAAGATTAAACGTAAAATCGAATCCTTAATTCTTTATTGATCAAATGTCCCCTCCTTCAAATCTAAAAGAAACAAAATTAGGCAGAATCCGCCTATACGGATAATATTTGAGAATGGTTGCCGTTGTCTTTAACATGTCAGATGAGTCTCCGATTGAAACGATGAATAACATGTAGACAATTTGAAAATGCCTAATTACTGTCTCAGAATGTATATCAGTTACTGTGACGTTGCTTCATTTTCCGCGCTGCATAAATTAAATGTAATAAAAACGAAATTTTTCCCAGCCCTTGTAACTCTTTGTTATTATTGAAAATCTAATTACAGTGATTACCAAATTACTTTGAACTCTATACAAAGCTTCCTCTGCTGTTTTTAAATGGCTAATTCTTAAAATATATTTTTCAACAATCAAGAACTATTTCCATTAACGGAACGTTTATAATTTTTTTATTAGATTATTATATGATTACCAAATTACTTTTAACCAAATTATTTTGAACTCTATACAAAGCTTCCTCTGCTGTTTTAAATGGCTAATTCTTAAAATATATGTTCAACAATCAAGAACAATTTCCCTTAACGGAACGTTTATCATAAATTGACATCATTGTTTAAGACTGTAGTGGAACAAATATAAGGAAAGTGCGCTAGGTACTGGATGAATAAGGTGTCTTTACATGGTGGCTCGCCAGAGGTTTATAAAGCCTTACATTTCATGAGGCCTTTCTTGAAGTCGGGTACCTTAGTTGCTGAGGAATTACAACGCATCAGGTAACTAACTAACCCAAACCCGAACTTTCTTTTAACCAGTGTTCTTGTCTTCTATACCCACATACGTTCCCACCCAAATAGACTTTAGAGATTAGCCATAAAAGGGGGACCACTTTCCCAGCGGCCGGGCGTTTCGAAATCAAATAGACTTTTATATGACCAAGTCAAAGGAATAACACAAAAAGCTCTTAATGTGAAGACCAAATTCAAGCGATGGCAAAGTTGTCTTAGTAATTACACTCAACACGTGAAATGAAAGAGACGTGGTGAGTGTGTACATTGCTAATTCGCTAACACCATTTTGGCCCTCTTGTTCGCCATCTTGTGTTGGTATAATTTCCAATGGTGCTACACATTCTAGAAGACACTTGTTAGGCTTAGTGTGACATGACATGGCCTAAGAAGAACAAACATTAATGAGAAGATCTGCTGTAAGTCAAGATATAATGTCCCTGAAATAAGCATGCAGCTATTTCTGATATCATTAAATTAATTTCCTTTCATACTCGACGGGCATGTACTTATTTTATTTTGAGTATAAGGAATCATGAGATGTGATTACGGAACACTTCTTAAGTACTTGAAATCGATTATTTATTAGGAGGCAATTACTATTTTGTGTTGTTTTGCTGTTTTGCTCTATTTTCATGTCTTTAAAAATGCTAACTGTATGTCCAATATATGTTTAGCGCATGTGAATTATTGCAACAGAATGCGTAAGAGATTCTCAGACATGTTAGACTGGTCATCTTCCTCTCACATCTACAATGTATCAAATATCTTCTTTTTTCTTTTTTTTTTTTAGATCTTTTTTGTTGTTGTTTTCTAGAAATTTCAAAGCATTTTTTATATTTGTAAATGGGACTGAAGAAACATATATGGAAATGCAATCTTTCGTTAATATTCCAACTAAACTGATTATTTTAGTTGAATATTATCTAGTTTTTCTTCTAAGTAAAACTTTCACCAGATTTTCGTTCCAGTATCTATCTACAACATTTCATTCATCAACCGTGATTTATCAATAACAGCATCGCAACCTTTACCATCAACACAAACAGAACTGCGATCAACCATTATCACAGTAATTAGAATCACTGTCTCCATCACATCATCCTCAAGTCATCCCTCAATCGTCATCATCATAATCAGTGCCGTACGATCGCGATAACGACGGAGAATGAAAAAAAAAAGAGGAGAGTGAGAACTTGAACAAAGAAGGTAAAGGATCGTGAAAACCCAGCAACCCCCCCCCCCCCCTCCACAAGATTTGGCTTTGCTGGTTTATATTTCATTTAGTAAAACCACCCTTCACATGTGACCGACTCTATTTTTACTGATCCTCAAGGTTGTTTGCACTACAAAACCATTTAATCGTTACCTTTATCAACATCGTAATCTGTGTAATCATCATCATATCATCATCATCATCATCATCGTTGTCGTCGTTGTCGTCTCTATCATCACTATCATGAACTTCATCTTCATTATCATTACCATCATCATCGTTGTCGTCAATTTCATCACCACAAGCACCGAATTCCTTCACCCATGCATGATTATCTCGTTTATTCAGTTAAAGTTCTATGGACAAAATGCATAAATTCCTTGATCTCTCAACCATTTGACACTTGGGACTCATTACCAGCTAATACAATGAATTATCATGAATTCGTTTCGTTTCAGTAATATACAAGTCTTGCTTTTATTTCTAATATCTTGGAATCACTTCATAACGTCGCATATCTTTCAATACTGATCAAATATTCAAGAAATCAATTGCTGTAGTTCTTGTTCGAAACAAGTTCGTTTTACTCCATGCATGTACAAAATAAATAAATGTTTCAATATTATACACCGTTAATAATTGATGAGCCCAGTTCACCTAAATATACAGTTACGACCATTTGACACATATCATGGTATATCTAATCTTACACTGCTTCTAATAATTTAGTAGACTAAGAATACAATCATGAATATTTCACACAAATCCTATCTCCGTCAGGACAATGCTTGCCCTTTAATAAGAAAAACCTACATACTGCCAGTAATATCGCTGGATCTTCAATTGAAAAGAGGGGAGAATGCAACACATATCCTTATTATAATCACCGATACATGCATGAGCGCAGTCAAAGAGCCAATTTTAGCAGCATTTTAACCATTCATTTTCAGCCATTTACCACAAGTTTATGCTAACGAGACTTGCTTTTTTCATATA